>OU426883.1:24812261-26069294 GCA_911387805.1 Cantharis rustica
AAATGTAAATAGTGTCAGACGTTTCTGATTCTTTAAATTAATGGTTCAATACCCACACCATTATAAGCAATGTGTACAAATGTATTCGCAGAAAAACACTATAAGGAAACACCAACCTTTCAAGAGAATTCCCTCGTGTTGTCGAGATTAGGACATGGGAAATCCCTCGAAAGATTGGATCTCCTCACAATTTGTCCAACAAGAATTGCTTATATTGTTTGTCATTATGACCTTAATAATGGGCCACTAATAAAAAACCAGAAACACCTAACACCACTTTATAGATGCTCTTATTGGCCATTGTTGAAAGCAAATCATTTTAATATTAAAATGGAAAGTCAACAAAATTGACAAAAAATTATTTTATATTTCAAAGTTTAAAGAATTTTCCCTGACCCAAAGTTTTAATAGTCCTAATTTTCGCATAAATAAATTCCCCACTTCCTGACCAAATTTGTACAATTCTAAATTACCCGACTTTTCCAGATGTCCTGCCAAAATAGCTTTTTACAAATATTTTCGTAAATAAGCAATATAATAATTGGAGAACAAAATTATAGACAATGTGCGATTAATTATTTGTCAATGAAGCTTTTACCGTTAGTTATCCATAAAAATGAGGTATAAAATAATCGGCAATTAAACTGCTTTTATTAATTAGAAGGAACAAAAACATACTTGATACTCATAATACTAATCGAACTAAGCTTTGGGCGTACAATTTTAAAATTCTACAAAAAACCACGGTAGGTAGCTCCTTATTAACCCTACATAATAAATACAACATAAATTAAAAAAGAATAAATTAATTTAGATTATTCTTCTTTAAAATGTCTTCTTTCTTTATTTACGCAGTGAAGAAGAAAACACCAGTAGTAGAATTGTATTAATGTAATGTTAACAAATGCTTCAATTCAACTTCGTCGTTCTGACAATCCACCAATAAAACGATACATTTTAATATCCTTATTTATAAACTAAACATACTTTGCAAGATATTCTAATAATCTTTCAAATTGTTCAAATTTTTACTTCATTTCTTTCTTCATTTCATGACCAACAAAATATAATATTATACCAAATAAATTGCAAAAGCGCCGACTTGAGATTATGTTTCACATCGAAGCAGTACTCATACGAAAAAAAATTGTTAAAGAATTTTATGTTCTACAATTTGATTCAAATTATTTTGCTTATTAACGAATACACATGTCAAAATCAATTTTTATATTACACCTACTTTTAAGGAAATTGCAAATATTTTTTATTCGATACACAGATTAATTTTCTACTTAAATTGGAAAATTTAATTTCGTTGTCAAAAACCCTCAATCACAATAATGGGGGTTGACATCAATTTGAACACGCATTCCAGTAAAAAAATCAAATCCATGCAGCTATTAGTGAGGACCGCAAATTTGCTTAAATTTCAACTGCACAAAAAGCACAGGCGATTGATTATGTTGATTTTATTCATTAAACTTGGAGATAACTTTTGTTATCGGTAAAAATGTCAATGCCAAGTCTGTTATTGTTACTAATACAATTTGATTACAAGTAGATCGATATCTGACATTAATTAAGTATAATGTCGTAAAAGTCAAAGAGTGACATTGGCCTTATTAGCCATACCTTCCAGAAATATAATAAATAAACTAACATAACGAAAACCAACAACGGCATTGTGAAGCGCCAGTGGTATACATGTAAACTGTGCTAGAAACGAAACAGTTTTCATGGGTTGATGGATTGCGTGCTCAAATTAATGTCAATCTTGCTTAACATTGTACAAATAAAACTAACCTTTCATTTTTTAATACAGCAAATCCAGCGATTCAACTTCACCTTTTTCAATTTTCTAGTGTTTGTTCCTCGTACCAACTTTCTGCGCTGCACTATTCCAGTTGTTACGAAATCTAGAATAAATTAAAAATCTTAAATTGGTAAGAATTTTTCAAAAAATTTTCATAAATTTATTTAAAAAATATCAAAAATAAGCTGAATACTTCTGCCGTTTGACATAATATTTGCTACTTGCTAATTTGTATACACTTTTTTAATTATCAGCAAACGAGGTTTCCGTTGTAAGTTTCACGATTGAAATATCATTTCGAAATCTTTTTGAGTGTGTTGCCTTGAATTTCAGAAAGATCCAAGAATCACACTGTCTTATAATCTTGTTCGTTAAATATTATCACGTCATGAAACCCTACTAGATATTCCGAATATTTCAAATAAATATAAATTAACAAATAGCTATTTATTGACACAGAATTAAACATAACCTACCTTTTCATTTCATATTGGTCCACCATCGACGGTATCTTTTGATTGTCATTCAATGCTTAACACTTCTGATAATTCGAATGAAATTTTCCTATTTTCACACCTCCAAATGTCTCATAACAGCTTATATTCTACAAAAAAAATTAATACAATTTAGTAAATACATCAATAATATAGAACAATCACAACAGAATATTATTGGATGTAACTAACCTTTCAATTTCTTGATTTATTGATCCTACATCTTCTTTAATTTTCAAAATTGATTGTGCACGTCGTCAAATTTTCAATTACGTTGTCCATGTGTTCCATTCTAAATTCCACTATTCCTTTCGCTGTAGTACTAGAAAAAACTATGAATTCAAAATTAATCTCGAATTTTTATCATTCAAAAAAAATGTAAACAAATTACTTCTGTCAAATAAAATTTAAACCACACTAGCACCACCTACTGACAAATAGCTTAACTTAATGCGTAGTCAAACACGTACCTAATTTACAGTTTCCTATGTTTTGGTAGATGGCCGGCATTGTAGAAACCTATCTTATCGTTCGTTGTTTTGTGGTTACAGGTTAGATGACAGCACTAAAACATTTTTATAAAATATTTACAAATATGTATATTTATGAAATTTACTGTAACTAATTACACTTTTCAAAATTTGAAACACATGCAATGTAAAACCAATAGTTGATCAGTAGTGTGGCGCAATGCTTAAATCATCATGCTAGGCCGCGGTAAACCGCGGTTCGCTACTCGATCATGTCCACGCCACACTGCTGTGATCTAAATAAGCCCAATATCGATCTATAGGCTATGGAAAGTCCACGGTAGTGGTTTGATACGATCGCTGGTTGACTAACGAGCGGGAGTTCCGTGTTCGAATGGCGAACCCACGGAATATCTCAGCTCGGCCTTCCTGCGAGTATCGACACTCTGTGAAGGAGTGCACAATAAGCTTAAGCTTCAGTGCAGTGGGGTCAGTACCACAGCCCGTTACAATAATGAATAATAATGAAAAACCAATAGTTATCAAGCCCACACCAAATATAGAATATCACAAACCTGTTTTATGCACTCTTAGTAAAGGACCAAACAAATCAAAATACTGTTATCAAGTTTTTAATCACTATCGACTCAAAGACTGCATGATTTTTTCCACACAGTCAAGTCTAACCTTCTCCAGTGTGCACCTGTACACCACCGGTTGGACTTCTGTAAATCAAAAATTTTAACTTTTTAAAAATTCATATAAAATACACATTTAATTTATTTATTCCAAAACAATACAGATAAGTTATAAACAATAACCAATATTTTAAAAAATCTTTGGGTCATCTTATTCCGAAAAATCCATTACATTGTTCCGCCCTCCAGACAAAATAATTAACCCAAAACCTACCAAATTACCGAATTAGCACCGATTTTCCTACTGCTATAATGCGTATTTTGAGAAATACATAAGAACTTAAAAATTAATTTTCAAAAATTAATATTACCAAAACTAATAACAAAACTAAATTAACATTTGTAGGGATCATTAACTACGCAATCTCTACATCATGCTAAATTTTCAGATCAAACTGAAAGTGTACTTCGTCAGAAAGGCAACTTTAAGTTTTTCAAAAAAATTGCGATACGACCCATATTCTTTAAAAATCTTTGAACGTTTTATTTCGAAAAGTTCATTAGTATGTTCCGCCCTATAGAAAAAATAATCGACCTAAATGATACTAAACTATCGAATTGGCAACAATTTTGCTACGGCTAATATAGCAAAGTTTAATAAGTTTTTTCGACGGTTTCTTATGTATTTTTACGAGAAAATTCGAATGACGCTTGCAGATTTCACGTAAGTATGATATTTAAATGTGATGTTAAATGATATGTGGTGTTAAAAACACCACATAATTTTTTTACGAATTTTGAAAAAAAAGCAAGGTTAACCCCTTTGAATTTTTTTACCCCAAAAATCGAAAGTGCGAAATAGTAAACTTTTTCGACGGTTTCTTATGTATTTTTACGAGAAAATTCGAATGACGCTTGCAGATTTCACGTAAGTATGATATTTAACATTTTATGTGGGTTTAAATAAGTAAGTCGATTTTCGCTTGCTCTCTGCTGCTTTCGCATTTTCTCACCGTTTTACACGCTTCCGTCAGGCCCTGGTGTGTTTTCCGAGCTCTACCCATTCGAATTAGGCGATATATGCAATAAAAACACCACATAATTTTTTTACGAATTTTGAAAAAAAAGCAAGGTTAACCCCTTTGAATTTTTTTACCCCAAAAATCGAAAGTGCGAAATAGTAAACTTTTTCGACGGTTTCTTATGTATTTTTACGAGAAAATTCGAATGACGCTTGCAGATTTCACGTAAGTATGATATTTAACATTTTATGTGGGTTTAAATAAGTAAGTCGATTTTCGCTTGCTCTCTGCTGCTTTCGCATTTTCTCACCGTTTTACACGCTTCCGTCAGGCCCTGGTGTGTTTTCCGAGCTCTACCCATTCGAATTAGTCGATATATGCAATAAAAACACCACATAATTTTTTTACGAATTTTGAAAAAAAAGCAAGGTTAACCCCTTTGAATTTTTTTACCCCAAAAATCGAAAGTGCGAAATAGTAAACTTTTTCGACGGTTTCTTATGTATTTTTACGAGAAAATTCGAATGACGCTTGCAGATTTCACGTAAGTATGATATTTAACATTTTATGTGGGTTTAAATAAGTAAGTCGATTTTCGCTTGCTCTCTGCTGCTTTCGCATTTTCTCACCGGTTTACACGCTTCCGTCAGGCCCTGGTGTGTTTTCCGAGCTCTACCCATTCGAATTAGCCGATATATGCAATAGAAACACCACATAATTTTTTTACGAATTTTGAAAAAAAAGCAAGGTTAACCCCTTTGAATTTTTTTACCCCAAAAATCGAAAGTGCGAAATAGTAAACTTTTTCGACGGTTTCTTATGTATTTTTACGAGAAAATTCGAATGACGCTTGCAGATTTCACGTAAGTATGACATTTAACATTTTATGTGGGTTTAAATAAGTAAGTCGATTTTCGCTTGCTCTCTGCTGCTTTCGCATTTTCTCACCGTTTTACACGCTTCCGTCAGGCCCTGGTGTGTTTTCCGAGCTCTACCCATTCGAATTAGTCGATATATGCAATAAAAACACCACATAATTTTTTTACGAATTTTGAAAAAAAAGCAAGGTTAACCCCTTTGAATTTTTTTACCCCAAAAATCGAAAGTGCGAAATAGTAAACTTTTTCGACGGTTTCTTATGTATTTTTACGAGAAAATTCGAATGACGCTTGCAGATTTCACGTAAGTATGATATTTAACATTTTATGTGGGTTTAAATAAGTAAGTCGATTTTCGCTTGCTCTCTGCTGCTTTCGCATTTTCTCACCGGTTTACACGCTTCCGTCAGGCCCTGGTGTGTTTTCCGAGCTCTACCCATTCGAATTAGTCGATATATGCAATAAAAACACCACATAATTTTTTTACGAATTTTGAAAAAAAAGCAAGGTTAACCCCTTTGAATTTTTTTACCCCAAAAATCGAAAGTGCGAAATAGTAAACTTTTTCGACGGTTTCTTATGTATTTTTAGGAGAAAATTCGAATGACGCTTGCAGATTTCACGTAAGTATGATATTTAACATTTTATGTGGGTTTAAATAAGTAAGTCGATTTTCGCTTGCTCTCTGCTGCTTTCGCATTTTCTCACCGGTTTACACGCTTCCGTCAGGCCCTGGTGTGTTTTCCGAGCTCTACCCATTCGAATTAGCCGATATATGCAATAGAAACACCACATAATGTTTTTACGAATTTTGAAAAAAAAGCAAGGTTAACCCCTTTGAATTTTTTTACCCCAAAAATCGAAAGTGCGAAATAGTAAACTTTTTCGACGGTTTCTTATGTATTTTTACGAGAAAATTCGAATGACGCTTGCAGATTTCACGTAAGTATGACATTTAACATTTTATGTGGGTTTAAATAAGTAAGTCGATTTTCGCTTGCTCTCTGCTGCTTTCGCATTTTCTCACCGTTTTACACGCTTCCGTCAGGCCCTGGTGTGTTTTCCGAGCTCTACCCATTCAAATTAGTCGATATATGCAATAAAAACACCACATAATATTTTTACGAATTTTGAAAAAAAAGCAAGGTTAACCCCTTTGAATTTTTTTACCCCAAAAATCGAAAGTGCGAAATAGTAAACTTTTTCGACGGTTTCTTATGTATTTTTACGAGAAAATTCGAATGACGCTTGCAGATTTCACGTAAGTATGATATTTAACATTTTATGTGGGTTTAAATAAGTAAGTCGATTTTCGCTTGCTCTCTGCTGCTTTCGCATTTTCTCACCGGTTTACACGCTTCCGTCAGGCCCTGGTGTGTTTTCCGAGCTCTACCCATTCGAATTAGTCGATATATGCAATAAAAACACCACATAATTTTTTTACGAATTTTGAAAAAAAAGCAAGGTTAACCCCTTTGAATTTTTTTACCCCAAAAATCGAAAGTGCGAAATAGTAAACTTTTTCGACGGTTTCTTATGTATTTTTACGAGAAAATTCGAATGACGCTTGCAGATTTCACGTAAGTATGATATTTAACATTTTATGTGGGTTTAAATAAGTAAGTCGATTTTCGCTTGCTCTCTGCTGCTTTCGCATTTTCTCACCGGTTTACACGCTTCCGTCAGGCCCTGGTGTGTTTTCCGAGCTCTACCCATTCGAATTAGTCGATATATGCAATAAAAACACCACATAATTTTTGTACGAATTTTGAAAAAAAAGCAAGGTTAACCCCTTTGAATTTTTTTACCCCAAAAATCGAAAGTGCGAAATAGTAAACTTTTTCGACGGTTTCTTATGTATTTTTACGAGAAAATTCGAATGACGCTTGCAGATTTCACGTAAGTATGATATTTAATATTTTATGTGGGTTTAAATAAGTAAGTCGATTTTCGCTTGCTCTCTGCTGCTTTCGCATTTTCTCACCGTTTTACACGCTTCCGTCAGGCCCTGGTGTGTTTTCCGAGCTCTACCCATTCGAATTAGTCGATATATGCAATAAAAACACCACATAATTTTTTTACGAATTTTGAAAAAAAAGCAAGGTTAACCCCTTTGAATTTTTTTACCCCAAAAATCGAAAGTGCGAAATAGTAAACTTTTTCGACGGTTTCTTATGTATTTTTACGAGAAAATTCGAATGACGCTTGCAGATTTCACGTAAGTATGATATTTAACATTTTATGTGGGTTTAAATAAGTAAGTCGATTTTCGCTTGCTCTCTGCTGCTTTCGCATTTTCTCACCGGTTTACACGCTTCCGTCAGGCCCTGGTGTGTTTTCCGAGCTCTACCCATTCGAATTAGCCGATATATGCAATAGAAACACCACATAATTTTTTTACGAATTTTGAAAAAAAAGCAAGGTTAACCCCTTTGAATTTTTTTACCCCAAAAATCGAAAGTGCGAAATAGTAAACTTTTTCGACGGTTTCTTATGTATTTTTACGAGAAAATTCGAATGACGCTTGCAGATTTCACGTAAGTATGACATTTAACATTTTATGTGGGTTTAAATAAGTAAGTCGATTTTCGCTTGCTCTCTGCTGCTTTCGCATTTTCTCACCGTTTTACACGCTTCCGTCAGGCCCTGGTGTGTTTTCCGAGCTCTACCCATTCGAATTAGTCGATATATGCAATAAAAACACCACATAATTTTTTTACGAATTTTGAAAAAAAAGCAAGGTTAACCCCTTTGAATTTTTTTACCCCAAAAATCGAAAGTGCGAAATAGTAAACTTTTTCGACGGTTTCTTATGTATTTTTACGAGAAAATTCGAATGACGCTTGCAGATTTCACGTAAGTATGATATTTAACATTTTATGTGGGTTTAAATAAGTAAGTCGATTTTCGCTTGCTCTCTGCTGCTTTCGCATTTTCTCACCGGTTTACACGCTTCCGTCAGGCCCTGGTGTGTTTTCCGAGCTCTACCCATTCGAATTAGCCGATATATGCAATAGAAACACCACATAATTTTTTTACGAATTTTGAAAAAAAAGCAAGGTTAACCCCTTTGAATTTTTTTACCCCAAAAATCGAAAGTGCGAAATAGTAAACTTTTTCGACGGTTTCTTATGTATTTTTACGAGAAAATTCGAATGACGCTTGCAGATTTCACGTAAGTATGACATTTAACATTTTATGTGGGTTTAAATAAGTAAGTCGATTTTCGCTTGCTCTCTGCTGCTTTCGCATTTTCTCACCGTTTTACACGCTTCCGTCAGGCCCTGGTGTGTTTTCCGAGCTCTACCCATTCAAATTAGTCGATATATGCAATAAAAACACCA
This sequence comes from Cantharis rustica, assembly GCA_911387805.1. NCBI lineage: Eukaryota > Metazoa > Arthropoda > Insecta > Coleoptera > Cantharidae > Cantharis > Cantharis rustica. The sequence goes on from OU426883.1 coordinate 24,820,921, forward strand.
CATAATTTTTTTACGAATTTTGAAAAAAAAGCAAGGTTAACCCCTTTGAATTTTTTTACCCCAAAAATCGAAAGTGCGAAATAGTAAACTTTTTCGACGGTTTCTTATGTATTTTTACGAGAAAATTCGAATGACGCTTGCAGATTTCACGTAAGTATGATATTTAACATTTTATGTGGGTTTAAATAAGTAAGTCGATTTTCGCTTGCTCTCTGCTGCTTTCGCATTTTCTCACCGGTTTACACGCTTCCGTCAGGCCCTGGTGTGTTTTCCGAGCTCTACCCATTCGAATTAGTCGATATATGCAATAAAAACACCACATAATTTTTTTACGAATTTTGAAAAAAAAGCAAGGTTAACCCCTTTGAATTTTTTTACCCCAAAAATCGAAAGTGCGAAATAGTAAACTTTTTCGACGGTTTCTTATGTATTTTTACGAGAAAATTCGAATGACGCTTGCAGATTTCACGTAAGTATGATATTTAACATTTTATGTGGGTTTAAATAAGTAAGTCGATTTTCGCTTGCTCTCTGCTGCTTTCGCATTTTCTCACCGGTTTACACGCTTCCGTCAGGCCCTGGTGTGTTTTCCGAGCTCTACCCATTCGAATTAGTCGATATATGCAATAAAAACACCACATAATTTTTGTACGAATTTTGAAAAAAAAGCAAGGTTAACCCCTTTGAATTTTTTTACCCCAAAAATCGAAAGTGCGAAATAGTAAACTTTTTCGACGGTTTCTTATGTATTTTTACGAGAAAATTCGAATGACGCTTGCAGATTTCACGTAAGTATGATATTTAATATTTTATGTGGGTTTAAATAAGTAAGTCGATTTTCGCTTGCTCTCTGCTGCTTTCGCATTTTCTCACCGTTTTACACGCTTCCGTCAGGCCCTGGTGTGTTTTCCGAGCTCTACCCATTCGAATTAGTCGATATATGCAATAAAAACACCACATAATTTTTTTACGAATTTTGAAAAAAAAGCAAGGTTAACCCCTTTGAATTTTTTTACCCCAAAAATCGAAAGTGCGAAATAGTAAACTTTTTCGACGGTTTCTTATGTATTTTTACGAGAAAATTCGAATGACGCTTGCAGATTTCACGTAAGTATGATATTTAACATTTTATGTGGGTTTAAATAAGTAAGTCGATTTTCGCTTGCTCTCTGCTGCTTTCGCATTTTCTCACCGGTTTACACGCTTCCGTCAGGCCCTGGTGTGTTTTCCGAGCTCTACCCATTCGAATTAGCCGATATATGCAATAGAAACACCACATAATTTTTTTACGAATTTTGAAAAAAAAGCAAGGTTAACCCCTTTGAATCTTTTTACCCCAAAAATCGAAAGTGCGAAATAGTAAACTTTTTCGACGGTTTCTTATGTATTTTTACGAGAAAATTCGAATGACGCTTGCAGATTTCACGTAAGTATGACAATTAACATTTTATGTGGGTTTAAATAAGTAAGTCGATTTTCGCTTGCTCTCTGCTGCTTTCGCATTTTCTCACCGTTTTACACGCTTCCGTCAGGCCCTGGTGTGTTTTCCGAGCTCTACCCATTCGAATTAGTCGATATATGCAATAAAAACACCACATAATTTTTTTACGAATTTTGAAAAAAAAGCAAGGTTAACCCCTTTGAATTTTTTTACCCCAAAAATCGAAAGTGCGAAATAGTAAACTTTTTCGACGGTTTCTTATGTATTTTTACGAGAAAATTCGAATGACGCTTGCAGATTTCACGTAAGTATGACATTTAACATTTTATGTGGGTTTAAATAAGTAAGTCGATTTTCGCTTGCTCTCTGCTGCTTTCGCATTTTCTCACCGTTTTACACGCTTCCGTCAGGCCCTGGTGTGTTTTCCGAGCTCTACCCATTCAAATTAGTCGATATATGCAATAAAAACACCACATAATTTTTTTACGAATTTTGAAAAAAAAGCAAGGTTAACCCCTTTGAATTTTTTTACCCCAAAAATCGAAAGTGCGAAATAGTAAACTTTTTCGACGGTTTCTTATGTATTTTTACGAGAAAATTCGAATGACGCTTGCAGATTTCACGTAAGTATGATATTTAACATTTTATGTGGGTTTAAATAAGTAAGTCGATTTTCGCTTGCTCTCTGCTGCTTTCGCATTTTCTCACCGGTTTACACGCTTCCGTCAGGCCCTGGTGTGTTTTCCGAGCTCTACCCATTCGAATTAGTCGATATATGCAATAAAAACACCACATAATTTTTTTACGAATTTTGAAAAAAAAGCAAGGTTAACCCCTTTGAATTTTTTTACCCCAAAAATCGAAAGTGCGAAATAGTAAACTTTTTCGACGGTTTCTTATGTATTTTTACGAGAAAATTCGAATGACGCTTGCAGATTTCACGTAAGTATGATATTTAACATTTTATGTGGGTTTAAATAAGTAAGTCGATTTTCGCTTGCTCTCTGCTGCTTTCGCATTTTCTCACCGGTTTACACGCTTCCGTCAGGCCCTGGTGTGTTTTCCGAGCTCTACCCATTCGAATTAGTCGATATATGCAATAAAAACACCACATAATTTTTGTACGAATTTTGAAAAAAAAGCAAGGTTAACCCCTTTGAATTTTTTTACCCCAAAAATCGAAAGTGCGAAATAGTAAACTTTTTCGACGGTTTCTTATGTATTTTTACGAGAAAATTCGAATGACGCTTGCAGATTTCACGTAAGTATGACAATTAACATTTTATGTGGGTTTAAATAAGTAAGTCGATTTTCGCTTGCTCTCTGCTGCTTTCGCATTTTCTCACCGTTTTACACGCTTCCGTCAGGCCCTGGTGTGTTTTCCGAGCTCTACCCATTCGAATTAGTCGATATATGCAATAAAAACACCACATAATTTTTTTACGAATTTTGAAAAAAAAGCAAGGTTAACCCCTTTGAATTTTTTTACCCCAAAAATCGAAAGTGCGAAATAGTAAACTTTTTCGACGGTTTCTTATGTATTTTTACGAGAAAATTCGAATGACGCTTGCAGATTTCACGTAAGTATGATATTTAACATTTTATGTGGGTTTAAATAAGTAAGTCGATTTTCGCTTGCTCTCTGCTGCTTTCGCATTTTCTCACCGGTTTACACGCTTCCGTCAGGCCCTGGTGTGTTTTCCGAGCTCTACCCATTCGAATTAGTCGATATATGCAATAAAAACACCACATAATTTTTTTACGAATTTTGAAAAAAAAGCAAGGTTAACCCCTTTGAATTTTTTTACCCCAAAAATCGAAAGTGCGAAATAGTAAACTTTTTCGACGGTTTCTTATGTATTTTTACGAGAAAATTCGAATGACGCTTGCAGATTTCACGTAAGTATGATATTTAACATTTTATGTGGGTTTAAATAAGTAAGTCGATTTTCGCTTGCTCTCTGCTGCTTTCGCATTTTCTCACCGGTTTACACGCTTCCGTCAGGCCCTGGTGTGTTTTCCGAGCTCTACCCATTCGAATTAGTCGATATATGCAATAAAAACACCACATAATTTTTGTACGAATTTTGAAAAAAAAGCAAGGTTAACCCCTTTGAATTTTTTTACCCCAAAAATCGAAAGTGCGAAATCGTAAACTTTTTCGACGGTTTCTTATGTATTTTTACGAGAAAATTCGAATGACGCTTGCAGATTTCACGTAAGTATGGTATTTAACATTTTATGTGGGTTTAAATAAGTAAGTCGATTTTCGCTTGCTCTCTGCTGCTTTCGCATTTTCTCACCGTTTTACACGCTTCCGTCAGGCCCTGGTGTGTTTTCCGAGCTCTACCCATTCGAATTAGTCGATATATGCAATAAAAACACCACATAATTTTTTTACGAATTTTGAAAAAAAAGCAAGGTTAACCCCTTTGAATTTTTTTACCCCAAAAATCGAAAGTGCGAAATAGTAAACTTTTTCGACGGTTTCTTATGTATTTTTACGAGAAAATTCGAATGACGCTTGCAGATTTCACGTAAGTATGATATTTAATATTTTATGTGGGTTTAAATAAGTAAGTCGATTTTCGCTTGCTCTCTGCTGCTTTCGCATTTTCTCACCGTTTTACACGCTTCCGTCAGGCCCTGGTGTGTTTTCCGAGCTCTACCCATTCGAATTAGTCGATATATGCAATAAAAACACCACATAATTTTTTTACGAATTTTGAAAAAAAAGCAAGGTTAACCCCTTTGAATTTTTTTACCCCAAAAATCGAAAGTGCGAAATAGTAAACTTTTTCGACGGTTTCTTATGTATTGTTACGAGAAAATTCGAATGACGCTTGCAGATTTCACGTAAGTATGATATTTAACATTTTATGTGGGTTTAAATAAGTAAGTCGATTTTCGCTTGCTCTCTGCTGCTTTCGCATTTTCTCACCGGTTTACACGCTTCCGTCAGGCCCTGGTGTGTTTTCCGAGCTCTACCCATTCGAATTAGCCGATATATGCAATAGAAACACCACATAATTTTTTTACGAATTTTGAAAAAAAAGCAAGGTTAACCCCTTTGAATTTTTTTACCCCAAAAATCGAAAGTGCGAAATAGTAAACTTTTTCGACGGTTTCTTATGTATTTTTACGAGAAAATTCGAATGACGCTTGCAGATTTCACGTAAGTATGATATTTAACATTTTATGTGGGTTTAAATAAGTAAGTCGATTTTCGCTTGCTCTCTGCTGCTTTCGCATTTTCTCACCGGTTTACACGCTTCCGTCAGGCCCTGGTGTGTTTTCCGAGCTCTACCCATTCGAATTAGCCGATATATGCAATAGAAACACCACATAATTTTTTTACGAATTTTGAAAAAAAAGCAAGGTTAACCCCTTTGAATTTTTTTACCCCAAAAATCGAAAGTGCGAAATAGTAAACTTTTTCGACGGTTTCTTATGTATTTTTACGAGAAAATTCGAATGACGCTTGCAGATTTCACGTAAGTATGATATTTAACATTTTATGTGGGTTTAAATAAGTAAGTCGATTTTCGCTTGCTCTCTGCTGCTTTCGCATTTTCTCACCGTTTTACACGCTTCCGTCAGGCCCTGGTGTGTTTTCCGAGCTCTACCCATTCGAATTAGTCGATATATGCAATAAAAACACCACATAATTTTTTTACGAATTTTGAAAAAAAAGCAAGGTTAACCCCTTTGAATTTTTTTACCCCAAAAATCGAAAGTGCGAAATAGTAAACTTTTTCGACGGTTTCTTATGTATTTTTACGAGAAAATTCGAATGACGCTTGCAGATTTCACGTAAGTATGATATTTAACATTTTATGTGGGTTTAAATAAGTAAGTCGATTTTCGCTTGCTCTCTGCTGCTTTCGCATTTTCTCACCGGTTTACACGCTTCCGTCAGGCCCTGGTGTGTTTTCCGGGCTCTACCCATTCGAATTAGTCGATATATGCAATAAAAACACCACATAATTTTTGTACGAATTTTGAAAAAAAAGCAAGGTTAACCCCTTTGAATTTTTTTACCCCAAAAATCGAAAGTGCGAAATAGTAAACTTTTTCGACGGTTTCTTATGTATTTTTACGAGAAAATTCGAATGACGCTTGCAGATTTCACGTAAGTATGGTATTTAACATTTTATGTGGGTTTAAATAAGTAAGTCGATTTTCGCTTGCTCTCTGCTGCTTTCGCATTTTCTCACCGTTTTACACGCTTCCGTCAGGCCCTGGTGTGTTTTCCGAGCTCTACCCATTCGAATTAGTCGATATATGCAATAAAAACACCACATAATTTTTTTACGAATTTTGAAAAAAAAGCAAGCTTAACCCCTTTGAATTTTTTTACCCCAAAAATCGAAAGTGCGAAATAGTAAACTTTTTCGACGGTTTCTTATGTATTTTTACGAGAAAATTCGAATGACGCTTGCAGATTTCACGTAAGTATGATATTTAATATTTTATGTGGGTTTAAATAAGTAAGTCGATTTTCGCTTGCTCTCTGCTGCTTTCGCATTTTCTCACCGTTTTACACGCTTCCGTCAGGCCCTGGTGTGTTTTCCGAGCTCTACCCATTCGAATTAGTCGATATATGCAATAAAAACACCACATAATTTTTGTACGAATTTTGAAAAAAAAGCAAGGTTAACCCCTTTGAATTTTTTTACCCCAAAAATCGAAAGTGCGAAATAGTAAACTTTTTCGACGGTTTCTTATGTATTTTTACGAGAAAATTCGAATGACGCTTGCAGATTTCACGTAAGTATGATATTTAACATTTTATGTGGGTTTAAATAAGTAAGTCGATTTTCGCTTGCTCTCTGCTGCTTTCGCATTTTCTCACCGGTTTACACGCTTCCGTCAGGCCCTGGTGTGTTTTCCGAGCTCTACCCATTCGAATTAGCCGATATATGCAATAGAAACACCACATAATTTTTTTACGAATTTTGAAAAAAAAGCAAGGTTAACCCCTTTGAATTTTTTTACCCCAAAAATCGAAAGTGCGAAATAGTAAACTTTTTCGACGGTTTCTTATGTATTTTTACGAGAAAATTCGAATGACGCTTGCAGATTTCACGTAAGTATGATATTTAACATTTTATGTGGGTTTAAATAAGTAAGTCGATTTTCGCTTGCTCTCTGCTGCTTTCGCATTTTCTCACCGGTTTACACGCTTCCGTCAGGCCCTGGTGTGTTTTCCGAGCTCTACCCATTCGAATTAGCCGATATATGCAATAGAAACACCACATAATTTTTTTACGAATTTTGAAAAAAAAGCAAGGTTAACCCCTTTGAATTTTTTTACCCCAAAAATCGAAAGTGCGAAATAGTAAACTTTTTCGACGGTTTCTTATGTATTTTTACGAGAAAATTCGAATGACGCTTGCAGATTTCACGTAAGTATGATATTTAACATTTTATGTGGGTTTAAATAAGTAAGTCGATTTTCGCTTGCTCTCTGCTGCTTTCGCATTTTCTCACCGTTTTACACGCTTCCGTCAGGCCCTGGTGTGTTTTCCGAGCTCTACCCATTCGAATTAGTCGATATATGCAATAAAAACACCACATAATTTTTTTACGAATTTTGAAAAAAAAGCAAGGTTAACCCCTTTGAATTTTTTTACCCCAAAAATCGAAAGTGCGAAATAGTAAACTTTTTCGACGGTTTCTTATGTATTTTTACGAGAAAATTCGAATGACGCTTGCAGATTTCACGTAAGTATGATATTTAACATTTTATGTGGGTTTAAATAAGTAAGTCGATTTTCGCTTGCTCTCTGCTGCTTTCGCATTTTCTCACCGGTTTACACGCTTCCGTCAGGCCCTGGTGTGTTTTCCGAGCTCTACCCATTCGAATTAGTCGATATATGCAATAAAAACACCACATAATTTTTGTACGAATTTTGAAAAAAAAGCAAGGTTAACCCCTTTGAATTTTTTTACCCCAAAAATCGAAAGTGCGAAATAGTAAACTTTTTCGACGGTTTCTTATGTATTTTTACGAGAAAATTCGAATGACGCTTGCAGATTTCACGTAAGTATGGTATTTAACATTTTATGTGGGTTTAAATAAGTAAGTCGATTTTCGCTTGCTCTCTGCTGCTTTCGCATTTTCTCACCGTTTTACACGCTTCCGTCAGGCCCTGGTGTGTTTTCCGAGCTCTACCCATTCGAATTAGTCGATATATGCAATAAAAACACCACATAATTTTTTTACGAATTTTGAAAAAAAAGCAAGCTTAACCCCTTTGAATTTTTTTACCCCAAAAATCGAAAGTGCGAAATAGTAAACTTTTTCGACGGTTTCTTATGTATTTTTACGAGAAAATTCGAATGACGCTTGCAGATTTCACGTAAGTATGATATTTAATATTTTATGTGGGTTTAAATAAGTAAGTCGATTTTCGCTTGCTCTCTGCTGCTTTCGCATTTTCTCACCGTTTTACACGCTTCCGTCAGGCCCTGGTGTGTTTTCCGAGCTCTACCCATTCGAATTAGTCGATATATGCAATAAAAACACCACATAATTTTTTTACGAATTTTGAAAAAAAAGCAAGGTTAACCCCTTTGAATTTTTTTACCCCAAAAATCGAAAGTGCGAAATAGTAAACTTTTTCGACGGTTTCTTATGTATTTTTACGAGAAAATTCGAATGACGCTTGCAGATTTCACGTAAGTATGATATTTAACATTTTATGTGGGTTTAAATAAGTAAGTCGATTTTCGCTTGCTCTCTGCTGCTTTCGCATTTTCTCACCGGTTTACACGCTTCCGTCAGGCCCTGGTGTGTTTTCCGAGCTCTACCCATTCGAATTAGCCGATATATGCAATAGAAACACCACATAATTTTTTTACGAATTTTGAAAAAAAAGCAAGGTTAACCCCTTTGAATTTTTTTACCCCAAAAATCGAAAGTGCGAAATAGTAAACTTTTTCGACGGTTTCTTATGTATTTTTACGAGAAAATTCGAATGACGCTTGCAGATTTCACGTAAGTATGATATTTAACATTTTATGTGGGTTTAAATAAGTAAGTCGATTTTCGCTTGCTCTCTGCTGCTTTCGCATTTTCTCACCGGTTTACACGCTTCCGTCAGGCCCTGGTGTGTTTTCCGAGCTCTACCCATTCGAATTAGCCGATATATGCAATAGAAACACCACATAATTTTTTTACGAATTTTGAAAAAAAAGCAAGGTTAACCCCTTTGAATTTTTTTACCCCAAAAATCGAAAGTGCGAAATAGTAAACTTTTTCGACGGTTTCTTATGTATTTTTACGAGAAAATTCGAATGACGCTTGCAGATTTCACGTAAGTATGATATTTAACATTTTATGTGGGTTTAAATAAGTAAGTCGATTTTCGCTTGCTCTCTGCTGCTTTCGCATTTTCTCACCGTTTTACACGCTTCCGTCAGGCCCTGGTGTGTTTTCCGAGCTCTACCCATTCGAATTAGTCGATATATGCAATAAAAACACCACATAATTTTTGTACGAATTTTGAAAAAACAGCAAGGTTAACCCCTTTGAATTTTTTTACCCCAAAAATCGAAAGTGCGAAATAGTAAACTTTTTCGACGGTTTCTTATGTATTTTTACGAGAAAATTCGAATGACGCTTGCAGATTTCACGTACGTATGGTATTTAACATTTTGTGTGGGTTTAAATAAGTAAGTCGATTTTCGCTTGCTCTCTGCTGCTTTCGCATTTTCTCACCGTTTTACACGCTTCCGTCAGGCCCTGGTGTGTTTTCCGAGCTCTACCCATTCGAATTAGTCGATATATGCAATAAAAACACCACATAATTTTTTTACGAATTTTGAAAAAAAAGCAAGGTTAACCCCTTTGAATTTTTTTACCCCAAAAATCGAAAGTGCGAAATAGTAAACTTTTTCGACGGTTTCTTATGTATTTTTACGAGAAAATTCGAATGACGCTTGCAGATTTCACGTAAGTATGATATTTAACATTTTATGTGGGTTTAAATAAGTAAGTCGATTTTCGCTTGCTCTCTGCTGCTTTCGCATTTTCTCACCGTTTTACACGCTTCCGTCAGGCCCTGGTGTGTTTTCCGAGCTCTACCCATTCGAATTAGTCGATATATGCAATAAAAACACCACATAATTTTTTTACGAATTTTGAAAAAAAAGCAAGCTTAACCCCTTTGAATTTTTTTACCCCAAAAATCGAAAGTGCGAAATAGTAAACTTTTTCGACGGTTTCTTATGTATTTTTACGAGAAAATTCGAATGACGCTTGCAGATTTCACGTAAGTATGACATTTAACATTTTATGTGGGTTTAAATAAGTAAGTCGATTTTCGCTTGCTCTCTGCTGCTTTCGCATTTTCTCACCGTTTTACACGCTTCCGTCAGGCCCTGGTGTGTTTTCCGAGCTCTACCCATTCGAATTAGTCGATATATGCAATAAAAACACCACATAATTTTTTTACGAATTTTGAAAAAAAAGCAAGGTTAACCCCTTTGAATTTTTTTACCCCAAAAATCGAAAGTGCGAAATAGTAAACTTTTTCGACGGTTTCTTATATATTTTTACGAGAAAATTCGAATGACGCTTGCAGATTTCACGTAAGTATGATATTTAACATTTTATGTGGGTTTAAATAAGTAAGTCGATTTTCGCTTGCTCTCTGCTGCTTTCGCATTTTCTCACCGGTTTACACGCTTCCGTCAGGCCCTGGTGTGTTTTCCGAGCTCTACCCATTCGAATTAGTCGATATATGCAATAAAAACACCACATAATTTTTTTACGAATTTTGAAAAAAAAGCAAGGTTAACCCCTTTGAATTTTTTTACCCCAAAAATCGAAAGTGCGAAATAGTAAACTTTTTCGACGGTTTCTTATGTATTTTTACGAGAAAATTCGAATGACGCTTGCAGATTTCACGTAAGTATGATATTTAATATTTTATGTGGGTTTAAATAAGTAAGTCGATTTTCGCTTGCTCTCTGCTGCTTTCGCATTTTCTCACCGTTTTACACGCTTCCGTCAGGCCCTGGTGTGTTTTCCGAGCTCTACCCATTCGAATTAGTCGATATATGCAATAAAAACACCACATAATTTTTTTACGAATTTTGAAAAAAAAGCAAGGTTAACCCCTTTGAATTTTTTTACCCCAAAAATCGAAAGTGCGAAATAGTAAACTTTTTCGACGGTTTCTTATGTATTTTTACGAGAAAATTCGAATGACGCTTGCAGATTTCACGTAAGTATGATATTTAACATTTTATGTGGGTTTAAATAAGTAAGTCGATTTTCGCTTGCTCTCTGCTGCTTTCGCATTTTCTCACCGGTTTACACGCTTCCGTCAGGCCCTGGTGTGTTTTCCGAGCTCTACCCATTCGAATTAGCCGATATATGCAATAGAAACACCACATAATTTTTTTACGAATTTTGAAAAAAAAGCAAGGTTAACCCCTTTGAATTTTTTTACCCCAAAAATCGAAAGTGCGAAATAGTAAACTTTTTCGACGGTTTCTTATGTATTTTTACGAGAAAATTCGAATGACGCTTGCAGATTTCACGTAAGTATGACATTTAACATTTTATGTGGGTTTAAATAAGTAAGTCGATTTTCGCTTGCTCTCTGCTGCTTTCGCATTTTCTCACCGTTTTACACGCTTCCGTCAGGCCCTGGTGTGTTTTCCGAGCTCTACCCATTCGAATTAGTCGATATATGCAATAAAAACACCACATAATTTTTTTACGAATTTTGAAAAAAAAGCAAGGTTAACCCCTTTGAATTTTTTTACCCCAAAAATCGAAAGTGCGAAATAGTAAACTTTTTCGACGGTTTCTTATGTATTTTTACGAGAAAATTCGAATGACGCTTGCAGATTTCACGTAAGTATGATATTTAACATTTTATGTGGGTTTAAATAAGTAAGTCGATTTTCGCTTGCTCTCTGCTGCTTTCGCATTTTCTCACCGGTTTACACGCTTCCGTCAGGCCCTGGTGTGTTTTCCGAGCTCTACCCATTCGAATTAGTCGATATATGCAATAAAAACACCACATAATTTTTTTACGAATTTTGAAAAAAAAGCAAGGTTAACCCCTTTGAATTTTTTTACCCCAAAAATCGAAAGTGCGAAATAGTAAACTTTTTCGACGGTTTCTTATGTATTTTTAGGAGAAAATTCGAATGACGCTTGCAGATTTCACGTAAGTATGATATTTAACATTTTATGTGGGTTTAAATAAGTAAGTCGATTTTCGCTTTCTCTTTGCTGCTTTCGCATTTTCTCACCGGTTTACACGCTTCCGTCAGGCCCTGGTGTGTTTTCCGAGCTCTACCCATTCGAATTAGTCGATATATGCAATAAAAACACCACATAATTTTTTTACGAATTTTGAAAAAAAAGCAAGGTTAACCCCTTTGAATTTTTTTACCCCAAAAATCGAAAGTGCGAAATAGTAAACTTTTTCGACGGTTTCTTATGTATTTTTACGAGAAAATTCGAATGACGCTTGCAGATTTCACGTAAGTATGATATTTAACATTTTATGTGGGTTTAAATAAGTAAGTCGATTTTCGCTTGCTCTCTGCTGCTTTCGCATTTTCTCACCGGTTTACACGCTTCCGTCAGGCCCTGGTGTGTTTTCCGAGCTCTACCCATTCGAATTAGTCGATATATGCAATAAAAACACCACATAATTTTTTTACGAATTTTGAAAAAAAAGCAAGGTTAACCCCTTTGAATTTTTTTACCCCAAAAATCGAAAGTGCGAAATAGTAAACTTTTTCGACGGTTTCTTATGTATTTTTAGGAGAAAATTCGAATGACGCTTGCAGATTTCACGTAAGTATGATATTTAACATTTTATGTGGGTTTAAATAAGTAAGTCGATTTTCGCTTGCTCTCTGCTGCTTTCGCATTTTCTCACCGTTTTACACGCTTCCGTCAGGCCCTGGTGTGTTTTCCGAGCTCTACCCATTCGAATTAGTCGATATATGCAATAAAAACACCACATAATTTTTTTACGAATTTTGAAAAAAAAGCAAGCTTAACCCCTTTGAATTTTTTTACCCCAAAAATCGAAAGTGCGAAATAGTAAACTTTTTCGACGGTTTCTTATGTATTTTTACGAGAAAATTCGAATGACGCTTGCAGATTTCACGTAAGTATGACATTTAACATTTTATGTGGGTTTAAATAAGTAAGTCGATTTTCGCTTGCTCTCTGCTGCTTTCGCATTTTCTCACCGTTTTACACGCTTCCGTCAGGCCCTGGTGTGTTTTCCGAGCTCTACCCATTCGAATTAGTCGATATATGCAATAAAAACACCACATAATTTTTTTACGAATTTTGAAAAAAAAGCAAGGTTAACCCCTTTGAATTTTTTTACCCCAAAAATCGAAAGTGCGAAATAGTAAACTTTTTCGACGGTTTCTTATGTATTTTTACGAGAAAATTCGAATGACGCTTGCAGATTTCACGTAAGTATGATATTTAACATTTTATGTGGGTTTAAATAAGTAAGTCGATTTTCGCTTGCTCTCTGCTGCTTTCGCATTTTCTCACCGTTTTACACGCTTCCGTCAGGCCCTGGTGTGTTTTCCGAGCTCTACCCATTCGAATTAGTCGATATATGCAATAAAAACACCACATAATTTTTTTACGAATTTTGAAAAAAAAGCAAGGTTAACCCCTTTGAATTTTTTTACCCCAAAAATCGAAAGTGCGAAATAGTAAACTTTTTCGACGGTTTCTTATGTATTTTTACGAGAAAATTCGAATGACGCTTGCAGATTTCACGTAAGTATGACATTTAACATTTTATGTGGGTTTAAATAAGTAAGTCGATTTTCGCTTGCTCTCTGCTGCTTTCGCATTTTCTCACCGGTTTACACGCTTCCGTCAGGCCCTGGTGTGTTTTCCGAGCTCTACCCATTCGAATTAGTCGATATATGCAATAAAAACACCACATAATTTTTTTACGAATTTTGAAAAAAAAGCAAGCTTAACCCCTTTGAATTTTTTTACCCCAAAAATCGAAAGTGCGAAATAGTAAACTTTTTCGACGGTTTCTTATGTATTTTTACGAGAAAATTCGAATGACGCTTGCAGATTTCACGTAAGTATGATATTTAATATTTTATGTGGGTTTAAATAAGTAAGTCGATTTTCGCTTGCTCTCTGCTGCTTTCGCATTTTCTCACCGGTTTACACGCTTCCGTCAGGCCCTGGTGTGTTTTCCGAGCTCTACCCATTCGAATTAGCCGATATATGCAATAGAAACTACACATAATTTTTTTACGAATTTTGAAAAAAAAGCAAGGTTAACCCCTTTGAATTTTTTTACCCCAAAAATCGAAAGTGCGAAATAGTAAACTTTTTCGACGGTTTCTTATGTATTTTTACGAGAAAATTCGAATGACGCTTGCAGATTTCACGTAAGTATGACATTTAACATTTTATGTGGGTTTAAATAAGTAAGTCGATTTTCGCTTGCTCTCTGCTGCTTTCGCATTTTCTCACCGTTTTACACGCTTCCGTCAGGCCCTGGTGTGTTTTCCGAGCTCTACCCATTCGAATTAGTCGATATATGCAATAAAAACACCACATAATTTTTTTACGAATTTTGAAAAAAAAGCAAGGTTAACCCCTTTGAATTTTTTTACCCCAAAAATCGAAAGTGCGAAATAGTAAACTTTTTCGACGGTTTCTTATGTATTTTTACGAGAAAATTCGAATGACGCTTGCAGATTTCACGTAAGTATGATATTTAACATTTTATGTGGGTTTAAATAAGTAAGTCGATTTTCGCTTGCTCTCTGCTGCTTTCGCATTTTCTCACCGGTTTACACGCTTCCGTCAGGCCCTGGTGTGTTTTCCGAGCTCTACCCATTCGAATTAGCCGATATATGCAATAGAAACACCACATAATTTTTTTACGAATTTTGAAAAAAAAGCAAGGTTAACCCCTTTGAATTTTTTTACCCCAAAAATCGAAAGTGCGAAATAGTAAACTTTTTCGACGGTTTCTTATGTATTTTTACGAGAAAATTCGAATGACGCTTGCAGATTTCACGTAAGTATGACATTTAACATTTTATGTGGGTTTAAATAAGTAAGTCGATTTTCGCTTGCTCTCTGCTGCTTTCGCATTTTCTCACCGGTTTACACGCTTCCGTCAGGCCCTGGTGTGTTTTCCGAGCTCTACCCATTCGAATTAGTCGATATATGCAATAAAAACACCACATAATTTTTTTACGAATTTTGAAAAAAAAGCAAGGTTAACCCCTTTGAATTTTTTTACCCCAAAAATCGAAAGTGCGAAATAGTAAACTTTTTCGACGGTTTCTTATGTATTTTTACGAGAAAATTCGAATGACGCTTGCAGATTTCACGTAAGTATGATATTTAACATTTTATGTGGGTTTAAATAAGTAAGTCGATTTTCGCTTGCTCTCTGCTGCTTTCGCATTTTCTCACCGGTTTACACGCTTCCGTCAGGCCCTGGTGTGTTTTCCGAGCTCTACCCATTCGAATTAGTCGATATATGCAATAAAAACACCACATAATTTTTTTACGAATTTTGAAAAAAAAGCAAGGTTAACCCCTTTGAATTTTTTTACCCCAAAAATCGAAAGTGCGAAATAGTAAACTTTTTCGACGGTTTCTTATGTATTTTTACGAGAAAATTCGAATGACGCTTGCAGATTTCACGTAAGTATGATATTTAATATTTTATGTGGGTTTAAATAAGTAAGTCGATTTTCGCTTGCTCTCTGCTGCTTTCGCATTTTCTCACCGTTTTACACGCTTCCGTCAGGCCCTGGTGTGTTTTCCGAGCTCTACCCATTCGAATTAGTCGATATATGCAATAAAAACACCACATAATTTTTTTACGAATTTTGAAAAAAAAGCAAGGTTAACCCCTTTGAATTTTTTTACCCCAAAAATCGAAAGTGCGAAATAGTAAACTTTTTCGACGGTTTCTTATGTATTTTTACGAGAAAATTCGAATGACGCTTGCAGATTTCACGTAAGTATGACATTTAACATTTTATGTGGGTTTAAATAAGTAAGTCGATTTTCGCTTGCTCTCTGCTGCTTTCGCATTTTCTCACCGTTTTACACGCTTCCGTCAGGCCCTGGTGTGTTTTCCGAGCTCTACCCATTCGAATTAGTCGATATATGCAATAAAAATACCACATAATTTTTTTACGAATTTTGAAAAAAAAGCAAGGTTAACCCCTTTGAATTTTTTTACCCCAAAAATCGAAAGTGCGAAATAGTAAACTTTTTCGACGGTTTCTTATGTATTTTTACGAGAAAATTCGAATGACGCTTGCAGATTTCACGTAAGTATGATATTTAACATTTTATGTGGGTTTAAATAAGTAAGTCGATTTTCGCTTGCTCTCTGCTGCTTTCGCATTTTCTCACCGTTTTACACGCTTCCGTCAGGCCCTGGTGTGTTTTCCGAGCTCTACCCATTCGAATTAGTCGATATATGCAATAAAAACACCACATAATTTTTGTACGAATTTTGAAAAAAAAGCAAGGTTAACCCCTTTGAATTTTTTTACCCCAAAAATCGAAAGTGCGAAATAGTAAACTTTTTCGACGGTTTCTTATGTATTTTTACGAGAAAATTCGAATGACGCTTGCAGATTTCACGTAAGTATGATATTTAACATTTTATGTGGATTTAAATAAGTAAGTCGATTTTCGCTTGCTCTCTGCTGCTTTCGCATTTTCTCACCGTTTTACACGCTTCCGTCAGGCCCTGGTGTGTTTTCCGAGCTCTACCCATTCGAATTAGTCGATATATGCAATAAAAACACCACATAATTTTTTTACGAATTTTGAAAAAAAAGCAAGGTTAACCCCTTTGAATTTTTTTACCCCAAAAATCGAAAGTGCGAAATAGTAAACTTTTTCGACGGTTTCTTATGTATTTTTACGAGAAAATTCGAATGACGCTTGCAGATTTCACGTAAGTATGACATTTAACATTTTATGTGGGTTTAAATAAGTAAGTCGATTTTCGCTTGCTCTCTGCTGCTTTCGCATTTTCTCACCGTTTTACACGCTTCCGTCAGGCCCTGGTGTGTTTTCCGAGCTCTACCCATTCGAATTAGTCGATATATGCAATAAAAACACCACATAATTTTTTTACGAATTTTGAAAAAAAAGCAAGGTTAACCCCTTTGAATTTTTTTACCCCAAAAATCGAAAGTGCGAAATAGTAAACTTTTTCGACGGTTTCTTATGTATTTTTAGGAGAAAATTCGAATGACGCTTGCAGATTTCACGTAAGTATGATATTTAACATTTTATGTGGGTTTAAATAAGTAAGTCGATTTTCGCTTGCTCTCTGCTGCTTTCGCATTTTCTCACCGGTTTACACGCTTCCGTCAGGCCCTGGTGTGTTTTCCGAGCTCTACCCATTCGAATTAGTCGATATATGCAATAAAAACACCACATAATTTTTTTACGAATTTTGAAAAAAAAGCAAGGTTAACCCCTTTGAATTTTTTTACCCCAAAAATCGAAAGTGCGAAATAGTAAACTTTTTCGACGGTTTCTTATGTATTTTTACGAGAAAATTCGAATGACGCTTGCAGATTTCACGTAAGTATGATATTTAACATTTTATGTGGGTTTAAATAAGTAAGTCGATTTTCGCTTGCTCTCTGCTGCTTTCGCATTTTCTCACCGGTTTACACGCTTCCGTCAGGCCCTGGTGTGTTTTCCGAGCTCTACCCATTCGAATTAGCCGATATATGCAATAGAAACACCACATAATTTTTTTACGAATTTTGAAAAAAAAGCAAGGTTAACCCCTTTGAATTTTTTTACCCCAAAAATCGAAAGTGCGAAATAGTAAACTTTTTCGACGGTTTCTTATGTATTTTTACGAGAAAATTCGAATGACGCTTGCAGATTTCACGTAAGTATGATATTTAACATTTTATGTGGGTTTAAATAAGTAAGTCGATTTTCGCTTGCTCTCTGCTGCTTTCGCATTTTCTCACCGTTTTACACGCTTCCGTCAGGCCCTGGTGTGTTTTCCGAGCTCTACCCATTCGAATTAGCCGATATATGCAATAGAAACACCACATAATTTTTTTACGAATTTTGAAAAAAAAGCAAGGTTAACCCCTTTGAATTTTTTTACCCCAAAAATCGAAAGTGCGAAATAGTAAACTTTTTCGACGGTTTCTTATGTATTTTTACGAGAAAATTCGAATGACGCTTGCAGATTTCACGTAAGTATGACATTTAACATTTTATGTGGGTTTAAATAAGTAAGTCGATTTTCGCTTGCTCTCTGCTGCTTTCGCATTTTCTCACCGTTTTACACGCTTCCGTCAGGCCCTGGTGTGTTTTCCGAGCTCTACCCATTCGAATTAGCCGATATATGCAATAGAAACACCACATAATTTTTTTACGAATTTTGAAAAAAAAGCAAGGTTAACCCCTTTGAATTTTTTTACCCCAAAAATCGAAAGTGCGAAATAGTAAACTTTTTCGACGGTTTCTTATGTATTTTTACGAGAAAATTCGAATGACGCTTGCAGATTTCACGTAAGTATGACATTTAACATTTTATGTGGGTTTAAATAAGTAAGTCGATATTCGCTTGCTCTCTGCTGCTTTCGCATTTTCTCACCGTTTTACACGCTTCCGTCAGGCCCTGGTGTGTTTTCCGAGCTCTACCCATTCGAATTAGTCGATATATGCAATAAAAACACCACATAATTTTTTTACGAATTTTGAAAAAAAAGCAAGGTTAACCCCTTTGAATTTTTTTACCCCAAAAATCGAAAGTGCGAAATAGTAAACTTTTTCGACGGTTTCTTATGTATTTTTAGGAGAAAATTCGAATGACGCTTGCAGATTTCACGTAAGTATGATATTTAACATTTTATGTGGGTTTAAATAAGTAAGTCGATTTTCGCTTGCTCTCTGCTGCTTTCGCATTTTCTCACCGGTTTACACGCTTCCGTCAGGCCCTGGTGTGTTTTCCGAGCTCTACCCATTCGAATTAGTCGATATATGCAATAAAAACACCACATAATTTTTTTACGAATTTTGAAAAAAAAGCAAGGTTAACCCCTTTGAATTTTTTTACCCCAAAAATCGAAAGTGCGAAATAGTAAACTTTTTCGACGGTTTCTTATGTATTTTTACGAGAAAATTCGAATGACGCTTGCAGATTTCACGTAAGTATGATATTTAACATTTTATGTGGGTTTAAATAAGTAAGTCGATTTTCGCTTGCTCTCTGCTGCTTTCGCATTTTCTCACCGGTTTACACGCTTCCGTCAGGCCCTGGTGTGTTTTCCGAGCTCTACCCATTCGAATTAGTCGATATATGCAATAAAAACACCACATAATTTTTTTACGAATTTTGAAAAAAAAGCAAGGTTAACCCCTTTGAATTTTTTTACCCCAAAAATCGAAAGTGCGAAATAGTAAACTTTTTCGACGGTTTCTTATGTATTTTTACGAGAAAATTCGAATGACGCTTGCAGATTTCACGTAAGTATGATATTTAACATTTTATGTGGGTTTAAATAAGTAAGTCGATTTTCGCTTGCTCTCTGCTGCTTTCGCATTTTCTCACCGTTTTACACGCTTCCGTCAGGCCCTGGTGTGTTTTCCGAGCTCTACCCATTCGAATTAGCCGATATATGCAATAGAAACACCACATAATTTTTTTACGAATTTTGAAAAAAAAGCAAGCTTAACCCCTTTGAATTTTTTTACCCCAAAAATCGAAAGTGCGAAATAGTAAACTTTTTCGACGGTTTCTTATGTATTTTTACGAGAAAATTCGAATGACGCTTGCAGATTTCACGTAAGTATGACATTTAACATTTTATGTGGGTTTAAATAAGTAAGTCGATTTTCGCTTGCTCTCTGCTGCTTTCGCATTTTCTCACCGTTTTACACGCTTCCGTCAGGCCCTGGTGTGTTTTCCGAGCTCTACCCATTCGAATTAGTCGATATATGCAATAAAAACACCACATAATTTTTTTACGAATTTTGAAAAAAAAGCAAGGTTAACCCCTTTGAATTTTTTTACCCCAAAAATCGAAAGTGCGAAATAGTAAACTTTTTCGACGGTTTCTTATGTATTTTTAGGAGAAAATTCGAATGACGCTTGCAGATTTCACGTAAGTATGATATTTAACATTTTATGTGGGTTTAAATAAGTAAGTCGATTTTCGCTTGCTCTCTGCTGCTTTCGCATTTTCTCACCGGTTTACACGCTTCCGTCAGGCCCTGGTGTGTTTTCCGAGCTCTACCCATTCGAATTAGTCGATATATGCAATAAAAACACCACATAATTTTTTTACGAATTTTGAAAAAAAAGCAAGGTTAACCCCTTTGAATTTTTTTACCCCAAAAATCGAAAGTGCGAAATAGTAAACTTTTTCGACGGTTTCTTATGTATTTTTACGAGAAAATTCGAATGACGCTTGCAGATTTCACGTAAGTATGATATTTAACATTTTATGTGGGTTTAAATAAGTAAGTCGATTTTCGCTTGCTCTCTGCTGCTTTCGCATTTTCTCACCGGTTTACACGCTTCCGTCAGGCCCTGGTGTGTTTTCCGAGCTCTACCCATTCGAATTAGTCGATATATGCAATAAAAACACCACATAATTTTTTTACGAATTTTGAAAAAAAAGCAAGGTTAACCCCTTTGAATTTTTTTACCCCAAAAATCGAAAGTGCGAAATAGTAAACTTTTTCGACGGTTTCTTATGTATTTTTACGAGAAAATTCGAATGACGCTTGCAGATTTCACGTAAGTATGATATTTAACATTTTATGTGGGTTTAAATAAGTAAGTCGATTTTCGCTTGCTCTCTGCTGCTTTCGCATTTTCTCACCGTTTTACACGCTTCCGTCAGGCCCTGGTGTGTTTTCCGAGCTCTACCCATTCGAATTAGCCGATATATGCAATAGAAACACCACATAATTTTTTTACGAATTTTGAAAAAAAAGCAAGCTTAACCCCTTTGAATTTTTTTACCCCAAAAATCGAAAGTGCGAAATAGTAAACTTTTTCGACGGTTTCTTATGTATTTTTACGAGAAAATTCGAATGACGCTTGCAGATTTCACGTAAGTATGACATTTAACATTTTATGTGGGTTTAAATAAGTAAGTCGATTTTCGCTTGCTCTCTGCTGCTTTCGCATTTTCTCACCGTTTTACACGCTTCCGTCAGGCCCTGGTGTGTTTTCCGAGCTCTACCCATTCGAATTAGTCGATATATGCAATAAAAACACCACATAATTTTTTTACGAATTTTGAAAAAAAAGCAAGGTTAACCCCTTTGAATTTTTTTACCCCAAAAATCGAAAGTGCGAAATAGTAAACTTTTTCGACGGTTTCTTATGTATTTTTACGAGAAAATTCGAATGACGCTTGCAGATTTCACGTAAGTATGATATTTAACATTTTATGTGGGTTTAAATAAGTAAGTCGATTTTCGCTTGCTCTCTGCTGCTTTCGCATTTTCTCACCGTTTTACACGCTTCCGTCAGGCCCTGGTGTGTTTTCCGAGCTCTACCCATTCGAATTAGTCGATATATGCAATAAAAACACCACATAATTTTTTTACGAATTTTGAAAAAAAAGCAAGGTTAACCCCTTTGAATTTTTTTACCCCAAAAATCGAAAGTGCGAAATAGTAAACTTTTTCGACGGTTTCTTATGTATTTTTACGAGAAAATTCGAATGACGCTTGCAGATTTCACGTAAGTATGACATTTAACATTTTATGTGGGTTTAAATAAGTAAGTCGATTTTCGCTTGCTCTCTGCTGCTTTCGCATTTTCTCACCGTTTTACACGCTTCCGTCAGGCCCTGGTGTGTTTTCCGAGCTCTACCCATTCGAATTAGTCGATATATGCAATAAAAACACCACATAATTTTTTTACGAATTTTGAAAAAAAAGCAAGGTTAACCCCTTTGAATTTTTTTACCCCAAAAATCGAAAGTGCGAAATAGTAAACTTTTTCGACGGTTTCTTATGTATTTTTAGGAGAAAATTCGAATGACGCTTGCAGATTTCACGTAAGTATGATATTTAACATTTTATGTGGGTTTAAATAAGTAAGTCGATTTTCGCTTGCTCTCTGCTGCTTTCGCATTTTCTCACCGTTTTACACGCTTCCGTCAGGCCCTGGTGTGTTTTCCGAGCTCTACCCATTCGAATTAGTCGATATATGCAATAAAAACACCACATAATTTTTTTACGAATTTTGAAAAAAAAGCAAGCTTAACCCCTTTGAATTTTTTTACCCCAAAAATCGAAAGTGCGAAATAGTAAACTTTTTCGACGGTTTCTTATGTATTTTTACGAGAAAATTCGAATGACGCTTGCAGATTTCACGTAAGTATGATATTTAATATTTTATGTGGGTTTAAATAAGTAAGTCGATTTTCGCTTGCTCTCTGCTGCTTTCGCATTTTCTCACCGGTTTACACGCTTCCGTCAGGCCCTGGTGTGTTTTCCGAGCTCTACCCATTCGAATTAGCCGATATATGCAATAGAAACTACACATAATTTTTTTACGAATTTTGAAAAAAAAGCAAGGTTAACCCCTTTGAATTTTTTTACCCCAAAAATCGAAAGTGCGAAATAGTAAACTTTTTCGACGGTTTCTTATGTATTTTTACGAGAAAATTCGAATGACGCTTGCAGATTTCACGTAAGTATGATATTTAACATTTTATGTGGGTTTAAATAAGTAAGTCGATTTTCGCTTGCTCTCTGCTGCTTTCGCATTTTCTCACCGGTTTACACGCTTCCGTCAGGCCCTGGTGTGTTTTCCGAGCTCTACCCATTCGAATTAGTCGATATATGCAATAAAAACACCACATAATTTTTTTACGAATTTTGAAAAAAAAGCAAGGTTAACCCCTTTGAATTTTTTTACCCCAAAAATCGAAAGTGCGAAATAGTAAACTTTTTCGACGGTTTCTTATGTATTTTTACGAGAAAATTCGAATGACGCTTGCAGATTTCACGTAAGTATGATATTTAACATTTTATGTGGGTTTAAATAAGTAAGTCGATTTTCGCTTGATCTCTGCTGCTTTCGCATTTTCTCACCGTTTTACACGCTTCCGTCAGGCCCTGGTGTGTTTTCCGAGCTCTACCCATTCGAATTAGTCGATATATGCAATAAAAACACCACATAATTTTTTTACGAATTTTGAAAAAAAAGCAAGGTTAACCCCTTTGAATTTTTTTACCCCAAAAATCGAAAGTGCGAAATAGTAAACTTTTTCGACGGTTTCTTATGTATTTTTACGAGAAAATTCGAATGACGCTTGCAGATTTCACGTAAGTATGATATTTAACATTTTATGTGGGTTTAAATAAGTAAGTCGATTTTCGCTTGCTCTCTGCTGCTTTCGCATTTTCTCACCGTTTTACACGCTTCCGTCAGGCCCTGGTGTGTTTTCCGAGCTCTACCCATTCGAATTAGTCGATATATGCAATAAAAACACCACATAATTTTTTTACGAATTTTGAAAAAAAAGCAAGGTTAACCCCTTTGAATTTTTTTACCCCAAAAATCGAAAGTGCGAAATAGTAAACTTTTTCGACGGTTTCTTATGTATTTTTACGAGAAAATTCGAATGACGCTTGCAGATTTCACGTAAGTATGATATTTAACATTTTATGTGGGTTTAAATAAGTAAGTCGATTTTCGCTTGCTCTCTGCTGCTTTCGCATTTTCTCACCGTTTTACACGCTTCCGTCAGGCCCTGGTGTGTTTTCCGAGCTCTACCCATTCGAATTAGTCGATATATGCAATAAAAACACCACATAATTTTTGTACGAATTTTGAAAAAAAAGCAAGGTTAACCCCTTTGAATTTTTTTACCCCAAAAATCGAAAGTGCGAAATAGTAAACTTTTTCGACGGTTTCTTATGTATTTTTACGAGAAAATTCGAATGACGCTTGCAGATTTCACGTAAGTATGATATTTAACATTTTATGTGGGTTTAAATAAGTAAGTCGATTTTCGCTTGCTCTCTGCTGCTTTCGCATTTTCTCACCGTTTTACACGCTTCCGTCAGGCCCTGGTGTGTTTTCCGAGCTCTACCCATTCGAATTAGTCGATATATGCAATAAAAACACCACATAATTTTTTTACGAATTTTGAAAAAAAAGCAAGGTTAACCCCTTTGAATTTTTTTACCCCAAAAATCGAAAGTGCGAAATAGTAAACTTTTTCGACGGTTTCTTATGTATTTTTACGAGAAAATTCGAATGACGCTTGCAGATTTCACGTAAGTATGATATTTAACATTTTATGTGGATTTAAATAAGTAAGTCGATTTTCGCTTGCTCTCTGCTGCTTTCGCATTTTCTCACCGTTTTACACGCTTCCGTCAGGCCCTGGTGTGTTTTCCGAGCTCTACCCATTCGAATTAGTCGATATATGCAATAAAAACACCACATAATTTTTGTACGAATTTTGAAAAAAAAGCAAGGTTAACCCCTTTGAATTTTTTTACCCCAAAAATCGAAAGTGCGAAATAGTAAACTTTTTCGACGGTTTCTTATGTATTTTTACGAGAAAATTCGAATGACGCTTGCAGATTTCACGTAAGTATGATATTTAACATTTTATGTGGGTTTAAATAAGTAAGTCGATTTTCGCTTGCTCTCTGCTGCTTTCGCATTTTCTCACCGGTTTACACGCTTCCGTCAGGCCCTGGTGTGTTTTCCGAGCTCTACCCATTCGAATTAGTCGATATATGCAATAAAAACACCACATAATTTTTTTACGAATTTTGAAAAAAAAGCAAGGTTAACCCCTTTGAATTTTTTTACCCCAAAAATCGAAAGTGCGAAATAGTAAACTTTTTCGACGGTTTCTTATGTATTTTTACGAGAAAATTCGAATGACGCTTGCAGATTTCACGTAAGTATGATATTTAACATTTTATGTGGGTTTAAATAAGTAAGTCGATTTTCGCTTGATCTCTGCTGCTTTCGCATTTTCTCACCGTTTTACACGCTTCCGTCAGGCCCTGGTGTGTTTTCCGAGCTCTACCCATTCGAATTAGTCGATATATGCAATAAAAACACCACATAATTTTTTTACGAATTTTGAAAAAAAAGCAAGGTTAACCCCTTTGAATTTTTTTACCCCAAAAATCGAAAGTGCGAAATAGTAAACTTTTTCGACGGTTTCTTATGTATTTTTACGAGAAAATTCGAATGACGCTTGCAGATTTCACGTAAGTATGATATTTAACATTTTATGTGGGTTTAAATAAGTAAGTCGATTTTCGCTTGCTCTCTGCTGCTTTCGCATTTTCTCACCGTTTTACACGCTTCCGTCAGGCCCTGGTGTGTTTTCCGAGCTCTACCCATTCGAATTAGCCGATATATGCAATAGAAACTACACATAATTTTTTTACGAATTTTGAAAAAAAAGCAAGGTTAACCCCTTTGAATTTTTTTACCCCAAAAATCGAAAGTGCGAAATAGTAAACTTTTTCGACGGTTTCTTATGTATTTTTACGAGAAAATTCGAATGACGCTTGCAGATTTCACGTAAGTATGATATTTAACATTTTATGTGGGTTTAAATAAGTAAGTCGATTTTCGCTTGCTCTCTGCTGCTTTCGCATTTTCTCACCGGTTTACACGCTTCCGTCAGGCCCTGGTGTGTTTTCCGAGCTCTACCCATTCGAATTAGTCGATATATGCAATAAAAACACCACATAATTTTTTTACGAATTTTGAAAAAAAAGCAAGGTTAACCCCTTTGAATTTTTTTACCCCAAAAATCGAAAGTGCGAAATAGTAAACTTTTTCGACGGTTTCTTATGTATTTTTACGAGAAAATTCGAATGACGCTTGCAGATTTCACGTAAGTATGATATTTAACATTTTATGTGGGTTTAAATAAGTAAGTCGATTTTCGCTTGATCTCTGCTGCTTTCGCATTTTCTCACCGTTTTACACGCTTCCGTCAGGCCCTGGTGTGTTTTCCGAGCTCTACCCATTCGAATTAGTCGATATATGCAATAAAAACACCACATAATTTTTTTACGAATTTTGAAAAAAAAGCAAGGTTAACCCCTTTGAATTTTTTTACCCCAAAAATCGAAAGTGCGAAATAGTAAACTTTTTCGACGGTTTCTTATGTATTTTTACGAGAAAATTCGAATGACGCTTGCAGATTTCACGTAAGTATGATATTTAACATTTTATGTGGGTTTAAATAAGTAAGTCGATTTTCGCTTGCTCTCTGCTGCTTTCGCATTTTCTCACCGTTTTACACGCTTCCGTCAGGCCCTGGTGTGTTTTCCGAGCTCTACCCATTCGAATTAGTCGATATATGCAATAAAAACACCACATAATTTTTTTACGAATTTTGAAAAAAAAGCAAGGTTAACCCCTTTGAATTTTTTTACCCCAAAAATCGAAAGTGCGAAATAGTAAACTTTTTCGACGGTTTCTTATGTATTTTTACGAGAAAATTCGAATGACGCTTGCAGATTTCACGTAAGTATGATATTTAACATTTTATGTGGGTTTAAATAAGTAAGTCGATTTTCGCTTGCTCTCTGCTGCTTTCGCATTTTCTCACCGTTTTACACGCTTCCGTCAGGCCCTGGTGTGTTTTCCGAGCTCTACCCATTCGAATTAGTCGATATATGCAATAAAAACACCACATAATTTTTTTACGAATTTTGAAAAAAAAGCAAGCTTAACCCCTTTGAATTTTTTTACCCCAAAAATCGAAAGTGCGAAATAGTAAACTTTTTCGACGGTTTCTTATGTATTTTTACGAGAAAATTCGAATGACGCTTGCAGATTTCACGTAAGTATGACATTTAACATTTTATGTGGGTTTAAATAAGTAAGTCGATTTTCGCTTGCTCTCTGCTGCTTTCGCATTTTCTCACCGTTTTACACGCTTCCGTCAGGCCCTGGTGTGTTTTCCGAGCTCTACCCATTCGAATTAGTCGATATATGCAATAAAAACACCACATAATTTTTGTACGAATTTTGAAAAAAAAGCAAGGTTAACCCCTTTGAATTTTTTTACCCCAAAAATCGAAAGTGCGAAATAGTAAACTTTTTCGACGGTTTCTTATGTATTTTTACGAGAAAATTCGAATGACGCTTGCAGATTTCACGTAAGTATGATATTTAACATTTTATGTGGGTTTAAATAAGTAAGTCGATTTTCGCTTGCTCTCTGCTGCTTTCGCATTTTCTCACCGTTTTACACGCTTCCGTCAGGCCCTGGTGTGTTTTCCGAGCTCTACCCATTCGAATTAGTCGATATATGCAATAAAAACACCACATAATTTTTTTACGAATTTTGAAAAAAAAGCAAGGTTAACCCCTTTGAATTTTTTTACCCCAAAAATCGAAAGTGCGAAATAGTAAACTTTTTCGACGGTTTCTTATGTATTTTTACGAGAAAATTCGAATGACGCTTGCAGATTTCACGTAAGTATGACATTTAACATTTTATGTGGGTTTAAATAAGTAAGTCGATTTTCGCTTGCTCTCTGCTGCTTTCGCATTTTCTCACCGTTTTACACGCTTCCGTCAGGCCCTGGTGTGTTTTCCGAGCTCTACCCATTCGAATTAGTCGATATATGCAATAAAAACACCACATAATTTTTTTACGAATTTTGAAAAAAAAGCAAGGTTAACCCCTTTGAATTTTTTTACCCCAAAAATCGAAAGTGCGAAATAGTAAACTTTTTCGACGGTTTCTTATGTATTTTTACGAGAAAATTCGAATGACGCTTGCAGATTTCACGTAAGTATGATATTTAACATTTTATGTGGGTTTAAATAAGTAAGTCGATTTTCGCTTGCTCTCTGCTGCTTTCGCATTTTCTCACCGGTTTACACGCTTCCGTCAGGCCCTGGTGTGTTTTCCGAGCTCTACCCATTCGAATTAGTCGATATATGCAATAAAAACACCACATAATTTTTTTACGAATTTTGAAAAAAAAGCAAGGTTAACCCCTTTGAATTTTTTTACCCCAAAAATCGAAAGTGCGAAATAGTAAACTTTTTCGACGGTTTCTTATGTATTTTTAGGAGAAAATTCGAATGACGCTTGCAGATTTCACGTAAGTATGATATTTAACATTTTATGTGGGTTTAAATAAGTAAGTCGATTTTCGCTTGCTCTCTGCTGCTTTCGCATTTTCTCACCGGTTTACACGCTTCCGTCAGGCCCTGGTGTGTTTTCCGAGCTCTACCCATTCGAATTAGTCGATATATGCAATAAAAACACCACATAATTTTTTTACGAATTTTGAAAAAAAAGCAAGGTTAACCCCTTTGAATTTTTTTACCCCAAAAATCGAAAGTGCGAAATAGTAAACTTTTTCGACGGTTTCTTATGTATTTTTACGAGAAAATTCGAATGACGCTTGCAGATTTCACGTAAGTATGATATTTAATATTTTATGTGGGTTTAAATAAGTAAGTCGATTTTCGCTTGCTCTCTGCTGCTTTCGCATTTTCTCACCGTTTTACACGCTTCCGTCAGGCCCTGGTGTGTTTTCCGAGCTCTACCCATTCGAATTAGTCGATATATGCAATAAAAACACCACATAATTTTTTTACGAATTTTGAAAAAAAAGCAAGGTTAACCCCTTTGAATTTTTTTACCCCAAAAATCGAAAGTGCGAAATAGTAAACTTTTTCGACGGTTTCTTATGTATTTTTACGAGAAAATTCGAATGACGCTTGCAGATTTCACGTAAGTATGACATTTAACATTTTATGTGGGTTTAAATAAGTAAGTCGATTTTCGCTTGCTCTCTGCTGCTTTCGCATTTTCTCACCGTTTTACACGCTTCCGTCAGGCCCTGGTGTGTTTTCCGAGCTCTACCCATTCGAATTAGTCGATATATGCAATAAAAACACCACATAATTTTTTTACGAATTTTGAAAAAAAAGCAAGGTTAACCCCTTTGAATTTTTTTACCCCAAAAATCGAAAGTGCGAAATAGTAAACTTTTTCGACGGTTTCTTATGTATTTTTACGAGAAAATTCGAATGACGCTTGCAGATTTCACGTAAGTATGATATTTAACATTTTATGTGGGTTTAAATAAGTAAGTCGATTTTCGCTTGCTCTCTGCTGCTTTCGCATTTTCTCACCGGTTTACACGCTTCCGTCAGGCCCTGGTGTGTTTTCCGAGCTCTACCCATTCGAATTAGTCGATATATGCAATAAAAACACCACATAATTTTTTTACGAATTTTGAAAAAAAAGCAAGGTTAACCCCTTTGAATTTTTTTACCCCAAAAATCGAAAGTGCGAAATAGTAAACTTTTTCGACGGTTTCTTATGTATTTTTACGAGAAAATTCGAATGACGCTTGCAGATTTCACGTAAGTATGATATTTAATATTTTATGTGGGTTTAAATAAGTAAGTCGATTTTCGCTTGCTCTCTGCTGCTTTCGCATTTTCTCACCGTTTTACACGCTTCCGTCAGGCCCTGGTGTGTTTTCCGAGCTCTACCCATTCGAATTAGTCGATATATGCAATAAAAACACCACATAATTTTTTTACGAATTTTGAAAAAAAAGCAAGGTTAACCCCTTTGAATTTTTTTACCCCAAAAATCGAAAGTGCGAAATAGTAAACTTTTTCGACGGTTTCTTATGTATTTTTACGAGAAAATTCGAATGACGCTTGCAGATTTCACGTAAGTATGATATTTAACATTTTATGTGGGTTTAAATAAGTAAGTCGATTTTCGCTTGCTCTCTGCTGCTTTCGCATTTTCTCACCGGTTTACACGCTTCCGTCAGGCCCTGGTGTGTTTTCCGAGCTCTACCCATTCGAATTAGCCGATATATGCAATAGAAACACCACATAATTTTTTTACGAATTTTGAAAAAAAAGCAAGGTTAACCCCTTTGAATTTTTTTACCCCAAAAATCGAAAGTGCGAAATAGTAAACTTTTTCGACGGTTTCTTATGTATTTTTACGAGAAAATTCGAATGACGCTTGCAGATTTCACGTAAGTATGACATTTAACATTTTATGTGGGTTTAAATAAGTAAGTCGATTTTCGCTTGCTCTCTGCTGCTTTCGCATTTTCTCACCGTTTTACACGCTTCCGTCAGGCCCTGGTGTGTTTTCCGAGCTCTACCCATTCGAATTAGTCGATATATGCAATAAAAACACCACATAATTTTTTTACGAATTTTGAAAAAAAAGCAAGGTTAACCCCTTTGAATTTTTTTACCCCAAAAATCGAAAGTGCGAAATAGTAAACTTTTTCGACGGTTTCTTATGTATTTTTACGAGAAAATTCGAATGACGCTTGCAGATTTCACGTAAGTATGATATTTAACATTTTATGTGGGTTTAAATAAGTAAGTCGATTTTCGCTTGCTCTCTGCTGCTTTCGCATTTTCTCACCGGTTTACACGCTTCCGTCAGGCCCTGGTGTGTTTTCCGAGCTCTACCCATTCGAATTAGTCGATATATGCAATAAAAACACCACATAATTTTTTTACGAATTTTGAAAAAAAAGCAAGGTTAACCCCTTTGAATTTTTTTACCCCAAAAATCGAAAGTGCGAAATAGTAAACTTTTTCGACGGTTTCTTATGTATTTTTAGGAGAAAATTCGAATGACGCTTGCAGATTTCACGTAAGTATGATATTTAACATTTTATGTGGGTTTAAATAAGTAAGTCGATTTTCGCTTGCTCTCTGCTGCTTTCGCATTTTCTCACCGGTTTACACGCTTCCGTCAGGCCCTGGTGTGTTTTCCGAGCTCTACCCATTCGAATTAGTCGATATATGCAATAAAAACACCACATAATTTTTTTACGAATTTTGAAAAAAAAGCAAGGTTAACCCCTTTGAATTTTTTTACCCCAAAAATCGAAAGTGCGAAATAGTAAACTTTTTCGACGGTTTCTTATGTATTTTTACGAGAAAATTCGAATGACGCTTGCAGATTTCACGTAAGTATGATATTTAACATTTTATGTGGGTTTAAATAAGTAAGTCGATTTTCGCTTGCTCTCTGCTGCTTTCGCATTTTCTCACCGTTTTACACGCTTCCGTCAGGCCCTGGTGTGTTTTCCGAGCTCTACCCATTCGAATTAGTCGATATATGCAATAAAAACACCACATAATTTTTTTACGAATTTTGAAAAAAAAGCAAGGTTAACCCCTTTGAATTTTTTTACCCCAAAAATCGAAAGTGCGAAATAGTAAACTTTTTCGACGGTTTCTTATGTATTTTTACGAGAAAATTCGAATGGCGCTTGCAGATTTCACGTAAGTATGATATTTAACATTTTATGTGGGTTTAAATAAGTAAGTCGATTTTCGCTTGCTCTCTGCTGCTTTCGCATTTTCTCACCGTTTTACACGCTTCCGTCAGGCCCTGGTGTGTTTTCCGAGCTCTACCCATTCGAATTAGTCGATATATGCAATAAAAACACCACATAATTTTTTTACCAATTTTGAAAAAAAAGCAAGGTTAACCCCTTTGAATTTTTTTACCCCAAAAATCGAAAGTGCGAAATAGTAAACTTTTTCGACGGTTTCTTATGTATTTTTACGAGAAAATTCGAATGGCGCTTGCAGATTTCACGTAAGTATGATATTTAACATTTTATGTGGGTTTAAATAAGTAAGTCGATTTTCGCTTGCTCTCTGCTGCTTTCGCATTTTCTCACCGTTTTACACGCTTCCGTCAGGCCCTGGTGTGTTTTCCGAGCTCTACGCATTCGAATTAGTCGATATATGCAATAAAAACACCACATAATTTTTTTACCAATTTTGAAAAAAAAGCAAGGTTAACCCCTTTGAATTTTTTTACCCAAAAAATCGAAAGTGCGAAATAGTAAACTTTTTCGACGGTTTCTTATGTATTTTTAGGAGAAAATTCGAATGACGCTTGCAGATTTCACGTAAGTATGATATTTAACATTTTATGTGGGTTTAAATAAGTAAGTCGATTTTCGCTTGCTCTCTGCTGCTTTCGCATTTTCTCACCGGTTTACACGCTTCCGTCAGGCCCTGGTGTGTTTTCCGAGCTCTACCCATTCGAATTAGTCGATATATGCAATAAAAACACCACATAATTTTTTTACGAAGTTTGAAAAAAAAGCATGGTTAACCCCTTTGAATTTTTTTCACCCCAAAAATCGAAAGTTGGAAATCATAAGTTTTTTCGACGGTTACTTATTTATTTTTACGAGAAAATTCGAATGGCGCTTGCAGATTTCACGTAAGTATGATATTTAACATTTTATGTGGGTTTAAAGTAAGAAAGTCGATCTACGCTTGCTCTCTGCTGCTTTCGCATTTTGTCAGCGTTTTACGCGCTTCCGCCAGGCCCTGGTGACTTTTTCAAGCTCTACTCATTAAAATTATTCGATATATGCAATAAAAACACCACATAAAATTTTCACAAATTTTGAAAAAAAAGCAAGGTTAACCCTTTGAATTTTTTTCACCCCAAAAATCGAAAGTTGGAAATCATAAGTTTTTTCGACGGTTTCTTATTTATTTTTACGAGAAAATTCGAATGGCGCTCGCAGATTTCACGTAAGTATGATAACATTTTATGTGGGTTTAAAGTAAGAAAGTCGATCTACGCTTGCTCTCTGCTGCTTTTGCAATTTTTAGAAAAAATATAATGTAATAATTAAGTTCAAAAAGTAATAATTCTAAAACTAAAAATAAAACTAAATTTACATTTGTAGGGCTCATTGACTAAGCTACCCCCTACAATATAGTAATTTTTCAGATAAAAATAATAATAATAATACTAATTTATTAAGAAACTATACTTAGAAATATTACATACATGTTCTCAATGGGATGGCTTCTGACAAAGTTAGTTTTCCAAGCCACCCGTTACAGCAAATGAAAGTGAACTTCGTCAGAAAAGCGACTTTTATGTTTCTCAAAAAATTTGCGATATGCATGATATATCTATAAAATTTGTGAATTTTATTATTTTGAAAAATCAATTATAATGATGTTCCGCCGTAGAGAAAAAATAATAAACCCTAACGCTAATAATTTACCGATTTGGCAGCGATGTGGCAATACCGAATTTAGTAAGTAACATAATAATTATGAAATTTCAAAAGGCAATCTACCTTTAATATTAATAAAATCTACTAATAAAAAATCTAATTTAAAATTTTTAGGGCATATTTAGTAAACATTATTCTAAAAGATATTAAGGATTTACATAAAAATAAAAGTGAACTTTGTCGGAAAAGCAACTTTCATGTTTTTCAAAAAAATTTACTATATCTACTACATTTTTTATAAATCATAAAAAAATTTTTATTTTGAAAAATCAATTGCAATGTTACACGCAAGACACAAAATTAATAAACCCTTAGATATATATGATCTAAGAATAAACCCCAAAGTTGCTCGATTACCTAACGGTCAGTGATTTTTCTTTTGCTAACTACCGAATTTTGATAATAACATATTTACTAAATGCTGAAAGGAGTTACAGGTTGATTGAGGTTTTCAACCTGGGATTTGGGTTTTTTTTTATTTGATTTGAAAACCCCAATTAACCAGTAACTCCTCCTTTCAGCATCAACTAAGTTTTGGGTGAGAGTATTTTCATATTTACTAAATTTCAAAAATTAATAATTACAAAAGTATTAAAAAACCTATCTTATTATTTATTGTTCAAATTTAATAAGATCGACCTATTAATTATTGACCTATCAATAATCAATAATAATTATCAATAATAATTTAAATTTTTAGATAAAAAAGAAGGCGAACTTCATCTGAAAAGCCACTTTCGAAAATCTTTGGATATTTTGAAACGAAGTTCCTTATGGGAAGATGCGGAGGGGTACCCTAATCGGCAAAAAAAGTCCGTAACGAAAATGCTTAAGATTTTTATATCGTTCGATAATATTACACCATCTGGTGGTCAAAAGTGGAACATCTGATCAGTATTAGTACATTAGATCTAAGCGTGTCTTGTGTTTGTGTATTAATTATTTAATATAATATTCGGAAATCACGAGTCATAGGTTTGCAAATTTCTTTAGAAAAAAAGTCCCTTCACCGAGATTCGAACCCACGGCTAACCAAACAATGTGTAAGCTTTTTGCTCAACGTCACAATGGGTCTCGTTAAAAGTAATATTGATACCGCTATATGAGCTACTCTTTGCGTATTGCGAATTAAGAACGCGTTAAAATTGTTAAACCGACGAATAATTAAAAAAAATTTGGAATTTAATAATTTTAAAAATTTTCAGTCGAAAAAAAACGTCTAAAATTTTTTAAAAAATTGATTTTGAAAAATATGATGCAAAAAATTATCTAAATCTGAATGTGCAAAAAAAAATCGAAAAATTCAAAGATGACCGCGATGATTGCGGATTTACTTCGACTTTGACACATGCGGAAATCGCTATTTTGGCCGTCAAAATTCCATTTCGATTGATAAATAAAAATTTGTAAACATGAAATTATTATGTACGAATCCTAGATAGAATGTCGAATTGGAATCGCACATAATGGCTATAATTCAGTCGGATGATTATACGCGAGCCGTAGGCGATAATTCTGTAAAGTTACCAATGACTATGTAAGTAAAAATAAAAATTTATTTGATACATAAAAGCAACACGTATTTTTTTGTTTGGTAATATGTGTATGATTAACACATGTTTTAGTTTTATGGGTGTGTGTACCGTATAATTTATTTATGGTTATTTATAAAATAAAAGTGTTAAGATAATTTTTATCGATAAAAAAATTATATCCGAATAATTATTTTCTTTTTAGCTCGACTAGAACTTGAAATTAATATTTACAGTACCGTCGGAAAGTTTGGAAGCAAGCATTAATTAATTGAAATATTTAATTATTAATTATTTATAATTTTTTTAATTAAATATTTTTAATTGCCATTATAAATACATAGTGTTTCGGTATTTTTGGTAGTATTTTAACTTAAAAATAATGTTTTATTTAAACACATTTCATAAAATTGAATTTTATTACTTTACGGTATTAGTTACCTGCATTTTAAGTTTCGGTAAAACACAAATAAATTTTAGCCAGATGTGGTTTTATTGTTTTTTTTTTATTACTACTAGGTACCGACAACTCCTGAAAAGTGATTTATTTGTATAGTTTAGTTTAGAACTTACTTGTTGGGGTAGTGAATTTACTTGCACTTAACTTTTATAAATATCGTTAAATTTTTAAAAAATTGTGAAAAGAAATCAAAATCAATTGAAAAATGTGCTGCTATTTGTGCATTACACATGATAAAAGTTTAATAGAACATAAAATTTCAAGTAGATTAAATGTATCTTGCAAAGGGGTGCATTATACCACATCGCGTAGAAAAGAAACCGAACAGCGAAGTGTTAGGAAACGCAGTGGACGGCCCCGTGTGACAACCAGTGTCGAAAAAAATTGTATTGCTACAACATGTAAACGTAATCGACTACCTACTTCACCCGAAATAACCCACAGAGTGAATAAAATTCGAGATAAACCAATTTCTGTTACAACTATTAAAACGCGGTTGTTGGCGGCAGATTTCAGGGGGTTTAAGGGATTGTGTAGCGGTAAGAAAACCATTTCTAAAACCATTTTTCAAAAAAAGCTGACATTTTTGTACTTGTCAACATTCGAATTAGTCGATAAAACAATGGAAAAAAGTACTTTGGACGAACTAATCGAAATTCGAAATATTTGGTTTTAGAAGATGTGTGCATGTTCGATGTAAACCCAGCGATCGAATGGCAGAGCAGTGTTTAGTGCCCACAGAAAGAAAAGGGGGGTGCAGTGCAATGGTTTGGGGATGTTTTGCCGGTGATAAGAGTCGGCGATTTAGTAAAAATTAGAAGAAATAATGCGAAAATAGCAATTTTTAAAATTTTTTTATGAGAATTTAGTTCCTTCTGGATGGCGGATCGTTGGAAAAAATGTTTTGTTTTAGCTGGTTAATGATCCTAAACATTCCTCCCGATTATGCAAAAGCCATTTGGCAGACTAAGAAACCACTGGGGTACATCAAATAATGGTTTACCCGTCCCAGTCACCCCATCTTTCACCAATCTAGCTTTGTGGGACGAATCGTACCGAAAAATTAAATAACACCCAGGGCCGTATTTAAGGAGGGGGGGTTTAGGGGTTACAACCCCCCCCCCCCGAAATTAGTTATCAATTAATAAAGTACTGAAAGTTCGACTGAAATCGTAAAAAAAACAGAAAAACTAAAACAATTTTTACAACTATAACAAAAATATTAAACTTTGTTTAAATGAAAATTAAAACTAAAGAGATATTTCTAATAAATTAAATCCCAAATTAAAAAATGGGAAATTCGTATTATAATCCGGCGATTGGCGACATTGGATTAAATACACGTACTACTAAATTGCAAAAATATAAAAACCGAAGATGAAGAATATAAAAATGCCCTAAATATTTACAGTACTGTGTAAGAGTCTGCGACCGCTTAATTAATTGTTAGTTATTAATTACTCCTATTCATTAATTTTCGATTTTTTGAAAAATAATTATATTGAAATAAATGAAATAGGTATTTTATCTTAATTCTTACTATTATGGTAAAAATTTTAAATTGTAATAAATTGTTTGAACCAAAAATTTTAAAAAGAACATAAATGTTATGACCATCATGGGCAGCATAGCTTAAAATAACACTTCCGCAATAAATTAGAGTAGGCATTGTAAACCCATAAATTGTTTTATATTTTGTACATTTGTATACATAAGTGTACATTTGCTTAGATTTGTGAAATTTCCTTTCAATCTAGTTTAGTTCTTCGTTTTGACAACATTATTTTACTATCGCCATCGGTAAAATAAAAATTTAGTTTGTGATATTTATTCAAATTTTAAAATTAAAAAATTTTATTTAAAAACGTTTTTTTACATGAGAGTTTAAAATTAAAATATGAATAAGTTTAAACTTATTAAAAATATCGTAGTAAACAAAACTTTTAAAATGGTATGAACAAAATTTTATTAGCAATAACGCCCCCCCCCCAGAAGTCAACTTGTAATCAAAATTTGTCGCTTCTTCGACAAATTATTTTAAACCATTAAATAGAGTTCATAAAAATCAAAATTTTTTCTGAATATCAAACTCAAATAAAGAAAAATCGCACAAAAAAATAATTATTTTATTTAAATAAAAACAATTTTTTCACAATATTTCAATTTTTTTGCGGTAACTTTCGACAAAATACTTTCAAACAAAATTTTCTAATAACAATACTCAAAAAATCAGCGGAGCAAAATATATGTAGGCTTCTGTCGTTTCCGCCATCTTGGCAAAAAAACCTCCCTCTAGTCACTTTTCTCCAAACATTACATTTCAAAAATTAATATAACAAAATTTAAATTTACAAAAACTTCTTTTGTATTTTAATAAATTAGCTATTTATTTTGCAATTTTTTTAACCCCCCCCCCCCCGAAAATTTTGTCTAAATACGGCCCTGATAACACCTGTCACAAAATGAAAATATAATGTAAAAATATCTGTAAAATGTGTGGAAACTGATTTCACCGGATTATTTAATTAATTTAATAAAAAAATTTGTAACGCAGTAATACATATGTGCGAAAGATAGATATTTTAATAAAATAAATTTATAAATGTTTTTCAATAATAATTTAATTGTTATATGATATAAAATCAATAGTTATTTACCTATTTTCTTAATATTAGCATTAAAATAATTAAATCTTTTAAAATTATAAGTGTTTTATCGAAAAAATGGTCTGCTTCCAAACTTTCCGACGGTAGTGTATGTAATAAGGTACTTCGTTCCTATCTGTTTTATCTATCTATCTACCCTATCTACACCACATTTTATATTTTACTTTGAAAAATCAATTACAATAATTCCACGTACGAAGAAAATAATAAACTGAAAACCCATTAAATTACCGAATTTTGAGATATAACATAAAAACTAAACTTTCCAAAGTGTATCCAGAACAAATCCATATTAAAATTTAGAGGGCTTATTTAGTAAGATTTTTTTAGATAAAAAAGAAAGTTAATTTTGTTAGAAAAAAAGGCCACTTTCATGTTTTTCATTTTGCGATATTTTCGAT
Organism: Cantharis rustica; assembly: GCA_911387805.1. NCBI lineage: Eukaryota > Metazoa > Arthropoda > Insecta > Coleoptera > Cantharidae > Cantharis > Cantharis rustica. The sequence goes on from OU426883.1 coordinate 24,858,529, forward strand.
AATCTACGGATTTTTTACTTTGAAAAATCAATCTCAATGTTTTTAAAATAGATAATTTTAATTTTAAAATAATTCAATAATTTTAAAATAGAAACACATGGTGTTTCAACTTTTTTTTACAATGATGAATTATGAGCATATCCTCGTAATGGTTGCTGTATTTCCTATTTCAATATTTCTTTTTGGTTGATATTCAAATTAAGGTTACTTTCCGATTAACATTTTCATTGGAAACTTTTTCGGAAGATGGAAAAATTGTTGTACACATACCTTGAATATCATCCTCATTAAAAACTAATCTTCTAGTTTTAACATCAAGAGGTATAACAGAGTTAAAGAAGAAAAGTGTTCGTTTATGTTCTTCCACAAAAAATTACACGTGGAAATACAGGATTCCGTTAAATCGGCCAATAAAAAAATTAATAGTAATAGAAAATTACTAATTACATTCTCGTTAGGAAGAAATAACTATGAAATCAATCAAATTGAATTAAAGCAGAGTTCAAATTAGAAAATTCATACAATAATTTAATTGTTACCTTAGTTTAAATTTGCAAAATAAAAAACATCAACGTTTTTAATTTACCTCTATATACAAAAGTTTTCGGTAAGCGGAGACGTCACGTATCATATATGTGTCATAAAAATAAAAACTATTGAATACACGCAAGTTCGGATTTAAAATAAATTGTGTTAATAATTTCAAATGATATTAATTATTTTTCAATTCAAAATGGCCAAAATTTTCAAAAATTATAATTTTGCAGTGACACGGAAATTCGTTGCTTTATAATATTTTATATGGGATACACCATTATTATCACTTGGCATTATTTTAGTTTTTAAACAGTTGAATATTTTTCATAAGTGCATTGTTTTGGCACTCAAACCATTGATAAATTGCATCACCGGTTACAAAACATCATCAAAAAGCAATTCAATAATAAACAGCTAAAACAGAATGACGTTGCAAAGTCATCACAGAACCACCTGCAAGGTTCTTTGATGAAATTTGGTTTCCACCCAAAATTATGACACAAATTAAACATAATTTTACCTGCAACTTAACTTTAACTTTTGTCAAAGGATCCTTCCGTAAGTGACAAGTTACAAAATACTCAACTGAAGTGATACTTCTAGTAATTTAGTTTTGGTTTGGATATTATTTTAATCCATTCAAGGGTACTTATATTACGAAAAATTAGGCAAAACCGTCTCCTGGTAAAATAACAAGTAGGTGTAATTTTACCCTCCAATTTTATATAAATATATGTTTTTTAAATGCCATCGAATTAAATAAATAGTAGTGAGGTCTGATGATGATTCTATGTACTCGAAACGCGAAACACCAAGCTATAACTCTAAGCAAGAAGAGTGCAGTTTTATTTTTGTTAATTAGAATTGATCAAATAATCTCGTAATTCATTAAATTTATCTTATTTAAGAAAAACCGATTATTCAAAAATACTCGACGGTTTATCTCATTTCCTGTTTGAACATGAAATGCAAGATTTCACACAACATTTTTTTAAGTTCGGTTCTATCAGATAAAATAAAGGTCACAATCGTATACCTACTAGCAAACATTTCAGACAAGCATATTTAATATTAACTACTAATTTATTTAAAATTCACAAATTTTTATCTTAATTGGCTGGAAACTAATAACAAGCGAAAGAAGGCAATCTTAAAAATCGTCGTTATGGCAAATGTCATTAATTCAAATATTTGGTGTTTTCGCATTTTGTACAGCCTTTGATTTAAAACTAAGTTTCTACAACAAACTTTTGCCAAACTTTGCTAAATCGACTTTTGCCAATCGGACAACCAAGTATTATCAAAAATTAAATACCTTTCATTTTCAAATACAGCACTGCTAACATTATTCCTTCTTCTCATAAATTTTGAAACCATCTTGATCCAAATTCTCTACACTTCTCATTCACACACTACCACTTGATTTGTTAGGATGTCTAGAACAAATTACAAATCACTAATAATTTCTCAAAAGTTCATAATTTATTTAGTTGAAAACCCCGACAGCAAAATAAACCGATCAGCTGTTTAATGACGCGCCCGTATGTTCTTTTTAAAAACTGATATACAAAGCGTCATAGCGCTCATTTGTTGCGACACCTAACGGTAAATATGAAAAACTTATTTTAATTTATTTTCTAGATTTCGTGTCATTGTCAGAACGTCAATTCAAAATAATTTATAGAAATTTTGAAATGCATGCAATGTACCAAAAAATAGCTATTGATGTGTAAATATCACAAACCTTTTTATTTCCTTCTGCAAACTATTTTCTCAAAAGCTCAAATGCAGCCCAAAATAAATCTAGCAATTGTTATCGAATTTTGCGTCACCTTTGATAATGTACATTAAATCTTGCATTTTTTTCTCTACACGGGCAAGTTTATCCTTCCTGTGTGTATTCGCAACCCTGAAAAATAAAGAATCTATGAGCATCTGTTTGTGTCCACGATTCTTTAGTTGCATTGTAATTTGCTAATGTTACCGTATTATAACATGAACAAAAATTTTTGGCAACAACATAAGAAATCTAGAAACAGTATAACTTTAATAACATATATTACTTCCACAAAATATGTCTGTTCTTTCATACTCGTCACAACATTTCCTGTAATGACAGTGGCCTAACACTCCTTTTTCAAATCTTCAACAAACCTAAAACTTTATAACAAGTTTTCGAACAATTACTGAAAATGAAAAACCTATGTTTACGATCTTCAGTTATTTGTGATCATTTACTTTTTGAAAAATTGTGAATCGACTAATTCTTTCACCCGAATCTTAGTATTCCGTATTGTAATGAAAGAACTACATCGGCATGTAAGGATTTCACATCAAATTTCTACATCGTATTTTATGCTACAATGTCAAGTGAAATACTTTGGGTGCCACTTTTGGATAATATTTTATTGACTTTATAAAATAATATCTTTATCAATATGCAATGAATTTTATGTGATAATACCTATACAAAAACACTTCAAACACACGTCAAACATAGCACTTCTATCGAGAAACAAATTATTTAAAAAGAGAAAGAGAACGTATGCGGAGTAATAACAATACATTATTTAGTCTTCAAATTTCTCTTGTACTTTTATAAATATTTATAATTTCCTTCTATATTCAATCAAATTATTGAATATGATGTTTGTAAGATTAATTTACCTCTTTAATCCAATTAAAAATTAACCGTAAACTAATAATTCAATTTTTTTTAATACTGCAACAAAATATAAAAAATCTAAAAATCTGTTGTGCCATAAAAAGTGTTTCTTGGGAGTCTCGGGAAGACGTGTGATCTTTCCAGAATTTTAATTGCATTCCAAACGGTCGAAGAAAATCTTCTATGTGAAATGATAAAAAACAAGTGCTTCGAAACCTCGTGGTTTAGACTCGACGTGCACAGATAGATATTCACTACCCACTTTATATTCTACCAAAAAAAGCTCGCGACTATTTTTGCTAACATTGATGACATATTTTTAATCCGTCTAAAAAAAGGGTAATTGGACTTGTGGAAATTAATTCACAGAGATATCCTTTAGATTGAAGGATGGAAAAGTTTGCATATGAACAGAACAAATTCAATTTACCATTATGGAGTGCTACTTCGGCTGATGTTTTGACGGTCGCAAGTAATTCTTATACAGTAGTCTACACAAGTAAGCGTAATATACCCCATAATAAAAAATGATTGACCCATATCCACATGGTTAGGTGGTGTTAAAAGACACTTTTGTAAGAAAAATATTCAAATAAAATTTTTGCCTAAATATAAATTCTTGAAGGCTAGCCCCATTTAAAACACTGTATTTTCTACCTTAATGGCACCAAAACTATTATTGATCTTTTAATGTAATTTTTAATCATTTTAAAAAACGTGAAATTGTCTAAATACTAGATTCAAATCTAATTCTAGTAATTGTCCAACTATTAATGTTAAAAACTTGATAGTTAGGCAATTTTTCACTAACCTACATGCAACCAACATTCGTGTAAAATAATTGCCTATTGGTTGTTTAGTTACCAAAACAAAAATTTATGTGCATCAGCGACACCGCGTTGTGTTTTGTAACTAACATGACGTTGGTCAGTCAACGAGTTTTAGTAAAAATTGTGTTTGTGTGGTTTCAAAAAAATTTAAAATGAATATAATAAGTTTCAATATCCCTCTTTCCAATGACGACGACCAACCTGTCACGTTAATAAAGACTACAGAAAATATAGAAAGTAGACTTGTAAGTAAAATTCCAAAGATACCTATATACGTGAGATGTCTAAATTGCGATATAAATTTTTCAACCAAGTATCATTTTGAACGTCATCATTGCGAATCTATTGAAATCGAAACGGTAAGTAGTTTCATTTTTAAAAACTTATACAATGGTATTCGGATATAACAAACCTCGAGGAGTTAACCTACTATGTGTTGTCATTTTCGCGTTTTGCAATTCACTGTAATCGAAAGTTTGTTACAACCGAGAATCAATCTATTCATGTCCGATCATTCATTCCAGTTGAAATTTTGTTCAATCTGTTACATCGAGAATTTCAAAAAATGAAAAAATCTCGTTAATCCTTCAAAATAAATATTACAAAACTAGAAAATAAAATTAAAATTTCTCCATAGATAAAAGTTTTATAAAAATACAGTGCTTTAAATTTAGGCAAAATTGTTATTTGAATATTTTTCTTACAAAAGTGTCTTTTAACACTGCCTAACAGATGTACAATCGAGGGTGGAATCGTTGGGAAAATCATGTGTATTCTAAAAAAATCTTAGAAATACTATGTTTTACTTTTTCAACTTTTTCCAACAAAGAAAATCAAAGTAATCCGAAAGGAAATTCGGGGTTATCTCTCGAAATTCTTGTAAAAATTTGCTTTATTTCCCCATAACATTTTATCGCCTAATTAGTATAATTCTTGTTTACTTCAAAACACCCCTTCATCTAGTTTCCATTTTTTTTTAAACATCGACATAAGTTACATCGACATCAATGAAGAACGTCATAAAGCACTTTAATGTCAAATTACTTCTTTATTCAGGCAAACACTCTAGAAAATTGTTAGCCTCATATTTATTATCAGTGAATCTCATATCATACATTGAAAACCATTTATTAATATTCGAGTGCTATTTCAGAAGCCGAATGAAAACGATATCAAGGATTTACAAATCGAGAAGAGAAAAACATACATTTGTGCCACTTGTGGAAAGCAGTTTTTTAAAAGATTTAATTTTCAAAGACATCTATCCATACACAGAGCCCCACGCAAAGACGAACAAGCAACGAAGGTAAGTTAACGCAACCGACAGCACGTAGGTTTAGGTTTAGTGGCCTGGCCGCAATCGTATGCACCAAAATGTGATCGATGCAATAATATTAAATTCGGTTGAGGATGTACCTAGTTCGATCTAAATTGAAAATTATTGCAGGATTTTGGCAGTCCAAAAGAATTGCTTACGCAAGATTCCGTCCAACAGAAAAACTGTAAAGTAGTGATTTGTGAATATTGTGGTAAAGTTTTTAATCAACGTTGGCAATTAATGAGACATATAGATATCCATAAAGGTAAGATATTTCCGATCTACTTTGCTCCTGTACATTATTTTTTAATATGTTTAGGTAACAAACCGTTTGCGTGTACTTATGATGGGTGTACGGCACGATTTATCTTGAAATCTATTCTAAATGACCATAGGCGTAAAGTGCACACTCGCGAAAGGCCATTTAAATGTAATACTTGCAATAAAAGCTTTTTAACTGGATCTGTTTATTATCAACATTGCCTCATACACAAAAACGATCGTAGGTATGGGTGCGAGGTATAATTACTGCTATTACTAAGTTATAATTGTATTAATTTACAGAAAATTATTAATTTTAGATTTGCGAGAAAAGATTTTTACGTAGTGATGCCTTAAACAAGCATCGCCGAATTCATTCGGGCGAAAAACCATATTCGTGCGAAATTTGTTCTAGAACGTTTCGTCAAAAGTACGATCTAACTAGGCACACCAGGACTAAACATCCTACTAATATTTAATTGCATTTATTTATACTTATTTTCTGTGCATAAATACGGTGACCGTACTTCCAAATTTGGGTCACCCCGTGACCAATTTCTATTATTATAATTTTTTTATAATTACAATAATTATCTTTGTAAAAAAACGTTTTGTTTAATAGATATTTATTACATCATATTATATAATATGTTACACATCGCCTACTAAGAAATAATTATAACGTAGAACAGATATTTTTAATAAGAGGTTATTTTTTTAAATTATTTGTTAATTTAAAAAATATAAGCAATGTAGATTACTAAAAGCTTTTTAAATTTACTTGCGAAAAATATAAATTCTCTTTTGATTAAATTAGCTTAACAAAAATTTTAATTAAATTAAATTAAAAAAAATAATGTTTTTTTAACACTAATATTTTTTATATGTTCTTAAAATTTGAAGTCAATCTGTGAAGCTGTTTAATATAGATGTTGAATCTTGTTGATTTAAGTAATACATAGAATGTACATAGTCGCATGCGATATTCAAATTCAAAACATTGTTTTCTTTTATTGTTGTTATTTTCAATTATTGTTTGTATTATATTAAATTGTTTGGCATGAACAATAGATAGAATAAAATAAGTGAATAGTTTTGTAATAATAAAGTTTAATATAAAATTTTGTATATAATTAAACTGTATTTTTCCTTCCACCCTGATTTTTTAAATAGATTATTCAAAAAATTATAATTCTTAATCAAATCTGTCGGTAAATGCTGCAATTTTTAAATTGCTAAATAAGCGATATTTGCACTCGTATCTAATTTTGTTTCGTTGCTCCTTTAATAATTTCCGTTTAAATATATTTAAATTTTTCTTTCCATCCAAATAATTTTCAATTATAATTTTAGTTTTCGTCCAATTCTATTCAAAATCCTCCTTCTCTTCCAATCAAAATTTACTTTCGTTCCGAGTTATTTTTTCAAAATCATTCACTTTTAATAAGCATACAAACATTTCTGGTTTCTAGAAATATTAGTTTCTTTATAATTTTAATCCCAATTATTAGTACAAATCATTCTTACAACTAACAGCAACTTGAGAACAAATTTTGTCAATTATTTTTCCGTTTTCACCATCTCCCCAAATTTTGATATTTAAAAATAAACATCAAACCATATTCCGAGTGTGAATCACATATAGTGTACATTAAGTGGCAATAAGCAGCATATGGCAGTTTCAGGTAGTATTAAGGCAGTCATCCCGTGTGACGATCATTTTTTAAGTTATTTTTTGGGATTTTTTTATGACGAACAATAAAAATATAGAGGTTTGAACTTTTTTCTATATATTTATTGACATTTCAACAGTAAGTCAGAATATTTTCAGACCAAAATTTTTATCACAATTACTCCAAAAGCCAAGATTGTTTGTTGACAAGTTTGTCGTCAGTCTCCATGATTCCGGCTTATTGGCTTATCTAAAATCAAAAAACAAATGGCATTTCGATCTGTAAAGCTGTAACTATCGAATGAACTAGAATCATTCAAAAATATTGGTAATTGAATAATTGACATATTTTTGAAGATTAATTTTCAAACTTCATGATTTTATTTGAATATTTTGTTACGAATAAAAAAAACGGCTCGGAATTTTTCAATTCCTTTAGTTGAATCGATGACCATACATGTTCCGAATCTCCCCTTCAAATTTCAAAGCAATGGGTCGTACGGTTTTTGAGATATCGTAGAGACCAGTTAGAAAAATGTAGTTTTAAGAAAATCGCGTTTAAAAAGAAATTCAAATACGATTAAAATATTTCATAGTTTAAATCTTTTAAGATTTAAATCGAGTTAATATCTTTAGTCACCATTAATCTGCTATGCCTGGTCCATAGATAATTCCTTCTTCTTCATCTTAGAAGTCCCTTAAATATGCTGGCTCCGTTTTTACTTCAATCGCGAGGGATGAAAAGGAATACCGCTAGTCCTGCAAAGACAGCATATCTTCACGTGTAGAATATATGTAATGTTTTTAAAGTGTAAATGTGTGTAGAAAATTGGAAAATCACTTTACTAACATATTATTCTACACATGTTTAGGAATCAATTTATGAAAAAAAAAATTTTTGATTTTCGACACATCACAAGGGGTGACTGCCTTAAGCCGCAGTAAGTGGAAGTAAGCAGGTAGTATTAAGCAGTATTAGGCAGTAATTGACAATTTGAACAATAAATAGCAACATGGGCAATAAGTTAAAAATTTAAATTATTATCATCATTCTACGGTTTTTAATTAAAAAAGTAACATATTCCTTTTTTCCAGCCACTTCTACCGTAATTTCGTATAGTGAAGCAGCATACTTCCTGGATGTAGCAGTATGCTTGCCTTCTTTCGGTAGTTACCACCATGCTATGAGTCGACGGTGAACGCACATATTTAAAGCATCACAAAAATATTCATAATTGAATAATTATAAGTCCTAGACCAATTAATTTTTTCTTTTTATACTTTTGCCTTTTGCAATTTATTTGCTACAATTTATTCACAATATGTATAAGAAAATCTTCACGAATAAAAAAGTAGTTGCATATCTATTTACTAGATATAATTTTTAATAAAATTACTAACTTCGTCATCATCATACTTACAACGATCGATAAAAAATAAATGCAACACAGCTTCAGCAACCACTCGATCGAGTTCAGAAGGTGCTTCACACGTAGAACCACCTTCGGTGATACTGTGGCCTCTCTTTTCTTCGTTTATTTTTCTTTTTTTCGATTACAATTTCTTGATCCTTGAAATATCTTTTGCATTACTTTTACAGAATATAGGTTGTCGAACTTTAAATGAATATTATCTTATATAATTTATTTACATGAATACCTAGGTAGATATAAATTAATCTCTTCTCTATTTCTATATTAACGAACGATGATGAGTGTTTCTGTAACATCAGAAGCAGTATTTGTATTTTTTTAAATTTGGCAAATAAGCCGAATTAAAAATTACTTGAAAAAAACTTAAAATTGATGAAAATAGTTGAATAGATAAAAAAATTTGAAATTGAAGAAGAAATTTAATGTTAATGAATGTTTTATTATAAATTATAAAATAAAAATAAGATTATATTTTAATAATCTACCTATGCGAATGGGCAGGATAACGTCTTCCCAGCCAGTTATTTTATTATAAAAGGCAAGGTATTTTATTTTTAGGGAAACCCCATGCAAAGCCGGGTATCCAGCTAGACATATTTCTATATTATAAAATAATTATTTACCTAAATTCAAAATTCACATATTATCCACTATAACCATAAACCATATAATAGAAACACTAAGCTGTATCTATGCACTGACCCATAGATAAATTATCTATGCTAATTTAGTAATTATTAATTTATCTATGCACTAATCTGTCAATCACATTAATATTTTTAGGTTGACAATTGATATTTTGAGCAGCGGCGGTGTTGCCAAACACCTCTGTTTTTAAAAGAACTATGCTATATCTTGAGTGAACTACATTTTATTTCTATTTTTTTTAGACGTTTTTAATGATCGACAAAGGCAAAAAAACTTTTTGACCCCCCCCCCCCCCCCGATCACATGTACTAAATAGAAAATAACTTAAAAAAGTTTAGAATTTTTTAAGTATTTTTGTGGTATTTAGTAGCATGTGATGTAATGGGTAGAATAATCAAACTTAACAAAATGTTAAAATAATAAAATTTTGACTATTAAGTAAATAATACATACTACGAAGAAAACATAATATTTAACGAAACCAAAATGACAAAAAATCGCATTTAACAGGGTTGAACTTAGAATATTAAAATAAACAAGAAAATAGAATTCTGAAAAAATTACGCTATAGAAGTGGTAAAAATTACAATAAAAAACCTGTAACATAATATAAAGGCCCCTATTTCACGATTATTATCGCTCATCAGTCATGTTTAACAGTAAAAATAACGAGTGAGAGCAAATACACCAAACAAAATTGAAAAATTGAAAATTTAAAAATCAAGAATTCTATTTTCTTGTTTATTAAGTTCAACCATGTTGAATGTGAATTTTTGTCATTTTAGTTTCGTTAAATAGCACATGTACTAAGTCATAAATTGCACCTAATTTACATTTTTAGATTTTTAATTCGAGTCCTAATTTTTAAACATTGCAAAAAATTTACACTCAACAACAAATCGAAAACCCAGCTGTCTAGAACAAAAAAAAAACTATCCATTTTACAATACGAATAAGAAATATTTAGGTGTTTTGTTTATTATTTTTAAAGCAAAATGTCGCACTTCATTTCAGTGTAGCCAGTCTGAAAAAAATTGTAATTAATCGTCTGGATTATTGCATATTTTGAAACTGCATACGTACATACCAAGCAAAAATTGAATTTTTTTGCTGACCGCTACGTCGATTCAAGCCAGACCATGACCGCGACACTGCACAGCGGTTTTTGTCGCCTCAGCGACATATTTATAATTTATACGCCAACTCGGTGCATATTATTTTCTATATGACGTTTATAATTTTAAAATCTAGTTAAATTTTGATGAAATCGGTCAACAAATATTTGTTGTTTTTTTTTAACACAACTCTCAAAAATCAAACCGCTTAGAATGAACTGCATTTATCGTATATGCGAAATATAGGTTTCACAAAAACATCATTTTATTTCCACATAATTCTAGTATACATCGATAAACAATGCTATTATTAACCCAGCGCGACATGAATCACCTGACTTAATAGAAAAAAAATGTAACTAGTCCGGGTCTGTAATGGTATACAATGGAAATTCACCTTTACGTATTAGTGTATGTCGCTTTAGTTCGCATGCGTAGAGATGTTCGCGGGTTTTGTATGAGTTTGCATACTTGAACAATTGAAAGGCTATGTATTATCCACTTTTTTGTTGTTAACAGATAATCAAAAGTGTAATCGAGGAATTGTTGTCGGAATAATTAAAGTAAAATGTCGGAAAATGTATACATATTCATTTATTTTGCTTGTCAGGATCACTGTAAATTAATTTTTAGAAATATGATACTATGCAACAGGTTAAGAAATTAATTTCTAGTGTTTTAATTTCCGATCCTTCGAAATACATATCTATTGCCGAGTTCGAAGACGATTACAGACTTTTAGTTGGAAGTGCAGTTCCATATATAAAATTAGGTTTCTCAACTTTGAAGAAATTTCTTCGAAGTATTCCCGATGTAGTGCAGGTAAATGTATGTTTGGAATGCATACTTATGTTTTATTACGCATTATTTTCAGATACAAGAAAAGAATGGTGTAGTGTTTATTGCACCAGTTGTTAACAAAAAAGTTGCTCATATTAAAGATTTGATAAGTAAACAAAAGAAATCGACTTCGAAAAAGTAAATGTTAAAATTATTTAAATGTTTTTAATTATAAGACCTCATTTCAGGAGAGTGGCATTAAAATTTATACCATCAAGTGTGCGTAATCAGAAAACAGTTAGCCAACCACTTAACAAGAAAAGAAATCATAGTTTGATACAATTGGACAATCGACTTACACGTGACTCGAAATCTGTCACATCAAAAAAAGATCCAACTGATGTTAATAAACTTGGCGATCGAGGCGAAACAAAGAAACTATCTTATGTTGAAGATATAACACGACAATCTATTCGTGATAGAGATTCTCCTCGAGTTATAGAATACTACGAAGAAGTTCGTCCTAACGTAGCAAAGTGTAGCATATCAGGTGGAAAGGAACGTGAGAAGAAATCTACGGAATATAAAGCACACTGCAGTAGGGAAGTGACAAATTGTTCTGCAAGCAACAAAAGTTTTTCTACTTCAAAAGTAACTAGGTATCCACTTACTAATAACAAGGCTGTTATTAGAAAAGTAACAAAGCTACCAGTTAGTGAAAAGGAAAGTCGCACTCGAAAAATAGTGGAGCCTTTGCAAGGAATAGTGGATGGTATCACTATCAAAGAGGAACCATCCAGCGATGATTCGTCTGCAAAAATAAAAAAAAGGATCACAAAGATCACATATGAGCAGCTCAAGTAAGTACCACTTTAATCTTCTCAATATTTTTTAATGCTTTTTTTAAATTTTCTAATGTATTTGCAATGTCTTTTACTGCAACCGCTTTTTTATCAGGTTTTTGATTTAGTTTATTTAAGCAGATGGCGATAAAAAAAATTAATTTAGGGGCTGGTTTGGTGTTTTAAAGAGTTTCAAGTAGTAACTCCCAGTTTAATGTAGAAAAATTTGTAGTCGTCGACAACGCAAACTATTTTTGTTGTCGTCTTATCCCACTTTGTAATTTATTCTACTCACAATTTTATTTTAATTAGGTTTTTGGTGGTTGTTGATATTTGCAGAGTGTTGTATGTTGTTATTGATGTTTTTCAATTCATAAGATGGTCTGTTGTTGTAAGGGTACGCCAATCTTATTGCCTCTCTCTGCACAGATTCAAGCATGTTAATGTCGCGAACCAACTCAGCACACCACACCGGATCATCGAACTCAAGGTGCGGTCGAATGTAGGTGATGTACATTCTCTTAACAACCGCAGGACTGGGCCGCTCAAAACACTTCGAAATTAGATACACCATAGTTTTTGCTTTTTTGCAGATTTTGCTTATATGAATGCTCCACGAAAGATTACTCGTTATTGTCACGCCGAGATCATTGTGTGACTCTACAACTCTCAAACACGAGCCGTTAACTGTGTATTCCAACCGCGGATTGTTCTTGTCGAGATGCATGATAACACACTTATCAATGTTCAAAGGAATCGACCATTCGGAGCACGATATCATCACTCTATCTAAATTATCTTGCAGAACATCATGGGAGGATATAGGACTATTGTAAATTTTGGTATCGTCTGCATAAGAGGAAATCGAGGACAGGATTCGGGACGGTAAATCAGCACAGTATATAAGAAATAGTAATGGACCAAGAATAGATCCCCGAGGAACACCACTGATAACGGGAGTATCACGAGAAAACGTTTGTCCAATTCGAACCCTAAACGCTCGGTTACTAAGACAAGCAGACAACCATCTACTATCTATCCCCCAACACCAAAATGTGCCAATTTCTTTAGTAGTCTTCTTTTGGGTACTCTATCAAAGGCTCTTGAGAAATCCAAATAAATTACGTCTACCGGAATACCGTAATCGAGACGAGAACTCCAGTCGTTAACACATGTAAGCAAGTTTATCATGATGGAGCGACCTGATAGAAACCCATGCTGCGACTCAGGTATTACGTTGTTGTCAATAAAAAATTGTAGCATATCTTCAGCAATAATAGTTTTCATCAATTTGGCTGCTATTCGAGTAAGGCTTATTGGTCGATAATTATCGGGGTCAAGTTTGTTACCTTTTTTAAAAATTGGCGTTATAGAGGAAAGACGCCAAATATCCGGAAGTTTGTGATCAGCAAATAAGCTCTCCATGATAGCGATAGGGGCAAAGAAAGAGTGTTTCGACAGTGCTTCAATAAACGAGCAGAAATTCCGTCCAATCCTGAAGATATTTCATTCTTCATTGAGTGATTGATCATCGAAAGAGCTTTGGGAGGACAAGGACAATCGGGTTTTTGCACAAAAGACGACACAAATTTCTCACAAAGTAGATTAGCTGTTTCAAGATCATCGTCACAGATCACACCATCTGACCGCATTAGTCGTGGAATAGTAACCTTAGAAGACAGTGAGGACCTGATGTACTTGTAAAATTTCTTTGAACTGCTCTCAAGAATAAGACTCTCCTCATAATCTCTTCTGGCAGTAGACAACATAGCGCTTAGGGTATTCGAAATTTATGGGAAATATAATAATATATATAGGAAATTTGCTTTGAAAAACCTTTCATAAAATGAAGTAGTTAGCCAAAACTCACTATAAGTTGTAGTGCTACAGTATGATGCTAATGTGCATTTTTTTAAATCTTATTTTGTATATTTTGTATTTTTAATGGTTTTTCAAATTAATTAAATGATTATTTAATTTTGAATGGGAATTGTAAATATTGCTGTTGCTAGTACTACAGGGTAGCTCATGCACGAACATATTAAGTTTATGTTTTGGTTTCTTATTTTTATATTACTTAAATAAATTGGTGGTGATGTGCATGCTTAAAATTTTTAGTTATTTTAGTAACAAACTAAACTAGTTAAAAGTCATTACGGTAAGTACCTACAATTCATTATTTTCTTTGTATGGTTTTTCTTCTATCTTAAATCTGCAACCTATGTTCTTACTAAACTAAGCTATAACATTAGTTTTTTGATCGATAACTTGCTAGGCCGATCTGAGATAAACTTGTATCCCTTTTTATTCTTAACGATGGCAATTCGTCAATCTAAAGTGGCGACTGACTTGTAATGTAACACGAGCATTCGATAGTCAGTGCCGATAAACGAACACGAACTGTTGGTTTTTTGCCGAATTCCTTTGATTGTTACATTACATCGCGACGTGTTCGTTTCGAGCAACTTGTTTATTTAGTCGAACGAGCTATGTAATGTAATGCTCGCCACGAACGTTACATTATATTACATTACAACGTTCAGTTATAAGTCAGTCGCCACCTTAAGAGGAACTTACGGCTTTATGTGTTATCCGAAGCACAGAGACAGCCATAAGAAAGTTAGTCTCTTCTTGGATTCGAGTCTGCGAGCAATTAATTGTGCTAAATAAGAGGCCAATGCCAATTCTTGTATCTACTTGTATTGTGTTGTTACACTTTCAATTTTTCTTTTAGAATTCAAATCTGGGCTACTAGACACCTGCTAACCTGACCACGTACAACACTTAAATCTAGTGGACTTCTAGTTACTGGGTAAATCACAATGACTTAGAGTGAATATCTTAAAACATCCAAGGAATGTAAATAAAACATACAATTGATGTCTAGTCTACAGCTATTTTTTTAAATTATTAATCTATATATCGAGGTAATTTAGCATCAAAATGCTTGCAACGATCTATTTATTCATTTGAACAGAGTGGGAATGTTTTACATTTAAAAACCTCCCTATCTTATACTTAAAATTCTTGTAAGTATTGAAACATTATAAATTATGTACTGGTTTTTTATCATAAGATGATTGCAAAAAATTAAAAACACGAACTTAATTTTTTGAACTGTTCTTGTATTTTTATATGCATGTTATATAGTATATTTTTCATAATAATTTTATTTCTAACTGAAAATAAACCACCCTAAAATCTATTTGGACCTATGATTTTCAGCTATGGGGATTTGCAAGCGACTTTTAGTAACATCACTGAATAACATGTTACGAGATACGTAAGAGTAGGTTTTGGGAAAATATGTGGACTGACGCATATATTGCTAGGCGAAATCGAATATTACTTTCAGTGTGAGATCACAATAAATTTTCTAAATTTGAAGTACAAATCCACTTTTAGTGGCTCATTGGCTGGAATTTGTTTCCTACTAATATTTTTTATAGCTCTCCGAGTGAAGGGAAGCTGAAGAAGATCAATCCTCTCGAATAGTGGCTGCACATGGCATTGTGCACACACCCCTGGCACTGTTAACAATCGAGCTTCGAAAGTTGTTTTTTATTTATCTACAAAATACTTTATTAGATGATACGAGATGGTTTTCCAGTTTCAAACGTTCAGTTGAAACAAATAGATGCAAATTACGTTTAGTTTTCAAAAATTGCTATAGGTTGAACGCTCCTATTTATTATGTACTGCACTGTACTTCAAATTTTGTTTTGTGTACTCGGCATAAATTTAATTTTATATAACTTTTAAAAGATGTGATAGTAAATTATTTAAACTTAAAAGTAAACAATCGCATTTTTTCAAGTTATTTGCGTTTTGCAAGCTGAAATTCTAATTCATTATGTATGTAGGAATTGTAGGTTATGTTTTTAAATTAAATTTTTTGATTTTAGGGCTCGGAAAGGTTCAAGTACGGAAAAAGAAAAGGCTAAAAGTAAGGAAAGGGGACGAAGTAACAAGAAGAAGTCAGAATCTGGTTCCAGCAGTTCCGATAGCAGTAGAAGGTACGATTGATGATATGTCAAATGTAATTGATAATGCTAAATTTACTTTAGTTCATCGGAGTCGAGTTCGTCAAGTGGATCTAAGTCTTCTAGTAGCTCTAGTTCTGGAAGTAGTTCTCGTTCCAGTAGTTCTTCATCTGATAGTAGCTCATCACGGAACCGTAATAGAGCACGTACCAAACAACGTTCTCAAAGCAAACCTATATCGACTAGAAAAAGTGTCGAGAAAGACAAGAAGGATAAACTTAAAGAGAAGGAGAATGATGTGAGTAAAGATAAAGAAAAGGATGGTAAAAGTAAGACTGCTTCTGGGAGTGATAAAAAATCTGATGCAAAACATCGTTCACGATCCAGATCTAAGTCATCGCATCGTAAGAAGAGACATCGTTCACCAACACCCAGACCTACTAAAATACATATTGGACGTTTAACAAGAACTGTTAATAGAGAGCATATTTACGAAATTTTTGGTGCATATGGTGTAATAAAAAATGTTGAGTTTCCCAAAGATCATGTTCACTCGCATATTGGACGTGGGTATGCATATGTCGAATATGCTAATGCTGATGAAGCTGAAGATGCTATGAAGCATATGGATGGGGGTCAAATAGATGGCCAAGAGATTACTGCAGCACCTGTACTAATTCCAAAACCTCGGCCATATATGCCCAGGCGTAGTCCCATGCCTATGCGAAGACCACCAATGCGTAGACCACCACCACATTTCCGCCGCCGTTCTCCATTAAGGCCACGGCGAAGTCCTATTCGTCGTAGACCACGCTCACGTAATTCTCCAGCAAAAAGACGCAAACGTAGCCGTTCAAGTTCCAGCAGTTCTCGTTAATTTTTATATTTTTAAAACATCACTTATGGGTATCAATTCAGTTTTTTAAATATTGGGCCTTTTATGTTTATTTTATAAATTATATTCTATTTTGTATTTCATAAGTGTTTCTCCAGTTCAAGACTAGAGTACGAAGAGTTTCGTATATATACACTCCAAGTCTCATTTAGGGCCTTCCAATGTAATTCATTCAAAAGTACCTTCTCTCAGTATATTATGCCTATTAAGTGAGACTTGGAGCATTGGTGTGTGCAAAAATGCGCGGATATTGTTCGTATTTAAAAAAACTACTGGAGTTTGTATTATTGCTCATAAGCAGAATGTATTATGAACATTTTATTATAATAAAGCTTTGATTTTGAGTTCAAATTGGGTTTATTTAATAGTGGAGGTTGCAAAAACGTTTTTTTTTTTTAATTATGCAAGTCATTTCATATCTGGTCATTGGTCAAATACAGGAAGATCCTGAACTGACAAAACAATTCTTTTTAGAATAAATTTTAGCACTCAACCGTTGAAATTAAATTAGAATTATTTTCTTAACTTAAAAATTTTGAAGTATTTTTGTGACGATTGATATGAACTGTCGGACTTAAACAGTGGGTGGCAGTATAATATACTAAGTAATAAAAGTACCCTTCTAAATAGAAGAAATAAAATAATTTTTTACTTTGTCGACTTGTAAAATATATCATTTTTTGAAAGAAAAAAACAATGTTATTAGAAAAAATGAATTTATCCTATTATAATTTACTTTGGTTCATATTTTGAGATATTATTTTACGTACACGTACACTAGCAATTATTGACTCGTGTTGCAAAAGAGGCTCAGTTGTCTTTAATAATTTAGCCGGAAAGGAAGAGAAAGTCAATTTAGAATGCTAATTGTATAGTGAAGGTATTTCAGATTAGAGAAAAATAAAAAATGCTAGTAAAACTTGCAAAATCTCTATCTCAAACTACATTTTTTAAACTGACCCGAAACTTAACTTCAACAAATATTAAGAGATTAACTTTAAATTTGGACCGTAGCTGTAAAATGAAATTGTGATTTTAGACTATATTGTATTTTTCTTTGTGTGCTATTCTTAGAAAAAAACAATATTTTTCAATTTTCGTAGTCCCCAAGATAATCGTATATAGAACTGGGAGAAGTTTTGTTCTATCATTGAATGTCAAAAATTAGCGAAAAAAACTTTCGGGTCGTGAGACAACTATTCTATTTATTTATAAAAAACTAGCTGATCCAACAGACGTCCTGTCTTGGAACTGGAAAAAATATTTCAAAATCATAGAATTTTTTTTGTAATGCTTTTTCATGCACAATGTTGTTAGTTTTGTTTTCTGGTATAATAATAATGATAGTTTCCCGACACGGGAACAGGCCACATGCAATTGGCCATGTGAAAAACATGGATTTTCAAGATTGATGTCACAAACACTTCACGACTGCCCTTGCGATTTACTTATCGACATTGCAAATGCAAGCCGCACATCAAAACGTCTTCGCCTTTGCACTTCCCTTTCAAAATTGTGGTTTCGATGACGTCCATTAATTCGTCACTGCAAGCCGGGTGCCATTGCAAAGACGTGGCTGGTTTACGTTCCGCAATATAATGATTACCGATCCGACTTTAAATTGCAGATTATGAGGTGGTAATTCGGGTAATTCCAGGGAATGTAAAAATTCCGTTGGATAGTTGACAACATCATCATGGTTAGTAACGGAATCAACCGATTTGTATGTCATCAATTCGCCAGCTATTTTAATTTGAATTCGAAAATTGATTTCGTTGACATCAACGTTTTTTGCAGTCAATATAACACGTTCGCTCAACCAAACATGATTTTTGTAATTTTGAACAATGTTTGGAAACACCATCTCGATGAGTTCGGTCTTTGGTTCAGTAAATTGACAAAAATTGGCAAGGAATGTAATGTATCCAAACGATGAGTCAACAGAAATTTTGCCATACCAATGCCGAGAAATTGTTTAGAAAAAACTTCTGCAAATCGGTTGTTCAAACATGCATTAGGTTCGTGTTTATCAAAAATCACCTGCTAATAGAATCATTGCACTATCACTATTTGATGGCCTTCAAACATTTTCAAAATTTTGCATAGTTTACACGCTAGCGACACAACAGTCAAAATTTTCAATATTTTTCTATCGGTCGTAGCGATTAATTTTAAAATGGTTTTGAAAGCGTATCGCGATTCTCCATAAAATCGATGTCATACATTTTTTTTCCATCTTCAGCCGCAAAATGCAAAACAAACTTTTTAAAAAAAATTTCAAAGGTGTAGCCTTGGATTCTTTTTTGAAAAAAGAATTTGTAAAGTATAGCTATTTTTTTCGGAATGGCAACTTTTAAGTACTTTCGAGAAGTTTTTTTTTTAAATTTACGTCTTCTTCGATTAAAAATTTTACTTCAAAGAATTGATTTTTCACAAAACGCATGCTTAAGCTGTCGTTTTTCGACGTCCGACTGTAATGAAGAAGATAAATTAAAAAATTTTCAGTCACAACTCTTACCAAGGATCTACTATCCTTCTCTGCGACCGTAAATTTAGTTCCTAACCCGAGTCCTAGTGAGCAAGTGTTCGTGAAATTTCGTTCAAATCGGTCAAAGGACTCAGAAGTGTACCTATAGCGATCAAACAAACTTTCCCGTTTATTTATGTTAAAATTTTCTATTGTAGGGCCGCCTGTCGCCAACACAATAGGTGTTTATTTAAATCTCGTTAATTCATTCATGCGCATCACCACTTGCAACTAAAATCTCTTTCGGATAGGATTTCCATAAATTTTATTTCATACAAACCTTGTCCTGAAAATTACGAACACAACAAAACAAAAATCAGCCAAATCGCTCGGGCCGTTCTCAAGTGATGAACCAACATACATGCGTCATTTCATTTTTATATATATAGATATTGCTTTTGTTTGAGCCACTATTTTCTTTGCTAAAAAAATGTTATTAGTTATTTAACGAAGAATAAAGTAGAGGAAAGTTGAATTGCATGAATGCGACATACTTTTATTAATGCACAATACATAACACCTGAATTGTATACATAAACGTCAACAATATTTATTTCATTTGGTCTTATCATCTAAAAAAAAATACAATAGCATTTTGTTACATTTGAAAATATGATATCTTTTTAGTTTTGTATGCGCAAATAATGAATGTTTATAATGAATTTTTTTAAATATTACGATGCGAATCCATGTTTAGTATCTACTGTATGCATCATAAGTTGGATACTCTAATTAATGACAATATAATATTTAATTGTATAACGTTTTTTATTATTTAAATTAGTCAATTCTTAATTAAATTTTTTAACAAATAATTGGCTTTGCAATTATGTATCTTGATATATCAATTCGACACTCACACCTAACTATTTAAATATATGTACTCTTAAGAGATAATTTATTTCTGCAGATGAGCAGAAATGTATTGATTACAACAGGCTTATAAGAGTTAAAAATACATTTAAAACATATATTTACTTCAATAGGCATAGTTTATATAACAGTACAGTAGTCTTAACTGGATTACATTTCCTTTTACATCTAATGTATTGTCATGAACCAGATGCTAAGTATTAATTTCTTTAATCTGTTGTTTATTTATTATACTATACTCCACCAAGTATGTGGTAAGATAATAACACATACAACAGAACATCTTCATCTGGCAATTTTAATTTTCACAAATATATAAGAAAGACATCTATACAAACTCTATATGTATGGCAACGTTAAATTATTATAACTTACAAATTAATAAACAAATTTTATTAATTTTATTATTTAAACAAATGTTAGCTTAATAATTTATTTAATATGTGATGCATTTTATCAATACAATATTACAACAATGATTCTTGCCTTAACTTTGTCATACGCAACAATCATTCTACCCACTACGACCAAAATTCAACATAGATGGCGAAATGTTTCTCCCGACTTATCTTTTAACAATTTTCAAATTGATAAAATTTGGTGATTTGTATTATTGCATACAAGTGCAAAAAGTTACGTTACAAATAAAAATTGGAGAAATCTAAAATTATTGGAAGAAGATTTACGTAATGTGGTTTAAACTAATGTAATAAGTAATCGTTTTTTAATATGAACCCATAAATTTTACCAATATGTATCCATCTCAAAAAAATCACAATTTTATAAATGATTTATTATGCACTTACAACTAATTAATTTAAAAAATATTTACACAGCAAAAATAATTGAACCGTTATTATCCAAAGTTTGATGTGCTTAGTACAACTGTAGATGTCCAAATAATAGGATACAATATCATTTAGAATTTACTAGATTAAAGGTTTATTTATTGCAATTAAATTATTACATGAATTTAAGATTATAGAGAGGAAACCCTAGATGATACTATGTAATATTTGTACAAATAACTATTAGTTTCGGTTTAACTAATTTTACCTTCTATAATATCACTGGTTTCGCAAAATTTTATTACTAATAAATGGTGTAGCTATTTGATCTTAATTTTTTTTTAATTAATCTCTAATTAATTTAATTAGGGGTTATAATCGCATCTTCAACACTAAAACTACACTAAATTATACTACTTGAATTACAGTCGACCTCAAAAATAAATATGTCAAAGAAAAATTATTTAGAAGTTGGTAACTTTTAATAACATGCTAAACATTGTCGCTATAAGCGTGAATTTTTGAGAAAACAATCATACTAAGAAAAATTGCTACAATTATACCGTAACGGACGAGAAGAATGGAAAGGAGCACTGCTCTTCCCAGCGGAAAGCTTAACAATTCAAAATAAGGCAAACAGTTCTGAAATTAACAATAATTCTGTTGATATATTGTTGACCTAATAATCACGGATTTTATAATAATTTGCCTTAATTCGAGTTTATTTTATTTCATTTTTAAGGCAAAACGAGCAGCAGCCAACTTAAAATTGGCGTACAATATGATTTTATGAAAATCAAATAGCTTCACAATTTTCAAAAGGTGGAAAGAGACGCAGTTTAAAAAAAATATTTAAGATTTTATATCACCACTTTTAATATACTTTAGAGCACTCACAACCTGTCGTTTTATTAACATGTAAGCACATCTAAGCGAGAAAACAAATTGAAAAATTTGAATATTTAATATTGTGATAATACGAATATTTAGAACTTGTAGTTCAATAATTGATTTAAAGATATAGTGTAACAGTGGCAAAGTGTCTTATGCAATGTTCATATCACAAGTATGGCTGACTATTCTATGTCAGCTTCAAAATACTAATAAATTATAATTTTTTCATACAACCGACGAATCTAAAATAAAATTTAGGAAACATAATCATATTACATTAGTTGTACTACAATTTTTTTCTGATTACTTAACTCTTTTATATGATCAACGGTATTGGCAATGTGTACAATTTTGTACCAGCAGCATGAAAATGGTTATTTAAAGCAATAACACAAATCAAACGAAAGATTAAAACAATGCTAGTAGAATTCATAGTAAAAAAAAACAATTAAACCAACAAATCTTTAGAATGTTTTATAGTTGATTTTAACCGGTAACTCATGGTAGCGGTACATCCACTTTAACATAGGTCACAGGAAAATATCCAGTGCGACCATTAAAACTGCCTTCAAACCAATTTTCATCAATTTTATTTATCAATGTGATAACGTCATTTTCCTGAAACAAATACAAAGATTAATAATAAATAACAAAACAAATAGCTTTATAAAAATCAAAAATTTAAATCATCTCTTAAAGTTATGATCGCTAGAGTCGCATTTGATTTTGTACTCTTGAAAACAGCCCCACAAGCCGAGCAAATTTACATAGAACTTTGCCTTCGGAAAATATTTTCATTAAACTTTCCTCCGCTTATGGCTTCGTGAAATTTAATTTGCAATATTTCCAATATTAATATTGCAATAGCCCCTAAAATTTTCCTCGTCACAGTGCTGTTACTTACGAGACTAACATGGAAAGAAAATAAAATTTTTTTTAGCTTTTTTTTATTATGAGGCGGGAAAATTCAGTGATGTAAGGAAAGTCAAGTCCAACGATACAAAAAGAAAGTCAGTAAGACTTCAATAATATCCAGTTAAGGCAGTCACCCCGTGTGATGTGTCGAAAAAATCAAAAATTTTTTTTTTTCATAAATTGATTCCTAAACATGTGTAGAATATGCTATTAAAGTGATTTTCCAATTTTCTACATACATTTACACTTTAAAAACATTACATACATTCTACACGTGAAGATATGCTGTTTGCAGAACTAGCGGTATTCCTTTTCATCCCTTGGGATTGAAGCAAAAACGGAGCCAGCACATTTAAGGAACTTCTAAGATGAAGAAGAAGAAATTATCTATGGACCAGGCATTATAGCAGATTAATGGTGACTAAAGATATTAACTTGATTTACATCTTAAAAGATTTAAACTATGAAATATTTTAATCGTATTTGAACTTCTTTTTAAGAAGTTAGTATGGTCCTTAATAAGTACACATTTAAAATTTTATTTACAAAAATCTATTTTTGTAGCAAGCTAGGTCACTTCACATTTTTCACAACGATGTACACGATTTCTCTAACTACAATCAACGAATTGACTTGAAATTTGAAACATGTGTTTAGAAAACTAATATCTCAAAAACCGTATGACTCATTGCTTTGAAATTTGAATGGTAGATTCGGAACATGTATGGTCATCGATTCAACTAAAAGAATTGAAAAATTCCGAGCCGTTTTCTTTATTCGTAACAAAATAACCAAATAAAATCATGAAATTTGAAAATTAATTTTCAAAAACATGTCAATTATTCAATTACCAATATTTTTGAATGATTCTAGTTCATTCGATAGCCACAGCTATACAGATTGAAATGCCGTTTGGTTTTTTGTTTTTAGATAAGCCAATAAGCCGGAATCATGGAGACCGTCGACAAACTTGTCAACAAACAATCTTGGTTTTTGGAGTAATTGTGATGAAAATTTTGGTCTGAAAATATTCTGATTTACTGTTGAAATGTCAATAAATATATAGAAAAAAGTTCAAACCTCTATATTTTTATTGTTCGTCATAAAAAAAATCCCAAAAAATAACTTAAAAAATGATCGTCGCACGAGGTGACTGCCTTAATGTCAAGATCGGAGAGTAAAATTCCAGTAATCGATTAAAGATCTTACACAAATGCAAATTATTGTTATAACTAAATTAATTGTTGTAAAATATAAATTGAATTGAATTTAACTTAAGTTAAATTACAATACAATACAATAATGTGATGCCTGAGTGTGCATAAATATTGCCCTTTCAAACCCTTAAATAATTAATATTATTGCCAATTTTATACACTCCCGACAACATAAATTATGTACATTTAAACAAAAAATCTAAATTCGTCAAGTTGGTCTTATAATTTTCAAAATAAAATTTAAAAAAAGTAGAAGTTTACCTTAAAACCGAGTTCTCCAGGATTTTCTGGATCAAAGTCATATAATGCAATGCAACAAGGAGTCCGAGTTATTGGAGTTCGGGCAGGAGATTTCATCGGGGACGGTAGTGGTGAAGCTGAAAATAAAATAATTATTTAGATTTAGTTTGTAACATAACTAAATTCACTATGCAACTATACTAAGATTTTTAAATGTAAATTTCAACGAATTTTATCTTGATATAATTTTATGTGGCACCGTGCCAAAAGACAGGAGGAGGGGTTAAAGCATTATACAAAAACTGAAAGAGTTACCATTAGTAGACTGCTGTCCAGGGCGTAAATCTAGTTGCACATGAGGCTTATGTTGTGGAGAAGACAGTTGTGAAGAGCCTAACAAGATATCTGCATCAGAACAACAACGAAAGCAATTCAAAATCCTGTGACCACATTGCAGACATGCAGACATTGTTAGTTTAAAACGAAGAACAAAATTAGAAATCACAATTTAGAAAATCAAAAAAAAACCAACATATACGATTTATAAATGAAAGTCAAACATTAAAATAATATTGGCTGATATCCAAGGTCATTTTACATCTCTCTCAAACTCTTGGAGATAGACAGAACACAAAATAAAATCCTACTAAAAGATAACCCAAAATATTCACAACAATTTTATAGAAAATAATAATTATTGAATCTTATTTAACACCGGAAATAATAATTCATACATGCATACATGCAGGACACTCAACAATCTCATCCCAGGACCATGGATTAATTAAAAATTAAGAATATTGGAAGAATATTGTAAAGGAGAAAACTCAAAAACGAAATAATAAAGAAATAAATCAAAACGAAAACAAAACTAAATAACCTGAAGAAAATGTTCTTACTTACCAAAATATTAAAAATGTACACTAAAAAAATTTAAATCTTGGTGAACATTAAAATAAAATAAACCTTTAGTTCTTTTACTATTGGTTTAAGTTTAAAAGTCAAATATTAATTATTCAAAAGATGAAAGATAATTTTAAAATTTTAAAGTAGAAGATCGCGACATTTCAGATTTCTAACATAAACAATGATTTATCTGTAGAATCAATTACATTAAATTAATCTAGAAAATAAATTTTATTGGCCAAATATTTTTAAGTCACTTTTGAAAAATAAGACAGACAATTAAAAATAGATTAGCCTGAACAGCTAAAGATTTAGTATCCAATTTCGGAATTCAAAACACATTATTAAAAATTAAAAATATCGAAGAGGAAGCTATGAAAATTTAAGGTAGTTATGACTTTAGAACTTACCAAATTTCCATAATTTCAATATTGTTTTTCTTCCATCTAATGTCTTTCATCTTATTTTTCAGTTTAAATTTTCTGTTCTGATGAGAATAATTCACAAGATCAATTCAATGGCCAACTAAAATTTTAAATTATTGAATAAATTATTATCCTAATGAATGAAACTATTCCAGCATGTCAAATATCTTCATTAGACATGGAGCATACAGTGTTTAAGTAAATTACTATTTTTTGCATTTAAACTGCAAACAGAAAACATCTGCTTCTACTCGAGTGCATTTGATGTGTATTGATAAATTCAAGTCATATTTTAAATTTTCTTATGAATTTTTAATTTTAAGGCTTTTCTGAATTTGGTTCATACTTTTTTCTATTTTATGAAATTTATATTAATTGTTAGAACAATTTAAAATCAATTCTGCAGATAAATCAGTCAAAATTCAATTTTTTTGAAATTATGAAACAGGAAGTATCCTGGGAGGTGTCTACCTCGTAAATAATTACTTCATTGTAATAATATGTAATTAAATCGAATTATATGTAATAAAATAAAATAATAAATTTATTATGCTTAAAAAGCTTTTCTAAAATTACCCGACGGCAGTAAAGGCAGTAGAGATCAATTTAAAAAATTAAAAATTGCATTTAATGACATAGCAGTATGCACCACAGATATTATGTTAAAAATCGTCCAAATCAGGGGATTCTTAAAAGTTTGTGCAGCTAATGCCAAAATTTTTGTCTAGTATCTCTCACAAAAATTTCTATATTGTTGAAATGTAATTTTACAAATTCTCGTCCAGTAGTTAGGAGTTTTTGGGTAAAGAAGACAATGTAAATCAAACAAAATGTTTATTGTGCCAACGTTTCATAAATTTTATATTTTCATCTTCAGGGCTGAAAGAAAATGGTACACAGCAGTGGCGGCTCGTGAAAAATATTCTTGGGTGTTCTGCATTATAAAAATGGCAAGATATCAGAAAATGG
This sequence comes from Cantharis rustica, assembly GCA_911387805.1. Classification (NCBI taxonomy): domain Eukaryota; kingdom Metazoa; phylum Arthropoda; class Insecta; order Coleoptera; family Cantharidae; genus Cantharis; species Cantharis rustica. The sequence continues at coordinate 24,885,262 of OU426883.1, forward strand.
CAATCTCAAAAAATAAATTTACTTATTGCACATTTTTAAATATTAAACGTACAACACTTATCTAGAATGTATTACTTTATATGATTTTACATTTTTACAATAAATTGCAATCCTAACTAATTTTCGAAAAAATTTTATTAAGTACAGTACAGTACATTAAGAGAAGTTGTGTTAAAAATATTAGTAATATTTCATTTTATTTTTTCTTTATTTAATATTCATAAGCATTTATTTTATGTACTAGTAGGTATAAGATACTATCTTCGATATTCATAATTTCAATTAAAGTTCATAACGCAAAATGTGTTTAAAATAAAATCGTATATGTTCGTAAAACCAGAGCTGAAATATGAGCAGAACGGTTGTACATTTGGTGGGTTGTTCCTATACCTTGTAATCTGCGAGTTTAATAATAAACATTATTATTGTAGAAAAAACCTACATAATTTTAATTTTATTGATATTAATAATTAAACGTAATTTCATTTTGAGTTTCTAATATAGGATCTGCCAAAAAATAATTTTACTTCTATTTTGATAATAGTATTTATAAGAAACTTGGTAAAATTAAAATTTGTACTAAATTTTCAAATTACACTATATTACGAGTATTAAACTATTGCATTTTATTGTTTAACCATGTTGTTGAACAATCAATGAACAAAAATTAACTTACTAGTTGTTTTCATAAGTCAAATTTTAAATTATATTACAAAAATACGGCATGTAATTCTGCATAAGATGCAGCTCAATTTGTAGTGTATACCGTGGTGTTAGGATTGTCCTAACACCACGATGTATACTGGTATGGATACGATTCCACCCGATAGCTCGCGTCATTTCATGTTCAGAATCATTTCCAGCACATCGAAGTTAAACAGTGATTTCGAAAGCGTAACGGACTTGTATTAATTATTACAGTACTTATTTGACTGACTGATAAAAGTACTTATAACTCTTCAATTATTGAAATAATTTGAAATGTGGTGGTTATACTAATAAGTAATAATTAATTTGGTACATTTCATTCTGATATTTGGCGGTTCTGCAGCTCTGCAGTTCCTATGGTAGAACCGCCCCTGGTACACAGTAAGATTACACTGGCATGTCCGTCAAGCCATTTTCTTTCAGCCCTGAAGATGAAAATATCAAATTTTAGAAACGTTGGCACAACAAACATTTTGTTTGATTTACATTGTCCTCTTTACCCGAAAACTTCTAGTACTTAAATGTAATTTTGTAGATTAAAAATCAAGTGTTAAAAATCAAAGTATGATGACTTAAGATGCATTCACAACCTCTAAATTAACTATGTCACGTGATACGTTCATTTACCACAAAAGTTGAATTAAACATGTGAAGTGAAAGTATTATTTATTATGCGATTGTGAATGCAGCAGCTTTCATTTTAAATTTTATACCTATTAAAGTTATTTAGGTGCAAATTTTGATGCTATTATGTAGATGCAAATTAGTTTCTTTTATTTGTTTAGATAAAAATGAAAAATGATGTGACAATTTAGTCGTCCAAACTTGTAACGTGGCAAAACTGCAGACTTACGAAGCAGTAAATTTATTATATAATCGCGCTTGATATATTATTATAAATTTATTATACTAAATTATTTTTTATTTATACTGCTGTAAAACAAAATTTATTATTGTGCTAGCGATTATAAAAATTCAACGTAAAAAACTAATATTTGTAACTAAAAATAATAAAACAAAACAAAAAAACAAAAAATACCTGAAGTTGTACTCCAAGGGTCAAATGGATCAACATTATATTTAGGAATTGTGTGAGGTAAAGGTCGTGGACGTAAATTAGAATGATTGGATATAACAGAGGAATTGTAGTGATTTGTACCATTAACTCCATCTGATCCAACTTCTATATTCAAATCAGTCAGCGTTTTAGGAACAAATTCCATTTTTGGACGACTTGCAGATTCATCTTTCCTGAAACACAAATCGTTTACGTATTTTTGTACAAAATCAAAATTTCTACTTGAACTTACTTCACTAAAAGAGTTTCTGTTAGTCCTTTAAGTATTTCGGTACATTGACTATGGTAATCTAACAGACCTTCTGCAAAAGTAGCTAATTGTGAAATCTGTTCTACCTGCAAAAATAAACTCTTGATTTACGGTGAAAAAATCAAATTTTCACACTTACATCATTTTCTAGTAAATTAAACATTCCCATTTGAGCTAGATGTAATGATTCTACAAATTTATCTTCGGACATTTTAATTTCTTCATCTGTAATATGTGAACCTGTTACATAAGTTCTAAATCAGTTTTAACAAAAAAAAAGATCTAAAAACCACGGAAACATATTCCAAATTAGAATCAGTTAAATTGAACAAACACTATTTTTTCACTTGCTTCGAGTTCTTATTTTTACTATTCTAGGTAAATCTAAGCTTCGGATTATGACAATGCAATTGAACTAAAGCCATCATACAACGATTTTTTTCCAAATTCGAAATTTTAATTCAATTTTTTGATTTTCATTTTTAATTGCATCACCCGAGAAACACAAAACTAACACCCTATATTTTTGTTAGTCATGTTATACATTTTCATATTTTCTTCAAGATCTTATATATCTTAACCTCATAGTTCCAGAGTCATTTTCCTTTTTCGACGCAATATTTTTAAAAAGTCAAATAACTTGCAAAGAAACCATAAGGATTGGGACCGGTTGTCCTTAAATAAAATATTAAAAACTGAAAAAAATATAAAAATCTGTAAAGTGGCTAATAAAAATAGAGCGATTAATGTTTAAAAAATCGAGTTGCGGCATTAACCCTTTTTGCTTTTGCCATCTTACAATAAAAATGTACTATATTTTAGATTAAATTAATATAATTTTTTTGAATATTTTTATTCACACGCATACTATAAAATTAACAAGCAACAAATTTTTTTGAAATCAAATTTATATAATTTCTAGTCAATGATAAGTTAGGGATATGTACTTCCATGACGTCACAAAGGAGAAATCTCTCATGTAACGTTGACTGGATAAAACAAATCGCGTACTTATCAGCTTGTGGGAAAATCAATTTAAGTCTCGAAGAAAATATTTGATTTCAACCAAGAAATGACTCAAATTCGATAAGAAACTTATGTAAAGACATTTTAAAACTAAAAAATAGCACGCGATTTTTATGCTTTTGAAGTTGAATTGTTCAATTATGAATAAAAAATGTAACTTATATTCATGCTTCTAATCTATTCCAAACTTACTCTATCCTAAAATTTATAAAAATGCATTGCTAACCTTGCAAATTCTACTAGTGTGACAAAAATGACAAATTCAATCACTTAAAAATACAACTACAATAAACATCAGCATGCTAAAATATCAAGGCTGTGTCAAAAAGTTTTTTTTTTTCTATATAGTTGATTCTGTTAAGATTCTAAAATGCACATAGCATTATATTTTCACTGACCATCCAGTAGCAATTATGTGTTTTTTGAAAGATCTTAACAAAAGGAAAAACCTCGACACAATAGAATTCACTGGAAAATTTAACCATTTATTCAATATAAGTTAGTTTATGAACGTCGACTTGATGGTAATACTTGAAAATGAAATAATGGTGATGCTTATGTGCGTAAAACATGTGGATATGAGAGGTTGCCTATACTGACATTACAAATTTTATAATTTTATATGAAACAAATATTACGATCGGTTTCAGTTCATTGCACCATCATCTAGATACAGCGTCAAGTTATAAATTAAACATAATTATGACAAATGACTCAAAATTGTTTTGACGATGGTGTAATAAAACGAAACTAGTCGACATTAAGCATTTTTTTATTAGCAAAGAAATACCTTTTATTTTATCCTAATTTTTTTCTAATATAACTTAAAAAATGTATAGCATTCAAGCTGCTCTCGTACAACTATTTAAAAAATTTTGATTCAACATGATATGCATAAAAGGATAAATTTTATTCTGTTGGATGAATCAAAACAGTGGGACCGTCAGTTTTACGTACCCTCTAATACACGAATATATATCACTTAACAGAGTAGTGGCTTTAGTACTTCAAACTTAGCTTGACTGGTTATTTAGTGTTCTTGAAGCTCATTTTCTTCTGAACCTCTAATGTCTTGAGAAGAGGGTTACGAAATCCTCCCTGCTTTTTAGAGCATATTTTGGCATCAGGATCTAGTATGTTTGACTTTTTGGAAAACCACAGTTATTTAAATACATTGATAAAAAATATATACAAGGTGTTTCAGTCAAAAAGGTTTTGTGTATTATTTTCTAAAACAATTACCTATATTAAAACTTATTTTAAATTGTGCATATCGTAATATCGTAACACTTATGCGAAATATTTCCATAATTTAATTCAAAATAAAACTACAGTCCACCTACATCATAATGTATTACTATTTATTTGCTTACCCTACTCAGCGTGCTGCGTTTTAATTTAGTCAACATGAGCACCTCGTTTATTATGAGAAATATAGTTTCAATATAAGATTGATTTGTGTAAAATTGATTATTGTGTAAAAATAAAAAAATCTTTCGCTTTTTATTTACTTGTTGACCTCTCGTTGAGATCCCCATATTGACCTTTTAAAACCAAGAGATCAAATTTTTTTGGCAATACAAAATAATATGCAAATTGTTGCACATAGTACTACTTTTAGATGGAAGAAAAGCAAAAATTGCTACAGGTGCTGTAAAAAGATAGTACAAAACACAGGGAGTGTTAAAAGACCCAACTGTATTTAAAATCAACATTTCAGTTCGGTGACAGTTTGCAACTCAAATTTCAGATTTCAGAACTTTTTCAAAATATATTTTTCCTCTTTGCATTAGAGCTAAATCAATTAATTATGGTGATGATGTTATTAAAATTTCAATAAGGTTTGCGTATCTGATACTATAGTCGACCGGAAAACTTCAGATAATTTAAATAGCACTTAATTTTGTAGTAATATTAAATATTCACCACAAAAAAGCGAAATTCTATAACCAAATAACTACGTCTATTCGATATTACATTTAACTCTGTTCACATCTATCTTATTTATGACTTGACCCGGTTCAGTTTAGGCAACACACATAGCACTTCAATCTTAAAAATTCGTTATTGTAATACCGTCGAACTTCAAAGCAATTTCATTGGTTTACATTCTGAGGTCGTCGCTATAGTACAAATTCCAATATTTTTCTTTAAAAAAAAAGGACTATATATAGGTATAATCAAAGATTTGCATACTCGTGAAAAGCTACAAAAGCATTTTATTAATTTTTTTTATTCTTAGGGAATAAATAGTAGCCGTCTCGATATTAATTGTAATTTTTTGTGGAAATCACAAGATCAGATAATCCTTTAACACAGTCTTCTTAATTCGTAATGTAAATTCATTACTTAGAAATAATTATTAAGTTACAAAATCGCGCACGTCGTAAATTATAGGGCAAATAAAGCTCTTAAAGGGTTTTACATTAAATCGTATGTAATATAGCATACAATTTTACACCATCGTTCGATAACCCACTCCAGAATCATTGCATTTTAAAACCAATCGGGCTTTTCTGAAGCGTCCTGTATTTTGTACTAGAATCTCTATATTTTGCAAATTTTTATTATAATTGTTTGAATATTGTTGAATATTCTGAATCTACCTTGACTATTACTAAAATCTAAATTATGGAAATTTACATAAAACTCGAGCAATTATAGTATGTATATATCGTAAAATAAATAATTACAATAAAACTTGAATAGAAGTCGAAATATTTGAATTTAAACTGGAGGTCGAGATAATAAGATACCAATGCGTTTCTTGTAATTTGTAATATAAATTTTGAAAAGTACAAATTCAATACTTAGGCATTTAGTAAAATTTTTTTTTGAATTATTTATTTTAAAATTGAAATACTACATATCGTGAAAAAATAATTTCGATCTTATTTTATTACTCTAATTTGGAAATATGTAACCTTAAAAAAATTAGCAAAATTAAGAATAAAATAGCCTATTTACAAAACTAAAAGTAAGAATATTACTGACGTAAGCCTGTTCAGGAAAATTTTCAGGTAAGTAACATACCAGAACTATGCCCACTTGATCTTATTGGACTAGAATTGGAACTTGTAGTTCTAACAGCTATAAAATATTTACATTCAATCTGATTAAATACAAAGTATCAAAATTTTTAATATATTTTATTCAAATATACTAAAAATTGAGAATGTTTTTTAATTATATTCTGATAGATTAAAAGAGGGAAAAATGATTGAAAAAAAAATTTGTAAATACAAATAAATATAAATGTAAAATAATAAAAAAGGGTATGATAATAAAGTATGCAATTTACCTTTTGCTTGTCTTCTTCGTTTACAATCAAAATCAAGTCTACGACCTTCAAGTTTTTTTCTATGATGCTAAAACAACATTTCTTAATTAAAATATTGTATTCGAGTAACAAATTTTAAATAAGTATAAGTCTGACGGTTTGATACTGGAAAGGCATGGAGGTATTATTGTTAGTTACAATAGTTACCAATAACAGTAAGTTAGCAATATTAGTATTAAAGTGAAAGAACATGTGACATTAGTGGTCAAGAATTTTTAATCGATCGCTGTTGAAAGTTTTGAAAATTTAAATACATTTTAAGATATATGCATGTTATGAAGTTACTTAGAGGCCACTTAAAACAGAAATCGCCTGTGGTGCTCTTTTACTCTCTCAAAATTATTTGTCTTCAAGGAATTTAGCTCTCTTTTAAAGCAGATACTGAGTAAGAAAATTGTAAGGGAAGAGGTAGGGATTAAAAAGTTTCAAGTCCTATTATAACATAGATAAAAAAATGACTTACCATAACTTCTTTTAAATCTTTTGTTTGTAAATGGTGTAATGGTTCCAAAAAGTTTTGTTTAATATTGTCGTCCAAAGAATATTTAACATCAGCCATTTGTTTAAGAGATTCTCCCATTTCAACTAATGCATTACCGAACATGCTATCATCACCTAATTTGCGACCATATAGTAGCATGCAATCCCCTAAAACACCCTCCGGTTGAGGATAAGTATTTGATTTAGCTTGTCCACTAAGTTTGCTAATTCCTTTCACAGCCGCCATCTTAGCCCGAGCTGTTGGGTTTGGTTGTAAAAATTCTTTTGTTTTTGTTTGTAATTCTTCTACTAATTCATATGTTACATCAGTTTTCTTTTCCATATCCATAAAATCTAAATCCAACTTCGTACCTTCTGCACCTCCCATTTTCTCAGTCATATACTGAAAATATAAAATTAAATTGCATTAAAGATGTTGTAGGTATTGGTTTTTAATATAAGTTTAGTTTCATAACATAATGAATTGCTTTTCCTCAAATAATTCAAAACTAAACTGCCTTTATGGATGTATAATCGAATCACCGCTATGAGACGATACAAAATTTCAGCATCAATTAGGGTGTAATATAAATACACAATTTCCGGAAAATATTAGAGAAGGCAGTTTGAATCCGCTTTTGTCAGATTTACCTACGTCGTGATTCGAATTCCACGTTAAACAGGTTAAAATAACCCAATTTATTGTCAGTTCCCCTTGCAAAATATTTCCGTTATTCTCTAATTCTCCCAATTATTCTTAATTGGAGTTGGGTATTTAAGGAAATAATAACCAAACAAGATTATAATAAAAAATTAATAACACTAATTTTAATCTAACAGTGCAAAACTACCTTCCTATCGTTGCGTACGTTTAATGTAATTTCGAGCGAAAAATCAGTCAGTAGGGCAATCAAAAATCGATACAAAACACTCAATGAAAATTTAATTCGTCCGTCTTCGTTAGGCTTAGTTTAGTAATAATAGATAAACATTAAGACAACTATTACATGACGATTTGCATAAAAAATCTAATATTATCACAGTTTTTAAATTTGAAATAATTTTGAGATTTTGGTTCCTCTAGATCAGTAATTTTCGAGTTCTGGGTATGTCAGAGATTTATTCGTTTGAAGCGGCTCAAAGATTCACTGCCTAATTAGATCTACCACTTTTTAGTGCATAAATTGCAGAAATCCAAAAATACTTTTATAAAATAAAAACATGCCGTGGGCGGAGCAACCTTTACATACATACATTTTTTGGCTTTTTTACCCGAATTTTTGAATGGTCTATAAATTTTAATGTTTTGTCATAAATTGCCATAATTTCATTAGAACATTTTTAATTTTGCTGGTACACTTAATAATATTCAGATTCGGTTGTATCCTGATTCGATAATAAAATTCGAAATGTTTGAAAAAAGGATTTTTTTTAAACAATGTTAAATTTGTGTTATTTGTAAACATCGATTGATTAGAGACATTTGATTGGAAGATGAATCTACACCAAATTATTGCGAAAGCTGCAGAAAATGCTATCTTTTGAACTCGAAATAAAAGTAATGATAAATCTCAATACTTCACGTAGAGAAATAAATGAGAAATGCGAGAAAAGAAGCCATTTTATATGAGCAAAGAGTGTTCTGAAATATTGTGAATACTGAGCCAGCTTCGGTGGGTTTATAAAAAAATGCCGAAGAAGTGATTGTTACTTCTATTAGAACTGCTATTACTTTCGATTTATTTAGTAAATTTGATATTCGCGTGTTGAGCATTAATCAAGTTGAAAAGCCGCACAAATTGTCTCGCAGAACCTTTGAATCAAATAAGAATGTCATCAACATTATTATCTATACCAGTATAAGTGATTAATGTCCATGGTCCATGAAAATGTCCGCGAGCAAGCAAATATCTAATGGGCTATTAAAAGTTATTTTCTATAATAATAAAGCTTTTCAAAAGGATCGAGCAAAGGTTGCCGATGGAGTGAATTAGTAGTCGATAATATTTTTTTATTAAATTATTTTTAGTAACTTAATTGGTGCTTGTCGAGAATTTGAAAAAAAAAATTAATTTACCTTTTTCGCTATCTTAAAAATAATTTACTTTCGAGATAACTACATTATCTAATCTTCATATCAAAAATTTAAATTACCAATTTTAAGAAATTTAAAAATAGTTAGCTTTAAGAATTCAAAAATTTAGTTTATTTCTAGAAAACAATTTTCATCAGAAAATCGATCCACCAAGATTTCCGAATCATTGAAATTTTATTTCAAATATAATTAAAAAGCAGTTTCTTCATTCACCATGGTATAATTTCGTTTAAATAGAATGAGAATTAACAAATATCCTTGTATTGGAGCCAATTTCATAAAGAAATTTAAAGTAGTACTAAAATTAAGACAAAACATTAAGATAAAGTTGAATAAATTTCAACTTAATTCTCCACTTAAATTTTAATGAAATCTTAAATTTCTTTATGAAATTGGCAATACGCTGAAATTAGTATTCAAAAGACTCACTAAGCATTTAAATTAGGACCCGATTTTTTAATTAATTAAGCCTTTCAGCGGTGTTCACACCAAATGTTCTGAACTAACCTCGTAGTGCAGTCTAGGACATTTCGCCGTCGTCGTCGACCTATTTCGCTGTCGAAAATTTATTATTTAATTTTTTCATGCCAAAATAAACAAGAAATGAGAAGCAAACTCTACATGTTTTTAATATACAATACAATGTAAAAATTAACAGATTATTTAAACAATAAAATTAGAATTACTAAATTTATTTATTCTGTACAATCAAGCATTCAAACCTCTTTTAAAGCATTGCATATTTTTTCAATCAAAAATTCATAATATTAATTTAGTAATTCAATTTTATTTTATAGATTAATAAATAAAGTAAACGACTTTAAAAGAAATTTAAATTCTGGCGAAATCGCGACGGCGAAATACCCCATTATTTGTTTTTCAGGTAAATTTCAGTTCTTCAACTTTGCATTTTTATTTACTTTTTTTTTGACTAGTAAACTAACAATATCATATTCAGTATACTTTCCTATTTAGTTGAGATGAAGTCTGAGTGTTATTTGAACTTCATTGTTACGATCATTTTTCAAAACACCTACTCTCGAGAATTCTTGAGTTAGATCTCAAAAGCTAGCTAACGCCAGTAATTTTATTTACAGGGAAGCAAGTGGTAGTTGTAACAAAACTTGAGCAGTTATATAAATCAAAACGAGAACAAATAATAAATATTGAGAGTAGTTGTGTAAATAAGTAACAAATCAATACAAAAAAGTCCCTTAAGGGACATTTAAAATTTTTTTCCAGGTTAATGTATTACCCCATTGGGGGACCCGATTTGATTTAGAAACACAAGCCCATGTTGCATTGTTACGCCACTGCCAAGGCCCTTTTATTAAGGAGAAAAACACTGTAACAGCTCCAAAAATAAGGTAACTACCTGGTTGACAGCAATTCGTTTAAAATAAAAATATCAAAAAATTTTACAAAGTAACCGACTAAAGTCCGATCGAAAAAAAATTGATATCTAGAAAGAGAAAAATGACAGACCAATAAAAAAACATTTTAATCAAGTATTTTTAAAGCTCTTTTTATTGTGGATAAATGCTCAAAGAAACCACTAATTATAAAAATTTCCTGTCGGGCTATTTTTGAGGTATTTTGCAAAAAAAATTCTTCTTTATAGTCGATCTAAGATATGAATAATACAGGTGGCGCGTCGTTTGCAAAGTCTAATTTACATCGGGAAACTTCAGATAATTTAAATAGTACTTAATCTTGTAATAATATTAAACATTCACCACAAAAAACGAAATGTTATAACCAAATAACTACGTCTATTCGATATTACATTTAACTCTGTTCAAATCTACCTTATTTATGAGTTTACCCGGTTCAGTTTAGGCAACATGCATAGCACTTCAATCGTAAAAATTTCGTTATTGTAATAGCGTCTAACTTCAAAGCAATTTCATTGGTTTACATTTCAAGGTTGTCATTTTAGTACACATTTCAATATTTTTCTTAAAAGAAACAGACTAGTCATATTAATCGGGTTAAAATTTGTATAAATAAAAATAAAATTTGAAATTAAGTTAATTAAAAAAAAGTTAATCACAATAAAACTATATTTCTGAAATATAACACGAAAAAGATTACAAAAAGTAATAATTTGAAATTTGAAAACCCAATTGTAACTTACTGCGTTTTGTGTATCTGTCAATGTCACTGTAGTCTAAATCTTGTTGATGTCTTGAAAAAAATGCGTTTTTTTATCATAAACATTTTGTGAAAAGTCAAATATGTAGATATCAAAATTTAATTGAAAAATTTTGGAATTGTGTAATGCATCTACGTGAATTTAATAATTAATCGGAAGGCAATCAAACCACCGAGGTAATTCGCTAAGGAAGTCTATATTTACATCGCTCATTATTTTGTACATGTGTAATAATTGTATTTCTACAGGATCTACAAGATGCGGCTTAAGATAATTTATTTTGAATTAAATTTTCTGTATTTTATTTTTTTTGTTTCTACGATTAACCTGAATCGCTGCTCGAAAAAGAATAAAACTGACATCTGACATGTATGTGTATTTCTTTCCCGTTTAGAAGAATATGCACGTATATATTTCGATCAATACCTTCCCGGCAAAACGCGTTATATGGTCTCAGCCTAATCTATACGTAAAACTTACCTGATTGCATTTGTTAATTTGCTTCTTCAGTCCTGCAAAGGCCATGTTGATATCTGAAACAAAATTAAATTGAATCATTTTTTTGGAATATTTCAATGTAACAAATAATATGTACAGTCTACAGCGACCCAAGAAAGTCTCCGTAAGATCTTATATTTGCCTATTAGCAATGTAAATTGTATCGTACGAAGACTTTTTACGTCATACAAATTGCTTTACCGATATTCAGTGACTTAATAAATTTCTATAAAAATTTTAATAGTATCACTATAATCATAACTTTGTCTCCTACTCTATTTGTACCCCCAGGATATTTTAGACTCTCCCCGGATTCGAACCGGATACCTTAGTGTCAGCAGTTATTCGCCTAACATACTTAGCATTGATACTAGGCTAATGATCGTCTTTTCGTGCTTCGGAGAGTACGTAAAGCCGGCGGTGCCCATGAGTTGATGATTGCCATCAACAACTATTACATCCACGTAACGTACGTAGCGAACATACAAAACATAGCAAATAATTTGCCATTCACATTAACATAAAATAATGGAAAAAAAGTGTCCGAAGTATAAACTTAACCTTAAAATTGAAAAATTTGTTATAGGCATTCCCCAATCCAGCTTAAGCTACCGTGGGGTCTAAATGCTGAAATCTTTCTTAACAGAGAAAGAGTCTGATGATCCAGGAGTGAACTGAACGACCCATGATGATGTAATTTTTATATTTGATACTACCAAAAAATATAAAAAGTAAAACAAAAAAAATGTTTTTATCAGTTCCCAACTTTGGAAATTTAAAATTCTTAAGACGGCCTTGCATACCGTAAATGCACATTTTTAATGTTTTAGCAAATTATAAATTAGAGCACATACGGTAACTAACTGGGCACTAGTAAACCAGTGAAGAACAATCCAAATAATTAAATAAGAAAATTTTAAGTAAAAATAAAAGAGAGTTGGGGCTAGAGATTTTCGACTTCGAAATTTTATTTTTACAGAACAATTGAAAATAAATTTTAAAAAAAATAGAAAAAATTATTTTCCAAAAAAGAGAGCTAGCCCGAAATCTGATTTCGTGATTTTTGCGATTATTAGATTTATAAATTCTATTTTTACAGAACAATTTAAATTTACGAAAAGGGAGCTGACAAAAAACGTTTTTGTGATTTTGTTTTCCAAAATCAAAAATGGTCATCGTCCGTTAATGAAGCTAACGACAGTTCTACACAGAAAAATATTTCTTTGTTAATTAGAAGAAATTTTTATTTTAAATTGGGTTGTTAGGTATATGATTTGTTACTTCAAAAATTATTTTTTTCGTTAAGGCCAATGGTTCGTAAACATTTTCGAGTCGTGGCACCCGTTTTCCTAATTCAATCATAATTAAGGCAGTCACCCCGTGTGATATGTCGAAAAAATCAAAAATTTTTTTTCATAAATTGATTCCTAAAAATGTGTAGAATATGCTAGTAAAGTGATTTTCTATTTTTCTACACACATTTACACTTTAAAAACATTACATACATTCTACACGTGAAGATATGCTGTCTTTGCAGAACTAGCGGTATTCCTTTTCATCTCTTGGGATTGAAGCAAAAACGGAGCCAGCATATTTAAGGGACTTCTAAGATGAAGAAGAAGGAATTATCTATGGACCAGGCATAGCTGATTAATGGTGACTAAAGATATTAACTCGATTTAAATCTTAAAAGATTGAAACTATGAAATATTTTAAATCGTATTTGAATTTCTTTTTAAACGCGATTTTCTTAAAACTACATTTTTCTAACTGGTCTCCACGATATCTCAAAAACCGTATGACCCAGTGCTTTGAAATTTGAATGGTAGATTTGAAACATGTATGGTCATCGATTCAACTAAAAGAATTGAAAAATTCCGAGCCGTTTTTTTTATTCGTAACAAAATAATCAAATAAAATCATGAAATTTGAAAATTAATTTTCAAAAACATGTCAATTATTCAATTACCAATATTTTTGAATGATTCTAGTTCATTCGATAGCCACAGCTTCACAGATTGAAATGCCGTTTGGTTTTTTGATTTTAGATAAGCCAATAAGCCGGAATCATGGAGACCGTCGACAAACTTGTCAACAAACAATCTTGGCTCTTGGAGTACTTGTGATGAAAATTTTGGTCTGAAAATATTCTGACTTACTGTTGAAATGCCAATAAATATATAGAACAAAGTTCAAACCTCTATATTTTTATTGTTCGTCATAAAAAAAATAACTTAAAAAATGATCGTCACACAGGGTGACTGCCTTAAGAGATAAAAATAAAAAAAATACTTTAACTCGCAATATATAGCGGCGCCCCTGTGAAGACGCTGGGATCCGCTCTGGGAATCCCCGCTTCAGATAGTTACAGAATACTTTAGCGGCGACGATGTGAACTAACAAGTCTGTACGGCAATTAAAAGTAGTGGCCTGAATGTGGGCAATTGTTAAAAAAGATTCATAAGTGCGATTGTGTGGATTACGCCCGACATAGAAATTATGCTTTAATTTATAAAAATGTAAATAAATTTTTAAAAAATTTAGTCGAGTCACATAATAACTATATCACGATATCATGTTTTCATTAAATCAATAAGTTACCTATACATTTCGTGTTAGTAAGTTAAATATAAAAATATATGTAGCTTTAATCGAGCAATTTAATATAATTTTTTATCAAAAGAATAAAAAAAATTGCTGAATATCTTTGAACTCTAATTACACCCCGAGACAACAATGCTATTTCGGGTTATCAAAAATGTTTTGCTTCCTGTTGATCGTCTCATGTCTGCATTATTAAAAGGACAAAATTGTCCACAACAATGGCTTGCTATCTATCGCACCTAGTTGTAAAGCAAAAATCAAAAATTTTCTCTCAAAGAGCTCTCTAGTGAATAGAGGCACTCCGTTGTTGTGTAAATTATCGGGCAAGCATTCTAGGCAAAATTAAAAAAAAAATTACATGAAGCATACACTTTTGACTCTGCTTCCATTTTCAAAAAGTGTACGTTGATATTATTATATCACGATAAACATCGTTCTATTATGATAAACGATAAACCGATCTTAAAAACTTCACAAGCGGGTGAAAAGTTTTTAGCATCTGGGAACAGAAGGTTTCAGCGATAATCCGTTCAAATACTAATTTTATAGTTTCTTGAAATTGATATTGCAGAAAAATATGAGTCAGACTATCGGTGTTCTTTTTAATCGATACAATAGAAATCATTTCATAATACAATTTAATTGTTGAAATTTTATAAAGCAAGTAATATTTATTATTTGCTCTAATTGCATCAGAAATCTAGATTAACCATTTAAATATTACCTATGCATTGCAAATATGTAGTTTTACAAACATTATAAACCATCGCAAATTGATTCAAAATAGAAAATTTCCATGCTAATAAGAGAAACGCACGTTTTCAAACACGCGCACATTTTCGAGTGCAATTTATGCCCAAAAAGCTGATATAAACTAAAAACACGCCATGGGCAACGCGTTTTATCACCTTCAAAATTTAATGTTTTTATTTTTAATTTAAGCCACCGACTACCATAATGCGATTAAATAAATTTTAAAATGTAGGGGCACTTAACGTATTATTCTGCACAGCCACCGATGATGAACTGATATGCATGTACTAATCTAAACTAAACCATCCCCTTATTTGAACTGTAAGTAGTTGAGAGATTTCGTTGTAATCAATTCAAATGGTTATTTGAAGTTGTACAAGCTTTCTTTGCTTTTTGTAATTATGACTCGTCATTCTTAGCTTCTTGCTGATATCAAGCGGTCGAACACAGAAGTGTGGAGTGGCGTGTAGAAGTGCGTTAGCCCAATTTATATCAATAGTAGTAGTAAGTGCAGTTTACAGTTTTTGTTTTAATTACTTTTATTCCCTGAAGAGCAGAACCTTCAGTTCTAGTCACCAATTCAATATTGTTTCTACATTATTTGTACTACGTTTGTCTCATATTCTAGAATTTAAATTCATGCACGCTTATCTTCATGTAGTCTTTTGGTGCAATAATTAAGTACTCATCTGTTTATGTTCAATTGTTTAATTGCTGATCGGCACCAGGAGTACCAAATAAATCTGAAATAACGTAGAGTAACGGCATAATAAAATGGTCTGAAATAAACAAAAAAAAATTTTCAATAAAATCGTGATGCGTTAACATTGCACTGAATAATCAATAGGCACGTCGCGTGAAAGTAATTCTAACATTCTAAACATACCACAAAATATAAATAATAAAAATAAGCTTCGGAA
The DNA here is from genome assembly GCA_911387805.1 of Cantharis rustica. Lineage (NCBI taxonomy): Eukaryota > Metazoa > Arthropoda > Insecta > Coleoptera > Cantharidae > Cantharis > Cantharis rustica. The sequence continues at coordinate 24,901,169 of OU426883.1, forward strand.
AAATGCGTTTCGTTGATCCCTCACTTAGTTGGTAACTTCCTCATTATTTAAGAAAGTTTAGTTGCCAATTTGTTACCTCGCCAATCAATTATTCACCCTTGAAGCTAAAGACTGAGACTTTACAAGACTGAGCTGGGCTAAAGAAGTAATCACTTAGTGATTAGAAAATTAACCTAAAATATGAATTTTTTAAGTCTATAGTGTGGTAGTTAGTAGTATGTAATTTTAAATAAACAAACAAATAAACAAAATTGTTAAATAGAGGCCTTTATATCGTATTACAAAGTCTTTATTTTATATTTTAAATTTTCATTATTTTTATAACGTAATTTTTTCAAAATTCATTTCTTGTTTATTCAAATATTCTTAGTCCAAACCTGTTAAATGTTAAATTTGTTGTTTTTATTGTTTTTTAAATATTATTTTTCTATGTAAGTAAGTGTGTATTCTTTACTAAACAGTTAAAATTCGTTTGGTTATTTAATCACTTTAAATTTGGCGTTCCACAGATTTCCAAATTTTGGATTGGAATCTAATGCCAATTCAAAATTATAATTTATAAATAGAAATAATTTGTAGAGAACGATAAATATATTGTATATAGCAAACATATTAACATTGCTGTATTATTTTACTGTATAATATGGTTTTTGTTAAAAAATATACTGAAAAATTAGAAAAAAATGTATTTCAGCTCTAATTATATTAGAAACTGATTCATTTATTTATCTTTCTACTTTAATTCCCCTTGAGATTTTTCAAATTATCTCTAGTGAATGTCAAGCAACACTAAGCCTCGACTGTATTTATTTAAAAATAATTAATAAGTAGTAATAATTAATAACTTCGTGTTTGGTAACTACACTTACATAGATAATTGATTATGAATAATTTAAAAAGAAACCAATCAAAATCAAAGAGACAAAAGAATATAAAACGCCCTTAACCTTTGTTGAAATAAATCTCTAGTGGAAAAACCCCTTCCCAATATTTTTACGAAGTTTTAGATAAGTAGATGACAATACATAATAATAAGCTAAAATTTAAGACCAAATGAGATGTTTCTTTCGTTTTAAAAAAAATTTGATTATTATATCCGAGTCGTTATTCTTCTTGCTTCTTCAATTAAATGCAAATTTAAAATTTGATGAATAAAATACAATCTACAAATAAAGTAGCAATTAACTATAATAAACTTGAGTTTAGTAGTTAAAGAAGTCGTTTGTTATTTTATCAATGTCATACCAAGGAATTGCGATTAACAAGTAATAGAACGTAAAAGAAAAATTTTGAAAGTGTTTTCAAAATAAAACCAATATAATATTGTTTCATTATTTACTCCCCTAATTATTTTAGTGATAAACTGTAAACTGTATTTGACGTATCCCGATAGGGACACTACACCTATCCCCCCATTCGTTTGAAGCACAAATTTACTTATGTAATATAGAAAGGTAGCACAAAGTTGAGATTTGATGATACTGAAAGAATTGCTCATAAGCGGGCCATCCTGTATATTCTTTCAACGAGAGAAAATTAATATAAATTACCAAAACAAAACAAAAATTTGACCAAGCATTCCAGACGGGTTATTTTGTATAAAAATTAATAAAACACCTATAAATTTTTTTGAATAATAAAACTTGCAAACAAAACAAATTCGCAAATCGGGTTGACCTATTTTTTAGGAATAAAAATTGTATACAACATCTAAATTAGAATTTTCCTGCGCCATTTAGCAGCGAATAATTCGTCCGATTGAACCAAATTTGTACTTTGTATGATAAGTGACGAAAATGCAGTTCTCGAATGTTTTAATTAATATTTCATAGATCAGATCTCGATCTGATATCTTTGTTCGTTTTTCAATCTATAACTCGGGAAAATTCTTCGCCTTATTCATCGGATTACCAAAATAGCACAGTTCAATAAATTGGACATTCAGAATTATTAATTCGTCCAATAGTTTCTTTCACACAGGAACCATTATACTGTCAGAGATATTCTGCTAACGTGCCAGGAAACATTTGAGCAGACAATTATGAGGAAGACATCTGATCTCATCACAAAGTAGAATTCATTTGACAAAGCGGAAGAGATTCCATGTCAGCAGGAACTGCTGTTAGTATTAATAAATAAAACCTCACAAAAATGTTGAAGGTGAGAAGTTGAAGAGTTTTCCAAAGTGTAGCCCAAAGCGACTAAGATCAACAAGGTCTTACGACTTTGCAGACACTGTATTACAAGATGAAGTCGATTATTTAGTAAAATTTTTTGGTTGTGGCTGGTGAGTTATTAAAAACACACTAAGTTCACATTTGAGTATTTGACCAATGGAGATTAGTAAAATGCACTCAAATGTACACTGAAACTTGCAAGTTTTCCAGCCCGAGTTCAAACGCAGTTTCCAATTTCAAATTACAATCAAGAAAACTCATTAACAGTCAATTCAAGGCTCTCGGAATCGATTTTTTAGATTTCTATTTTCCTGATTTCTGAATCTATATTTACTCTTCCCTACAGAGAAAACCCAGAAGGTATGCTGCATGGTTAATTTTTAATGTTTAATTACTTGATATCCTAATATTTACTTTAGAGCTAAACTATAAACTATTTGTTCTTCAATTTTCAAAAATTTTCAAGTAAATACTAGGTTAGGACGACCGGTCGGCCGCCTGACCTGCTATAATATACTATTAAAAAATAAAATGTCGTATGTAAAACTAAAACACGAATGAAAATATTTATATTAATTATAACGCAATAATTTTTCAAATTTTCAACTAATAGCAAAAATGCTTACTTAATACTTTTTATATTGCAATATTTATTTACGTTCAAATATAAATAAAATTAACAAACAAAATAAACAATATTTTGAATTTTTATTGTTTATAATATTGTTCTGCATTTTTGTGATTCAAACGAATGTTGATCTTTAATATTGCATCAATACATTTCCTTAGACAAACTTTTAAAGAAAAGCAAATGTTTAAGAAGAAAAATATTTTCATAAATATAAAGCCATTTTTTTTGTTCGGTTGTAATCCCCATTAAGTTTAGAAGCAGTTTTAATACTGCAGTGTTAAATTATTTCATCAAGATTGTTATGTTAGAATGTGGCAGGAATAAGAATAAACTCATCTAACATTAAAAGAAGTAAAACCATCAAAGACGATTCAATAATGCTGGTAGACAGAGGGGTTAGTTCTGAACATAATGGTTTTATAGTCAAAGTAGCTTTCTAGACTTATCTTTGAGGTGCCTGTGACCCTATAGAGACAAGCTAGAATTATCGTAGAAAAGCAACGTTTCCTCAAAAAAGGCGATCAATCGAACAAAGAAAGTTATATGAACTTCTAGTCCCCCCTCCCTGTTTCAAAAGTTTAATAATTCATAGATATAAAATTATAAATTGGTATTTTTAGCCTTATTACTTAACTGATCTTATAGTTGGTGTGTACGAATATCATGATTCGTACGGATTTACGTCATAAATGCACGTCTGGGTAATTTAAGTAAATTGATTAATATAGAGAAGATATTGGTCCAAATTGGCGGTAATAAAAAATCATAGTTGAAAAACTCGGAGAACAAAAATTACGGTTAGGGGTAACAATTTTTCGAATACAATTTAGATCTCAAACCCTACGAGTATGATAAAAGTCCTAATGAAATCCTATTTTTAATTAAACTTGTATAAAAATAGCATGGACGAGTAGAGAAAATAGTATTGAACGTCAAATGAAAACTGCTAAAAATAAATCAACAAATCATTAACTTGATCAGACTATGGTGTATTGTTTTTCTATTACGCAAAAAAAATTATTTTTACAAATGATATACATAAGATTTAAAATTAATTTTCCCGCCACTAATAAGTATTTTTCAACCAAAGGTAAGGTTGTGGCGTCACGACGGTTCATCTCTGACTTGTCATTGGCTGGAAACTACTGAGCGCTGACTGACCAGCTGACAAGAAAATAAATTTGAATTACTAATACTGAACAGCATATTATCTTAATTTAAGTTTTACGTTTTGCTTTTTAGACTAAATTTATATTTAAAACTAATTAATTCGGGGGGTAAAATGGATATATATTCAAAGCTTAACAAGAAGCTATGCTAGAAGTAGTACTTTCAGATTAGGATATAAATTCGCATAGCAAACCATGGAACACGGTAGGCTTATTGCATGACCGGCTTTGATATTACCCCAAGAGATTTAGCATCCTCATATGCACAAACTTGCGATAACCATGATCAGACTAAACCACCGCATAAACTTACATCACTAATATTTCGAACATAATCTCACCATTCTATTTTTTAAACTCGGGATAGTTCATACTTAATTAAGAAACACCCTGTATATACTGCCTGAATTACATAAATTGACGGTAGGATAATAAATTAAATTTAGTTTTGTATTTGAATATGGTTTCCTAATATTATTTCTAGAGGGTAATTATTGGTTTCGAAACACTAATGAATTTCTAGAGACATTCAAAGCCGATTGATTAAAGTATAAATGAACAAACATATTGATTGGCAATTTAAAATTAAATTTTTTTGTAACCTACATTCGTGAATTAACCGGACTTATAAATTTATAATCTACAGAGACTACAGAGCATGGCCATTAGGAAGATTCGGATTTGAAAGAGGCAGAAATCTGAGCTAAAAGAGGAAGGACTACGTTCTAGACAGGATTACGGAATTTCTGCCCTGTAACCATAAAATTTTTTGAAAAGATTTAAAAATTAACATTTTTAAATTGTAAGATGACATATTATGAGAAATATAATTAATTAGAGAGATAATTAGAACATCGGAAAATTCCTATGGATATTCTTTCGTGCAATCTATCGTTTCTGCATTTCATACAGCAAAAACTTTCAACTCACGAAGAGGCACCGGCAGCTGCTAACCGAGATTTGGACGAGAGAAGATGTACATGTAATATTTTCCACAAAATCAGATCTAAAAGCTCGGTTGGTGTCTGCTAGTATCTTCTCGTCAGCACCATTCGTGTAAACCAAATCAAATGTAGAAAAAATAATCGGCTTACAGACTTACTGAAAAAATAAACGTGATAGGAATTCTACAAGGACCGGAAAATAAAAAGAAAAACTGAAAGGTGATTGTCATTCAGATAACGGAGAAACTTTCGTTTACACTTTTTCCAATTGTAATTCAGAAAGTGTCAATTGTAATTCAAATTAGACAATTGTTTAGCCTCCCACACACCGAAGGAAATTGTTCGCATCGTCAGCGAATACTCTATTTCGCATTGTGAAAGTTTAACAATCTCATTGTTAAATAACAATATTCGTGGATGCTGCGAATGATTGTCTAATCTGAAGTACAATTGATGCTTTCTTAATAACAGCTCAAAATAGAATGGCTGCAGTTACCAAAAACTAATAAACAGTACAGACCTGTCGTTACATAATATATTGATCCAGAACATTTGGAGAAAATATGAAAATCATAACCACTATTATAATATTACGCATTTACTTAAAAATAAGTTATATAATCGCGAATTTCCACCTGTAAATGCGAGAAAATTGATTTTTTTTATTAGCATATCGCCTAAAATAAAAATTTGAGTTTGGGAATCCCCGATTACCAAAAACAAAAAATTATTATAACGATTATTTAAAATTATGTAACATTCTAGGAATAAATGACAAAACACAAATTAGTCAATATTGCACTTGCACAGTAGCGCAGTGCTCTTAAACAGGAAATATAGAGCAGGAGGTTACAAACACTAATTTTAGCAAACATTTACCTTCAATCTATTTTACGTTAAACTTTGTAGAGAGTAAGTTCATTAATGATAGATTTTATATATTTCCACTTTCTGCATTATAAAATATGTATATTATATTTATATCGAAGTTTATGATCCTTCCTTTTAATAATAGCAACTTTAGTCATAAAACCAATAGATATCGAGATGTTTACAAAACTCTCGTGGAACTTCTTCTCTCAGCTGTTTAGATCTAGATCGCTCGAATATAACATGTAGATGATCTTAACACTTAAAACCGCGGTGGGGCAAGATGTAGCGGTTTAGAACTTTGATGCCCCCCCCCCCCATAATTTACTGTTTTTTATACATGTTGTTACTATATTGTAACCTGATCTACTTAATTAATTAAGGATTTCTGCATACTATTTCTAATAATCGAATAAACAAATATTTAGTTAAATTGAAATATTTCTGAAGTGTTCCCGATAAGTACATGGTATTTCGATGTATCTGGAATGACTGCACTAAATGGAATATCTGTCCAATAACTGTTTTGAAATAAACGATTAATGAATTATTTATAAATGTGTACTAAATATTATCTAAATAGCTATAATATAAAAAATTTAAATTACACGTAATAAAATTCAATTTAATTCGCAGGCTTTCGACAGGAGTTACTGTCTTCTTCTGATGTTTTCATTTCGAGACAGTAACAGTATTTAAATCAATTTGATAATTATAACACAGCATAATATCACAAGTAATGAAAATTTTCAACTTTAAAAACATGAATGGCTTTTTCTAAAATTAAATGATCTATCATGTAATAATTATTTTAAATTAAAAAAAAAATCCATCGCTATTCAATTAATGTGTGGTTTATGCTAACTATTGATTTTAAAATTATATGATATTATATTTACATGAAAAGTAGTTTCATGAAATCAATTGTAGTTAGATAAGAGATTTGAGTAAAAAAAAAAATTATTAACAATTTTTCAGATGCTGCACTGCAGGGGGTCGTAATCAAAATCAATAGTTTCCCCTTCAACAAATAAAAACTTGATCACGTTTCATCAAATCTTGGATTAAGAAAACAAATGACAAGATTAAAAAATTACTGCTGAATGTTGTTAGCTATCAGCAAAAAATCATAAAAATGAAAATAATTTGAAATATCATCTCAAAAATTCTTATTTGGACGACACAGAATAAACAAATAGCAAAATTGGCAAAAGCAAAGATTTAGCTAAAAACAAAATGTAATAGTAATTGCTTTTTTAATTAAAGTAATGTACACGCCGTTTGTCCAGCGCGAAAGGATTATGTGATGCAATAAATCAACATTAATACAATTTTTATCGGTACCGAGATTCAAACAAGAAATACATCAATTTTTAATTTTGATTCTATAAAAATAAGTGTAAGGACCAAAGTTCTCCAAAGGACATCATTCAAATCCAGGCTTAAAATTGACCCAATTTTGAATGCCTTGACACACTTTGAACATTTAAATCAATTGTGCCAGGAGAATGCATTGCAAAAATATTCTACGAATAAAATTTTCATTTTGATGAATTTTAAGCCTTAATTAAATTTGAGAATATTTTATTAATATTATTACGAAATACTAAAAATGTAAATTTTTTTTTTTGAATTTTCAAGAATAGCTTAAAAGAGAGAATTGGAAAAGTTGAAAGATTTTTCAAAAGCAAAATAGTCCTTGTGGCCTGAAAAATGTGAACTGAAAACTTATACACATACTATCGTGAAATCATGAATGAAGCCTAATGTAACATCAAACCAAAATAATTTAATTTCAATTTTATGCTACGGTTGATTTAGAAAATCTACTTTCTATAACAAATTACCTTTCGGGGTTTACTTGTAGCTCGAGCAGAAGGAGAACACTACACTATTACAAAAGGAAGAGCAAGAATAATAAAAATAATAACTAGTTCAACGTAGTTACTGAAACATCGTTTATCGACTGCTGGCAAGGGCGCAACTTCCCCGCGCATTTATCGATACCCCGAGTTATCATCCACCCACAAATAATTTTGAGTACAACTAGGTGGTGGTAAATTCGCGCTTCTTTAAATAATAAAAGTAATAATTAAACTGTTTGAATTCAAATTTCATAAAAACCACGTAATAATAGGTTTGTTTCAGTGCCGTAAACAACTGAAGCAGAACTTATTGAAAAAACTCTCTTCCAAAACTTGTGAGAAAATTCAAGCAACTTCATCAAAAATTAAGAGTTTCGATGTTACCAAAATCATTATTACAGAATTTTTTATCCCAGTTTCTTGATACTACTCCGTGAGAGAATTAGAAAAGGTTACGCTCGTTTGTTATCCAGTCAAATCACCCTTACCAAGGCGAAGAAATTCCATCACATGGAATTTCAAGATTTAATTCTATTGAATATATGTATATTTTCTAAAAGATTTCAAATACAGAACTGGAAAATTGTTTCATTAACCTTTCATCTTATCCTGAAGTAAAAATTGGAGAAATTCCGCAGTTCAGTTGCACAACAGCGGTTTAACAGTTAAAAATCTTTTTGGGTACGCAAAGCGATGAACCAGTTTTTTTATTTTTGCCAAGAAGGATTTTAACAGAAAGCAAGTATTTAGAAGAAATCCAGCTCACCCTTAATTTGGTTGAATTTCATAAATGATAATAATAATAATAATAGGCATTTATTAAGAGAGCTACTTTACAAAAAAAAAAAGGTCTCTTAAAAGGATGATTTCTAACAAGTTATATTTTCAAATCACCCCTTTTAACAATGTAACCAATATATAACGCATAACAAAATTTAAATCGCATGATTCCTACTGCTCCAATTGCAGTGCGTCGGTTAAACCACGGCGGAATGCTGTCAAACTCGGAGATTCCAAAAATAGTCGTCGATGCCTTTCCACAAGTCTCGGTGCCCAACATGCAAAGCAGTGCTCAAACTTGGCTGTAAAATGAGCCGGAACGTCAAAATTTCCCAGATCACGCAGAGCCCGGAAATGACAAATAGAGCGGGGCCTAATCATATCTCGAAGATGTGTCGGTTCACCACTTCTGAATATTTTAAAGAGAAGAATTCCAGCAAGTAACAGAAAGCGCTGGTCAATTTTCAGGACATGCAGATCACGATAATATGGTGTAATGTGATCATACCTGCATATGTCGAATAAATAACCTAGGCATGAATTCTGCAGAAGCTGCAGCTTGCGTTTGTACTCCTGAGTTAGGAAGTCGTAATAGACCGCTGAACCATATTCGATGTTGGACAAAACTGTGCTGCTGACAATCGACCACTTCACATGAGCAGGCAATATGGTCTTGAATTGGTACAGCGATCTCAGCTTATAGTAACATCCCATCATCTTGCGGTTAACATGTAGACGAAAATTAAGTTCTCCATCCAGAACAAAACCCAGGCTACGTGCAGAGTCGACCATCCTCACAATCCCATCACCGATCCTCACTCGAAGAGTTGAGCCATCGAGCGCTCTACGTACCAGCAGGGGACTACCCAAAATGATTAGTTCCGACTTCGCCGGATTCAATGTCAGACCATTTACTAAGGACCACACACGCAGTGATTCAAGGTTACGATTTAACCGAGTTATTGCAGCATCCAAGTCCGAGGGAGGACAGGATATACGTATTCGGGAATCGTCCGCATACAGATCCAAAGAGCAGTCTGGATCCACTGCTTTCTCCAGATCAGATGTGTATACTATAAACAATAGCGGGGCAAGGATACTTCCTTGTGGAACACCCCGAGAAACCACTAATGGCTGAGATACATTCCCAGAAAAATCAACCACCTGAGACCTATCACGCAGGTAACTCGCGAACCAGTTGCACAGTGACTCATTGCATCCATAGTAACGAAGCTTAGCCAAAAGGCGCTGGCGCAAAACGGAATCGAAAGCTTTGGAATAATCGAGAAGAACCAATAAAGTTACCTCGGAACGATCGGTTGCTGATGCAACATCCGATGTGAGCTTCAACAAGGAGGTCACAGTACTGTGGTGGGGCCTAAAACCAGACTGCGACGGCGACAGAACTTTGTAAAGTGCCAAATGATCGTCCAACGCATTTTTGATAAACGACTCAACAATTTTTGCAAATGGTGACAATATACTAATTGGACGAAGATGGGCAGGCTCTAAAGCTAACGGAACTTTGGAAAGAGATCTCACACGTGACATCTTCCAAATGGCTGGCACCTCGCCTGTTTCGAAAGAGAAATTAAGAATGTTGCAGAGCACCTCGCTGCAGAACGGAAGAACGAGCCTCAGCATCCGAAGACTAATACCATCCAGCCCAACGGCATCGGAGCGCAGAGTCGCGACAATCTCATACAATGCCGCTGGCGTAGCCCTCGGAATAGAGAGTGATCCAACTCCGGGAAATAAAGCGTCATCGAAATCCAACTGTACCTGACCAGAAACATTCGGCACAGAGCTGAGAAAATAGGAATTTATATAGTCAGGATCCTTACATAGATGTCCAGAAATCTGACCATTAGGGCGAGCATGTACGCTCCAAGATGACAGGTATCGCCATAGTTTTTTGGGATTTGAGCGATTAACAGAAAGCTGATATTTAATATAGCTTGTCTTTTCCCTTTTAACCGCGCCCGACAAGTAATTCCTGAGATCCCGATAGCACTCAAAATCTACTGCAGATCGCGAACGTCTGTATTTATTGTATGCCAATCTATTCTAGAAATTTGGGAAAACCAACATCGCTGCTGCAGGGTAAAAATTAATTATAATTGTGCACGTACCAAGAAGCATTTGTGAAAATATAATCCATAGGATGTCCTTTGCCATTTGGAACGTTTTTTTATTTTTTTACACAACTTATTGCTAACAAGGAAGGAATCACCGGTGTCCCTCACCGATTTTAATAAATTTTGTATATGTTGTAGAGCATCGCAAAATAAGAGACTCCATTTTCTTTAGTTGCTAATATACGGTTTTAGAAAGTGTAATCGCCCTCCAAAAATATGATAAATAATCTAATTTTTATGTGATTTTTTAGAACTGAATGAAACCAACGCCTAAACATTTCATTTTATAACTAATAATATATATAATTTTTATATAAACTCCTAGTACATAAAAATATTAAAAAAATAGAGGTACTATTTTATTTTTCGATGCTCAACCACATATCTAAAATCGATCTAAATCGGCGAGGAACACCGAGGGTCCCGTTAATATTAATTAATATTAACCAGTAATATGGCATAAAGCCTACATCGGCGGATCAGAAAGCGGTAGACCGCGGTTCGAATCCTGTCGGATACACTGCTGTGATCTAAAGCTCAATATCGATATGTGGGCTATGGACAAGACAACGGGAAACCACTCCATTAATAATTCCCAGGTATGTCATCTTGGCTTCTGCCAAGTTGATCGTCTACGCACTGTATATTATTATGTAGTGTACGACACGCAAAGAATGAAGTCATAGAGCTTGTCAAGATGACGAAAGAAATGACAAAAGAAGAATAAATTATATTTATAAAAGTACAAGTTCAGTGAGATTAAATGATTATCAAATTTTTAGGAATTGAATTTTGGTTTTATTAAATTAAAGAAGTTTTAATTTACATCAGTTGGGTGAAAAAATTGAATTAGTTTAACTTTTATTTTAAAACTCAATTATTAACTATACCCGTAGGATCTTACGGTTTTTTATCAATACTCTTGCATTTCCCTCGCGATTTTGCTTTCGAATTTAGCTTAATATGAGTGTAATAAAAATATTTTAACTATCAATGTGAATTTTTACATTTTTACTCATTTTGAAAAAATTGTCTTGATTTTGTTCTGAATCGATAAAGCTGGTTCTTTTAAAAAAATTATATTAATTAAATATTGCAAAATTGTGATATATTTACAACAAATATCGTCTACTTGTGGGTGTTCCGGTACATTGTCTTCTAATCTCTCATGAGTACTGATAATGTTTATAAAATTTTAAACATGTCTAACTTGAAAAGTTAAAATAAAAATTATATTTTCTAAAGGTGGTTCGTCCTTTTTTCTGTCGGTGGTTGCAAGGAACATCACACAGTTAATTAACTCAATTAACTCAAATTACTGTAAATGGTTATTAGCAACTTATACTTTGAGGACGGTTCCCGGGCAAAACCCTGGAAATGGCAAACAACCGAGATAATTTTCCCAAAGCATCCTTCTCAAAATGAAGTGTATTACGCTTCAGGTGATGGCATTTGAGATAGGGTAGAATAAAACAAAAGCTTGAAAAATGCTCATATTCTGATTTCAACTTTGTTACATAACAAGATTGCTATAGCTAGTTTTTTGTGTGCCAGTAAGGACAGATTACCACATAAGCCAACTAAGCTAAGCTTTAAGAAGTTTTACCAAGCCGTAACAAATACGAAATCAAACAACTATATTAAAAATTACTGTTATTAAATTTACGTATTCCACTAAAAAGTAAATTTATAAAAATTCGGGAGGCTCTCGAAAAAGCCCAGAGAGCTAAATATGCTTAATCTGTCCCTGTATGGCCATCTTGTTATATAACAAAGATAAAATCATAATCGCACCAATAATTATGTTTCATACTATTTCTTAAGCAATCGTGAAATCACCAATATGCTAATTAAATGTTATACGAATTATTTTCGAAACCAGTTATTCTTCTCTAAAACTGTTGCTAATAGTTTTCATTATTGATAGAATAAAAGAGAAGCCCGATAATACGCTTTATACTATTTTGAGCAATTGTGAAATTACCAATTATACTAATTAAATGTTGACACGAGTTATTCCCAAAAGAAATTTAATAAAAATATAACAAGAAGCAGCTCCTTGTTATGTATAACAAGATATAACATTTCTTAATTATTATTTAATTTTAAATTATTAGTAAAATCATTAAATATTATACGAAGTGTTTCACACATCTAACAGCGATTAAAATGAAGATTAACTTTAAATATCGATTAATTTAGAAATTAATCGATGTTCAAGATCAGATTTTTCATACAAGAAACATTATTTAGTTTTTCGAAGTAGGCTTCGTTCTATTAGCGGTGCGTGTAACTTACGTAAATTGTTGCAGAACAGTTTGGACGAGAGCAATCATCCTCTACTCCAGTCCCGTCTGGAGCAAAACCGCTAAAACCAATACCGACTTCCTTCAAAGACTCCAAAACAAATTCCTGCGCCTAATCACCGGAATGCCTAAACACACTGACATATTCGAACTCCACGAGCACGCGCGAACACTCACCATCCGAGCAAAAATTAATGACACAGCCGCGAAGTTCTTCACGGAAAGATCCCCGAATAACCCGACAACTGCGAACATTACGCGAATAACACGTTTACACGCACCATTCAAAATCAAACACAAACTTATACACAACGTTCTCCTCTAATTTACCCCCAAAACCATCCCCACAGTTGTTTTGTTAATTAATTGTTATTATTTAATAATTCTATTTTTGTTATCGTTATTGCTATTGTTAATCAAAATTTCTACCAATCCGCTGGGTTTTTGTACTAACTCGTTTTTTCCCCGGCTCAAAACCACTAATTTTAATTTTAATTTGTAATCTTGCTAAACCATGTTAACGTAACGTCAAGTCATAACTATCTGATAAATTGTAAATAGAAGCAATAGGCGCAGATGTATTGTAAGGCCACCGACCGAATACCGTTACTTTTTGTAACAAAACTGTAAATAGCATGAACAAAAAAGAGTTTTAATAGTAATAGTGGAGGAGAGCATTCGATATATTACATGTATCCAGGTTCTAATCCCAGTCGAGGCTATTCATTCTGCCGCGTTTCGAACCCGCATTAACCATGATAGGGTCAACTATATAGTGGATGTTTCTGTTGGATTACCAATACTTCAGAAGTGATGCAAGTGAAACACATGGTTAATCCGGCATAGATGCGTAACCCATGAAAAGAACCGCTCCACTGTAATTCTAGGATTGGACAAGCTGTGGTAGCTAGCTTTGATTTTTCATGGAATAAATTAGTTGAAATATTGCATTCAAACTTTTAAGCGCTATTTTTTTCAATTGAAACGGTTGTTTGTAGTACTTAAAAATACAGGTATTCGCTTAATTCTATTACTCTTTCAACCTGCCAGTTGAAATGCCTACCAATGACAGTCAGCCACGTACAAGCTATGTACATCAAAAGCTCCCGTACACTTTCTTGGAGTTCCTTCCATACTTGTTAATTAATATAGTAGAATTTTACTTAATAACAGAGACTCATGCCCTTCTAGATCCGTGCTTCTGAGATTTCTAACTCAGATACGTTTTTTTTACAGAAAAAACTAAGTTTCCTACCCTTCTAGATCCGTGCCTTTCGAGTTCAATCAGTCTATAGAGATGTTTATTAAAGTGGAATTTTTCTAAGTTTTAGAAACTAAGAATATTAGAAACGACACTGATGTGATGGAAGCTGGAAAGGTATACTAATTCGTTATGTTGTACTCAGGCGTCACATAACCTTGTTACGCCTCTGTTTTTTTAACACAAAAATAATCGTCAACTAGAAGACTTGTGACCTAAATTCGAGTTTTTTGTTTCTCACCGAAAATTGTTTCATTTCATAATTTTTTATTGAATGTTGTTATTGCAAACACGTAATGTAAGTAATTATTAAGAAGTACATATTTTGCTTTTTCTAATATTTTTTTAAAATGAAAAAAAAACATTTACAAAAGCTGAAGAACAAATTAAAAAGATATTTTAATAATTTTTTGAAAAATCAATTCATTTTTATTTATAACTGGTTTATTTACATTTATTAAGCTCGTGGATCGAGTAAGACAGTGAGGACTATTAGCATTATACGTGTGGACTAGAATCCGCGACCCACCGGTTGAGAAGCACTGGATTATGCAATAAAATATACGGGGTTGGCTCATACAATAAAAACACCTTAATCATCTACAAATATAAATATTTTTTTAATAAAATTATACATGTAGACTTAATTAGAATGGTACTTAATTTCCTTAATCTGGAATTAATTTGCATTACGCTTGATCACACTAGGTTAACCCCTTAAACCATCGGATAATTACAACTTCCCTATATTAATATAATGTGTAATATTTTATATTATCTAAAGATATTGTGAGAAATAGCGGTCCACCGGAAAAACCCGGATTTCCTTATGGGTCTATTTGTCCATGGGAACAATGTAAGCAATGCAATCTGTACGAATAAAAAAATGTCAAAAAATGATTCGTAGGCTACCGACTAGATTTGATTAAAAAATTAAAAAACCTGAAAGCGTCTAATTTAAATTTAATTAATTTTCGATGTGGGAATTAAAGCAGCACGCCTATGCTTACTCATTCGATCTGTGGGAGGTATTTCGTATCTCGACCCCAACATGAATAGCTCAACGGCGGTCATGATTTGAGCGGTTTAAAAATTCGCATAATGCATATTAAATTAAAAAAAAAAATTTTTCGATTGTAAATAGTCGCATTAACATTACAAAGATTTGCCATAATTCCCAAACCCAAATTCTATATTTAGTATAAACAAAAAAATTGCTTAATCTCCGTATTGTGCCATTCTAAATTGTAGGTTATAATAAACGTCCTTCTTAATTAAAACCACTCGTAGAACAATTAATAACCAAAAAAATTAATTAAGACCGTTGATTAAATTATGCGTTTACCATTAATTACAATTAATAAGTTAATTTCGCAGAAATAATTCAAATGGATAACCGAAAATTTTCAAATAAATCGTCCGCATGTCTTTCAATCTTACAGTCTTACAATCGTGGTAATTAAAAACATGTACTTACCGTTTTATGAATATATTAAAAGCAATCCTTAATTTAAAATGTTATTTTGTAATGTTCAACACATAACCAACAACAGGCACTATCACATCGATTCATAAAATTTTAAATAATTTACTAGTTTCAGTCTGTAGAGCTGCCAAAAATTATTACGAACTACATTACATACGGTTTATTTATCGGTAATTAAGATATTGTTATCAATATATTTATACGAATGTACCTACAGATAACAGAGACGTTTCATTATTGACATGTTATTCATCTCTAGAATGTAAGAGATTTACTAACGCATAATGGGTTGCCTATATTTTTATTATGGGTTAATTATACAGGTTGAACGAATCGCTTAATTAAAACAGCAAGTTCATTTTTCTGCAGTACCACAACTTTATATGTAACAAGGCCCGCATTGCGTCTGGGAACTCTTGGACAAAGCCCATTGGGCCGCTACTCAAAATAACCACTTTTTCATAAATATGAACTTTTTGCGTATATAGGCGACCCCCAAAATGTTGCGAGAATTAAATAAGACCCTTGTTTAGATCTTTAGTACCCAATAAGTACAAGTAAAAAATAGGCTACGATTTTCTTGTCGAACATTAAAAACACATCACTTTTAGATTGAACCGATTAAAAACGTTTTTCCCGATATAATTTTGATTACCTGTCTGCCGTGAATTACCAACTTTCGATTGGCGATACTTGCCTTTTTAACAAGTACATACTACTCGGTGGTGCGATGATCCTGATTATGTAAACTCATATTTTCTGAGCTCCACGAGATGAATTTTGACTTTTTCCTAAAAAAATAATTCGAGAAGTCACTACTGAAACATTAAATGCGATTTTGATAACTCCGTACTCCATACTTATAAGGTATTAAATTGTGAAATAAATATTTAAATCAAATTAAAAGTGAACATTCAAAACATTTATTTAAAAGCTTGAACATCTTAGTAAATATTTTAATATAGAAAAGACAAAAACACAGAAGATTATAGAAAAAATTAAACTTAAACAAAAATGAGGTTTATTCCCCACCATAACCAGGTAATAAGGTCCACTTAAAGTACATAAAAAAAGCACGTGACTCTAATCACTGCAATTTGGTCATTTCAAATTTCTCCATTTCTCATGTCTGCTACTCTCTCTTCATAACAAATAACACGAAACCGTTTTTCTTCCTTGGACTTGTAAGTGCCGAAAAGCTACAGCTGAGCGAGGCTCTGCAATAGCCTCTTTAGTAGACTTGTTATTTGTACGGAAACCAAAAATTTGCTTGGTCACTTCCAGTGCTTTACAGTTTATTGCTTTTTTCCTAACCATTTCCTTTCGTGCAAGTTTCGTTGGAGTGACAAGAATCGACTTTGTAAGTTCCTTTAGAAGTGATAGCCGTTTACTTAATTAATTTAGGAGAATTAGATCATCTTTCGAATCCTTTGATTTATCGATAAGTTCTTGTTCCGTTCTAGTGGAAAAGCTTGGTGCACACGCTTATTAAATGAATACATTTCTGTTGCTCTAAATCATACACTTAGTCCATAACAGAGTGAAAACCTCTCTTTGTTCATTTTTCTATCAGAGTATACAGTGTGTTCACGATTAAAGGTAACAGTGAATAATTCTTATATCTTACTACATACAAAAAAAAGTTTAAATAGTTTTTTATTCAGCTCAAAATTTACCATCAGAAACTACGAAGGTAAATTTTTTTGTACTTCAAACTCAACCGGAAGTAAACATAAATTTTTTTTTTCAAATGACAACATGTCTTTTTTTTAGCATTTTCGTAATCTGCAGTTTTCTCTCGATGCATACATATAAAATTATCACAGGGTTACATAAGAAAATTTTCGAGAAAAATAGTTTTTCTTTTAGTTCTAAGTTTTAAGGCAGTCACACCGAGTGACGATCATTTTTTAAGTTATTTTTTGGAATTTTTTTTATGACGAATAATAAAAATATAGAGGTTTGAACTTTTTTCTATATATTTATTGACATTTCAACAGTAAGTCAAAATATTTTCAGACCAAAATTTTCATCACAATTACTCCAAAAGCCAAGTTTGTCGACGGTCTCCATGATTCCGGCTTATTGGCTTATCTAAAATCAAAAAACCAAACTGCATTTCAATCTGTAAAGCAGTGACTATCGAATGAACTACAATCATTCAAAAATTTTGATAATTGAATAATTGACATATTTTTGAAAATTAATTTTCAAATTTCATGATTTTACTTGATTATTTTGGAACTTGTAGCTGTACGTAAGAATTTAAAATGTTTTCATATTGCGTCAACCAATACTATTGAGAATATCTAACAAATTAATTTTTTAACTTGTGAAATATAATTAAATAATTTTTGAATAAACAAGTTAATTAAACGTTTTATAATAATGTTTTTATTGAGCTTTTACGAACGATGTACGAACGTGTACATCGTTAAAGTGCTCGTTAATTTCGTACACTAAATATGCCCTGTTATCGGTTATTTATTACATTGGTGGCAACAAGCTAGTACGAGTCAATGTAATTAACTTGTAATCGTGTAATTTGTAATCTTTGCTGATATATTTAAAATGGTTCATCCGTGAAATAAATAATAATAATACCGCTAGTTCTGCAAAGACAGCATATCTTCACGTGTAGAATGTATGTAATGTTTTTAAAGTGTAAATGTGTGTAGAAAATTAGAAAATCACTTTACCAGCATATTCTACACATGTTTAAGAATCAATTTATAAAAAAAAATTTTTTTGATTTTTTCGACATATCACATGGGGCGACTGCCTTAAGCAAACAATAAATTTATTATTTAATTTCTTTAGTGTGCTATGAAAACCAAAACAACATCACGGTACAGAAAACAGAACTGTCACCTACCTCTAATTAATTTTGATACATCGATCACTTCATTTATTACCATGGATAATAGTGAAAAAGTTGATATGTTATTAATTTTTGGTGAACGTAATCGTAATTCACGACAAGCTGCTGAACTGTACGCTCCACGGTATCCCGAAAGATACCAACCTCCTCTTAATTATGTTCAACAAATTATGAAATTGCTCAGAATTCAAGGATCATTTCCTAATGTAAACTTGCGACGAAGAAACAGAAAATCAGAAATAGTTGAAAATTATCTGTGCGAGACATTTGAAAGAAGATAGATAGGAACTAATGGGCCAGTGCAGTGACCACCGAGATCACCAAATATCGCACCATTACATTTTTTTCTATGGGGTTATTTAAAAACGGTGGTTTACCAAATCCGTCTTTACATTTGGAAGATTTAAAGAACAAAATTAAATTAAACTGCGGTCAATTATTAACAAATCAAACAAAAAAAACAACTAAAGATGAACTTTTGCGTAGATTAGTATCATGTTTTGAACAAAATGGTAGCAATTTTGAACAATTATGATGTTATTTTGTTTTTCATAGCACACTAATTAATTAAATAATTAACCCATTAAAGCCCAATCAACAGATTTATTTTTTTTTACTTTTATTCCATTCTTAGGCTATAAGCAATGATAGGAAAAATAATTTAAAAAATCCCGGGTCACGGAGGTCCTTACAATCGGCATGCATCTGTTCCAAGTGCCCACGAGCATCTTTAGTTGCAGCTGAACTTTAGTGCCCATTTTATATAGGTAAATGTTTGTATTTTTAAATAAATTTTTGATGGCATAAACTAGACGTAATATAAAAGCGTTCTATGAAAGAAAAAATTGAAAATTGTAGCAAACCAGATTTAGAATTACCTCTTGATTTATTGAAGTTTGTCGATAGACCGGCACATTTTTTTCAAAATGAAGTAGAGAAAGGGTAGCTAACTTGGAAAAAAGTACATTAGTTTATTTTTGGCACAATACCAAAATTTGATGCATCTAAAGCTACTCGTGGTCGCTAATGGGTTAATAAATTTATTGTTTGTTTAAATCTTGCATTTTTCTCAAAAATTTTCTTATGTAACCCAATAATAATTTTATATGTATGTATCGAGAGAAAACTGTAGATTTCGAGCTGAATAAAAAATTATTTAAACTTTTTTTTGTATCTAGTAAGATATAAGAATTATTCAGTGTTACCTCTTATTGTGAACACACTGTGTCTGTTTGTCCCAAAAATGCTCAAAGCAAAAAACATTTTTGTCGAGAGGTTGCAGTTCATGGGTTGTGTTGGACGGAAGCTATAATAAGCAAATTCCCAGTTAATCAGCTGTATCAAGAATTGTCAAATGCAGGTGTGATGTAGTTCCATTGTATGCCAAAAACACTGGCCGTTGAAAGAAATCATAAAAAAATGATTTAACCACTCAACGAATACACGAGTAGTCATGCTACCTTTTGGAGATGTAGCTACTTTAGCACTCGGTGGTGCTAATGTTATTTAATTTTTTTTTAAAATCATTAACAATAAAGAGATTCGGCATGACGGCTCTGTTCCTTTGGGATAATGTAGATTTTTGTTTCATAAAAGTTCCGCACCATTCACGACCAGCAGTTTCTATTGTTGATTCGAAACGATTAAGACTTCTTCTAAGAGATTTTGTCGTTAAGAGAAATCCTATTTCAGAAAATCTCCTGTTGATTTTTCAATGTGGTTTTGTAGAGTTCTTCTTGGAATACGACACCTGTTTTCCACAATCTCCGAGACTTGCCTCGCTTAATAAATGTAAAGCTTCTTCCATCATGTCTTGGATCCAATTGTCCCTCGTTCCACGACATTTCTCACCCATAGTTCTGTAAAGAAATAAAAACATAACTGTCGGGTAATAAGACCCACCAGATATTTGTGGGCTAATAATCCTCACCGACCAATTCACTTTTAGATTAGTTTAAGTTTGAAAGAATAAATTTAATAATTTTTTTGAATAAAACCAGCACTTTAACAATTTTTGTTTACGAAAATAACTGTTGAATACAAAAACGTTGAATGAATTGAACACAAATGTACATTGCACTACTTTATCGATAAATATTACAACGTAATTAGGGTAGTCAAACATAGATCGCGCAAAAATGATCATTGAGCAATAACCAACAGCTCCAATTGAGCGCTGGATATCTGTGTGATAGCCCCAGATGATTGATTTTGAAGGCAAGGACATTTGTCTAGACTCTAGAGTCTTCTACAGGAAAGTATCTTTATGAAGCAGCCACCCCTCGAAACCATGGAAACTTTATTATAGTCTCGATAAGGGTGCTTTATCCAATTCGCTGTTTTACAAATTGAAATTTTTTTATTATGTATTTTTATAATGCAAAGAGAACGTTCGTTATTATTGCCTCCAGATACTGGAGGCTTGACTGAAGAGTTGCAACTCTTCGCAAAGTTGAAGAGCGCAACTCCTGAAAAAACTGCCCGAAAGTAAATCACCTAATCTCTGAGCCAAGCAATCAAGAGCACACCTGGAATCACAATCACAATGATCAAAACAAGAATGGTAATTATAAGTTTATTAATTCATTTAAAATTTCGATGACATATGCCAGTTGGCATGGATAGATAAAAACCGTCAAAATCACGTTTATTGACGTATTTTTGACATGAAAACGAGTAGTTTTCACGTGATTTGACATAACCATGTCAACTGGGATGTTATGGTAATATTAATTACAAATTAAAACGTGGTGATGGAGGAGGAGGAGAAGGAGGAGGAGGATTTCTGTCGATTTCGAATGGGGAGTCGTCTATTTCCATAGCGTCCACGTAAGTGTTTTCGGAATCGTCAGAATCTGTGTCAGAAAGAACAACCCCAGAAGATTGATAGAGAACTGATGCATGTGCACAAGTTGCATTCATGTAGTTATTTAAACGGTTTCGAAGATTTTCCAAGTTTTCAACAGTAGCAAGATCCTGTTCGTTCGATTCCAGATATCGGTAAGACGACGAAAAAGATGGCTCATCTTCATATTCACCACTATTCTGGAGGTGTATCGCCGTCGGTACTTACACCATCAGAATTATCGTCGCTCTAAAAAGATTTTTTAAAAAATTCAAGGATTTAGGTTACCAAAATATATATTTAAAAAATATTAAGTAATTACATTTTTTTATTGCTTACCATGTCTACAGCATTTGGAGATCCCCGGGGTGCTTTGTATAATTTCATTTTTATAAAACAATTAAAAATATATTCGTATTATGTAATTTATAAACTCAATTACCAAATTGATCAAATAAAAAAAATGAATGCCATTTTGATATAACTAGCCTACTAACATTTTTTGCAAAAATTGTTTTCGCATCATTCAAAATGCACCTACTCAATTTTAACGATCATCCGGCATCTACAGGTAAAGTGGGAAAATTTAAAAATTATTTTTTAATTTATATTTGTTGAATATAATGGAATAAAATTTTAGCGTTTTACCTAAAATACAAACTAAATCTGGTACTTCGTTAACAATAACATATAAAGTTCGACTTAAATCGGCCAATGAAAGTGTAATCTTTACGGCATACCATCGATGCCTAACTTATTACAGTAAATCAAAATTATAAGACTGTAAAACCCAATGACTAACAATAAAACAGGCAATAACTCGAAAAATGAGTCCTGTGATTTTTATTAGTTACAAACTGATACCTAAACAGCCCCAACCAGAGAAAAAATTCATGCGCATGTTGGGATCGGGAAACTTTGATTCTAATTCTGGTGATTTAAAGTGCAACATTGAATTGTGTGCTAAGGAGAAATCACCCCATTAATATTTCTTTGATGGTCTACCCGAGCTTCATATTTGGCACACAAAAATAGATAGCTGCCAGTCAATTAAAATGCTTCGAAAGTAATATGAATATGATTAGGTACCTACCTTTTCAAAAAATGCTTCCTTGATGGTAAAAATTCATTTGTAAAAAGCTGCTACATTTATTTTAAAAGTTTTTGTAATTTTTCAAATAACGTGTATGGTAAGTTGCATAAGTAATTTTATTAAATTTAAAATTAAATTAATTTTTTAGTTTAATTAATAAATTTTTAAGTTTAATTAATTAATTAATAGAATTTTAATGACACATTTAAAGAATCCCAAAATAAAATTGAATTTTTTATCATTTTTATTCAAAATAATAAAATTGTAAAAACCATTAGTAGGCTGGTAAAAGACGCGCGATGCTTTTTGTTTTATTGATAACAATTTATATTTATAAAAGACATCATTAAGTACACTTAAATAGTTCTTTGATTAAAAGTAAAATGAAGTTTTATGCACCCAAACCTGGAACTCCTGAAGCTTTAAATATGGTAATAAATTAATTTTTGACCTGTATAATTATTACTTACATTATATTACTTGCAGAGCGACGATAATTCTGATGGTGTGAGCACCGACGAAGGCGGTTCACCACCAGAATACAATAACCAGAAATACGATGTAAATACTACCGAAGATAACAGCAACCAACTCAACGAAGGTATTGTTCTATACTTACGCAGACAAAATGTTGCAAGTGAAGTAATTGAAGAAGAGAACGAGGATGATACTGACGAACAAGTAGTTCCTCGCGCCCACTCCCCACCTAATAGTGTCTTCTTTCAAGATTTAGGACTAGATGAAGATACCGAAAATATGGAACAACACCATGGAAATGCTATGGGTACGAGATTCTACAATCCTGCAAGTTTATTTCAAGTTGGAAGACGTTCACTTATTGCCATTGAACCTAATTTTTTTGATGATCGTTACGCCTTACCCCCTTTAAGTTTGTCTCCTATCAATACAGAAGATGAGAATGATAGTCCAGATGCCGAAAGTTCCAATAGCAATGATCGTTCTTCCGATTACTTAAACCAGATGGATTGATTTGATTATTATTGATTATGTAACTTTTGAAACTTTGCCAAAATAATTACTGTGATATAAATACAACTATTTTTTCCTACTTTGTTTTGTTTATTTAAAAAACCAGCACAATTTCTATCGTGTTAATTTAAAATGATTTGTGAAAATAAACCTAGTTAGACGAGCACGAAAATCATTTTTTTAACCCAGGCGTCCAGTTTCAAAAGGTCTCAGAAAATAGTTAACAATACTAAATATACTCGTGTTTTTAATGACGTGTGACCTAATTCAAGCCACGCTTTGCAAAGTTCTAGTGCAGTTGTGTTAGTACACGCCAACTTAAAGTGGTTTAGTACTTTTCATTACGACAAATGGCTTTTCAAACGCTCTCTAGTGGCCAAACTATTGTGATTGTTGGTCCTTATAATTTATACCATAAAGATAAGCCTGGCCATCAAGAGGCGCAGAAAATTAATCTGTTGCATTGTCAAGTGTTCTAAAATCTAATCCACATCCAATAAGAAATTAATAAGTTATATTAGCCAACCTGGTCGAGGTGACCCGATTTACAGTACAGTTATAGTTACGTCAAGCCAGAAATGTTACGAAAACAAAAAGTTGACTAAATATGGAATAAATCTTAAAAAAAATATTTCTGAATATTCAATTGGCTTGAGATGGATGTTTTTATGAGATTAAAGCTAAATTTTTCAACACCTACAAATTTAATGTCTCATTTATAACACATAATTGCACAGTTTAATTAAAAATAGAAACTAATTTAAGGAATTCAAGTTACAATTTGAATAAACATATTAATTAAAAAAGAATCAAATTAATGAAAGTTATTTATTTAGAAAACAAGTTTACTTCGAAATACATGTTCTTGCAAAATCAGTTATCACAATGGTTTACTTACTTATAAATTCACATTACATATAAGAACCGATATTAATGTGAATTTGCAAAACAAAACGGAATTATTAAAATAAATATAGTTAAGCAAAAGGAACAAAATTAATCTGCAAACAGGTAAAAAATAAAAATACTTATCATAGCGCAAGTACGGGCCAAGACTTAAATTCTAAGTTTATATAATAATATATATATATTTATGTAGATTAAAAACACTCTATGTATAAGTAACATCAACTTTCTTCTTAAGAACAATGTCTTTGACATTTAAATGAGCAACTTTTTCTTTACGTTCAGGAGGTACTGATTGCTGACAGAAACGTTTAAAAGCCTCCAATTCTCGTTCGTCGGCATCCATGTCTTCTCCTTCGTCTCTTGGGGTAAAAACACTTTCTAAAATTAATAAAAATGAACATTAATTTAACAGTAAAGTCTTTAACGCAAAATAAAATTGACTGGGATAACAATTTGAAGTCACATGGATGCATTCAATAATCGAGCACTTAGGTTTCATTCAATGTCAGCTTCAGTTTTCGTGATTTTTATTAGTAAAATTAATTCGTGGAATAGGACAAATGGTTAATTTTTAATAATCTTAACAAACTTGGTCGCAAGTACCTACAAATAATCTTTCAATCTAACAAGAATTAAATAAAAATCAACATTTAGAAAAATTCTTTGTCAAAGGCCAACATTTATAAATTATTGTCTTTAAGAAGGGAAGCCCTTTAAAGATCTACTAAATAGCTATCTTTTTTGAAGTTATAGCTTTCGACGGCGATTATTCGCCTTGGCTATCATCACCTATGTAAAACGTAAGTATATAGGAAACAATAAATTTTATAAAAAAAATTTCAATACAAACATGGTTGGTTTTATTTTAATTTTAGAAAAATCCAAAAAATATATACAAAACACATTTCAGAACTACAATCATTGGACAAATAATTCGGTTTTTTAATTTTAATATAAAAAATCTGTTCACGTGGTTTGGAATTCATGTTTAGTCGTGAGCATTACATTATGGGCTGGAATACCCTGTTTTTATAAAATGGTGGCAATTATCAACCCAGAAGAGCAGACAGTTTTATCTGCCCTTCACCTGTCATAAAACAGTTGGTCTTTCTCCAGATTCTAATTGGGTAATTTAGCATTAGCAGCTGTTCATGCCAGACCGTTTATAACCGTTTCATTTTGAAGCATAATATAAAATAATATAGAGAATATACACATTAGTACAGTTTATAAAATCACAGCAAGCATCAATTTATTCAAAATTAAGTTGATCCAGTTCAATCCATAAGTGCGAGGAAAAGAAATGGGAAAGATGAGAAATCTAGAAAAACCAGAAGCAACAGAAAATCCAAGTACTCCAATAAGCTTAGTTAGCTGTTTGTTAAATATGTGTCCATTTCATTTGTTACATTTCATCTATTTAGCATACAAAATTTTCAGTAAAAGGAATTATGTATATCAAGTACTACATTAGCTTTTAATTTTTGCCATATTATACAGTCTACCAGGAGTTAAACCTGGTATTTTCATCACAGGTGTTAGGACACTTAGGAATTCTATGGGTAAAATATATATCAATCCCTAAAATATTAATTTCAACTTGCTTCCTCTTTTGCTTTCAAATTCAGTTAATTATTTTTCATAAAAAATCACAGCATAGCTTCAAAAGAAACAAATAAAGTAAACTGCGTAAACAGGATTGTGCAACAGTCGCAAAGTTTTATGGTATGAAGTGGGATAAGAGAAGATATGAGATCATTTTATTTTGTCAAAAAGACAATGCACTAAAAATATTTAAAAGAAAATATACAGGACGATGGAACTACACCAGTGTAAAGTGTCCAAAATATTGCTGTATCGAAACAGCCAAGTAATCTGAATTACTTTATCACTTTATCTGAATTATGTTATCATATTGTATATATAAGAAACCTACTGTTGAACATGAGTTCCGAACCACGAAACTGTAATATACTTCATTTTCAACAAGGCTTTCTCAAGTAAATTACACCTCAATGGTTAACCATTGTCTTCTAAGGAGAGACGATCAGAAATAAACTTCTTTAAAAAAGTTAAAATCTACTTATTGGGTTTTCAATATTTTTGTTGCGCACTATGTCATAATCGCAAATATTAATAATTCCATGAATCAGTAAAAATTGAGTAATAATTTCAGTTAATACCAAATCAGTAACATAGTATATATTTTTATAACAAATCACACCTTGTATAAAATTATCTGTTACACCAGAAGAATATTTAATATCATTCTCCAAAACAGTTTTTTGAGGCTTCTGTAAGGCTGAAACCTAAAATGATCATTTTTGATACCCTTTTGCCTTTTTACCACAGAATTATGGAATGCTCGTTAAGGTTTTAAGAATAAAGCTTCCCACAGACCAAAGCGAATACAAATTTATATATGAAAGTGTATTTTATTGATCGTTTTCATGTTTTTTCATGATATGTCACTACTGAACCACAAATCAATTAAAATAGTTTTTGTTAATCTGATATTCCGTTTGTCTTAGAGAGCATCCACCTTATTAGGGTAAAAATAATTTCAAGCTTACTGTAAAAGTGATTAAAAATTTGGTGACCCCAATAGTACTGTTTCAAGCAGTTCAATAGGGGGGGGGGGTCTTGCTTATTATAAAAGGAAATAGGGAGAGTTAAATGGAATAAACTTTTCGCAAATAGTTCCTGAACCAAATGAAATTTTGTTAATTCATGTGTTTTTATTGCAAAAAATTAGAGATTATACGTTAAACCACCTAACAGAAGAACTCGTTGAAAGTTTTTCAGTAAGTAACTTCTAGAGTTTGTACCTGGGTTAATTTAAGCAAAAAAATGTAGGAGGTGTAATCAATTTTTCGAGATTTTAGCAAAATTTCAAAATTGTGTACCCAACGTTAACAT
Organism: Cantharis rustica; assembly: GCA_911387805.1. NCBI lineage: Eukaryota > Metazoa > Arthropoda > Insecta > Coleoptera > Cantharidae > Cantharis > Cantharis rustica. The sequence continues at coordinate 24,928,433 of OU426883.1, forward strand.
ATTTGTAACTCTTCCAAGCATTCTCTTGAATAGCCCTCCCCCATTTTTGCAACATTCATATTTTTCTGAACACCAAATTAAATTGGAAACTTTGAAAATCCTCATCTCATGTTTCTTGCCTTTTTGGAACTATTTCAATTCCCAAATAATCAAAAACTTGATCAAAATTCAAGATTTTATAAATTAAAATGTTTTACGTTTTAAATAAACAAATTTCTATTTATTAATAAATTTTCTAAATGCATTTAGTGGATTTTCAAAAATTTATTAAAATTTCAATAACAAATACTCTAAAAAGGTACTGCAAATGTCAAATACTTTAGTAAAACAGAAAAAATATAAAACTTCTTAATTAATATAAAATGATGGGTTTTCAGGTCGAAAATTTCACTCTTAACTTTATGACCATCAGTCTGTTTAAATCATCCTATATAATAAAGAAAACGTTTTAAAATACATTCACAAAAAAAGAGGTAATAAATTTGGTGTAAAACTCACCAAAAGTCCAATCTTCTTTATCAAAATTAAATTTGTCACCAGTAGTACCATTACTTGTGGGAATAATCGAAACTTCTGCTGCTTGTGAAGCTTTCTTGTTTTCTGTAACCTTTGGTAGAGATTTGTCTACCTTAGTAATTTCGATACCTGGTAAACCCGATAAAATTTCTTGTGCATTAAAAGAAGAGTTTTTGTTGGTTTCTGAAAATGCACTATGTCGTACGGGCGAGTAAGGCGTCTTCACTTCGGGACCAAACATTGGTTTTAAATCAGACAAAAAATTTGATATAGGAGAACCGTTTTCAAATGGATTTTGTAATCGAGGACTACGGATTGTAACCATTCCATTCTCATTTTTAAAAATTGATGCTTGTTGACTGCTTGGAAATAAGTTAGCAGAATCTGATGTCTTTGATGGTTTATTGTTGAGAGTAGTTTGTAATGTATGAAATATTGGATTTTTTAATGTCACCATAGAAGAACCGTTCACTGCACTACCTTCATTTTCTGCATTTTCAGTTTTAGTTTTTTTCTTGTTCTTCTTTTTACTTTTTTTGTTGTTGTTTGCAGTTATTGATTGTTGTATTAATTTTTCTGTATCTACAACTATAACTCCTGATTTACTGACAGGTACATTTGAATTACTTGGAATTGAACCATTATTGTGAGATATTTTTTTACTGGCAGGTGGTCCTTCAATTTTAGTAATCGTAATGCCAGGTGGTAAGCGTAGCATCGGTAAATTTATTTCTTCTCTTGTGCTACAAACGTTTTTAATTTTCTGTTCTACCTCTTTACTATTATTTTTCAACTTCTTTCCTTCGGTCACTTTGGGTTCCGCAGTTTTTGCATTCTTTTTCTTTTTTGTACTTTCTTTTTGACATAAATTATTTTTATCTACAGCTATAGTAACTTGCACTTCTTTTGTTGTAATCTCAGTTTGTTCTTTCTTCTTTTTCTTCTTCTTTGAGTTATCATTGTTACTAACATTTTTAACATTATTTTGTTGTGAATTCGTTTTAGTGTCATTTTTCTGTTTACCACCCTTATTATTTGAATTAATTGTTGCCGTTGTAACTTGTTCGTTTTTACTATGACCATTTACCAAAGTAAAAAGTAATTGATCCGATTCAGGAGTCGAACCTTTAAGTGTAATGGTTACAGTGGCAGGCGAATTATCACCTTCCACCACACGTTTTATTGTTACCATAGCAGGAATGGTTTCTTCAATTAAATTCAAATTCTTTTCAACTTCTTTATTGTGTGTATCATTATTTGCTTTTCCCTTCTTTCTGTTCTTTTTATCTAAAACATTATAAAAATTACTAAGGTTACAAAAGAACAGATGCAAGAATTTAAAAAGTAATAAGGTTGAACTGAAGGAGATAAATAGGAAATAAGAAAAAAATCAAAAATGGAACGAAGCAAAAGTAAATACAATAGCTATGTAAGAAACCGAACAAAATAAAATATTAGATAGCTAATAAAGCATTGTTTCAAACTGCTTTAGAAACAAACCTCTGGAGGCTATAATGTGAGATTTGGTAAGTGAGAATTACAATAAATAAAAATAAACAATAATCCAGTTATAAATTTAACCATCTAAAAATGTACTAAACCATTTTAATCCAAAAGTTTTTATCTTTAATTTAATTATCTGTTATTCGAAAAACTGTCGAACAACTGTTGCCCTCACTTACCGAGTAGGTAAAGCCGTCCAGAAGACTAATGTGCCAGCTAATGAATTAATAAAAGAGTTATTTTTGAAATTGCAATCTCTACAAAAATGTAGAATTTGAGTTTTTAAATTAAACATATCAAACGTTCCGAAAGTTCCTTTCCATTCTTTACAATTTGGTTTTCCTATAAAATTGCAATAATGCAATTTCTTTAATCCCATAACAAATGGCACATGGATAAGAATTGAAAAATATTGTCAAAATAAGAAAGAAGTTAAACAAATAGTTCAAGTCATGGATTGCTAATATAGACAGTCGTAGTAGCCTTAGAAAAACACAGCTGGAATCTAATTCAGTTCAACACCGAAGGGACCCAGCAAATCCCAATTAAAGATTTTTGTTAGCTACCTTGTTTTTGTAAAGCCTTATCCTCTTGCATTTTTTTATTCTTTTTTTGTTTTTCGGTAAGTTGTTTAGCCATTGCTTCAGCTTTAAGGCGCTCTTCTTCTTTACGTTTTTCTTCACGTAAAATTGCTTCTTCTTTGAGACGTTTCTCAGTTTCAATTCGCTCCTTTTCTTGTACCTAAAAATAATCAAAATAAAAAATGTAATGCAAGGGTACAAAATTTAATAATACCTTTTTCAATCTTTGCCGTTCTTTTTTAGCTGCCTTTTTCTGTGCTAAAGCAGCTTTGTCAATAGTTTTGTTTCCTTCAATATAGTTAAGCAATTCATTAATATCTCTTGAATCAACATTAACAGAATTTAGAGAGCTACTCGATAAAGATGATAGAGGTCGAGGAGTGTCAGTACCTGTTCGGTTTTTCTCGGGTAATAAATTTGGAGGTTGAACACGATTAATTGGTATCCTTTGAACATCTGTAGCAGCAGAAGAAGTTGACCTTTTTTGTTCGGTAATAACAGGAGCAGGTTTGATGTTTACAGGTGGTGGCATTGGATGAAACACTTCCGGTACTCGAGGTGGTACACGCACATCAGAATCTTTCACAAGTGGTTTAACTTTAACACTTTCAGAAAATTTAGCTTCAGAAATTTTACTTGAAATTGAATTTCCAACAGTTCTCGAAGCCAATTTCGAATTAGCTGTCAAAACTTTTGAATTTCCTTTATTTAAACTATCAGACACTTTTTCTTTTCTTTGATTTAAACGGGTCCTTAGTCGATCCCTTGTCTCACTTGTTTTATGAGTATGTGGTGGTAAAGACTACGATAATTAAATATTACTAAACTACAAAAACATAAAACTTTATGAACTTACAGATCCAAACACTTCACAATAAGCACAGTCACATTTACGAGATTCTTTGTAATGTTCGCAAGTATCTTGGCAAGAATGTTTCTTCGAATCTACAATTAATCTTCCATTAAAAAAAAATCAAAGTTTTGCTTCATAAAACTTACCGATCTGTTTTTCTTCATCTTGTTTGCATTTGTGACCACATGCATGACCCAAACAAGGGTTATCATTAGACTTGGGTGTTGTAGTGGGTGTAGCAGGGGTTCTAAAAAGTTTATTAATAATAAAATTTAAAAATTAATAAAACAAATTGTTACTTTTGCTGACTATTAGTTGAACTTTTTAATAACTCCATAACTTTAGGATCTGCAGTGTTGACAGGTTTTTGCTGAGGTTTCCTGAATGCAGTATTCCTGTGAAATTAAGTTTTAGCTTCAAAATTATTGGTTATTTCTACATGCAAACTCAGGATTTAAAAATTATTTTAATGTAATAAATTAAGTGCGGTTATGTGAAAAAGAAAATGCGCCAACACAAGAAAATTACTGATAATTTAAAACGATCAAATAGAAAACTTGATAGTGATATTTAACTTGATAGCCAATCCACACAACAGCGTTTGTGTTGCCGACGATTGGCTAATTCTACATATAGACATATTATTAAGTCCAATATAAATTTATGGAAAAAAAATCGCTTGTTTTCAAAAGTCGCTATTATGTGAACGAAATACTGTTTGTAGTAACTTAAATTGCTAGAAAGTTACCAACGATAAGAGTTGCCAACCTGTGGACCGGCTATTCGAGTTGATTATACGAAATGTCATTTGACATTTCAATTAAATCTCAGTTATCTCATTAACCTTAAAGCAAGGGAACTTTTGAGATATAGAAAAGTGCAGAAAAGGTGGTTACTTACTCAGAATTAATTAATGTGTTGACAGTTGCGAGTCCTAAAGCTGGAGTTTTCTCGAGATTTTCTATCAAACCTTTATCGCTTAGAGTTTTGGGCACATCTTTATTAGCAAAAAATTCAGCACTTTTCTTTAACACCTCAGAAGCTTTCTGATTACTAACATCAGAAGGAGTTCTGTGATTTTTGTTGGTTCGTATTTCACCACTCTCAGTTCTCATTTTTAAGTACTCACTAATAGCAGCTTTACAAGACATTTCGTCGTTGGTTTTAGAAGCACCGGTGAACATAACTTCACCCCCGTTATGCATAACAGGAGCTTCACTGGCTATTTTGAAAATAGGTTCTTTGGTAGTTTTAAAAGTTGATTCCAAGGAGGTTTGAAAAATCGGTGAAGTTGATTTGTTTAAAGAAAATGTTTCGTTGGTTCTTGAACTACCAGCAGGCTTATGTTTCAATTCTTCAGTTTCACCTAAATTTTCCCTCGACTCTAAAGATACTTTCCGTATGGATTGAAAAACAGGATCCTTCAGTTCGGGTTTAAATTTTCTAATATCCTCGCTCTTGCCAACCGAATCTGTTAAATTAGTTTTAGAAGAACAACCATTAACAATTTTTAAAATTGATTCTTTAAAATCACTATTCTTTTCAAACAACCCTTCAAATGGAAATATTTCTTTTGACTTAGAAGTATCACCAATTTTAGACCTTTTAGGACAAAATAATCTTTTTTGGTGAGGCGTTAAATAGACTCTAGTTGGTTTTTGAGAAGGTGAATCATGATGTTTTGTAACAATGTGACTTGCGAGTGCATCTAATGCAATCGGTTCTTGACAAATATAACACGTAATAATACGACAAACATGTGACGATTGAGTTTGAAAAGAAGGGGACATAGAAATATGAGTTGAATTACTTTTAAATTCCGCTGCTAGACAATCTTCACACATACAGCTGCCATGTGAATCTATTAAAAATTCCGATATGTGATCAGTATCTCCAACTAATGATAAAATATTCGAATCTAATTCGACCATATCTTGAATTTGCATTCTAAAACATAAATTATTTACATGATATATCAGGAATGCCATCATTTAACTTACGCCTGAGTATTTCGTATCATCCAATAATTAGTCTTTAATATTTTTTTATGTTCCTCAAACATTTTCCAATCATTCATAAGATGTTTGCCAGGATTTGAAAGAGCACGTTTCTGACTATAATTGTATCAAAAATAAAGAATATTAAGTCCTGAATACACTCCAGACCAGATCTGCTCTAGACCTCATGCATTTATTTACATCAAATTGGTTTTAAAATTTGATGCCGACAAATAATGTAAAAATCTTAGAATTAAAACAGTAAATGTAAATATCCCTTTACATAAATCTTTTCTTTTTTAAAAGCTAATTTTCGATCGGCATGACCAAAAAATCGTTAATTGCTAGAAACACAATGGTCATTGCGAAAATATTAGTAAGCAAAAATATTTAAAAATTCAGTTAAACTGGGTGGGATCAGCCATTGACTTTTCATCATAGCAGTTCATATACAGAGCGTTTTCTATGTGCAAAAATTTCAGGGGTATAAAAAAAGAATAAAAAGTTTAGTCGTGGCATGGAGTAAACGCCACGCCGTGAAGAATTATTAAAAGGTCATGTATTTAAACATTTAAATAGTTATCGGGAATGTTAACGAGGAAGACCTACTTTGAGGAAATTACAATTACATTGTACCTAAGTTTAATTAACTATCAAAAAATTAATCATTCTGATTACTTCAAAGACGATCCTCCATGCAAAGCAGTTTGTTTTTTTAAACATAATCAACAAAGAGAGGCTACAAACTGATTTAATTCATTTTCAAGATTTCAACACGTGAAAGTTTTAAATTGCACTTTTTAGACAATTAAAGAATAAAAGTAGGCCTAAAGCAACTAATTTTACCTGGTGCTAAATTTGAAATGAAGAAAACCGTGTTGTGTATTAAGTTACTTTAACTCTATTTTGTATATTTAAAATATATAAAGCATTAGTCCATCAAATTAATATTGAACTGAAATTTTTAAAATGAAAAGGTAAATAAACAAAAAAAAATTAAGCCATTTAACCCTTGCTGAAAGTTGGCGAAGAAATTTCGTTTTATTGTTCACTTAGGTCCAGTTTTTCAATTATAAGTTAAATCAAGTCCAAGAGTTAATCTACGTTTATAACCATTTTGATTAGTCAGGAGTCGAAGTTAAATTTTGAATTTGGGTTAACTCACGATAAAGTTAATTCTAACCAAAGGGTTATTTATCTACATAGATAAAATAAATTCTTGATCTACAAATAATTAAACAAAACGTTAAAATAATGAATTTTAGTCGTCAAGTAAAGAATACATACGCAGATCTAAAATCCACTTAAAATTCATTTTCTATTAAATAATCCTTGAGTTAGAAATAACTGGAGATTAAAAAACTGGGCTCTAATCTGTTAATTTTAAATAAATGTTTTATTAACTTACGCATTTATAAAATCTGCAGCTCCCTGGAGAAGCATTTTTGAACCAATAAAAGTTTTTTTACTTTCACATAGAAAACACTCTGAGTGCTATTATTGCATTATAAGACATTATTGTCGTCATATGCAGGTATAATAATAACAAAAATAATAATAGTTTGTTAATATCGTCTAAATTAATTAGTAATCAATTACAAATAGCTTTCTTATTTCTTATATACAAATATACATCTTATATATTTTTATATTATTAAACTTGAGCATGTTTTATATTTGGTAATCAAAGTTCAGCCCAATATTACATTTTATAAAAAATTTTACTATGAAAAAAAAAGTTTCATTTTGAATTTAAAGAAAAAAACACCGTATTTTCTACATATTAATGATTTTTATATGAGAAAATTTAATTATGGACACCTTTAACAAGAAAAGTGGGAGGACCCATCGCCATCGCAGTTAGTGGGTCTTGTACCGTTGTAAGGGACGTATCGTGTCATAAGCCCATTAGCTCATGCAGCGCCTGATTAAAGTATACCCAGGATTTAAAGTATCCCATGTTATATATTCAGCTATTCAAAAAAGAATATTATGCACAGGATGAGCCTAACTAGGTAATTTTGCAGACTAGTTGTTATTATCGAACATAGAAAATCAGCGCGAAAACTGAATAACAAAATATAATAATAACTGAAATCTACTTTCTATCTAGATTTGAAAACCTGGATAAGGACATACTGACTAGTTTTCTTCTAAACATACAACATGAAGTTAATAACAACCGAGTTAGCCTACAAAATAACAAAATTTTCCCACTCTGTACATTATTTTCATAGATTGTCTTCCGTTACCTTTTAAGGAAAATCTTAGAACTGATTTTACAAGCAGAAATAAAGAAAAGGAAGCAACAAGTTAAAAAGCTTGAATCGATTTTTTTTGGCATTCTTTAATTTATTAAAAACTACTTGCAGTGCAGTAACCTTCACTGTGTACTGTTATTAATAGGTCTCTCAACTAAATATATAATTAAAAACTCTGGCAAACAAATAATGAATAGGAGGGCAACACAAATTTCGGTTCAATCATACAAGTGGAACATTAACAAAATAAAAGTTACAATTTTAGAATTATATCATAGCCCAGTAAAATAATGTTATGGCAAAAATTTGTATTTGGGTTTCCTGTTTAAGATACTAAAATCAGCAATAGTAACAGCTTCCGTTTTGATAAATGCAAAAAATATTGTTTCGATCCTTCAAAAAAATAAGGTATTCTAGAAATACAACTAACCAATGTGAAGTCTGCTCGACTCACTGATAATTATTATTTATACAAAAATAATATTAAAAGTCAAAATTATTAACTTTCAAATAAATGAAAAGTACCTAAATTGATTTTTTAAAGCAGTGTTTTCACTTGGACAATTGTGCATGGTAGGCATATTATCTACTATTTTTACTGTACTTTTGAAATGATTTCAAAATCTTAATTTTTTCTCGTCAAATCTTGTTGATTTAAAAAAAAAGAAGCAAATTTGTGACCAATGATTTCCGACTGGCCGTAAAATTTTGTCTGATAAAACTAATAATATTTTGCTGAAAATTAATTTGAAAAGTTATGTAGAAAAATAAATGCTTGGTTGATAAAGATAAAAAGTTACTATATAGAATTGAGAAACACTCTTTAATATAAGAGTTGAGTTTATATTATAGCAATATATTTTTAAACATTAAATTTATTGCTTAACCGTTATGCAGTTTCTTTTTGCCGATGTTTACTTCCGTATATCTTATGGATTATGAATATGAGTTGTATTGATGTATTTGTATTCTTAATCTTACATTCTTATGCAAGATAGGGTGATATCAAACATGGAGCACTTCTAAACAAATTATATTTCTCCCTATCGAGTGCAAAAATTGAAAATGTTGATAGCTCTCTACAATGAAAAATTTTATTTTCCGGAGATACTCCATGTTCGAACCTGCCCCAACTTTCTATAATATAAAAATTAAATTTAAAAGAATAACAAGATAAAATAAGCAAATCTAAAAAATAACAAATATAGGAACGCTAATTTTAAATATGTTAACATTATTAATTTCTCCGTTTTTCAATATCTTATGAGTCGGAGTTGGAAAGCTACTTTTTGTAATATTTGTTGCTTTAAAAATAACCCTTCTTTTAATTGTAAATAGTAACTTTTAAACTAAGCTGGTACATATCTCAACTTATAATAATATTTCCAGATTTACACAATTTATAAACATTCCCAGTCTGTAACGTATGCAGTACACAAGGGAAGCTTAATGTAGATTTCAAATCATGGGAGTAGATCATTTTTACAGTTCATTTCTGACCCAAAAAGCCTAGAGCAGCAGCTATATAAATATATTTACAGTGCCGTAACCAAAACTAACCTTGCGGGAAGGGGGACTTAAATACATAAAACTTTTCCTTTTACTGGATTCACCCCTTCCTTAAAATTAGACCCTTTGAATATTACTTAATTTCCTTTCTGAACTACACAATAGTATCTTGTTAGCTACACAGTGCAGAGGCTCTGTGACCTCCACCACCGAATTAGCATTCCAAAAGTTTCCTTTACTCACAGAATCTTTTTTAAAAGGTTGCTCGAGGAAGGTTGAAGAGAGAGAAGAAAAGAGAAAATTTGTCTTAAAAAAATGTCCTTTATCACCCCCTCAAAGGTTACACCCTGTATATTCCAACAGAGTTATTGCATGTTTGTACAATCTTCACGAATGACATAGATAACAAAGGCAGACATTATTTCGGACTCATTAGTTGTTATCAATTATACAAATAAAAGCTATTGAATTGTGTAATTTGCTATTCTTTAGCTGTAGCTTTCATGATGGTGGAACGTTAATTTATTGTGTTCCCATACAATCAATCGCTTTATCGGAGGTCGATAAAGCATAAATCGCACAATTCAAAAGTTTCAGAATTGTCCTTCTGAATTTCAGAGGCTTCTAAACGAGTCAGAAATTAGTCACTTTAATTAGATTTAAAAAGAGAGAGGAGGGAACAAAAGAAATAGTTTCATAATCTTGATTTTTAACTGATTGATGAAATTTCAGTAAGAGTTATAACTTCGCAGTTATGTTTCGACTATTAAAAGCAAACTAAAAACTTGAATCTGTCAATTCATCTTCATTCATGACTTCTGACAATTTTTATTAAAACTTTTATTTTTCATACCTTTAAATAAAAATTTAGATATACAAAAGGTAGCTCGTCCAACTTTGATAAGAGTACCCCAAAAATGTAAACTGAACTATTTATATAAAATTTCGTACCTTTCCATTTTAGCATACACCACTTTCAAATAGAAACTTTTAGTATATTAAACAGAAAACCCAACTAATTTTTTCCATTTAAAACCAAGTTTCTACTGGTCTATTATAAAAAACACTTTTTATGGGAAAATAATTTACACAACAAAAAAAATTATATGGAAACTAAAAAATTGAATGACATTTAGTGAAAAAACATGAAACATCAAGCCAAGTAAGAGGTTTTCAAGAAGTTAAAATTTACCTTAAGGAACTAATCCGCACTCGTAACGTTGCCCAACGAGATGCCAATAATGACATATCCACGGAGAAACATGCATAGGATTCTAGTAAATTCTTGTTTTGGGGTTTATTTTCTTCTTTTAGCTAAAACAAGTTATTTCGTAAGATTAAATAGATATACATGTAATAAGAGACACAAAATAACAAGAATAAAAAATTAAAATCATCTATGAAAGCTTTTACGTGGTCTCAATGCAAGAGATAAGATGAAACCAAATTCATACGAATTGTTTGATAGTGAAAATATTGGTGATATGGTATCAGCAGTGTTAAAGACGTTAAAAATTCTAAATAAGCACATACCTTAGTGAATGCTGGAATTTTGGCTTGAACACTTGGACTCATGTAGACGTAGTGATAAAAAATACTTTTATTTAAACAAAGCCAATTAACGTTAAATCGTTCCATTATAATAAAATCAAATTCGGGTAACAAGGGAGCTAACTTACTGGCAGCAGAGCAGAAGGCACTGTAATATGACATTAAACCTAAAATTAAAAAAATTAATAAAAATGTTAAAATTTGATAAAAAGCGTAAATACTTACTGACGAGGTAGCCAGTTACTTTTGGATGTTGTAAACTATTAAAATGGCCTCGAGTTACAATGGCATATTCCCTGACGAGTGTAACTAATCTAATACAAAGTTGAGTAACATCTTCTTGTAGTAAACTAAAATAAATTCGATTGAAACAACCTAACCTCAATAACAAAACATAAAATTACCTTTCGACCAATTCCCTAATCTTCCTTGTAATAACGTTAGGAAAAATTTCATTACTATTACAAGGTTTAGTGGATATAACATGTCGATAAATAAAATAAATGTAATGTTGTAGAGCTGACCAATTTTTGAGTGGAATCGGTTTAGCATTTCTAACTTCGTTCAAAAATGCATTTAAAATAACCTTTTCGGAATCTAAAACTGGCGTTTCTTCTACATCGGTTTGTAATGAAACTTGGTTTGTCACCTAAAATAAAGAGATCGGTAAGCAAAATATGGTGGAAAGACTTTGCATACAAAAATAACCTTTTCAAAAAATTTAAAATTATAGTCTTGATCGGGCTTTAAAATACTCGGGGGCGAACGCAACCGTTCACAACCATTTTCGTTAGTAAGAGATGTTACCCTTTGGTTATCTTGCCCCTTTGCATCTTCTTTGACAAACAAATTTCCCATTGTGGAAAATTGAGTCACATTCACTGTCGTTTGTCCTGCATTATTGTCACAATGGTTTTCACTCATTCTGCTAGAATTACACTATTACACTATCAGAGCTTTTATTAATAAAAAAGCAATTTCGAATAACGACCACTACCTCAACAATTAGTTCACCATTCATGAAAAATGGAGTCACGAACTGTGGTATTTAGAATTTCAGAGCTGTTCACCTACACCTTCACTTAAACAAGGTTAGAAAATTTACTTTACCAAAATATAAACACCCAAAAATCATAAAACTTTATTGTTCCAATTGGAATTTAATTTTATTAATTTGTTTTATTATTTATTGCTGGCTTTTCTATTAGGTTTAACAGTTTTTATCAAAAAGCTCCTTTACTTTAGAACAGGCCACATTTAAACAAGAAATCAGTACTTCTAAAACTGTTGGTTCCGCATATTTAATTCGTCAAAAAGTATTAATCCCAATAATTATTAAGTTATTGTAAGCAGGATGTGCCGATGAGACTATTTCACTTTCACTTTCTCCTGTCTGTACCGAACCTTCGGAGTTATATTCTGTACAAAAATTAATGAATAAACCCTTAATTTATATACACTAATCCGATTATGGTGTTAAGCATAAAAAAGAAGGACCCTTGAATGACTGCGACACAAATTTTAAAGAAATTGAAAAATTTGAATTTTGAATTTATATTCCTGTTCCATCCGGGGTGGCACTTTGTAAATAAACAACAAATTAGAATTGCGCCAATTAATTTTTTTTACTGCCAGATTTGAAGAAAAAGTAAAATAATCGTTAGTTTCCACTAATCTTGAAATATCCGTTTATATAAATGCGAAAAATAAAATATATTTATTCATTAGAAAATCGTATAAAATGAAAATTCCAGTTTAAAAATTTTCGAATTTTAATTTGTAGTTTATCTGATATTATCAAGGACAAAATTTAGTTTTACGAAAGGGGGCTTTAGAGCAAATGAACAAATCCCATGAAACAAAGAAACCCAAATGATCGTTTTCAATACCGCAATAAAGGTCGTTTCACTTTTGCCACGACCAGATAGTTTTGTAACCTCCCAGGGGGTCTGGGAGGTACCGTACTTCGTATCTTCGTGATTGTGTTAAAATGAATAAAAACAATCATAATAGATAACTGTCCACTTTACATCAAGAACTAAATAATTAGTCACTTATGTTGCCAGGAGCATAATAAAAATATTACTCAGAGTTCTTATCAAATTCTAATCATTGGTTTTTCTAAAAAATTTTTGATGTGATTAGTTTATTAGCTTATTAGTAGTAAGCTGACGCTTCCGGAATCTTAGTTTCATCCGTGCTTCTCTCATTATATCTTCAATCACCTACATAAGTGTACTTTATTGGTACATTGTACTATGGGTTGCCTAAGCTCTTCCATATTTTTTTATTTTATTATATTTTACAAGCGTTGATTGAAAAATCAAAATAAAATCAAAATATTTTAAAAATTTATATCTCCTAAAATAAAATTAATCAATATTTAATTTAATTAATAAAATATATTTAATTTTTAGATGAAAAAAAGTGGAATTTTTGAAAAAAATTACTTCATTTTTTAAAAATAAATTGTAATTTTGGAAATTTAAAAAAAATCAAGTAATTTGATTTAGAATTGACAGTGATTATTCTTATGTTATACACCGAATTTTCAGGAATAACATAATTCATGTTATTATTTATGTAAAGTTAGGACTTTTTTAAGACGAAAAAAAAAATCCTGATTTTGTATTTATTTCAAGTTTCAAATAATTTCAATTTTATTGTTCGTGGTATTTTAAAATTGCATCAATTTCATTCACACTGAGCGAAATTACCATAAGTTCAGTTCACTCACATTTTCAGGGAAATTCTGAAATTTAATTGTCACAACCCTTGCTAGTGGGTATTAGGATTCAAAAGCCGTAGATAATCTCATTTTTTAAAATTTTTCTTGCCTTGTTTTTTAAAGTTTCAAATTACCTGAATAGGAGGAATAAATACACAAATAATAAGTTTAATCTAAGAATTTTAATAAATCTATTTAAAAAAATCGGATGTGGCCATGCCCATAACTTTATCATACTTTTAAGTAATAATAAATTTAAAAGAATTTAAAAAAAACATTATTTTGGAGGAGAATATATTAAAAAGTTAAAATTTTAAAAATAAGAAAAAAATTATTTGCAAAATTTTTTTTTATTTTTTTTTTATATTATTTATTTTTTTTGCGTTTCCGTATACCGATTTTTTTATTATTACTTTAGAGGAGAATATGATTAAAAAATAAAATTTTAAAAATAAGAAAAAAAATTTTTTTTAATTTACAAAATATTGTTTTATTTTGCTTTTCCGTGTACCGATTTTAACCAAAATCTAATCAGCTCTAAGTCTCAATATTTATGTACTAAATACAAAATTTTGTTAAAAAATTTCTATTACTTTTTGAAGTAGAGCGCACATACATACATCCATACATACATACATACATACAGACATTTTTTGGAAATGACGATTTTCCGCTTCTGGGACCCCAAAATGTCTAAATTCATCAAAATCTCAATTTTTTTTTCTGCACGATTACAATACTTTCTATTATAAATACTAGCAATAAATTCAAAAATTCTATCTTTCATATTTCAAATTAATTTTTGGACCACCGATAATGGAATTTCATCTCATGCTTTTTTTATTGCTTATTTTCGTATTGAGTTGATTTTCCGTAAACTTTGTAGAAGTCATTTTTATTTTTAGTTTGTCATTTTTATTCAAATTTGATTTAAAAACGGTTTTTTACAAAAGAGTTTAAAATTAAAATATGAATAAGTTTAAATTTATTCAAAATATCGTAGTAAACAAAACTTTTAAAATGGCACAAACAAAATTTTATCCGCGATGCTCCCCAGAAGTCAACCTGTATCCTGTAATCAAAATTTGTCGCTCCTTCGACAAATTATTTTCAACCATTACATAAAGTTCACAAAAATCGAAATTTTGTCTGAATATCGAACTCAAATAAAGAAAAATCTCAAAAAAAATAATCATTTTAATTAAATAAAAACAATCTTTACACAAAATTTCAATTTTTTTGCGGTAACCTTCGGCAAAATATTTTCAAACAAAATTTTCCAATAACAATACTCAAAAATAAAATCTGAATTGCAAAAATACTTGCACAAAATTATACTCAAAAAATCAGCGGAGCAAATTCTAGGCCTCCGTCGTTTCCGCCATCTTGGCAAAAAAACCTCCCTCTACTGACTTTTCTCCGAACATTACATTTCAAAAATTAATATAACAAAATTTAAATTTAAAAAAATTTCTTTTGTATTTTAATAAATTAGCTATTTATTTTGTAATTTTTTAACTCCCCCCCCCTGAAAATTTAGTCTAAATACGGCCCTGGTTGTAAAACTTAGACTTCAGAATTTTTATAAAAATGTTAGTGAACTTAAATTTCGCTGTGTATAATAAAAAAAAATCAGGCAACAATAAAATACCTCGTTGTACTTGAACTTATTATTGGAATTGCGTTTACCTCTATTAGGTACTTAATCTGATGCCTTTTCTATAACTAATTTGATATGATTGTAATAATAATAGTTAGTAATATACTATTAAAATTCTATTATTAGATGATGTTTATGCAAAGTTTTTTTTTTAAATTTTACTTTCAGATTACATCAATTTATTAAATAATAAAATTTTTACTTATAATAATTATTTTTAATGTAATATTAATTATATTGTGTATGTACTAATCGTTATGAGATATAGGAAATAAAATATTTATATAATATATTAAAGAATATTTTAAAATTTTTATGGATAATATAATATTGTAAAATTACTGTTGAGAATTTTTGCAAAACAAGCGTCGTCGAATTTAATTAGATTTTGAGGAACATCAATTTGTGACGTAAATAAAGCTTTATGCTACAAACAACTTCCGAAATCAATAAAATATTAATGTATTATCAATCTAATTAGAAAACAATTCAAGGTTCACTTATATTTTTAAAATATTTAAGAGAAAGTAAAATTATTTATATAGCCTTGAAAGAAACCGTTCTATGTTCATACAATTCATTTTCAAACAAGTTTCACTTATTCAATGTCCCTGCGATAAACAAAAGTTAACAATATTTACAAATAATAATTTAAAAATAAATATTTCAGTACCTACTTGAAGTATTTTAGTGCATTATCTAAAAAAATGTTGTTCCAAGTGTTTATTTTGAATAATAATAATTAAGGTAATTGACATTTGAATTTTTGAACAATGTTCATTTCAAAACAAAATTCTCAATTATTGTAATTACGTACTTGTACTTTGTATTTGTAATATTGATATAGATATATGTGGATATTAATACATTATGTACGAGTAGGCATTCAGTAATATTAATTAATAATTACTGCTCGGTTAATTTTAATAATTAAACATTTTTAAAATATGGCGCTAAATTTTTTGAACAGTTTGATGGAACAGTTTCACACTAAAATGGGTGCACTTCAATTGCATCAACAAAAGAAACCGTGCTCTTTGAGTCAAACTCAAGAAAAAGAAAGTGAAACCTACTTTTGGATTATGTAAGTAAATTTATATGATAATTCAAAAAGAAAGGAACATAATCAAGTCTTTTAATTTTAAATTTTGTGTAGTCATTGTTTCGCTTTTAAGATGCTTTTGTTTTGTGTGCTATTTTGCTCCAATATCATTCGCGTAATTTCAAACATTAATTTTCATATTATGAAAACTTAACGTGTAAGTGTCGATTTTATTAATTTTTTAATCTGACATTAATAATGCTCTTGTTGCAGGTGGAGATGGTGAAAAATGGCGAGAGGATGCTTTTTCATCATATAACTTCATTTCTTCCACTGTGGCTCTTATATTCATTTGCGACAAGTATTTTGATTTGTTGTCCAATAATAATGATACTCATCATTTATTTACCACATGTGCCGGTTATATTAATTAGAAGAATTTGTTACATACCTTTCGAGTCCATTTGAGATGTATTAAGTGACTTTTTACGAAAAAGTGATAAACAAAGTGAAATTATCAAATGTTTTCTCAACTATGTGTGATCGTTTTCGAAAAATTTTTAAACTATTGCTATATTGTTGTAAAACAGTTTTTGTTTCATAAACAACTCCTTTATTTATTTACCAAAATAAAAACCACTAGGAAATGAATTTATGTAAATTTTATCTCTATTTATAAAAAATTTATAGTTTATTATGAAACAAACAGTTGAGGTCAAGTGATTGTCGTTATTTTAAAAAAGACCTCACTTTTTAAAATGCTACAAATTTTATTTTAGGCAAAAAATATTTAATTTTATATTTTCGTGTGTACAGAGTGTTTCGGTATAGCTTTGTTCGGGTCAGGGCCGTATTTAAGGGGGCGGTTTTAGGGGTTACAACCCCCCCCCCCCCCGAAATTATTTATCAATAAATAAAGTACTGGAAGTTCGACTGCAATCGTAAAAAAATCAGAAAAAACAAAAACATTAAACTTGAAGTGTTTAAATAAAAATTAAAACTAAAGAGATATTTCTAATAAATTAAATCCCAAATTAAAAAATTTGAAATTTGTATTATAATCCGGCGATTGGCGACACTGGATTGAATACACCTAATACTAAATTGCAAAAATATAAAAACCGAATACGAAGAATATAAAAATGCCCTAAATATTTACAGTCCTGTGTAAAAGTCTGCGACCGCTTAGTTAATTGTTAGTTATTACTCCTATTAATTAATTTTCGATTTTTTGAAAAATAATTATATTGAAATGAATAAAATAGGTATTTTATCTTAATTCTTACTATTATGGTAAAAATTTTAAATTGCAATAAATTGTTTGAACCAAAAAGTTTAAAGGGAACATAAATTTTATGACCATCATGGGCAGCATAATAGCTTAAAATAACACTTCCGCAATAAATTAGAATGGGCAATGTAAACCCATAAATTGTTTTATATTTTGTACATTTTTGTACATAAGTGTATATTTGCTTAAGATTTGTGAAATTTTCTTTCAATCTAATTTAGTTCTTCGTTTTGACAACATTATTTTACTATCGCCATCGGTAAAATAAGAATTTAGTTTGTGATTTTTATTCAAATATTAAAATTAAAAAATTTTATTTAAAAACAGTTTTTTACATGAGAGTTAAAAATTAAAATATGAATAAGTTTAAACTTATTAAAAATATCGTAGTAAACAAAACTTTTAAAATTATATAAACAAACTCCCCCCCCCCCCCCCCAGAAGTCAACCTGTATCAAAATTTGTCGCTCCTTTGACAAATTATTTTCAACCATTAAATAAAATTCATAAAAATCAAAATTTTCTCTGAATATCGAACTCAAATAAAGAAAAATCGCGCAAAAACATAATTATTTTAATTAAATAAAAACAATTTTTTCACAAAATTTTAATTTTTTTGCGGTAACTTTCGACAAAATATCTTCAAACAAAATTTTCTAATAACAATACTTTTGTAAAATAAAATAAAATCTTAATTGCAAAAATACTTGCACAAAATTATACTCAAAAAATCGGCGGAGCAAAATATAGGCTTCTGTCGTTTCCGCCATCTTGGTAAAAAAACCTCCCTCTAGTCACTTTTCTCCAAACATTACATTTCAAAAATTAATATAACAAAATTTAAATTTAGAAAAACTTCTTTTGTTATTTAATAAATTAGCTATTTTTTTATAACCTTCCCCGAAAATTTAGTCTAAATACGGCCCTTGTTCGGGTCTTCGGTATTCCTGTGAAAACCATAGTTGTTCAGCTTTCGGTTTTACTTATTTTTTTCAAGTACTCTTAATGGTGAAAAAAAAATTGATATTTTCGTGAATTTTACTTTTTTGAGGTGCCAGAAGCTGAAAATCATTATTTCCAAAAAATTTCTGGGTGAATGCGCTTACAGAAACTTTTTCTTTTTTAAGTTTTAAATTTTTTAAATTTTAAATAAAAATTAAATCATTTTAATTTTTTTAAAAAGATTGGAGAAAATTATATTGTTTTGTGTTTTTGTTAAAAAATCTCACAATCCTTTTCATTATTTGTTCTTTAGTTGTTAATTTTCACGATTATTTTCTATGTTTTTCTTTTCCTATTATTGAGGCCAGTGGCGCAGCCAAGGGGGGGGGGGCTAGGGGGCTATGCCCTCCCCAGACACTCTTTCTTTTTTTAATAAGCATAGTCGCTTTTTTACCGGTGCAATGAAAAATTTTTTAAAACAAAAAAATTATTGTGTTCGACTGTTCGATATGATTGTAGTTAGGTACTGTTTTTAGCGTAGGTACTTGTTGCTTGTTGGTAGCTACTCAGCCAATTCAGTTAATTTAGATCTGGCATCCTCGGACCTCTAACGGCAGATTTACCAAATTGTCGCCTATGGGTACTACTTTGAGATGCTCCCCTGTTATACTTAAGGGCTAACAGGACAACAGAAGTGGTCTGGCGCAAAGGGGGGGCGCAAGTAAAGGCGTGGTCGACGGATTTTTAGTATTTACTGAAATTTCAAATATAAAATAACTTCACTATAGATAATTAGCAATCAGTTTCAATTCTTAATCTTAATGACTGATATTTATTAAAAATAAGTGAAGAAATTGTCGTGTAAACCAAATATTTGGATCCACCTTTTTGGTGAAATTTTTGTAAATTATGATTTTGATTTGGTAGTTTTGAAAGAGTGCCAGGTGGGGAAACAGGAGAGAAGGAGAGGGGCTTTTTAGCCAAGATGGCAGACCAAACTGGTCGCTAGTTTTTGGTATTGTGAGATATTTTGAGATTTATGATTTTTCTGAAGTTGTGAGTAATTAATTTTGATTTAAACATACTAAAACAAAAATTTTGAAGGATAATGCAAAAGTTTTCGAAAAAAATCGAATTAAAAATGTAAATTTTACATGTATACACCTTTTAACACGGCTGCATGATTAGCTGTTGTTGAGTAAGGCAAAAAAATTTAAAAATATCCCTAAAAAATGACAGAACTCGCCAATAATACAACAGCATTAAGAGTATATCAAAGCACACATACCGTCAACAAAATGAAAAGCAGGGACTCGAACGTGCTAGTTACCGTCACGCATCGGGGTATATCATGTTACATCTCCCTGCTTTTCGTAATTTTAAAATGCCATTATTTCGACAACTATTGCATAATCCTAAAAATTTTTGTGTTAATATACTCAGAAAATTGTCCTCTTTCCAATGGTCAATAGAAAAAAGTGGAAATCGTGGGTGAGGATTTCTTTCAGTAACCCAGAAATCAAACCAAATATTAAAAGAATTTATTAGAAGAAAACAAAATGTCATACTTTTCACTAATAATAATTGTAATAATTTGTAATTCTGTAATACTTGTATTTACTTGTACTTGTATTTACTTGGTCACTGGGGGGGGGGGGGGGGGGGGGGGGTAGTGTGGGTATACAATCTTGTATGCAGTAAACAAATCGGCTTGGGGTTCCGCTAAATGTTTTACATCGTCCAAGGGTTCCGCGACCAAAACTAATTGGGAACCGCTGGTCTAGTAGCATCCATAGTGGACGCTATGTCACTGGAAAAGACCCTCCAGGACTTGCGTTGTTTTAGGCAAATTTTCCCTTTGTACTCCAATTGAAGGGTTGTTTTAACTTGCTCGCAATCGAACCCGTTGTGTGGAACATGAAGCCTCAAAATAGCTGGCGCCAGTCAGCTAGCGTCCAGTTGGTTTAGCACCGAATTAACCAACGGCAAGTTGGTTTGACGCCGAGTTGTCTCGTCCCGAAAGAAAAGAAACTCAAAAGATGTGATCTTCTGGATATCTCAGAGGAAACTGAAGTTAAAGTACAAAGTAGTGTCATAAAATATTAAAACGATGAAAGGCTTAGATAAGATAATTTCTTATTGTCTTTCGAGACAGATTATAATACTCGAGGATATGAATTGAAAATTAAATTAAATGACGTTAGTGCAATCGACACTAACTGTTAAAAGTATACAACGAATGTTTGTTGAAAATGTAAATGTAAAAAATGAAATTGAAATTGATAATGTAGCTGTAATAAATAAAACATGATTTGAAATAATGAATGCGCTCTCTAATTGAAAATGGATTAAGCAGAGAGAATGCATAGTCGGAAATTTTTTCATTTATCACATTGACTTATGAATGTTTTAAAATAATTAGTAATCGTGTAATGTATTTAATATTTGTCTTGAAAGTAGTTAATACGAAATCGGCATGTTTTTGTTCTGGATCAATACCAATTCCGCGCAGTCGAGAATTCCTTTTTGTTCAAAAGCGCTTGACCTACTTACTTTTTCAGTTTTTAATACCTTAAAAAATAATTGTAAACTTGTAACATTGTGTAATAAAATTTTTATTATACAAGATTTTAATTATTTAGAGGTGATATTTGGGTAGATAGTTTGAATTAAAAAGCTACAAGTAGAAGTAGATATTGTACCGCTGTTTTGAGTATGGCGCGTTTATAAGTAGAGCCGAAACTTACTTCCACTGCCGTTGTCCTTGGCGCACGGTCTTTAGATTTAGTGCTTCGCAGTTGTGTACTAAATTCAACATAAAATTGCAAATAATACTAGTGTAGTACAATATGAATGCTCAAATTATTTAAACTTGAATGTAATATTATTATAATCGTGTCGCAGTTATTAACTTTTACAGATTATTCTATAATCATCGAAAATGTTTTCGGGTTTAACGAACCAGGTCAGCTCTTGGATGGGGTCTGCTAAAGGCGACCAAGAAGAAAAAGTACCCACTCCCACCGAAGATAACGCCGCAGTCTTAACTACCACCGAAAAAAAAGATTTAAGGTAAATTATTACAATATTTATTCATCTTTCAACAAAAATGTCCAACCTATTCTTCCGTCTTCTACTTATTGACATAGTTAATATTGATTTTAACTTTAAAACTTTAAAATCTTTTTTTTTTCATCTCAAATAATTAGATTATACTATTAATTATTATTTCAAACAGCATCTTTAATTAAATTTGATCAATAAATAATATCGATGACTTTACATCCAAGGTCATAATTGTCAAAAATTGTAGGTTATATTTTCGTTTAAAAAAAATTATTAAACAACGTTCAAAAAATAATGTTTAAAATTCTGATCATATTACAAAATTAACTCATAAATCTTCCTGCTGCTCTTCTCTCTGCCAAAAATCGAACTATGTTAAAATTTTCTGTTTGCTTTTCTAATTAAATTTACTTAGTTAAATACTCATGCAGACACTCCGATATTGCTTTCGAGTACTACAAAAATTAGTCTATAGTAAAAAATAATACAAAGGATTATAAAATTAGTAAATTTGCAGCATCGTAAAACCCATTACGTGATTTCATTGTTAAATTTTTGAGTAACTAATCTTACTTTTCATATTGCATATATGCATACGTCGAAACTTGATCTGAAAGACTAAATTTAATAGCTATTTGAGTTCAATGGCGGACCTAAGGGTAGGGCTAAGCAATGAGTCCACACTGTGACTCAAATTTTTATAATTACTACATGAAAGGCAGAATCCCGAGTGAAGTAAGCATTTCATTCTAACTGTGACATTGGAAAATTCTCGAGAGCGTTTGTGGTTTGGAGAGGAAGATTTGCTAAAGTTTAAGCAGTTTCTTAATTATTATGTGCTGTTTAAAATGTAGTTCAAACTTTTAACTAAATATCTTGAATTCTTTCATAGAAAATGCTCATGTTGCCTGAGAAAGTAAACAGTTAGAGCAGTAATAGAGCTCTCGACTGTTATATAGAAACATGTAATTTTAACTTGGAGTAGGTCTAACGTTTTTAACTGCTAAGTTCACATTTGACCTAATTGCTATTGGTCAAATATGAACTTGTGCAAACGAGTGCATATTCGATTTATTAACTAAAAACGCTATTAATGTTGAAAATCGTTTCTAATATTCAGTCATTTAGAACAAAGTTGAAAAACTTTGTCTCTCGTTACCCTCTTCATTCTTCATCTTTTTCTGTTCACTACTGGACACTTGACCTCCTTCTCTTAGAAAAAGTTTTAACTGCTGCTTAACTATTGTATTATCAATACAATAACGCATCCACCTTTCTTAAAGTAATATTTTTTACGCATTTGTAAAATACTAGAGCTAAAAATTTTCCAAATAATTCTTACATAAGATGAGTTGGAGTCAGCAAAATCTTACGTATCATTATAGGGGGTGGATCCCAACTGTAAAAAATTTTCTTGCGTAATTAATGGACATTCCCTTATATAAAACGAATGATTCGATTAGCACTGGACATTGTCCTTAAGGGGATATTTTAGTGTTTACTTTCAAGGGTCATCAATTTTTAATAATCGAATTCTAAGATTTTAATTTGAGGAGAAATATGTACATCCTCTCTTCTTAATTTATATCTAAATATAAATTTTTTTTCAGTCCTACAAAACAATCTAAATTAGATGTATTTACAAATGTAAAGAGTCAAATTGGGGGTATTGGTGGTTGGATAGGCTCTAATATTCCCAAATTTAAAAAAGGAGAAGGCGAAGCTGATTTAGGACAACCTGAACAAGAACCTTTAACGGAAGAAACGGATGTTCCAATTGTAACTGAAAAAAAACCAAGAGACGATGATGATAATTCGAGGTAATTGTTTTTTTATCAGGTATACCCATTACTATGGAATTACTATCAGTAAATGACTTAAAGCATTGCTCATGTCGCACCATGTGTATAAGTAATGCATTTTGAGCCATCAAGTGTTTTTTTTAATAATGCAGTGTAGTGTATTGTTTCAAAAATTTGCCATTTATAATCTGCCATTTTAGTCATAGGATTATTGGTAGATTTGTTAAAACTTAAATTGAAATGGGTTATTTCTTTAGTGCCACCGGAGGAGCCGATTCTGCCCCTCAGTCAATTCCTGAAACACCAACCGAAGAAAAAGATAGTCAATTTGGAAATGGTAAAAGTAATATTTTCATTTTAATGTATAATAAAATATTAACTGCCTTTATTCCTAGTTCAAAGTAAAGCTTTAGCTGGAGCTAAATCATTTGGAAGCTTCTTATATTCTGCTGTTAATAAAGCAGGAAAAACTGTTACCGAAGCTGGTGCTAAAATTAAAAAAACAGTTGAAGAAAATGTAAGTTGATTTTCTAACAAAAATATTTTCAAGTTATTACGGTTTTATTTTAACAGAGTATTTTGGGTGAATTTAATAAGGAACAAGAGGCATTTTTGAAATCTCAGCAAGGAACTGCGGCAAGTGCTCTTCCTCCTTGGGCTGGATGCGCAAATGAAGAAGCTTTGAAGGAGGAATGTCTCAGTTTATCGACCGATAAAAGGAACTTTGTACGTAGCCCTCCAGCTGGTGTTGATTTTCAATTTGACTATGATGTTTCATATCCTGTTGCTATGGCTATTATGGAACAGGATCCTTCCTTGGAAAAAATGCGCTTTGATCTTGTGCCTAAAATGTAAGTGTGAAACTTGATTTAAAAATTTGATGCTCATTTTTTTTGTAATTAGAATCAGTGAAGAGAATTTTTGGAAAAACTATTTCTATCGTGTCAGTCTAATTTGTCAGGCAAACGAATTGTCCTTTATGTCACGGGAAGGTGACAGCTACACCGGTACTGAAACAATAACTTCTGATCAACCTATAGGTATGTAAAGTAATTACTTTTTTTATTTAAATGTGCCCCGTTTAATTTGGAATGCGTAAGAATGTTTTAATTTATATTGCACATTTTTTATGTAAATTCACAGTTATATTTTATTTAGCTATTTAGTATTGTTTTATCGTATTAGATCCAACAAAAGATACTTCTGATGAGTTTGTATCAGACACATTACAAGCAAGCACTCAAGATTTAGTTGAGGTTCAAGAAGGTATGAAAAAGCTAGCCTTTGGCTCTAAACATTGCGGTAAGTAACATGCGTTATTTTGAGTTGTAGTTTTTATTTTTGCTTCTTAAATTTTTATTGCATACACAGTAAACTATTTGATGTTTTAATACAATTTATTATCCTTTCATATTAGTAAAATAAAATTAAAACCAGCTTCTGTTCCTTAAAATTCTTAAATTGACTTTCACTGTTTCACCTTTTAATTATCTATATTGTATATACATATATTATAAATTTGTATAACACACACACAAGCTTATAACTTTTTTACGATTGTAAAAAATTATTTATTTTATAGATTTCATTGTAAATTCAAAATTTTTCTTTTTATAAATAAATTTAGTTTGTTTTTCTCAAAAATTCAATCTATAAACTGTAACCTGCCGAAATTTCGGATATGATACGTCAAAGCATTTTCCAGAAATTGTCAGATCAACTCTACTGTTAACCATATTAATATTTTATAAAATTCAAAAAATCCACACATAGTACTTTTCAGAACAAAATGTTTTAAAGTTATCTCAAATTGTGTATTTTATTTGTGATAACTTAAAAACATTTTAGGTCTGAAATGGGTGTGTGCATTTTTTTGGTTTTCTAAAATATTTATATGGTTAATATCGAGTTACACTATTTAAATCATTTAATTCAATAAATTTAAATAAAATTATTTAGCTATATATAAATCTGATAACTCGAGTTACTAGGTTCTTTAATTGTAGGATAGGCATTGTGTCTAGTATTTCTGAGTATCCAAGTTAACGATATAATAAGTTAATGATATAATAATATTGATATTCCAAGAAATGCTCCATCTAATAAAATTCAATAAGGGTAAAAAACACTTGTCTTGAGCTATCTTTTAAACATAATTTATTTTCCCCACCCGCGCCCTTTTTATTTTAGGCACAACCGAAAAGGTACCATTTGATGCAGACCCATATAGGCTCTATTTTCAATAAATAAAGATCAAATTTGCTGTGGTTGGTAAGTTGTCGTTAGATTGGGTTACATTTAGTCTACATTAGATTTTTCTATAAAACAATGTTTGATGATAAATGTACACTTGCAAGTGTATTTTTGTGCACTAACCAAAAAATTACCTTATTTAATAAACATTGTTTTAAAAATATCTTAACGTAACCCAACAAACCTAGCTTACAAAGGATTGTGTTAGTGGGTTTATTATGTCTTGCATAAACTCATCATTACAAAACTATAGCAATTTTTTTATTTATTGAAAGAATCACTAATATTGGTCTGCTTCTAATCGGCCGCTTCTTATCTTGCGTCCTTAAATGTCCTAAACCATATTTAAATTCATGTCTTGACTGTCTGTAAATGTTTTTTATTACATTTTTGAATGCATTACAACTTTACAGTTCATATTAATTTTTTTTTATTATTGTGTGGTAACACCATTTCATATACTTTAAAATATATTTAAGTCACTAATTCCACATCAAATGGTTCTTAACCATTTAAAAAAATTAAATTTTTTGTAACATCAGTTTTAACATGTTGATAGATCAAATGATCATTATTTAATTTTTATTGTTTCTTGTTTTCGTTTGACTCCTATTCTTGTTTTGACAAGCTGCAATATTCAAATCGTTTAGCCTCTATCAATGTCGAGCTAAAAGTAATTAACAAATTGCTTTTAGTTTCACGTTGATGCAATAAAAATTGGGGTTAAATAGTGTAACACGAAAACAGCAAACAATCAATTTTAAACAATGGTGATTTTGAACTACAAACATTTTCGACTAATGACAAAAAATAAAAATTTTGAAGATGGTCTACCGACTTGAAAGCGGCTTTTGCTCGTTTACTTAACACTTGAAGAGCCTTTTTTTTAAAGGCTTACTTAAACTCCACTTAGGTTTAGGGTTCATAAATTATGTTAAGCATGCAGGGTGAGGTGGTTCAGACTTAAATAATGATTTATAACACTCGAGGGGAAGGGGTTTCCAAAAAATGACTTGTTACATGTGGAAGCTACACAGTGCACTTATAATTTCAAATAATTTTTGTTTTACGAAATAAAAACGACAATATTTTCTTACATGTTTTTATTATATCATTTAAAAAATCTAAACAGTTTTTTAAAATTTTAGCAACTTGTTTTAGGTTGGAAGGTGGTTTATGTTTGTGTAATTTAAATCTAATGTAGGTGTCAATTGCTTAACACGATTTATGGACGCTCGTTAACAGGTGATTAACTGACCAATGAAAAGCACTAATTTATAGTTTAATTGTTGATTAGCCTTAACCAAGCATCGAAAAATTTTCCTGTGTTAGGTATTTTTATTAAAATTTTACAATTTAAAACTTTGATATTCGAGTTTACTAGATTTAATATTTTAGTGGTTTATTAATATTTGATGCCACTAGAATCGCATGAAGTTTCATCACTAAAATTACTTAGGTTTTGTGTTTTATTTTCAGAATATTTCAAAAATGGTGATTACCTCTATCGGTATTTTTAAAATTCGGAATATCTTTCTCAACTTCTTTTTACGCGGTGTTGGATATAAATCAACCTTTCATTTTCATATTTTTGTAACGAAACTGAAGTTAGGCGTTAAAAAGTGATAATTGTAATTTTTTTGTGATATACTTGCTGGAGAATACCACAGTAACGATTTCAAAACATCAAATTTTTATTTTTTCTTATATTTTTGAAAATAAAAAAAAAAATTAAAATGTTATGTTAAAATCTGTAATTTTAACAGAGTTAATGGAGTTTTAGATCGGGTTTGAAAAATGGCACTTGACACGCATTTAAAAAAATTCTTGTTGATTATTATCACCGATTCTTATAGTTTCGGTATACCGAGCCCATAATATTATTTACTTATTTATTTTATTTAAAACTCGAGTTCATAAAAAGGCCCTTAATCATGTTTAATGTTGTTTTTGTATTTTGTCACTAACCAATAACCAATCAGAGAAGGTCAACAACAGAATGAAAGAGTAAGGAACGTCTAAATTAATGAAGCTGCGGCAGTTCATAGAACATTTTCAATGGTTTAATGGTTTTTTTATTATTTAGTACAAGAATTTGAATATTTTATTAATATGAAAGGCTAATGAATGATTAGTAAATAAAGATCTTAAGGTTAGTTTCCTGTTTGATCTCACAGCTTAAGAAGACATCAGTCAACTTTAGCTTCCAAATAAGTTTTCCATTTCCTAGCTTCCTTATTGTGTTTTATTAGCTTTTATTTTTGTAATTTTTATTTTTCTCCATTCTTATTATAACGGTGGTTAAAATTTTTGCCTGTGAAAATATATGTAATATAATGTTAGATAAAAGTATATCAATAGATCAGTATTATAATATTTTGTGATTGTTCTACGGTACTAAAAAATAATTACTGTACTTGTGGTTTAAATGCCATGTTGTCATGTGAGATATAAGTGGATAAGTCCCAAAACAGTAGCTTGCTTTTTATTTTGTTTTTGATCACTATTAATTTTTAGAAAATTACAAAAATATATTATAGTTAATAAAAGTGCAAAACCAAAATATGTACACAAATCACTTGCACTTTTGCACACATCACTAATTTACTAAATATACTTTAGATTGTAGTAAATTTTTGAATTTATTGAAAGTTTTATATGATTGTTAATAAACAAGGTCGTTTAGTGATCAACAAATTGAATAGAAAGTGAAGCATATATTCAAATGTAAAATTTCTATTTGTGTATTGATTTAGTCGTCTTTTTGGTTTTGGTATTTTGCTGATATAGATGTGATGTCTTGGGAAGTTATACATTTGAATATGCATATTTTATTGGGCATTTTAAATGAATTGACAATACCTGTGTTACTACATAACTTCTCTATGGTAAAATATTATGTACAAATTTTTCAAAACTTGGTGTAGACCTACCAGGTGCTCGAGACTTCTGACACTTGTCAAATTAAAATTGCATTTTGAGTAACAACAAACAGGAAACTAACTCACTGAGCATCTGGTTTCTAAGTTATGATTGCTCAATTTTTGTTTGTTTATTTTTTACTTATTTTTTTATTTTTGTTTTGCCTTTCCCGTTCCTTTACTGTTTGTTGCCTCATAGAAGAAGAATGGGAGAAAGAATTAGAAGCCGAACTGCAGGACTACGAAGTGGTTAGCGAAAACAAGTCTCATAGTTCAAAAAACGACAGCAATTGGGAAAAAGATATAGAAGAAATGCTCGATGAAGACACTGACTTAAAATAAGTTTAAAATTTAAGGCTAACATAGTAAGTTGACACCTTTTGTTTTAACTTAAATATGTTATTGATTGAAGAGAGTTTTATTTAAGTTGATATTTGTTTTGAAGGTGTGACTGGTGAGATTCTATGTATATAGTCATTTTACATGTTTAAACTTGTTTAATTTGTAGATTTAACTTTGGTTCTTACCGAATTTGATACCAAAAATTGTAGTAACGTTTTACATCTTTTGACGTTATCTATTGTTCTTAAGTGAAAGTCACAATAGAATTTTTCATCTAATTATCGCCTTCCAATAAGACTTACTCTGTTTAAATGAGACAATATGTCATTCCGTTTATTCTGAACTACGATAAGAAATCTAATATAAAAACCGGGTACTCAAAATGAGAAAACTTTTTTTCTTCTTCAAGTATTATTTCTCACTTACGGGTGTATTTTTATAAAATGAAAAACACTTGACCGCTGGGCTGGTGTTTTTGCAATTTTTAATTGTCCACCGCGAGTTTTCTTATTCTGATTACCTTTCTTGTTATTTATTCTATAATAAACAATGAAGAACAGTAGTTAACATTTTGTTTGTTTTAATTGTAGTAGGCACTTAAAGTGTAAAATACCTTAAAAAAGTGATCATTTTTGTGCAGGCACTAAAAACAATTTACTGCACCACTGGTATAGCTATAAACACTGAGCGTGCCTACAAAAATCTGCAAATTGTAGTGTGTATATTAAGGCCTACATTTTGTCTGTAGCAATTTATATAGAGGTGTATAAAATAATAATGCTGTTAATAACAATGTTATCTGTCAACTGTTTGTTGTCTTTGATTTGAAACTTGTGAAGTTTTAATTTTTGTAGATTGTTGTGAATACTGGTTACATTCCAAGAATGTTTTTTGTACTCGTTTGTTTAAAGATGAATTTTTCTAGTCACTAAATTTGTTTTTATTATTTAAATAAAGAAGTACAGGGTATACATGCTCCAGTTGTTCAAAGTTACACACTTTTTATTAAAAGCCAGGTAACTTAGGATTATCAACTTTTAAAATTAACATAATTTTGGTTTTACAATTTAAAAAAAGTTAATAATCCTACAATCGGATATCCCACGTACTTTACTTGTCTATACTTTTAAAATGGTCTATACCTGCCATATCTTTGTATAAATAATGTAAAAGTATAGTATACACATGTGAAAAGGCTAGTTTAACTTGAAATATAAATTTACTTTTAAAAACACTCATTTTTATATTTTGCATTTATGCTTTGTAGCTTTTTATTCGAACATACAATTTATATGCATAATTTCTTATTATATGCATAGGACACTTCTTTAGTTACATACCTACTAATTTCATTCTTAAACATTTCATTACAGGAAAATAAAGTAATATTCTAGCAAACATTAGAATTTAGCCTATATGTGTTACGCATGTTCATCCTGTATTCTTAATAGTAATTATATTGCATA
This sequence comes from Cantharis rustica, assembly GCA_911387805.1. Taxonomy (NCBI): domain Eukaryota; kingdom Metazoa; phylum Arthropoda; class Insecta; order Coleoptera; family Cantharidae; genus Cantharis; species Cantharis rustica. The sequence goes on from OU426883.1 coordinate 24,958,717, forward strand.
ATATTGTTAAATAAATGTAGTAATTATATTTCATGTTTATATTTTAATTATCATTCACCTCTTCCTTTCCCATTTTAAACTTCAACTTCTTTTTAAGTGCTCTCTCTTCTTTGATGTCGACTTTTTGAGCCGAGAAAAAAATAATAATGATCATGAAGTGCGAATAAGTTAAATCTCAAGTGTCCTTTAAAATTGTCATTTTTACACTTTTTTAATTAATACAATGCAATAAAAGTTTAGAATGTTGGGAGTTAACAACTTTGAAAAGGATTTTATAATATCAAACAATTCTATCAAATTCCTTCCAGAAGGACTAAATTTTTCAGGCCACCCCTTCGATTTTAAGTTTCTTATTAGTTAAAAAATTTAAAACGTTGGCAAACACATACAAAGAAGCTGACAATTGCATGTTCAAAAAGAAATTTAATAAACGTAAAACAATCACTTTGCTTTTAAATTGTAGCTCCAATCGCTGCGACGCCTTCAACAAAATTTATACAAACTTCTTGATATAAAATTGGTAAAACTCTTCGAAGTCATTTTTTGACATAATCGTAATAAAAAAATGCGGCCTATCAATAAATAAGGGTTGCCAAACATTAAAAAAATTGTTAATGGTTGTAAAAAGTAAAAATTTAAAATTCAATGTTGACGTTCGAGGATTTTCTTACTTCTAAACTTTACGAGTTTGCTGTATTTCTGCTGTAAATAATTTCGTGTATTTTAAAAAATTTACAACACTCATACCTATTGCAGTAAAATTTTAATCTTATGTAGTTGCACTTGCAGTATCGTAGCCTAGTTTTATATTTGGAAAAACTTGGCTGTAGCCTGGTTTTATTTTCGGAAAAACTTGGCTATTTTTCATTACAATTTTTATTTTGTTGCCTTTTATACTTTTTTCAGCTCTCATGGGCTATGAAAACAACCAACATTGTATATTTTGAGGGGAAAAAAGGAACCCCCTCTCATGGTGCCATGGTGACGGGAGTGAGTAGTTGTACTGATATTACTACTGCCAAAATTGCGATTTTGTTGCAATAGGTAAAAGTTTGGTAAAATATACTTTACTTGAAAATTTGTATTTAAAATATTTGTTCCCCCCCCCCCCCCTATTTTTAAATTTATTAAAAATTATAAGTTTCGAAATTTCGAAACTATGAAATCTGAAATCAAATCAATACATTTTTAATACAAATTTAAATTAGAATTACTGTTTGAATTATAGGTACAATTAAATTATAATACGATTTTGTTATCATAATATAGTTATGTATATCAATCATCCAATTAATGAAACAATGACATTGTAAATATTTTGAATTATAACAATAATAATTTTGATGTTAGTAATCACATTATAATGCATTAGCTACTATCGTTAATATTAACTTATTTAAGTTTTCGACTGCAAATATTCTAAGCTGTCTGTAAGTCTACAGCTTAACCACAAAACAACACTGGCAGTTAAATTTGGTGTTGCGCTTCACAATCGCGAAAACTTATAATTTTCATCATAGGAGTAAACTTCTGGTTGAGTCTATGGTGTTATGTGTTTTCGATATTTTGGTGCTTCATATCCAAATCAATATCAAAACCCAAAAAGACATAATTCGACAATCTAGAACCGTATCGTGATGGCTAATTGTTGAAATACGAAATAAATGTTTTCTGAAATTATCTATAACGTTAGAAGAGCATTCGATATTATTCCAATCTCGTTGCTATAAAATAATCATTTTGGACTTATACCCTTTTGCCTTTTTACATCAAAAATGCAAAATAAAAAATATTGATAAATATCTCTATGGTTTAAGGTAATTTTTATGATGCGATGTCAAAATGATATTGATTTTGAAACCAGTAACATTTTTCCACCGTTCGACCAATTTTCAATAATTGATCCAGAGTATATATTTCATGAAAAACCAAAGCTGCTTTAATTGGAGGTAAAAGATTGCGCTTAATAATGTTAACACGTTCTAGTTCGGTGGGGACTTGAGTAAGTCTTTGAAGTAAATGCTCAATGCTGGCAATGTAAAAAATCAATTTTTCATTTTCACGTTGATAGCGATTAGAAATATATTGCCACAAGCGATTATCATCATAGATAGTCGAAAAAGATCTGCCAAGTTCTATGGTCAAATAATCCCAATTATGAAGAATGTGTTTTCTTGATTTATACCACAAAAAAGCGTCATCTTTAAAAAATGATGAAGCAACTGCGAAAAGTTGTTCTTTGGAAACGTTGTGCATCAGACGTAAAGTTTCGATTACATTCAAAAAATCGTTTACATCGGTAGTTCCGTTATAGGAAATACTCCAATTTTGAGAGTAAAACTGTCCTTGTTTGAAACCATCTTGAACTACGTCGGTTATTTTGTTATGGACGTGAGAAAATATAGATGCGATGTTATTTTCTTGAGGAGATGTTTCTTGTTCTTGAATATTGTAATCTACGTTCGAATAAGCTTCCGGTAATATTTGGGCATTTGTGGAAGGATACATGGAATGTGAATCCATATAAGGTTCACTCGAATACCCTGCTGCTAATGGGTGATCAAAATGAACTTCGTTAACGCAAACTAGCATAATTTTTTCAATTTCGTATGCGTTATCTACTAATTCCACAGAAATTAAACATAACTGCTTCAAAATTTGCAAATGTTTGTTTGAATTCTTATCTTGTAACGTTAATCTGCGTAAACGGTTCTCTAAATGGCATAATCGCGATATAATTCGTTTGAACTTATTGTGAATGTTGATCGAATTAAAATTTTTTATTTCTAAATCCATTTCGTTCAGTTTATCTTTGCATACAGTTAATTCGATAGTAAAATTAAATTTGTATGGTTTTCCAACGGACAAATATAAATCTTCTTCCTGTTGTAACAGAAGTCTTAATATTTTTCGTTTTTCCAAAATAGTCGCATTCAGTGTTATGCTGCGTATCCAAAGCTCGTACGATAATTCGTCGTATAAGAGGCTATTTACATCCATTGTGAACAAATTGTAAATTAACGAGGATATTCTAAAATAAAAGAAAATCCAGATTAAGATAATTGATTTTCACGAAACAATAGTATATTAGGTGATAAGGACTACATATATTTTTGTGGTCGAATACGGTTTTCTAAGCATTCGAGATTACAAAAATATTTTTTGTATTTTAAATTTTTTCGACAAGTTATTATTACAGTAAAATTTTATTTATTTGAATTTGAACACCATTGAAAATAACTGAAAATGAGATATAAAGGAAGAAGGCAAAATGAAGGATCTGATAAGAAGAATTAATGTTCCAGAAGGACAAAAAATTTCTCGGAGAATAACTAAGCGAAAATAATATCTAAAGACAATGGTAGAAATTTCGCAAAAAAATAATGTGGAATGTTGCTTTCATTGATTACTAGAAATCTTGAGTAGGCATTACAAAAAACCAAAAATGAATTACAAAATGCTGAAATATAATTAAAAATACCTAAGTTATGGTTAAACTTGTCAGCAGGTGTGCGGTGTGTGGATTTTGTTGTTATAAAATGTATGAAAGTCATAAAAATTACTTTATGTTTTAATTTTTTGTTGCTTATTTACGATTCAGGTGTTTTTTATATTTTAATTCTTTCCAACATTAATCAACAAAATGATTCATCGTGACTAGGATAAAGATGTTAATATCATCTTAAAGACAAGTTGTTTGTATAAAAACATATCTAAATTTATTATCAATAAGCGGAGGCCAAATTTATATGCACTTACATATTTTTTGCTTAATTAAGGTGTTTTCGACAAATTTTAATAAAACTTTTGAGCATATGAATGCAATTTTGTCTAGTAAAAATAAGTAGCAAAATTAAAAGTGGAAACCTTCAAATACCACGCACAATTCCCCAAGCGGGTATAGGTAACCGTTGACTCTAAATATCAAAAATCCTAGAGCTAAAGCAAAATATATTGAAAAGAAGGAACGTAGAAATTAGCTATAGCTAAATCGACGTGGTTTTTCTTTTTTTCAAATTTACTTAAAAACAAAAATTATTTCGACTAGTTACTTTTGAAATGAACACGCAGTTCGAGTGTCGGGCCTTTCTGGAGATGCAAAAAAGTCTCCTTATTTTGTGTAAAGAATTTTGAACCATGCTCTACCGCTTGCACGATTTGAAATTAAATCCGTCAAAAGGCACTAGTGTGGCTAGTTTCATCAGTATTGGGCCAACGTATAATCTGCATTATTGGCTCATCAACGCAAGAGAATTATTAATTAATAAAAATTACAATTAAAAATAAAATTTTATTATTAAAATTATTAGCACAGTCGAAAATTTTTAATGCATATAAATTGGGCCTCTAGCACATAAAACCCGAAAAATACTCCTGAGTTCCCCACAAATTTAAAAAAAAGTAATATTGAGACAGAAAAATTATGTTTACCTATACAAACGTATACAATTTCGGCCGTACAATTCACTTGAATTTGGAAATTTTCTAGATCGGAAAATTGCATTCAACAATCTGCAAGTACAGTATACTACAAGACTACATTTACTAACTGAAACAATTTTGTAGCTTATATGCAAAGTGTAATTATAAACAATTAATAAGCTTTTATCTTTAACAAAATGTTTGTTATAATTATTGATATAAATGCAGGTGATTGAAACACATAATAATGTATGAGCTTCATTGATAAGTCATAAATGTGTGGACAGTTAATCACACTTAATTTTGCTAAAAGTTCATACTTAAAACTTGCAATTAAGCTTTACATGGTAAAAGCAAACATCGAAACGCGAACTTTTTAAATAGAATTTCGATGGTTTTACAGTTTTCTGGTATTTTTACTGAGTAGAGTAAACGTTACAGTAATTGGTCAAATTTCATAATAAAATTTTGAGTTTTACAATGTTTTATTAAAGCCATAACTCAAATTAAAAATTTTTAGAAAGAAATTAATGTTTTAGCTATACAAGCGATATTTTAGCCGTGCGATAAGTTTGGAAAAGTTTTATGATCAAAAATTGAAAAAGAATTTCCCTTCTTCAATGTCCTTTAAAAGTATGAATAACTTCTTCATCAAATTTGGCCTTCTTCTTTTAGCTTTTAGCGATGGTACTAAGAATTAATTACTGGAATTAAGACAGGTTAAGTGCAATTGTCGTTGATAATCATCATCCCTTCATCTTTGAAGCAAAACAGGTGTTTGCTTAATTTTAGTACTCTTCCAACTTACTAAAGCTGGTCCCGATCCCAGAGTTATACTTAATGAGTTATTCTCGTAAGTTAGCAAATTTATGTAAAGAAAAGTACACAAACTTGCTAAACTTTTATTAAGATAATTTACCAAACAAACAAAAAAATTACTACAGAACTAAAAATAATTATTTTCATAAAATAGAGCGAAAAACTAGACAACATTCGAATTACTTAAAAAATAATGTGTAATTAACGCAATTAAATAAAAAGATTAAAATCATAATCTACATAATTATAAAAATAATCCAAATTTCCAAATGAAATGTATTAAGATTAACGTTAATTTTCCTCAAATAATCTTTGTAGCAATATTTCATTTAAAAAAATATGATAAAATTTGGGCATAAATTGGCCCTTAAGTAAAAAAAGTTTATCACCAAAACTAATTTTATACCTACAAAAAAAAGCAAATTTTTGAAAATTATACAAGTGGTACTTTGGAGAGCATAGTTTTTGGCAAATAATGATACAAATTTCATTAATCTTATGAAAAATTAACAATTTTCAAAAACCATAGATTCTAAAAGAAAATTGTGCATCATCATTTTTTGGTCTGAAAATATTCTGACTTACTGTTGAAATGTCAATAAATATATTGAATATATTCAATCTTCTATATTTTTATTGTTCGTCATAAAAAAAATCCCAAAAATTGTCACACGGGATGACAGCCTTAATATGTGAAAACCACGTCTTATGGATTTATTATTTCAAACAAGCAAAAGTTTACCTTTGAAGCTCTCGTATTAGTTTTGGATCTTTAGTTAATGTTGTAATCAAGAATGATCCGATGAAATTTGCCATATCAGTTTCGTTACTAATTCGATGTAATGGTAATTCATTCAAGTTTGTTAATAGTAACATTTCACGCATATCGACATAAACTTGATTGTGTATATGATACAAATATATAGGACATCCATTAAAATCTAAAAACAGAATATAACAAACTTTTAAACTAAACATTCTTATTATCCACTTACTCGTTGTTGTTTGTTCCATCAATGAGCGACTGATCGTTTGTGCTCGGAGAAGAAACATTGTACACAAACGTAAACAGTTCTAACAATTTCCAAGTATCAAAATAATTTAAAAGCATGGTTATGAAAATTTGTAAAATGTGAGGAGGTAAAGATATGTATTCATCTTTTTTTGCTGTTATATACATTTTGTATTGTATAAATCAATGGTTGCAATTCATGCAGCAACCGTTTTATATAAAATAATGAACTTGTGTTCCCACTGCTTAAGTTTTGGAATATAAAAGATTCTAATTTTTGTTTAACTTTGAAGTTTTCTAAATTATTTAAATAGTTAGCATTTGGTGAAAACATTTTAAATGCTGGAGGATTTTCCCATTTAAATCTTTGTGATAAACTAAAACTATTTAAAAAGTCAACACTGTAAGATCCCGTAACACTTGTTGATAATTCTAAGCAATTTTTTAAATTTGTTGTTCATCATGGAATTGATTTTCAGAAAAAATTATTTTGTTTAGTCGTAATCTACATTTTGCAGGATCACTCAAAGATTCACCTTCATTTTGTTTTTTAACTTTATGATTTTGCAAAATTTGTATATTGTTGCTACATTGCCGGGTCTTTTTCTTGTTAATCGAGATATTAAGATCATCATTTTTAAAATATTCAGACTTTTTTAATTTGAAAGTGTCTTCTACAGTAGGTACAATGCCCTGTTCTAATTCACTAAAAGTCGGATAAAGATGAATTAAATTAACGATAGGAACAATGTTTGAAAATGGTCTTTCTTTTTGTTTCTAAAAATAACGCAAATTTTAGATTGGTAAATCAAGTTGAAGTTTTTCTTACCTCCTGATCAAATACTGCATGTCCTTCCTTCACAAGATTATTATTAATAGAATTTAAAGTATTTTTACTTTTCAAAATTAATTCGACAATTTGCGACTGAAATTTTTAACAAATTAATATATTAAAAACAAATTCGTACAAACTTAATTTCTCACCTCTTTATTTGTTTTCAAAACTTGCGCTGACACACTTCTTTCGGTAACCTGGTTTACAAAATATTTTAAAGCATCTTCGGACCACGGAGAATTAGCATCTGCCGGTTGAATTCCAGCCAACCTAGCTCTAATTGCTTGTTGTGGAAACTTACTAAAATCTTGATGCAGAAATAGCAATCCGGTTGAATCGGTAAGAGCAACAGTTCCAAAGTCAATAAAATAAACCTGAAATTAAAAAATATACTATCTAGAAAATATCTACATCTTTATATCATCTCACAATTATCAGTAATTACAAATTACTAAAAGTTTCCTCAAAATTCTATTAACTATAAATTGTAAAAACCAGTAACTGGTTAAAACGTGAAGTTCTTACTTTGAATTATTGCTGAAAATCCTGCAGCTTGCAGATAAGGTAAAATATTACTCTCTTTAATGCCTTTTTTAAATTTGCTTATGGTTTATTAAATTAAATGTAAATATTAGTAGTACTACTAACTTTGACCAGATGACGTGAAAGCGACAGCTTTACCACTATTCCTCGATAATATTCATTATCGTATAAAGCGGCACAATATAAACCAAGCCTGAGAAAATTCTCGGGAATTTTAAAATTCTTTCGATATTTCGACCACAATCTAAAAATTAAAAATAAATTTAATGGCAATATAAACTGTTTGAAAAACATACTGCATTTTTTGGTGCAGTTTGATAAAAGTGTCATGATATTGATTTAAAATTATCCAAAACTTTGATGGATCGTATACCTCGGTGACATATACCGAATATTTCTCGTTATTTTGATCTTTTATTGTAATAAATTGATGTGAAATATTTTCTGATAATTTTATTACATTTGCAGGATATTCAATTTCTTCGTTATCAGATGTCTAAAATTAAATGTAGAAGTTTAGCCCAAGAGCTATGGAAAATATTGTAGAAAAAAATAAATAAATTTATTTCAAACCTGTGATGAACATCTTCTATTAGCATGCTTGGTCAATACTGTAGACTGAATTGAAGGTCCAGACTTATGCAAACATGTAGACCGATTCAAGTCAGGTGGAAGCTTACTCAAAGATGCAGACTGAATTAAGTCAAATGCAGGGTTATTCAAAAGAGTAGATTGCTTCGTGTCAGGCCGATTCATATGCACAAACTGATTTGTAGCTTCAACATGCTTTACATTTAAAGTGCAATTCCCAGATAGAGGCTGACTCAAAGAAGACGATTTCTTCTTCATCAAAGATTTACACACCTTTAAACGCTTTTCTACATTTTTGGGTAAAGGCTTACTTTGATCAAACAGTTTTATGTCTTCATTTTTTGTTGAGAAACAGAAAAATATGTTTTGTAAATCTTGGCACATTTCAAGTAAATTATTGTAATTGAATTCACGAAAATCTAATTCTTCATCAAACCAAAATCTAAAAATTAATTGAATTTAACATTTTTTGAAAGAAATCATTTTTAAGCAAAATCCCAAAACACAATTTACGTACTGGTAAGCATCAGGTAATTGTGTATAAATTAAACCATTTTTGAAACCATTGATAAGAATTCTAAAATTATTTTGGACTGCTGCTGGAACACAACCAGTTTTGGTATTTTGATTAGCACCATTTGTAATTACTTCTGAAGATTTCAACAATTTTAAACATAAATCTTCAGCGTGATGATTTAATTTGGAATTGTTACTTTGTTCTAAATTGTTGATTGAAGATAATTTTGTCGAATTGTCAGTGGAAATATTGGTATACAATAAGGATGGATCTTTATAGGTACTCGTAGAGCATTCGTTATAATTTTTTGACCAATCATCATATAAATCTTTTGATTCATGTAAATTATTTTTTCTAAAATCAAAAAATTAATTTTTTTGAAAGACAAAAATATGAATATATTTTGTTACTTAGAATATCGGTCATATTTTTGTCTTGGCATACTAATTAGATCGTGAATATGAGCTACTTTTTGGTTAATTATTGCTTTCAATTTCATCTTACCATCACTTACTGAAATCTAAATTTAAAAATTGGAAAAAATTATATTAGTTATATATTATATTGATATATCTATAATTAAAATTAGACATATTCAATACTCACAGTCAGCACATCCGGAATGTTATGCAGAAATTCTTTCAATGTTGCATAACCTAAGCTTCGGTAAGGAATTTTCTTTCCACCTTGGTTAAAATAATTTCTATGCAATTCAGAAACTGTTGATGGCTGTGAATTTGAAGTCAGGATGTTCGAAATTAAAACTTTCACTTCCTCCTAAAAATCAAACCATTCCTTAGAAAGGTTTCCATCCTTTTAAATTTATTACTTTCAGGCATTGTAAAAAGCTTAATTCGGTTCCACCAAAACTGATATGGAAATCAGAATTAAGAGGTGTGAGGAGGAGAGGACTACACTGAACCAAATGAAAGTTTCATTAAATCAATAAAAATTTTCAACCGAATGTTATTCTCACTCAAATAATTTGTACTATTTATGAAAGTTATGAAAGTTTTTTCTGTAAAAAATTTTTTTGAAAGTAAAGTAAATTTTCAATAAATTTAGAAAAATTAAATTTTGAAAAAATTTGTAATAAAAACTCCCGGAAGGGAAACCCCCGAAAATTTTACTTTTTAGAAGTGCCTCCTCTGAAATGAAATTCTGGCTACGGGCCTGGCATCGCTCTTTGCTACAGTTAGCTATGATTTAAAATTTTCAAATTTCCAGGACTACATAATCCTGGCGCTATTTTTTTTTATTAAAATTAAATTTTTTAAAATAGTTCGCACATAACCACCAAATAAAAAAAAAACAATTATCAAATAAAATAAAAAGTTTAAAAATATTTACCAACGATGACATTTTAATTTTATCTGAGGGGTGAAAGACAAAATGTCTGGGTAACTTTTGCAATAAATAAGATTATTCCACATTAATTATCTCAAACTAATTTTAACCAGCATTGTTGTGGTACTAATAATCTAAAAATCATCCATAACCAAGGAATCTAATAAAGTGGTCCATATATGACTCAATCAACCATGGGCGCTCTTCAAAATTTTTCGGGTTATTATTTTAAAACAACTAAATTTTGCATTTTTTTTCTGCTAAAAAATCATGATTATTATCACAACAGGAAATTTTCCATTTATTGTGACTGACTGAATTTTAAAAATAAGAATAATTAAAAAGCAGTGACGTGGGGGTTACAGGGGGGGGGGGTCTTTTAGGTAAAAGGGTAAAGAAAAATCCTCACGTGCACTCAGGTTTCTAAACCGGTTCTTGCTTTCCTTTTTCAGAGTCAACCAATTCAATCCGACCTACTCTCGTGCTAGCCACAAAGGACACCTCTCCTCTCAAACCCTACCGCCAGTTTCCATCACGAGATGAAGAAGACATGGGAACCACCCCGGCATTCCTCAAGTCAATGTAGATTCAAGAAACCGGTCCCGTTGTATTTTCTTGCAATAGGTATTAGTACCAATACCTGGTTCAATTTCGGGCAAAGTAAAAGTATTCTAACTGTTTTCCCTCCCAAGTTATCCAAAGTAATTTATAAAAAAGCCTTTAAAAAAAAATTCAAGTAGAAATCATTATTATACGTTTATTTGAAATTCAAATTTATTTTATCTTCGGTCGGGAGAGATAAAGAGATATCTTCAACAGCTTTTCATATAACTACAAAAAGTAAGAACATATCCATTATTTTCATTTTTCGAAGTCATCCGTGAAACCTCAAAAAATATTCGAAAATACACCTGCTAGTTTTTAATGTTGATTTTTTAAATTTTAAGGTATATTATTAATTTACCAAAAATAAGGGGTTACCGATAGATTGCATACCCTTATGTGATTACGAATAACTGAAGTCTAATAAATATGAAATTACAGTTTTAAAGCAAATTCTACATTTTATTTTATAAAATAAAAATTTTACTTAAGGCAGGAAGAGTATATTTGTAATATTCTTATAGTGACCATTTTTTCTTCGGAAGGGTTCTCTTGGCAGATACCTCGGTAGTTTGCCATCGCTTTCTGAGGAATAAAGTTTTTAGTCCGCTCAGGATCAAACCGAAGATCTCGGCTTAACATTTATAATAGGTTGGACAAAATACAAAATAAAAAAACGAATATAAGAATTAAACCGAATATATTTTGTATAAAATAAATACTGAAAACAATAAAAAAAAACAAACCCCTTACCAAGTTTACATCTCTTTAACATTTAGATAAATACTTATGTTGTTTCTACTTTCTAGCGAAGCTCATGCAATTTAGCTTATCAACAGATAAATTTATTAAAACTTTCTTGAATTTTGAAGAATGCAATCATCATCAATAACTTTATTGTAATAATGTGGGTATAAGTAATCGTAACTAATGCCCATGTTGAGAAGATAATTAGTTTCTAGGTGGTTAGGTACGATACCTTGTTCTATTTCGTTAAAAGTAGGGTAGAGATGAATAAAATCTACAGAAGGAATCGTGTTGGAATATCTTTCTAGCATTTGCTCCTAAAATAAATAAAAGATTAATTTTTGATGATCTATTCAGGTGCGTCAAGCAACACAACACAACAAAACACTTTTTACCTCAAAAGTAAATAATGCAAGCCTTTGGTGAACAAGGCGATCATTAATACATTCATTGTAAGGCCCATCCTTTAAAACTACTTCTATTATTTCCGACTAAAAATAAATTGATAGAAATAATTTAGAATCCAAGTGCTTACTTACATCGTAGTTTATTTTTAAAATGTGTGCTATTAAAACTTTTTCAGTAACATAACTTGAAAATTGTTCAAAAGCTTGGTTGGGCCATGGATGTTGAGCAATTCTTGGATAAATTCCTCCCAATCTGGCTCTTATAGCCTGCTGAGGTAAATAGGAAAAATGTTTATGCAAAAACAGTAGATTTCTTGAATCGATGACAGAAACAGTTCCATAATCTACGAAGAAAACCTACAAGTTGAAATTAGATACCTATAATAATAACGAAAATTTAATAACTAACTTTAACCAAATGATTGTCGAGCATCAATTTAACCACCATTGCTCTATAAAATTCACCACTATAAGGAGCAGAACAAAATATTCCGTATCGTATAAATTTTTCATCAATTTTAAAGGTGGAACAGCTTGAATACCATACTCTTAAAAAACAAAACTTTAGTTAATAAACCAATAAATCAAGTATAACTTACTGCATGTTGCGGTGTAATTGTTCAAAATCTAAAGAATATTCATGCAAAGTTATCCAAAATTTTGATGGATCATATATCTCAGTAACACACACCTTAACAAAATCATGGATTTTTACATACGACGGAACGAACTGACATGGTATGCTTTCATCAAATGTCAACGTATTAAAGGGATAGTTAAGTTCGTCATACAAATCCAATTGCTAAAATTAAAGAAAACAAGATTTAAAACAAGATTTTAAAAAAATCATCAATAGTATTCCTAAGATTTCCTGAGATTACCTTGGATTTTCTACAATTAAGATGAGTTTTACCAGTGAAAGATTTTCTTTTCGTTTTCCTGATTTTTCCAGATTTCCGCAAATCTCCCTTCCCTTGTATACATTGATTACTCCAGTAATTCCCCCCTCAGTTTTAGGCCAACTTTTGCCAAATACTTTACTAGAAGTGAAAATGATATTTGTCTTACCGTAGCTCTTCGTTTTGGTGTACTAGATACAAAACTGTTATTACTTCGAGTTTTTGCTTTGTTTGGAACTTGGACAATAGTTTCATCAATGGCAAAAAGAATAATTTCTCCTGTACTTACTCGACGACATACAAAAATACTTTGCAAGTCTCGACACATGTCAAGTAGACTAGTATACTTAAACATGTGATAATTCAATTCTTTCTTGTAACGCAATCTAAAAAAAAGTTATTGTTAGAAACCTGAAAATTAGTTTTTACCTGAATTTTAGTGTGTATAGCTGTAGTATATATTAGAGAAGAATGCAGGGCCAATTTTTTAAGTTAAAAAGTTTAATAAACGTTGATTAATCAGGTGTGGTTACTGTAGTTACAGTCGTATGGAGTAGAGAGCCAGAGTTTTGTATGTAATGTAATCTAAATATTTATTTACTTTATCGGCCATGCTGAGCAAAAGAGCATCGCAAGTTCATTCTTGAGAAACAAAAAATTTTGACTTAAGAAACTATTTTCTAAATGTTTAATTTTTTTCATTTTCCGTTCTTCATTCATTCGGTCCTCACATCAAATAACCTATTTTTCCAACCTTGCGGCACGTTAATATGTTCATGCACGTTATTTAGTCCACAAGTGGCCAAAAAGTTGTTTAGTTAAGACAAAAGTTATTTGATACAAACTCTTTGGATCCTACCTTCACATAATAATTCCTAAGATTTTTTTTCACCTTTCAACAGACATAAAATTGTAAAACAACAATAAACTAAATGATAAACTGTTATCGTTAAGAATAACAATGCAGAAATGAAAATCGCACAATCCCTTATCGATGGTACTGTACTAAATAATTTAATACAGCTATATACCAAAATTCAGGTAGAAACTAATGTTCGAAAGAAAAAATTACTAGATTAATAGTATAATTGGAGAAATCCTATCAAATTACACTGCTATGTTTCTACCCGAACAACAAAACTGAACTAAAAACATGTGACAATTAATATAGCAATATGAATTCATCAAAAAACTAATCTCTAAAAATGTTGTTACTTACTTGTACACTCCAGGCAGTTCCGAACACAATAATCCATCTTCAAAACATTTAATAAGGTTCTTAAGTCTGTTTCGAATTACATTGGGAACAGAAGTTAAATTTGCACTTGTCGAAGTATTGCATTTGAATTTGATTTTCTTCCTACAAGATTATATAACTTAATAAAATATATCTTACGATTACTGCAATATTTTACTTCTTATTGGCAGGTTTCTTTTGCTTGCTGATCAGATGATGAATATGAACAACTTTGCTGCTAACAACTGGTTTAACAATCTTTTTCCTACCAACCACTTCAACCTAAAATTATTATTAATAAAAAAAATATTAAGTAAATTTTCAATTAACCTGTATTATATCGGGAATATCAGCAAGAAATTCCTCCAAGGTCGAATAACCAAGTTTAGAATAAGGAATCGTCTCACCAATCTGTTGTTGATAATCATTCTCCAACTCGGAAAGAGTTGATGATTGCGAAGGATTAGAAACAAGAACGCTTGATATTAATTTCTTAACTAATCCTTGAAGATCTTCCTACAAAAATTGTAACAGTAAACTTTAAATCTATTCAATAAAAAACAAAAGGTATGCTTGCCGTTTCAATCGACGTCATCTTTATTGAATCGGAAAACGAAATTACTTTTATAACACAACCGTTACAAAACACTTATCAAATTTTAAATCTATCATAACCAAACTTTTTCACCGCCACTGCGCACGCATCATTTCATACAAATCATAGACGTATACAAATTGTTTTGCTAATAAGGCCAAAAAATAAAGTGTTTCGTATAATAAATTTAAATCATAATACAAAAACAGAAAATTCAAATAGCTATCAATATATCATCATTATAGAGGCCTTGTCTCAGTCAAAATTTTTATTGCCGCCCTTGTGATTTTCTGTTTCGAAAAAGTGTTTTGTGCATTTTTTGGTTTATGCTAATAATTTGATATGATTAATATCGAGTTACACTACTTAAACCACTTATCTATTGATTATTATTTCGGTGTGTTTGTTGCACCTATGTTACTAATTATTAATTTAAAAAACCAAATTGTCGGATTTTTCGCAATCATTACTTTATAAACAAAATTGGAATTTAGGAATAAATGACACCAAGTGCACTCTTAACGAAAGAATTGGAGTAACGCCGCTGGAAAAATAATTAAATGTCACGCGCATTATATGATTGTGAATGTTATTCATATTGACCGATTTAACCTCTTTCTGTTGTTTATATTTTAAATAAAAATTATCTCGAGTTGATATGTCAATGACGTTTAATCAATTAAATTAATTTATCGAGATATAAATTTACATAACACAGAACACGTTAGTAGAAGTACGTATACGGTTTGTGTCTGAATAAATTTTCTAAATATGGGGGGAAAATATTCTTCGATGGATCCAATGGACGTAGAAGTTCCAGAAATAAGTGCATTATTAGAAAGAGATCCTTATTTGTCTCAATACGAACGTGAAATAAGACGCCGGTATGTATTTTTGTGCAAGGTCACTCAATGATGTTTGAGATAAGAACTTAATGCATTTAATTTTACCTAACATGATTCAAGATTCAAATTGTTTAGCAATATTTAATCCTCTGCAGGTATGCATGCTTCAAAGATTCACTTGAAAAGATTGAAACAGTTGGTGGAGGAATTGACGCATTTACTAAGAGTTATAAGCAATTTGGAGTAAATATCCAGCCCGATAATTCCATCATTTGTCAAGAATGGGCTCCAGGAGCGCAACAGCTATTTTTAGCGGGAGAATTCAGTAATGTTTTTTTTATTAGGTTTGCTTCTTTTAAATTAAAAATTTTTAGATGGCTGGAATCGCGAATCGCATCCTTACAAGAAGATGGAATATGGTAAGTGGGAACTAGTATTACCTGCACATGCCGATGGTACACCTCCTATTGTTCATAACTCGGAGTTAAAGGTAATGCACTGCATATTGGAGGTTTTTGATGCACTTAAAAAGTACTTGAGTAAATAATTTATATACAGGGTAAGCAAATTTCGTTGTTTTTGCACTTTTACAGGCTAGTACAGTTCAATGCAATATTCAAAATTGATTAACTAATTTAATCAATTACTGAAACTCGAACCATCGTTACTTACGATGGTTAGAGTTTTACATTTATTAGGTACAATTTGTGGAAAAAATTACCTTAGGCTATTTTTTTTAAACCAAGAGTTAATTATTCTGAGGGGAAGTAAATTAGTTTGATTGATTGATAAATTTAATGAATTATTAAATGACTTTCAACTTAAAATACTTGCCAATGACCAAGTCAAGATATTAGCTATAATGTTGGAAAAATACACCTTGATAATTAATGCCCTGCAGAAAAAAGAAACTCAATTTCATACTTATCAACTTAAGGAGAATAAACCCTTTAAGGTAGTACTGAGGGGAATACACTACTCGACTGATATTGAAGAAATAAAAACTGCAATTGAACAAAATGGACACACAGTAACAAATATTTTTAATATAAAGGCAAATCGAAATAAAATGCCGTTGTCATTATTTTACATCGATATAAAGCCAACTGAGAACAACAAAGATATATACAAAGTGAAAAATCTACTTAATGCCATAGTTAAGTTTGAACCACCTATCCGAAAAAGAGACATCTCCCAGTGTCTTAAATGCCAGAGGTATGGACACACCAAAACCTTCTGTTATAGAAGTTCTCGATGTGTTAAGTGCGCTGGAGACCACTTAACCAATCAATGTACAAGAACAGAAAGATCAACTAATGTTAACTGCGTACTTTGTGATGGTAACCACCCTGCAAATTATAAAGGTTGTACTGTGTTTAAAGACCTGCAGAAAAAAAACTTTCCTTCTTTGAGAAACAAACAAGCAATAAATTATCCCACACGAACATCCACATCTTACTATAATCGGCCTAGCCCATCATAGGCAAATGCACTTGGAGAACAATCTCAGCACAAAAGTCAAATAAATAAACCTATAATAGAACAAAACAATACCCAAGAAACAACGAAACAATCATCCAACGACATACAAGAGTTAAAAATTATGCAGGGGCTTATGCAACAAATGGGCACCAAGTTAAACTTATTAACAACTCTCGTCTCAAAAATGACCGTTAATGTCCAGACAAATTAAACTAGCAGTCTGAAACGCCAATGGTTTAGCCCAACATACATTAGAAATACAATCTTTCATTAAAAACCTAGAAATAGACATAATGCTCATTACAGAAACGCATTTCACAAAAAAAAATTATTTTAAAATACTCAAATACTCCCTGTACGACACACAACATCCTGATGGCACAGCACATGGGGGAACCGCCATCATTGTAAAAAATACTATTAAACATCACTTGCATGCAAAGTATAATAAAGAACATATACAAGCCACTAGCATAAGCGTGTTAGACTGGGCTGGACCAATAACCATCGCAGGTGTTTACTGCCCACCAAAGCATGCAATAAAGAATAAAGATTTTGAGATTTGCCAACTATGTTCAGAAAAGAAAAAATCAGTGGTAATTAGTGGGACGATGAAAGCCACTAAGAATTTTAAAATTCATTTAAAGAGACTTCATTCAGAAGTTTTGGGAGAATTTGAAAAATTTTAATCTGCCAATAAAATTACTGGTAACAGGCCAGGATCTAAAAGAAGATCCTATGAAGAACTCGATGGCAAAAAATTGAAACAAATCAAAATTTCTAACTATGCCAGCTCTATATCAACACATACACAAGAGACGTTAGACAAAAATATTATTGATTACGTTGTTAACAGCATGAAGCCATTATCGACTGTTGATGAAAATTTTATAAAAATAATTAAAGATCTTCGACCAGAAGTAAAAATAGGGAGAAAGATTGATGACGATTACGTAAGAATTCATACAACATTTAAAAAAAACCTTAAAAATATAAAATATATTTTGACAACTGCCGATATTTGGTCAACAAAACACAGAAGTTTTATGGGTGTTACCGCTCATTGGATCGATCGACACTCTGGAACGAAAAAGCTGCGTATTAACTTTTCGGCGATTTAAAGGAACTCATTCCTACGAAAAAATAGCCAAAATGTTATTTGAAGTTAGTTCGGAGTACAATATCAAGCAAGAGCAGTTGGTATCAACCGTAACAGACAACGCTTCTAATTTTGTAAAGGCACTCAAAGAATTTTGAATTAATTCTCTCTTTTGAAGATATTCAATTTAAAACTGTGGAAATAGAAAAACCTGAGGATGCTATCATTTACTTGCCGAATCATCTAAGACGTGCAAATCATACGTTAAGTTTATTGGGGACAACTGATTTTCAAAAAGCTTTACTGAAAACAAAGGCTACAAGAATACATCAACCTGCACTTGCTAAATGCACCAAATTGTGGAATTTATCACGAAGGCCAAAAAGTGCTGAATTAATCAATGACATTCTTGGATGCTAGCTGATATATCCTTCTCCAACAAGATGGAATTCGATGTTTGATTCTGTAGGTCACCTTTTAAAACACAAAGAAAAATTAAACAAATTATTGGAAAAGCTCAACATTGACGAAATGAACTATTTGGAAGAATTTTGTAAAGCCATGAAACTTGTAGCTTCAGCTTTAGATTGCCTGCAAGCTCAAAAAGATTGCTATTATGGACAACTGCTTCCTACAATTTTATCTTTGAAAATAAGAATGCAGCGTACAATAGATTTAAATGAGTCGTCTTATGTTTTTGATTTAACAAAAGAACTGATTACGCACTTAGAAAGACGCTTCAATAAGTTTTTCAATTTAGCGGATGCAATTTAAACGATGCAATTTTAGCAAAATGTTTCCACCCGAATTTTAAACTTAGATGGCTGCCTACAACCACGACCGAAACACAAAAGGAACAAATTAAACTTCTTTGTGTTTCCACTGTGGAAAAATTCATTAAAATGGAAAACTTGCCTTTACTCACAAATATACAAGAAGAAGAAGACGATTTTCTTGTTTTGGCAAATGCTCACCAAGAAAGATGTGCTGACGTACCCAATGCAGAATTGGAAGTTGTTACATTTTTCAACGATGCGCAAAGAAGTTTGTCTAGTTTGGCAAACTATCCAATAATTAAAAAAATATTTATAAAATACAACACGAGTTTATGCTCTTCTGCACCCGTAGAAAGGTTATTTTCTTTTGCGGGATTTATTCATTCTCCAGCTAGGGGAAATTTGAATAACAAAACCTTTGAAAATCTCGTGTTTCTAAAAGGTAATACCTAATACGCTATTTGGAGCAGTTCTTTGTAAATTGTAAAAAATTTATTCTTAATTAATAAAATTATTCTTAAAAATTGTAATTGAAATGTATTTTGTATTTCAAATATTCAAAGCAAATGTATTTTGTATTTCAAATACATATTTTCATATATTTTGCTCATCCTTGTCTCTTGTACACCGCAGATTTACCGACAAATTCAAACTGTATAACTGCTACGTTTGCTGACATCGCGTCTGACATCTTACAAAATAATTTAACATTAGTACAGGAATGGCTGACGAAATGGATGATTAAGGCCAATGAAACTAAAGTGTACAAGTAACTTTTACCATGCACAGAGAAGATTGCCCTCCTGTTCACCTCAATAATTTGCAAATACCTCAAGCTAAAGAAGCCAAGTACTTAGGCATGCACTTGGATTGACGCATGACATGGCGTTCTCACATTTTTATGAAAAGAAAACAACTAGGCCTCAAACTAAGAGGATTGTACTGGATTATCTGTAGAAATTCGCAACTAACAACCAACAATAAAATATTGCTTTATAAAGTTACGTTAAAACCAGTGTGGACTTATGGGATACAGTTGTGGAGGTCAGCTTCTAATTCAAACATAGAAATTCTAGAGAGATTTCAGTCTAAGGTGCTCCGAATGATTGTGGACGCGCCGTGGTATGTACCAAATGATCTTATTCGTCGTGATCTGAAAATGTTAACCGTTAAAGAAGAAATTACGAACTACAGTGCTAATTACGAGCAGCACCTTAGTGTACATCCTAACCAATTTGCGGAGAAACTTTGTAAGAGTCCATTTAGCAACATTAGATTGAAGAGATTTAATCCTACAGATCTAACTACTAGATTTAAGTAAACTTTTGAGAACCCAGTGGTCAATAACAATTATGATTTGTTGATTTGTAATAGAGGTATTGGATAGCCAATCTCCTACATGTTAAATTAAAATGTCAAAATAGATTGCTGAATACCTACGGGTAGATTGTAATGTTTATGGGAGTTCAATTAAAAAAAAAATTATTATACCGACTGCACATGAATTAATATTTTCTCAGCTTTTTTCCGTCGTTATTACATGAATACATATATAATTAAAAGAAACTATAAATTTTTCTAAGGTACAAAGCTTCGATAACAAATAAATAATATTCTTAGACAACACAAAAAACGAATATTGACATCTATACCATGAAGAATTCAGTATTTTGCCAATGCAATTGCTGGCATCGATTTTTCAAAAAATCAAGTCACTTACATGTACTACGTTTACATGCAGCCGTTAGTTTAACAAACCGGTGTATACATGCAATTAGCTTGAACTGAAAGCGGCATTACTAACTCCCAAAACATTGTTGTTTTGTTTTATTTTAAAATATTCCTATTTTAAATGCTTCCTTTTCACCCTAATTTAAATAGCTGTTCTTATAATATTCCTCAGTTTAAGTTACGAAATTGATTTCCGTCTTAGCTTGTTTACGTTATGCCAAATACAAGAATACCTAACTTTTAAGATTCGGAAACCATCAACAAGTAATAATAATAACAGAATATTTATTATTAACCCACCAAATGGTTGGTACAATTGCGCTTAGTTTGAGCTAAGTTGTATACATACAAAATGAACTAGAATATTTTTTTTATACTTTTAGACCGAGTTTTATCAACTTGAATCTTTTCTTAGTTATTTCCATGCAGACCTCTTTTCAAGGATCAAGAGAATCAATTCTAACTGTTCGTTCCCTGCAATTGTTCTTAGATTTTTGGGTTTTCTTTTGCCGTTTGGCTTCCACTTCAACATTTGCTTTGATTATTTCTTATAAGTATTCAAATCATCTCAATCAATTCTAACTGTTCGTTCCCTGCAATTGTTCTTAGATTTTTGGGTTTTCTTTTGCCGTTTGGCTTCCACTTCAACATTTGCTTTGATTATTTCTTATAAGTATTCAAATCATCTCAATTTTTTTCTTCAAATTTTGTCAACTACTGTGTCATACATTATTGGTAATTCCTATGTTTTTATATTTTTACTTAAACAGTTGTAGGACTTATTTTCTCTAAAATAAATTTTTTTTTATAAAATTAATTTTAATAAGTTTTTCTTAACATTTGTATTTATCAATTTTACGGCAAACCACTTGAAATAGAATCATGGGCAATTTTTACATTTTTGGGTAGCAGATTATTTAAATACTGAATTGCCTAGGTGGGGCAGTCTCTAGTCTAGGCAGCATTTGTTATAAATGTCGCATCCGAACTTTTTTGAGATTTTGAGATTAAACGAGTTACTGCTTTAGGTAATACTTTATTATACGTTTCAATTGTAAACGGAGAGTTGAAAATTTCTACAAATTTTAAACGAAATAATATAATAAATAGTACTTACAATTTCTTCCTTTACTGATTTGCACTCTAAACTGATTTTCAAAGTTAGATGTTAGTATTTATATACAATTTTGTCCAATTTGAGTTGGCATCACCAGTAAAGACAGAGTTGCAAGCGCTAAATTCAAATTTAGTCTAGGGGCAAAGCAGACGATGTCAAAGTTCTTAACAACTTTCCCGTAACTTCTAAATTCTTTTATGTTGGCAACTTAATATGAACCAATTTGAGGTGCGTTACGTACGGAAAGACAGATAGAAATGGCTTTTTATATATAGTGTATTATCTTGTTTATCTCAACCTAAAATAACTTTTAATCCGAACAAACATAACGAAATTTGCCCACTCACTATATTTGGTATGACAACATTTACAGATTTTAAATTTTGATTAGGTTGTTGTGCAAACACACTCTGGATCTAAAGAAGACCGTTTATCACCATGGGCGACTTATGTTGTAGAGCCTCCGAAATCAGAAGGTACCATCTACAGACACAAGTTTTGGAATCCACCTGCTTCCGAAGTTAGTATTCTAGATATTATTAAAACAATTTAATACATAACAATTTTTAGAGGTACATCTTCAAAAATGCAAAAGTACCCAGACCCAAAAGCTTACGTATATACGAATGTCATGTTGGTATTGCAACATCAGAATGGAAAGTAGGATCGTATGATAATTTTTGTGACAATGTATTGCCTCGTATTGTTAAGCAAGGATATAATACTATCCAGGTGATGGCTATCATGGAGCATGCATATTATGCCAGTTTTGGATATCAGGTTACAAGTTTTTACGGTGCATCGAGTCGGTATGGAACACCCGAAGAATTAAAACGAATGGTGGACGAAGCTCACAGATTGGGATTGTTTGTTTTATTGGATGTTGTTCACTCACATGCAAGTAAAAACGTGTTAGATGGGCTTAATCAGTTTGACGGTACCGATTCGTGTTATTTTCACACCGGGTCAAGAGGAGTACATTCTTTATGGGATTCTCGTTTATTTAATTATACAGAATTTGAAGTCCAACGGTTTTTACTGTCAAATTTGAGATGGTGGTTAGAAGAATACCAATTTGATGGTTTTCGTTTTGATGGAGTTACTTCTATGCTGTATCATTCTAGAGGAATAGGCGAAGGATTCAGTGGAAATTATGACGAATACTTTGGACTGAATGTAGATACGGAAGCAGTCGTTTATTTAATGATTTCAAATTATATTTGTCACAATCTGTTTCCTCAGTGCGTTACCATTGCCGAAGATGTTTCTGGAATGCCAGGAACTTGTAGGCCCGTTTCAGAAGGGGGATTAGGTTTTGATTATCGTTTAGCAATGGCTATACCAGATAAGTGGATTAAATTACTGAAGGAAGTTAGCGATAATGATTGGGATATGGGTAACATAGTGCACACATTGACTAACAGAAGATGGATGGAAAATAATGTGGCCTATGCAGAATCGCACGATCAGGCTTTGGTGGGCGACAAAACGATCGCGTTTTGGTTGATGGATAAAGAAATGTACACCCATATGAGTACAGTATCAGATAGTAATCCGATTATTGATCGAGGAATTGCTTTGCACAAAATGATTCGTTTAATTACTCACGCTTTAGGAGGAGAAGCTTACTTAAACTTCATAGGAAATGAGTTTGGGCATCCAGAATGGTTGGATTTTCCTCGTGCGGGTAACAACAGTTCTTATCATTATGCTCGCCGGCAATGGAATTTAGTCGATGATGCACTTTTGAAGTATAAATATCTAAATGCTTTTGATGCTGGAATGAATCATTTAGAAGAAAAGTACGGTTGGTTGAGTGATAATCCTGCTTACGTAAGCTGGAAACACCAAGATGACAAAGTTATAGTATTCGAGAGATCTGGACTTTTGTTTATTTTCAATTTTCATCCCGAGAAAAGCTTTCCCGATTATCGTGTTGGAGTAGATTACAGTGGAACTTTTTCTGTTGTTTTATCATCTGATGCTGTCGAATTTGGTGGCCATAATCGAGTGGATACACTCATTAAATATCCAACTCAAATGGAAGGTTTTGCAGGTCGTCGATATTCTATTCAAGTGAGTATTTTAATTTTTTTTATCTCACAAATGATATTATTTTTGTTTCTAGATTTATATTCCATGTCGGACTGCTCTGGTTCTCAGTGGTTACTGATTCACTCAAGTATTTGTTAAATTTGTTGAGTTATAGTTTTCAAAGTTGTAATTGTTTATAGAAATATATTTGATACAATGTTTTTATTTTTATCTTCTTATTTGAAAAGGTTTCGTATATGTAGTTTGGGGACTCCTAATAAATCGAACCAATAACTTTTCCAAATGATGTTTTTAGCTTGTAAAATTATATAAACAGTGATCTAATACAATAAGTACCTTAAACTTACTAAATTTAGAATTTTTAAATAATATTATGAATTCGCCTGTTTTCGATCATTTAACAGAAATTTCATGTCTGACATGTTATAAAATATTAATTATTTTCCTTTGTATTTGTCACATTTATACCAGATATACGACGATGCAATGCTACTTTTTGGCTACATTTAATAACATTTGAACAATATAATAATATATACAAAACGCAAAGTTTGTATGTATATTTGTTCCATCAAAATATCCCAAACAGAAAGCTCTAAGGAAGGGAAATTTTAACTGAAGGTTCTGCTACGAATTCTAAAGTGAACACCGCTATTCTCAACTCTTCCACATCTTTCCGTTTATGTACTGGAAACATTCAGCAAATGTTATCGCAAAAAGCTAAACCTGTCATTCCTTCCATAAAATTTTTTTTGTCAACCTAAAAAATTTCTTAATTTAAAATTGTTTTAAATCGTCAAACTAAAAAAATTGAGAGACTACGGGAGATTAAAAGATCAGTGCGGCCTTTAGGCCGCACAAACTGGGTAATCGAGTTCCACATCATTCATACATTATATTTATTTATATATTATATATACTAATTGAAATATATTTTGAATACAAATTTTTAATTTTATATTATAATAACAATCTTTTAATTAGCTGATTGCTCACCTCCGCCTATTTGACACTTTACAAATGAAATTTTTAGAATCTCATTCGAAAAACAATGGAGAAAAATCTAGTACCTATGATACATTGCAAAAATTTTTATTTCGGTCACTTAGGACATAAATAGCTATTTCTATTAAAAATTAATTTTTAGATAATTTTTAAATTTATTACAGTTACTCACATTCTCGAATTTTTAATATCAAACCGCAGCAATATATAAAAATAACCAATTAAATTAAAGCAATATCAAGTGACTACGCAATATTGATATGAAAACAAATGAATAAACAACTTTGAAATAGGCAACATGAAAAGTAAAAATGGAAAATCAACAATTGTTATTATCGCAGCCAAGTATCTCATCAAAAGGTAAATAAAAACATATTGACATATAAGAAATAAATGTAAATTTCGAATACCTACATACAATTTTTTACTTACACAGTTTATTAAGTTTTGCTTAACGAATAATGGCGTAATTTAAACGAATTAGATGTTTTAGAGAATCTTATTTTTCGTGATTTCTTTCTGTCACTTTACTTTTAAATTTATAATTTAAAATAAATATTTCTCAACTTTTCAATTTTTGAACAGAAATGTACGGTAGTTTTTCAAATTACCCGCCACATATTTTTTTTCAACTTGACATGTTTCTCGACAAATTTGATTAATTAGCGACCGATAACGATAGTGGTTAATTTGTGGTAGTATATTTTTGGAATATTTTAATTGAAGCCGTTCATTTAGTAGATAAATTTGGTTTATGTAATCCATTTCAGACTTTTGAGGTTAGGTGAGGTGTCAGTGTTATCGGTCGTTTCGTGTTGCGGGGTTTAATTACATTTATGAATTAAATTGTAATAATTTAAATAAAATGTTATCTTCTGCTCAAGGAACGACGTCCAATAACGGGTCGTGCAGGAGTGATTGGTTGCCCGGAGGAACCGAACCTGAATATTCTATGGATCCTGCTTCGGGTGGATTTTTTCACTCGGATTACAAAAGGTAACTAAATCTCTTAAGTTTACGTTTACTAAGTTTTATTTGCAGACATGACGACCTAAAAGAAATGTTAGATTCAAACAAAGATAGTTTAAAGTTGGAAGCAATGAAACGGATCATCGGAGTATGTTTTTATATAACATCATTTTTCGATAACAATTGTTCTATTTTAGATGGTTGCCAAAGGTAGAGATGCTTCGGATTTATTTCCTGCAGTTGTTAAAAACGTAGTTTCGAAAAATATTGAGGTGAAGAAATTGGTGTATGTGTATTTAGTTCGATATGCCGAAGAACAACAGGATTTAGCTTTATTATCAATTTCTACATTCCAAAGAGCTCTAAAAGTATTTAAATATTTATTGGTGAATCGGTAAATAATTGAACCTAAATTTTAGGAACCTAACCAACTAATTCGAGCAGGAGCTTTAAGAGTTCTTTCAAGTATTCGTGTGAACATGATTGTACCCATTGTGATGTTAGCCATTCGTGATGCCGCTGCAGATATGTCTCCGTATGTTAGAAAAACTGCAGCGCATGCAATTCCAAAATTATACAGGTACTTGCTTTTTAATTATTTTTTACTCTTACTTTTATAGTTTGGTTGTAGTTTGGACTCTGAACAAAAGCCTGAACTTATAACTGTAATACAAAAGTTACTAGCAGATAGAACAGTTTTAGTTGTGGGATCTGCTGTGATGGCATTTACCGAAGTTTGTCCGGAACGTGTTGATTTAATTCACAAAGTGTTTCGTAAATTATGTGCATTGTTAGTGGATGTAGATGAATGGGGACAAGTTGTTATATTAAATATGCTGACCAGATATGCTAGGACACAATTTGCAGAGCCAAACTTACATGTAATTGTTTTATTTGTTATTAAAATTATTTATTTATTTTTTATTTCTTTACAGTATAAAGATGGCGAAAACGAACGAGCATTTTATGATTCTGGTTCTGATACCTCTGAAAAAATTACTGCTCCAACATTGGATGTCGATCATCGTTTGTTGTTACGCTCTGCTCGTCCATTACTTCAATCTCGTAATGCAGCCGTAGTGATGGCCGTTGCTCAATTGTATCATCATTGTGCACCGAAAAGCGAAGCTCCTGTATCTGCGCGTGCGTTAGTAAGACTTCTTCGCTCTCACACTGAAGTGCAAAGTATTGTGCTAGATAATATTGCATCGATTAGCTGTCAAAATCGTGGCACTTTTGAACCTTACCTGAAAAGCTTTTTTATTAGAACTTCAGATCCAACTCGAGTCAAGTTACTTAAATTGGATGTTCTAACTAATCTCACTACAGAATCTAATGTATCCATCATACTTAGAGAACTTCAGACTTATATCTGCAGTAGCGATAAACAATTTGTTGCTGCTACAATACAAGCTATTGGAAGATGTGCCTGCTCCATATCCGAAGTTACTGATTCTTGTTTAAATGGATTGGTTACCTTGTTGTCCAGTAGAGACGGTAAGAAATTTTTATATCAAAATTTTACGTCATAGCAAGTACGTGAGACAGACTGACACAAAAAAAGAAAATCTTTTTAATAATGCATTGACTTCACAAATCAGATTTTGCATTTAAATGTGAGATAAAAATTATAACTTTTGCACTTATGTGAAAACACTAAGCACGCATACCACATACATAGGACAGAAGGTTGCCAACACACTCAGTAATGCATGACACCCGAAGAAGAAGAAATTTTGTGCAAGAAACTATGATAGAAAACTAATTAGTCTGTAATCGCTAATTGTTCAGGTTATATATAATATTATTTTTCATTTCAGAAGCTGTTGTGGCTGAAAGTGTGGTTGTAATAAAACGCCTTCTGCAGACAAAAGCAGCTGATCCTAAAGAAATAATAATGCACATGACTCGTTTACTAGATAGTATAACGGTAGCCCAAGCGAGAGCAGCAATTCTATGGCTTTTAGGTGAACATTCCAATGTAGTACCCCGAGTAGCTCCTGACGTTCTTCGTAAATTGGCCAAATCATTTTCGGAAGAGGTAAATTGTAAATATTACAGCTTACATAACTAACACTTTCAATTTTTAGCAAGACATTGTAAAACTACAAGTACTTAATTTAGCTCTGAAACTTTACATCACCAATAGAAAAGAGGCTGAGTTACTCTGCCAATATGTTTTTAATTTGGCTAGATATGATCAAAATTACGATATCAGAGACCGTGTCCGATTGTTGAAATTATTTACGCAAAATCGTACTGGCAAAATTACTTCCAATGCTGCTAAGATTTTCTTAAAACTGAAACCTGCACCTTTATTGCAATCACAATTTATGGGTATGTATGATTCCTTTTAACTTTGTCATAACATAAAGTGAATGATTGTTACGATCAAACAATAATTACGAATACAACAAAACAAAAATCAGCCAATCAATTCTCAAGTGATGAACCAACATACATACGTCATTTCATTTATATATATATATAGATGCTTGTTTTTTTGATTTTTAATTTTAAGGTTTGAATATTTTGTTTTAGATCGCGAGCACCTACAGTTGGGTTCTTTGTCTCATTATATTAATTCACGAGCTGTTGGATATGAACCTCTTCCTCCTTTCCCTGAACATCCACCTCCTAGTGAAGTTAGGGATGTTGAACCGATCGAAATTGCTAAAGAAGTGCGAGCAAATAAATCTGTGAGTCAACAATACTATGAAATATATAAAAATTAATCTTATTTTTTCTAGGAAAAATCTAAAAATAAGGAATTATTTTTGTGGGAATCTGATCCTAGTGGGGTTTCTAGTGTAAGTTCCGATGGTAGCACTTCTTCTAGTTCTTCCAGTAGTGAAGACAGCAGTAGTAGTGATGAAGGTGACACCTCAGAATCTGAAGATGCGAGTTCTGGAAGTGAAAAGAGTGCAAGGTTGTTTATTGTTCTATTTACTGTATCATTTTTAATCTTATAATGTAGGAAAAATAGTGCATCATCAGAAAGCGATTCGAACAGTGATTTGGAGAGTGAACGCAGCAACAATGTGAAACCCAAAGATGTAAAGAAAGAAAAAGAAAAAATTGTTGTTGAAACTAAATCGAAGCAAAAAAAATCTAATTTGGATTTGTTATTGGAATTTGATGATATTTCTGTAGCTCCTGTTTTAACACCCTCTCTTGGTGGATTTTTAACTCCAATGGCGGAAACAACAGCTAATACAGTTACAGATATTCAAATTGTAACCACTTCTTCTGTAATTACAAAACCTATGGAGTTACTTAATCGTATTAGTGGGCGTGGCTTAAGCATTACTTATAGATTTACTCGAAATCCACACTTATTTTCTTCTAGTATGGTTAATATTGGATTAATATTTACCAATCACAGTAACGATGACATCACAAACATTCGCTTAGGAAAAAAGGTGTATTATTTGGATTGCTTTTATATCCTTTCTTTTTCTTTAATGTTTTTTTTTTTTAGTCGTTGGGAACCGGAATGAGTGTACATGAATTTGTATGTGTGACAACTTTAAATCCAAATTGCAGTTTAGCTGGTACTTTAGGTATTGACTTTAATGATTCGACAAACGCTGCCAACCTAGAAATTTTGTCATCCAAAGGCTTGAATAATATATCGATTAAACCAAGTATAGGAGAATTATTACGTCCTGTTACTATGAACGAACGAACATTTACAAATGAACAATCCAAGCTAAGGGGCATGAATGAACATATCACCACAATTTCCAATGCATTTATAAAAGATGCTACCAACAAAATATTGCAAGCAGCTAATGTTGCTGCTTGTCTGTGTGCAAAAGAAGATACCCTACGGTAATTTTTTAAATTCGGTTTTAAATTATATATTTTAAGTTTTTAATTACAGATTTGCTGGGCAGACTTTAACTTCATCTTCTTTAGTACTTATTGCTTTGTTAATTAAAGATGAACAAATAACTGTAACAGTTAATTGCGAAAAAATGGTGATTGGATCCATGCTTCTTAACGAATTGAAGTCGGCACTTATGTAGTTGAGAATCTTTGTTATATTCTGTTTCTAATATACATATATTCAAGTATTTTTTTAAATTTTTTATATTAATCAAACCACAAACAAAGCAAATTGTAGTTTGCACTGAGATTCCGTCTCGAGTATCTTGAGCAAATTTATTGTATAATGGTGCGATGTGCTCAAAGCGTTCAATGTTATAGCCTATAACCTTCTTGATTCAAAAAAAAGAACAGTCCGGTTAACAACGGGTGCCGGTAGCTCTGATGGATAGGGGGAGAGCGAGTCGCAGGTTCTTTTATTATATTAGAAAAGAAATTATGAATATATTGGGTTGCCTAAAAATTTATAAATATTGGCGCCACTGACTTTATTAAGCAACCTGTAAAAATAATTGTTGTATCAAGAAAACCCAAAGTCAGACAGGTTTCAAATTATATTGAACAAAAAACATAATAAATTCGCATCTACAGTAATTGACGATAGAACAAGAAAATTTTATAATAATTTAATACGTATACCCCGCGCGCAGAATAGCTATTTTGCCTGCCGGTTTCCAATTAATTTCTACTACTTTACTGTATTACAAATTCAAAATATATTGTTGAAATAAAAAAATAAATTAATCGTTCCGGATGATTGTTGACATTGACTTCGTTGGCGCAACATAAAATTTTATTATACGACCTGATATGTTTCTATTTTCTTTCTTGTTTATTGAAAGGCGGCAAGAATTTCTAATTGTCCTTTGACTCTTTTTGATATTGACATTCGACAAGGCGATATAATAGTTCACAGACAGGAAGGCTTTCCAAAAGCAACTTGTAATTTTGACTTCCAAGTTCATAGATCAAATTCGAATCCTCCAGCAAAATAATTAAATCAAAATGAAGATCAAAGAAGAACCTATTCAAAAAATTGACAATAACTTCCTGGTCAACTATCACAATTTAGCTAAATTATTACCTGTTGTTCGGTTCTTATGGAAATTCAATTATTTGAGTTAAACAAAGTTTCCAACATTTGTGATGTTAACTCTATCAAATATGGCTTGAAAGTGAAATATCTGATTAAATCGAGTACGCATAATTTCCGCGTTTCCTATCTAAATTCGAAAAGGGGGGAATTTGTTTCTAATAAACTACAATATACAAGGCCGTACCAAACTGAATGTTACAAGCCATACTTTAGGCATACTTTTGAAGCACTTTTAGTTTATTCCTTAACGACCTATTAAGAATCCATAGTACACAGTGGAACAGTAATCTACATGGCACAATAAATTATAATCATAATTTAAACAAATGCATTATTTAATTTTAATTCAAAATCAGAAATCTGGATACCATCTTCATTGTTCACGTGCGACAAATAAATATTAGAAGCATTTAATACTACTTATTGAAATCGGCTTTCATCATCGATTCCATAAAAGAAAATTTTTATTCATAATACTTTAAGAACCAAAATTGCTATACCACCTTGCACTTTGCGATAGAAGCATGAATTTTTGTACAGTAATAATTGTAGATGCAATCATTTTTAGACAAAATTATTATATTAGTTTTTCCCATTTATCTCATGTATGAATCGTCTGAGAGTAAAAAAATTATTATTATTTAATAATATAATAATTAATAATAATTATTACTAAAAAATTATTTAGTATAAATAAATTTGCAATTAATTTTTAATTAATCTCATTATTTTCAGAATTTCTGTGAAAAATTTTTTTCACCAAAGTTGTAGCCCGTTAAATTCTCTAATTGCCTTTACTTCTTCTTACTTTTTTTTCCAATTCTTCGCCTCGTTTTTCTTCTCATTAATCATATCTTCATCTTATATCTTTGCCTGTCTTCGGATATGGTGCTTTTTATGTTCCAGGTTGATATTTTTTTTTAATAACTTTTAAATGAAGTTCAATTTTATAATTTATATTTTATTGATCGAATATATGGTCTTTAATATTATATATGGAATATGATGTCGTGGTTGGTGTAGACCTTTTCCTTCAAGTACCCTCATAGGAAGAAATCGAAAGGGGTGAAATCAGAGAATTGTGGGGGGCAGTCGATATCGCCAATTTTTAACATTAACACACCAACTTCAAACAATGCTTCTTCGATTGAAGTGCTGCGAAGGAAGGAACTTATGTATAAAATTGTCGGAGGAAATTTTAGCTGCCGGAGGAAATCAAAAACCTTCTTTTGATTCAATTTAAGAAAAGAACCAAAGAACTTTTAGTAGAGAGGGCGCTCTACAAAGTCGAAGAATTCTTTCGAGATGAAGTTGAGATGAAAACCAGCAACAGCTGATCTCCACTTTTTTAAAGTTTACATTGTATTTTGTAACGCTAAATAAAGATTATTATTATTATTCGACCGGGAAAAATTTCTCGCAAAATTTGCATCGTAGCACGAGCTGTGTATGATGTGGCACCATCCACTGGCGTACCTAGCGCTTTTGCCTCCCGGGGCGGTCTTAAAAATTACCTCCCTCTCTTATAAATATTACTGAATATATATATATTGTCATGTTTCAAAAGTGATTCGGACCCACCCTATACATTTTGGTAAAAATTCATTTATTTATTTAAGTTATGTTTAAATTGATTTTAAGTTGGAAGATTGTAAAATTGGCAAGGTGGGGACGAATCACCGGAAATTCATGGCCTTTTGCAAAAAATGGTCGACGTGATGGCCGTGTTAATTTATTAGTTTAAATAATTTTTGAAAAGATTTGCAGTTTTTAAAATATAAGTGATTTAAGGCCTTTTGCCAAAAATGGTCGACGTGATGGCCGTATTAATTTATTAGTCTGAAAAATTTTTGAAAAGATTTGTAATTTTTAAAATATAAGTGATTTTGGCCTTTTGTCAAAAAATGGTCGACATGATGGACGTGTAAAATTCATGTCCGAGTAATTTTTAAAAAAGTTTATAATTTTTAGAATACAAGTAAAAGTTTTGAAGTTAATAAAGTGTTTTATTGAAATTATTATTATATTGGATTATATTGATTTTGAAGAAAGTGTGAATTTATTTTGGAGGAAAAGAAATTGAATGGAAGCTGATTAAATAATTAAATACAAAATTAAATACGAAGGAATTGGAAGAATTCAGATCTATTAATAAAAAATTATTTGGATGGGCAGGATTTTATAAAATTAAAAATTATTGAAGGTAACACAAACGTTGATGATAAGCGGGCGATGCGATACGGCAATCATAGCATTTTGCATTCCCATTTTTATAAATTATTAAATTGAAGTTTCACGAATTATTATGAAGAAAAATATTATTAATTAGAAGATACTATAAAAAAAAAAAAAATTTAAAAATAATTTGAATAAATTACATCTCAATATATATATAAAAATTTAATAAAAATTAAGTACC
Source organism: Cantharis rustica (assembly GCA_911387805.1). Taxonomy (NCBI): domain Eukaryota; kingdom Metazoa; phylum Arthropoda; class Insecta; order Coleoptera; family Cantharidae; genus Cantharis; species Cantharis rustica. The sequence goes on from OU426883.1 coordinate 24,991,776, forward strand.
AACATTACTAATATTAAAATAGCATGTTATCTTTCACCCGATTAGTTAAAGTAAGTCAATGTATATTATACAGAGTAAATAGGTTTTTTATATTATTTAATAAAAATATGTATGTACAAAAAGAAGCAAAATGCCGCCTCTAGCAATGTGCCGCCCGGGGTGAGCCGCTCCTACTGCCCTTCCCCTAGGTACGCTAGTGGCACCGTCTTGTTGGAACCACAATTAGGATTCAAGCAAGTTTTCCAACATGTCCCGATAGCGGTTAGCAGTAACTGTTACAGCATTGCCTCTAGCATTCTTAAAAAAATACAGTCCAATGACGCCGTCCGCCGATCCATATGGCGCACCATGCAGTTACTCTACGAAGGTGTAGTGTCCTTTGGTGTATCAATTGAGGGTTTTCGGTGCCATATTAACGGCTGTGCTGTTTATTAACAATAATTGTTGAAATAAAATGTTTTAAATGATTTCAACACGTTGTTGCAACGTTAACTGCTTCATAATAAAGCACACTGTATATACATAAATAGAAGATAGATAAAAAAAAATATGGGTACTTAAATAGTTCAAAAAAACTTGTTTATAAAATTCATTTTAATAAGCAGGGGCTATTCAGAAAATACGTTCACAAAAAAAGGAGGGGGTATTGCTTAAAGTGATGATAGGAGGGGGGGGGGGGGGTAAGAAACCGTAACGTTCGCGCAGTTTATCAATTTTATTTTAATTTTTTCTTGACAAATTGTTTAAAGGGGGGGGGAGTCCAAAAAAAGCAAAATTTTGCTTGACGTATTTTATGAACTACCCCATATCAACCACAGTAATTGTTTTTTTAAAAGATGAGTGTACAAATACTTTGTTACGTATAATACTCTTGAGTATTATACTTACAGTTGTCCACGAGCAAAACAATCTTTTGTAATTGCAATCCAACAACTTGCAAAGTTTTTCCCTGCGATATATTAATCTACATGTCGAAACTTATTAGCTTTACTGGAAATTGGATTGGCAAATCTGATGTTGCAATTCCTTCTTCGCTGACGACATAAATTACTACTTTGCTCGTTCAGTTGATGATGAAAGATTAAGGGTAATCCATTCTATACCTCCCCTACAGGACCCGGTTTCAAAAACCTCAGGTTTGTGTGCATGACATGTAATCGACTTTGCGGAATCAGGGGAGCCCAAAAATTTTTTCATCCAGACTTATTGGTCAGTTTTGCTCGGCAAGTATTTTAGTAACAAAAAATTATTAATTAATTTTTCACTTTCACCTTGTAAATATTTAAATGTGCTACAAGAAAATTCAAATCATTTTAATTTTTTTGACTTCCGGCTTACACATGTGCGAACCTTATCAGTAATGCACCTTGTAAATAACAAAATACATCGAATTACTCGGCACTCACTTTTGTTTTAAACGCTGTCGAAGTATGTCGTCTCAAAAATTTATTCTTATTGTGTTGCTATTTTCCACCCTTGTGGAAATTTCTGAAGTACAATACAATAATTTGTATCAAACCTAGATGGTAAGTTGCATAAATTTTATAAATGTTCTAGTTTATAACTTTAGCTTTCGTTTGTATGAACGAAAAGAAAAATGTTATTATAAATTTTGGTGTGACGTTTTAGTAATTTTGTGACGTAGAACTTTAACATTTTGTTTTCCGTCAGTCGTAGATGCGGAGCCTCTTGGAAATTGTCAAATTGCATTAAATTCGAATTCAACTAGTGGTAGTTTGTTCTTCTCTATCAAAGTGGAAATTGTATTTTTTTGAAGATCAACAATTTGAAAAGAGGCGAGTTATAAAATGTTTAAAATGTTATAAAATGTGTAAAACAATGTGTTTCCGATGGTTTCTTTCTATCTAGAGAATTTAATACAGATTTTTGTTTTACAGATTCTTTTCGGCCGTTATGGCTTTGCTTCATGACGTGAACGATGTCAAATTGCAGTCACCGTCATTTCGAAGAAAGAAACTTTAGTCAGCATTGAATCGATTGGCAAATTTTCAGAAAAACTCGAGGAACAAAAATGTAAGTTAAAAGTCATTATTTATTTGTACGGAAAAGAAAATTTAGTGAATGATTCAACTTGGGCAGAAATTTTGTATGACCAATCAGTTTTTTTACCATATTTTAAATTTGGTCTTTTTTTTCTGCCTGGATAAATTGCAATCCTGTTATGCGTAATTTTCTTGCAGAATTGTTTTCGGGGTTTATGACGTAAAACATTTAACATTTGATTGTCAAATTATGAATTAGCGTCATTTGATTGAAAAACTTCATATTTTTTCTTTGTATACCGCCGCGCCGGTGGTAATGTTATAGCAAATGCTATCATAAAAAATTAATCATTAAGTTTTACACTTTATTAAATGACATCAAAATTCAAGCTTTTGAGTTTTATTGAAAAAACTTGTTTTTCTTCGATCGACAAAATTCAAATTTGTGTCATTTTAATAAGTAAGTTTAAAGTTTGACTTTTCGTGAAAATAATTGTTTTACTTGTGCATCTACTACTGTTTCAAAAAAAAAAATGTAAGAGTTATTTTGATTTGAAGTTCAAAAACTCAAACCAAGCCAAAATACGAACTTTGTTTGACAATTATTTTACGTTTTGAAAACTTTATAATAAAAATATATTCTTTTCTTACAGGTCAGGTTTCAGATAATTAATCGATTTCCTTCAGTAATAAGAATAACGGAAGTCCGATGTAGTATTCTGCTTTGTTTTTCAAGTGTTTAAAATTTTGTGTGTGGAAAATTTCCTACTTACAAATATTGGCCTTTAATTTATTTATTCGGGATAAGTGTACGGAAAAATCGTAATTTCGCGGTCGGAAGTGTGGTGTCGAGTACGAAATTTTGTAGACAAGCTTGATGGAAGCTTTAAATAATCGCGAATCATTTTATATTAAAATCTTGGTGTTAATAGCAGTAGTGTTCAGTGTTCAATTAAAAATTTTTTTTGTGACCGTTAAAAATTCGTGTTTGAACTTATGTTAAGTGCCCTAGGCTGGAATTGGAGGAAAGACGACGACTATTACGACAGGACTGCTGTGATAAAGGTAAGTTCGATTGAAAATACGAACCGAAAAATATGAATACTAATAATTTTTCCTTATTATAGGTAGGGTCCACTTCGTGGGTTTGTCAACAATTAAAGGTTAGTCAACAATTTTTCTCAAGTGATGTAGCGGTGAATTATTGTGGAATAGTGTGAAAACTATATTTTTCTTTAAATGTAAACTGTGTTTAAAATTGTTAAGGTAAGAAACTTATTTGTTTTTCCATAATTATCTTAACCTTTGTTTAATAGGTGTTGATTGATTCTGATCTATCCCATATTAGGAACAACTGAAGTCTCATACATACAATTACCGTTCGGGGGTTTTATTTTTCAAATATTCCGCAGTCTTTTGGGTAGACTTTATTTAAATTAAAAAAATTATAGATCAAGAGTAGTATAAATTTATACTATTCTTGATCTATAATTTTTTAATTACAGATAAATTGTCCGATATTCGCGCCTATAAAAATTGTAATCACCGGTCGGTTTTCGCGGTCGGGAGTGTGGTGTCGAGTACGAATTGTTGTGGAAAAGCTTGATGGAAGCTTTAAATAATCGCGAATCAATTTTTATTTAATTCTTAGTTTTAATATTAGTGATTAGTGTTCATTAAAAAAAATTTTTGTGGTCGTTAAAAAATTGTGTGAGTGTTTGAACTTACATTTGGTGCCCTAGGCTGGAATTGGAGGAATAACGACTATTGGGACAGAACTATAATGATAAAGGTATAGACTGAAAACACGAACCAAAAATAAATTATGAATACTAATAAATTTTTCTTTCTTATAGGTAAGGTTCATTTCGTGGATTTGTCAACAATTTTTCTCAAGTGATGTAGCAGTGAAGTATTGTGGGATAGTGTGAAAACTACATTTTTCTTTAAATGTAAACTACGTTTAAAACTGTTGAGGTAAGGAACTTGTTTCATTTTCAAGAGATTCAAAATATAATGTTGTAATCTAATATACCATTAAATCAATTCACATTTTTTTGGGTTTATATCAGAGCTTAATATTTTGAAATTTCCTACGCTATACATACTGCATTGTGGGAAGCACAGAAATTTTTAATTTAGTTATAGTCTACAGTATACCAATTTTCGTGGAATATCCCAAGTGTAGCACTTATCAGGCCTCCCACAACAAATTTTATAGATTTTAGGTAGGAATTTAGGAAATTTTATAGCAAAATTTTAGGAATTTCGATGGAATTTTTATATCAAAATTTAGGAATTTAATAATATTGCCAATAAACTAAAATAATAATAATATAAAATATAGGTACATAAAATTTTAACAAAAAGTAATAACAGAATAATATTCTGTTATAATAAATAACAAATAATCTTATAATAAAATTATATAATATATTATACTTTATTTATTTTTCTTAAATCTTTTACTAAGACGGTTGCACTCTGCTGTTTTTCCAAATCGGTTATAATTTTTTGTGACTCGGCAGATTTTTGAACTCCGGCTTCAATCATCATATGTGCAGATGTTAATAAATGTTTCTGATGTAATAAATTTCTGCTAAATTTTGGGTATCTTTGATTTCACCGAGCTGTTCTAATAACATTTCTTTTTTAACAAATTTACATAGTACATTGTATAGTAAATTGCCAATAGATGGATATAACAAATGTATTAATGGTTCATCGCTTTGAAATTTGATTAAAAATTCTTCAAATATTTCTCCCAACTGTATCGCAAAACTTATATACATTCTTGTTGTATCCGAATCTTTGAGACGTTCACATATACTGTTATAACGTTGATTATTTTTCAAACTGCTATTGAAGTTTTTTTCCTTGGGTAGTTCTGTAAGAAAATATTGTTTCAAATTATGCCATTGATTCAAAATTCTTAGTAATACCTTCTTTAAACTAAGCCACCGACTGCTAACATGCTTTATCATATTCAGAGAATCTAAATCGGTGATAACAATAACTAATTTATAGTCTTCTCTTCTTGCACTACTATACTTGAAAAAAAAGTGCTAGTCGTAAGCAAATCCATCGAAATCAAATGACAGTTGTTTTAGTCCATTACTATATGCTATTACTATATACTGTATGAACCGGATGTAAGCTGCACATACCAATATCTAAAATGTCTTTATCGTCTGTCTTGAACTGGTCTTTTAAATCGCGCTGAAATGATAAATTAACATTGGGACCATCCATGCCTAAATGAAGTAGGTATTTCGTATCCAATTTTAACTTCTTGACAAAATCAAAAAAGTGGTTTTTCAAATCTTTGGCAGTACAATGCCCGAGAAATAACGATCCAGCATATGCATTTACTACTTGTTTGTGTGCATTGAATAATATTGTATATATCCATCATACTGTTTTTTAATTTGAGCAGTAGTAGTTTCATTAAATTTACATGTAAACGGTTTATTGTTGGAATCATTTCTAAGTAATTCTGTAACGTACGGTGCTAGTGCAAATTGCACAATATACTTTCATTTCGTTTCACCCATTTTAAAACTTTTTGCAAGATCAGAATCGGGAAACATCAATTCGAATAAATTATTTCTATTTGATTCAGAGTTACTTGCGAATGATTGGTTGCTCGAAACGCAGTGTAAAGCCCATAAAACTTCAGCCTTCATAATTTGTTCTTCGGTAGTTAAAACCAATTTGCCTTTGGTTAATTGTAGACGTTTACCGGAAGCAAACATCAATGTTGCTTGATTTGACTTACCCGCAGCTACATTTTGTAATTGTAAATGTTTTTTTGAATTACCATGCGATTTCACTTGCCCCACACCACTTCCATCAACGCGAAATTCCACTTTACATAATTTACAAAATGCTGAATATTCGTTATGTGCAACACATTTCAACCAATCGAAACTATTCTCCCAAACTTTGCAATACTTCGTAGCTGAACTAGGCATTTTCACACCGCTTTTTATTAAAATTAATTTACAGGTAATTTGTAGATTCACTAAACTAAACACAATAAAACTGATTTTCAATATTTTGATTTTAGGGTCGTGGTGTTTTGAATATTATGTAAAATCGAAATACTAATTGGTAGTTGATATTAGTAATACTTGGTATTAGTAATACCAACTTAATATTTTTTAATTTTGAAATTTAATTTAAAAAAAAAACTGCAACAATATAAAATAATTTTAGGAATTTAGTACTTTTTACGAAAATTTTAGAAATTTAGGAAAAATTTTTGAATTTTAGGACAAGTGGGAGCCCTGCACTTTGCAACATCGTAAAACTATGATAAATAGAGAGCAAAAACTTTAAATTGAACTGTCGAACATTAAATTTTAATCATTCACTAAATTCACTCACTTTAAATAAAATCACTAAACTTTAGTGATTCATTTATCTTTTATTTGTTTTTATAACGTGGTAATTAGTAATTAACAAATAGATTAATTATTATATTTTTATAAGTAAGCTCCATGAATTAAAATCTTGTATTTTATTACCCATTGCATAATTAAGGAGTGAGCGTTGCGAATCCTTTATTGTGCAGTGCTGCACTCATCAGCTGTAGTCTTCATGTATGTATGGACACAACATTCCGATCACTTCACAATGCCCTACGTGCTAGTCAGCTGTCCGCTATATCGAAAAACGAAGAGATAATCGTATCATAAAAGTTCTCGCATTAATATTAATGCATTCATTTCAACGTCTAATAAGTCAGAAATACAGGGTCTGTCTCATTCCTTAATAATTATTCAAAAGTTATTGAAATGAATGCATTAATATAAATCCGAGAACTTTTACGGTGTGTATATAAATATTTATATTGAATTTATAAGAATACTTGAGTTTCGTATAAAAAAATGTAAAACAATAAGACATTAAAATTTCACTTAACTGGAACATTTGAAAACGACACATTTTCAACAGTCACATAGTAGTGTGCATACATGACATCTTAAAAACTCCCCATAAGGTTCGCCTATCTGATACTATATAATAAAAGACGGAGTCCCTGTGGTTACAGCATAACGGATAAAAGAAATAAATATCGTTTATTAAAATTTTCGTCAATCATATTCCTGCCAAAAATTTGTAATTGGTTTAATACGAATTAACTCATAAAGCGTTAGATATATATAAAAGATAAAGTGTAATCTAACAAATTTATTTGTAAAAAGCCTTACATACCATATTTACAGCATACTATATCAACACCTAGTGCAGCAGAATGCCATAATCAGTGCCATAACTGCTAACACATAAAATATGCAGTGGTAAATTAATAAATGAATATAAATCCAAAATAATATAATAAAATAAAACCAACAGTTGTATATTTATATATAATGGTTAGCATAAGCAAAGATCCATTCTTTTATAAATATGGCTTAATGGTTTTAAAATAAATAAAAATGTAAAGAGTAAACTATTTGAACTTATACAATTGATACATGATGAAGAATTTCTTCGATATAATAATTTATAGTAATTAATAATTTTTGAAAAAGTAAAACATACAAATTTGCTTGAGCAATTAATTTATTTGTTGCACTACAAATTACATGAAAAAAATTTTACGACCACAATACCAAATTGTAGCCAACACCTAACAAAATAAAAGAAATTGTATAATATTTACAATTGGAATTTCATCTTTGTGTCATCTACGACCTGGCACAAAAAGTGCAATTTTAAATTGTCCAACTGATTGTTATTATTTTACAATTAGGTAATTAGAAAAATTAAATGCCGTTGGTGTGAAGTTTTTCAAAAATTATCAATTTCTTTTAAAAATTAATTAAATATAATTTGAATAATCAAAACAAAAATTGTTCTACAATTTTCAGACTATTACCGACACGTATTTGACACACACGTGACCAAAAAGTTGAAATAGTAGAACACTCGTGTGTTGTAAAAAGATCAAATTCTGTGTAAAAATTTAATTATCCATTGCAAATCGACGGGTCCATTCTTTGGCATTACGAATTGCTTCCACTTCATTTACTTTCCACAACTCTGCAACATCATTAGCCAAGGGATCATCGGGATTTGGTGCACTCAGTAAGGCTTGAATTGAAAGTAACACAGTACGAATTTGAAGAGCCGGACTCCACTTATCCTTCAATATGTCTAAACAAATTCTTCCGAGTCTATCGATATTTGGATGATAAATTTTAGTTATAAAACGAACTTTAGGCGCTGACATTGGATAATCTTCTGGTAAAAATAATTCTAGTTTAAATAAACCTCCTTCGAAAGGCGAATCTTCGGGTCCTGTCACTATGACGTGAAAATACCTAGCGTTACTATCATCGGGGACAGCACTTATTCCCGGCACAGGTTCTTGTAATAAACGTTGAGTTTCCTTTATAATTCTGCGTGGTAAGGCTGCCATTTTAGTAACAAACAGTACCAAATTATTTTAAATAGTCTCCACTAAATTTAAATAAAACTAAAACCGCAAATGTTTTCCTTGTTCACAATGAAGTTTTTTTTCATTATTTTTTAATACTAATGACCGATCACGTATTTTTCCGTATCAACTAAAATTTACCGATAAAGAACTTAATTTTGACCATTGACACACCATGGTCTTACGACAAAGCCACGCGCATGCCCCCATTTATCTACCTTGCACCCATCAGTGACTACCAAAATATTTCAAATTTTATTGTCGGCATCGACTTAAATTAATCGAAAAAAAACTACTTATAAAAATATCGCAAATGTTAACACAATCGGTTCTATTCGCGTTGGTCGATAACTTATCAAATTTTGTCGAAACATTTTGAAAATAGTCAATCGTGATAATTTTACTATTCGGGACATTTTTGTAGCAAACACTTGACAGTTTTTAATAGACGTGGATAGAGGATTTCGTTTAGGGTAAAGGGGGGGGGGTGATAATTTTTGTGTGATTTTACTAATCTTCCAGAAAATTCATTCTTAACAAAAAATTTGATAAAATTTTAAATAGAACAGTTAGTGATTCGCGAATAAAATCAACGATGGGGGCGTTGCTAAATTGTCAAAATGACTGTCATATGCGAATAAATTGAGGTTATAGTTGTGTTTACAGTGATCGGATCAACCTTGTAAATTTTTTTGTATGTTCGAATTATCAAAGAAAAAGATGAAATGACGAAACAAATTGCTCTAAAATCTTTATTTAATTACAATGAACCACGTTTAGTACTCGCATCGAAGTGTTCTCAATTCTGCCACCAGACGTCGCATTCTTAATTTTATTTGCGAATATCTTTACGATTTCAAAATTTTAAAATTGGTCAAAATAAAATGCTTCGGTTGTGAGTTCAGGGAGGTTGCAATTACCGGGTTGCAAGAACTATTTGTTCAGATTGACATCAGACCTAAATTTTTGGATAACTGTTTAGAAATTTGTGTTATTACTCCGTATTTAATTTAATTAACTAATTAATTGAACAAAGTGCGTTATTGTGTTGTTGTGCTGTGGCGGAAATCGAAATATGTGAACTACTTTTAATAGTCACACATTATTTGTGGTGTCGGCCACAATGTTACGGCTGATTCATCACAAGTAAAATTTATGAAGTAGATGGCACGAGAATACCTTACCTAATTTTCTTGAAAACTTTATAGTTTAATTTTAAACTCTAAACTTTCATATGATCGCCTTTGTGCTTCGGAGGGCAAGTAAATCCAAAGATAGTGGTTTTGGAACAGTAGTTACGCCCACAGATACGGCACTGCTTCAAACGAAATCAACAATAAATACCACTATAGTAATAAATTATTACTATGGTGGTATACTGGTATAGGTATTACTAATAATTTACACAATTTTGTTGTAACGCAATACAAAAAAATTCGACATTTTTAGTACTGCAGGCGACGTAAGAAGTAGTGACCCACGGGACATAACCTATCATGGATGAACAACCAAGAATAAATTTTAAATAGCATTATTTATAATGGAATTATTATTAACATTTAATTTTTACGAATTACTTACTTGTCAGTAAGGTGGCAAAAAGGGAGAGCAATCTTTATTATTAAAAAATGTCGGGATCTTCACATCACTTTCTACCTGGATTAACGAATGTTCAAAGTGGAGGTATGGCTTCACAATTTGGTACAGGGCCTATGCAAAATCAAATGGGAAACGGTATGCAAAATCAACTAAGGAATCAGATGTCGGTCCCATTATCGAACCAAATGAACTCGCAGTTGAACAACCAAATGGTTTCTCAAATGGCAAATCCAATGAATAATCAAATGAATTCTGCATTAACTGGCGGTAATCAAATGATGGGCCCTTTAGCACAGCAGTATAACATGAATAGTAATCCAAATCATCAAGTTCAAAATGCCTTGCAGATGCAACAAAATCCTATAGGTTTCGTAGAAGTAACTTTTTAAACAACTTTAGATGTAGTTTTAAAATTTTAGCAAATTTGCAACATCATGCAATGCAGCAACAAGTGTTACAGCAAGCACCCAACCCCGCTCCGACTACTCCGGCTCAACAATCAAAGGAATTTAACACAGCATCGTTGTGTCGAATTGGACAAGAGACGGTGCAGGACATTGTGAGCAGAACTCAGGAAGTTTTTCAGACTCTGAAGGCCATACAAGTAAGTAAATGGTGATTCTTATTTTTTAGAATAGATCAAGTCTTGAATTTTACTTCAGCCACCAAATGGAACACCGCAAGGCAGTAGTGCGAGTAATGAAAAAAAAGCCAAAGTCCAAGAATTGCTTAGAACAATTCGTGTTTTATTCAAACGCCTACGATTGATATATGAAAAATGCAACGAAAATTGTCAACTACAAGGAATGGAGTATGCTCACATCGAAAGTCTTATTCCATTCAAAGATGGAGTAGATCCGAAGCACGACGAAAAGAAAAATTCCGAGTCCTACCGCTTGGCTTGTGAAGAAAGTAAAGATGTTATGGAACAAGTTGTACTAAAGAACAGGCAATTAAAGGAAGTGATCGATCATTTAAGACGGATAATATGGGAAATCAACACAATGTTAACAATGAGACGATCATAATTTATTTTATTTTTACATTAATTTTACTTTAGAATTAATTATACAGAAATATCATAAATTTTCATTATTAAAATAATTTTTACCACAATCAATACAAATTGTATTATTATTAATTAAATTATTGTGATTTGTAATAAGTTTGTCGCATACGTTACAATGATCTAGTAAATTATTCAAAATAGAGTTTGTTTCTTCTTCTTCATATAAATTATACTGTTGTGCTTGATAATATGAATGATTGTATTCTAATTCTTTTTCTACTTCGTCAAACAAAGCTAGAATCTCATCTGGATTGAGCAATTCTGCTTCCACGATAATTTGTTCATCTGGAGTTAGCGCCTCATGAATACACGACAAAGTACTTTTGAATAAATCCCTTCGCCTGTTTAATTCGTCATTTCGGCCTTCTCTCAATTTTTCTTTGTATCGCTAAAAATCAAACTATTAAAGTATTTCACACTTTGGTAAATTTCAAAAGTTTACTTATTTATTACTTATTATTATTGTACCTTGCGAACACTATTTCGGAACCTTTCAACCGATGGACTTCTTTTAATATTCCTTTGTTGCGTTAACAACTCGGAAGACATTTTAAAATTTTGAATCGAGTCAATTTGTTATGTTTTTCCTATTGATTTTTTGACAAACACCAATAACGTACATAACCTTAATTTTAGTATTTCTTGGTTTTTATAATCGTAATCAATGCCTGCCAACCCGTAACTCAAGGTTAACCATAGGCGGATCGCCATCAAACAAAGTGCTAAAATATAGTACATTTCAACCCAAGCATTAGCCGAATTTCTTTTTCTCTCCATCGCAAATGAATATCCTAAAGGTGATATCAACGATATAATAGTGAAGAAATAAAAATATAAAGTCGGCGAAATGTACACCACTGGTAGTCTAAAATTTGAGAGAGAGTTTAGATGAGTTGGCTCGCGTTGGAACTTATTTTGTAAGAGAGGGCGCCCAGGCAATCTGCACTATATTTGATCCACATTGCATTAATTTACGTGGCGTCTTCATTTCATATACATTATACATACGTATTTAGTTTTATAACTTAAAAAGAAAAAGATTTATCAAATAAAATGTATCGGTTAATATTTCTGTGTTTGTGTAGTTTATTGGTTGCAGTAAATTGTAATTTAGAAGAAGAAGGTGGACCGAGATTGTTGGTATCGAAACAAGTGTTAAATAAATATTTAGTTGAAAATATGGACATTTTGGTTAAATACACCTTACACAATGTTGGAAATTCACCTGCCCTTAATGTGCAATTTGTGGATAACGGATTTCACCCCGAAGCTTTTCTTACAGTTGGTGGTCAACTAAAAACGACCATCGATAGAATACCACCGCAAAGCAATCTTACCCATATTGTCGTAGTAAGACCCACCAAATATGGATATTTTAATTTCAGTGGAGCTGAAGTTAGTTATAAAACTTCTGATGATTCCGAAGGGGTAACTTGAATTACTACTTTTTGATTTTATTACGTAATCATTTCTTTTAGGTGCAAATATCTTTAAGCAGTGAACCAGGAGAAGGGGCAATCATAGCTTTCAAAGATTATGATAAGAAATTTTCTTCACATGTTCTCGATTGGGTAGCATTTGCGGTAATGACTTTACCTTCCCTAGCTATTCCATTCTCTCTGTGGTACCGCAGCAAAAGTAAATACGAAAAACTTTTAAAACCAGGAAAGAAAATACATTAACAATTTTTTATATGATGTATGTTTATAATAAAATCTAAATATTAATTTCGCAGTTTTCCTTCGAAAAACTTATTTTTTTTAATTTAATTATGAACTTAAAACTTTTGATATTGGATTTAAGCAAATTAGCTACATTTGTAATCTAAATATTAATTTTCATTTTTCCTTCGTAAACTTTTTTTTTTGAATTTAATTATGAACTTAAAACTTTTGGTATTGGATTTAAGCAAATTTGTAACGTCTATCAAGTTATTTCATAAACTATACTTAAGGTTACGACCACAAAGTAAGAAATTTGCATAGATTTGATCAAAACTGTTCATCGAATTTTTATTTTGAGTTCATCAAATTACTTTTTTTTAAATTTTTATATTATAATTTCTCTTAGTGGATTGGCGCCATTTAATTAATTTGTTTAAATTTTAGTAGTAGGTGGTCACAGTGAGACTGCAGCCTTATAATTAATATTATGGCAAAGGCTAATAATGTATACATTTAATTACTTTATTTAAACGCTAGTTTTCAAATTTAGCTGTTTTATATGAAAAAAACTATTCCTGCGGGCAATCAAACTTGGGACCTTGAATCCACACTTTTAAAAAGAAACGATTGCCATAGCACTTCAAAAACAAGTGTGATTAATTTTAGTGCTCTTTCAACCTACCAAAACCTGTCCCAATTCTGAAGTTACACTTAGAGGTTCTTCTCGTTAGTCAAAGCGCAGGTTATTAAATACTATCTAACATTGAACTTTGTATCAGAAACAGTTTTTTATCTATATTATCGGTTGTTTATTATTAAAGTGTATATAATAGGTAAATATGATATTATTTATGAACATATAATTGATAAAATTTGTACGGACACATTTCCTATAGTCTTGATAATTTTGTTTTGTTTTAATTAATTAAAAAAATTTTGCAACTAAAAAGAACTATTTTCATTCATCAATGTAATCGTGATAATTATAAACTTATTAAAGGATAGTACATGAAATTACCTCCTCAGAAGTATTTTTGAAATCTGTCATATAAAAATCGATAGTACGGAACACAAACAAGAGTAATACATTTCACTTTGAAAAGGTTTTTCTAGACAGATTACAGCTTGGTGTCATTGCCTTCCAAAGGAAAATGGTCAGAAATAAAGTTCTTATTTCATTTCAAGTCAAACCAGGTACTCGGCATTAACAGTCATGCATTTAATCGAGACGTATAAAAATTTTGATAAAACTTTATAATTTAATAGGACTTACTTTAATGCATAGTTGCCAAAAAACGTGTACAACTGCTCATAAGAGTATGTTAATATATAAATAATAAAATATATAACAAAATTTGTATTTAAAATTTTTAATTGTGTAAGTATTAAATACCATCAAATAGAAACATAGCTTTTACAAATTCATAATTTTATATTATATCGAACAATACATTACAGTCAAACTGTAGATAGTATCTATAAAAAATTTTGGCAGTGAACTAACTAAATAATATCGATTATATTTTTTTAAGTTACACATCATAACTCGGTACTCATTTCTGAAGTTTCTGTTTTATTTGCTGAATTTATTCCTCTGTTTTCACTAGGGCGATTGGAATCTTCAATTTCAATTTGGAAATGATCATTGTTTGGTACGGAACTTAGGAGATCTATTGAGGTTGTGACCTGTTTAAAATAAACGAAATTATAATTTTTTAAAATAAAAAAATGTACATTTTTCTGTAGCTGGTACTTACTCTAAGGAGCTTCTTATTAAAGGAGTTAAGATATGTTCCAAACTCATCCACCGTGAGCAGTTATTTTTAGAAGGCAATGGTGGTCTTTGGGAAGTTCTAGTACTACGACTACTGCAACTTTGTTTTCTCTGTATCGCATATAGATAATAATTTCAAACAACTTTACAAAATCATGGCTTAAAAAATTCGGTACATTTTATGGGTCTACTTCAGTTTACAAAAACAAATTGTAGATACAATTTCCAACAAAATGAAATCAAATTTGTTGAAAATTATAACAGCTAGTAAGTTGTGAGGCGTTCAAGTTGCTAATATTGAATAATAAAAATATGTGACACAGAGAAAGTACAAATCATACTAAAAATACCAATAAAATTTTAAATATTAGTGAATAAGCTACTACAAAAGCTATAAGTGTAAAAAGTGAAGCAGCCACAAAGACATAGCAAAGCAAAATAAAAATGCATGCAAATAAGTATCTTCTACATTATACATGGTTTTGCAAATATGTCCATATCTCTCTTACCGCTCAAAATTTAGTAATACAAAACGGGTATATTTCGTTGTTCAACCTGTTAATTTTTCATTTCTAATTTAATATTAATATTACACGTTAATAATTTGTAATATTCTTTAAAAGCTGTTTTATAAATTTTTTGAATATTTTAAGAACTTTTGTGTTCAAATTTTGAACGGTAAGAAAAATAGCAAACAAATACGCACTAAAATCACTCTGTATAAAATATGTATAACAATTTAGAAGAAACTGTTACATTGAACAATGCACGGAAATATAACTTGATTGTTGTACTTACAGAAAAGTGATCTAGATTTTGATTTTTATCGGCTCTTTGATGTAAGTGGGCGTAGTTATCAAGCTGATAATTTTCTTCTGATAGTATACTACTATTAGATCTTATACCGGGTTCCACCCTATATTGCAATCTTAGTGGACCTGAATTTTCATTTTTTGCCATTGGATTATTGATAATCGATCTTACTGAACTCCGCGAAAAGGAAATATTATCGTGAGTTAAATGCGAGTTATCAAAGCGTGAAATGTTATTTATTTCAGAACCTACTCCGACAAGTGAAGACCGTAAATCAGTAGGCTGTTTATATTTTACTTTGTTTTTGGTACCACTACGATACTGCGTGTTTGAAATATTATACATATTGTAAGAAATGCGAGATGAGGCTTTAGAAAACTGAAAAATAATGTTTTATACTATAGCATTTGCGATATCAAGAGCATACTGACCATAATACAAAGGGGGAGTCAAAAACTGATTGACAACAAACAAAATTATACAATGTACATTTGAAAACAGTCCACTTTTTAAATTTCTCATGAGCCATACAACATTTTTTGATACAGGAAATAAAAATTAGACTGTGTACTCTACGTTGCGCTAAAACTCACACCATCAACCTCAACTATCCCAACTTGAAAAACTTATATGACACTGTACCCTTTGTGACATTATGCAAAATACACACTCTTTTTGAAAATGATATATTTCTATACAACAAAAAATTAATGAAAATAAAATACTAGTTTTCAAATCAATAACTTTCGAGATATCGCAGCACTTTAAAATACCTTTAATTTGATATAACAAGAAAGGTATAGTGTTATTTAAGTTTATCAAGTCCTAGGGCAACATAAAGTACGCCTAGATTCCCTCCTATCTAAAAAAGCCTCTTATGCATTTTTTCGATATTTTGTGTAATTTATGAGAAATTTAAAGTGGATCATTTTTTAAATTATAAATAAAATACTTTTCCCCTAAGAAAAAAGCTAGTCTGCTCTTGAACGTTATTAGTTTAAATGAGAATGTATATGCATAGATTTAAGAAAGAAACTGACCCCGTATTCACAATCCACCTCTTGAAATAAGTTATTTGCATTTTCTAATTGTTCGACTCTAGAAGTAGGTTGATTGTTGTGAGGATATAATCGGAGTGGATTTAATGCTTGATATTCATTATTTATAATTTTACTCACAACAGCAGATTCTGTTTTTCCATCTGGATCATTAACCATTTTAATATTGCTAGTCAGTTCATGCTTAGCGCTATCACTTGATCTATAATAAAATTATATCTGGCTGTTATTATTTATATCATAAACAATTATTTAAAAACAGTGTACTCTTTCTTAGCGGATACTTTTTAGAAAACCAACAAAATGTATAAGATTTTGCTAATAAAAATTTCCTTTTTAAGAATACTCCCTATAAACCGAACTAAATTTTGCAGACCTCTCCTTTATGCGGACAGTTTCTGTGTTGCAGATTTCCAGAATGCTATTAAAAATTAAAATAAACGCAAGTTTCCCACAATTTAAAACATATTTTTAAGCAAATACGTAACAAGAAATTGGGTATCCAAATCACTATAATTTTTTTGTGTTTGTCCCATTTTCCCGCAAATTGGTGATTTCATTGCACAGGAAACTAATATTTAGCAAGTTTATCAAAAGGACCAGTTTTGAAATTTCTGATTATCTCTAACCAAAGGTTTATTTCATAGGAATAATTATTGCAAGAATACTGAATTTAAATTTTTGTATGATTTTTGCCTTTTTGCCTCATTACATTCATAATTCTAGAAAAATGCTTATTACAGAAACATGAAATAATTATATTTAACAATTTCGCTTAAGAGAAAGTACACTGTAATTCATTACCGATTTACTATGTGTAGAGTTTTCACAAGACCAAGCACAAACGGGATATAAAATTTAAACTAATTACTAATAAAACATCTAAAGATAGACGGTTATCGCTTATGCAACTAGAGTTATGGGTATAATAGTAGGTTTTAAAATTCTTCAGTGATTTTTTTAAAGAAATCCAAGTTATCTTTTTTATATGGTTATTTATATTACTAAATTGCATAATAAAACACATTTCCCGAGTGTAACACTGCAATATACCTAAAATCAACAATAACTATGGAAAAGCAAAAACAGAAATTTCGGAATAAAAAATGAAGATTTCCAGCAAAAATTTAATCGGCCACTTCAAACTGATGTGAAGTATCGAATCAATTATTACAACAGTAGTGTAACTACTGCGGTTGAATGGGTTTAATTAATCTACAATCTTTATCATGATCTACATATAGCTGTTTTGAAGCTGTGTTTTAGGTAAAAGTAAGCTAATACAAAAGATAAAAAAAAATATTTATAAAGATTTTTCATATATCATCTATGGCTGCACTTTTAACCTGATGGTTAACAGATACCCAAAACGTCTAAATTTATCAAAATCTCAACTTCTTTTTCTGCAAGGTGATTTTTAGAAAATTAACATTATGTATTTTAGAACGGAAAGACTTTCACAAAAAGATATCGGTATTTCAAAATGTATTTGTTTCGAAAAGTTAAAGACCAAATTAAAAAAAAAAACATTTTCGAATTATGCAATATATAATTAAATTGCTTATTAATTATTAAATTATTAAGTAATAAAAAAATTGTTTTATAATGGTTAAAAACTGTTAATAGAACTAAAATACTACTTGAAAATATTGATAATATTATTGATGTTGTAAGGTCGCTAAATATTATGTATTTATGCGACAAAAGCTTTTTCTTGAAAATTTATTATAAATATATATGAACTAATTTTCAAGATAGAGAAGCAAGCAGAAATTTACTTTAAATTAAAAACAATTTAACAGAGTCTTATTATATTACCTTCCACTGCTGTATGTACATTCATGCTCGGCACCAAGTCCCGAGTCACTATGTTCATGACTAATTTTTGGACGTTCAATTGCTTCATGTATGCCATTGCTTAACCCATTTGAACTTGATGTCAGTGTAGAATTTCCAATTTTCCCATTTCTACTACTTCTGTGAGAATTATCCGATATCCCTAACGAATCTAGCATTCTAAAAATATTTTTTGTTTGCCCATCAAAACAAATTTTTAATTATGTGCAAACCTTGGTAACATATTAGTTGTATGAATATTTGAAGTTGTTGCTGTATTAAAAAAATAATGATCGTTCTTCAATGTACTGTCTAAATTTACGCCACGGCCTTGATTAATTTCAGAACTGTGAGAAGAGTATGGTGGAGGTGGACTGCACGAAACTTTATCACTTTGATCAATTTCCCTAAAAGAATATTTTTACAGATTTTACCGATATCAAAATGAACAAACAATAATTAATTTTTATATTTGTGAAATAGTTACAAAAGTCCACCAAATTTAACAGATTATTTTATAACTAACAAGTGACGTTTAATAGAACCAGGTTTGATTAGTGGATTACTTATATTCACTAACTTACTTACTTTTTATTCCATTGCTTTATTTTTAGTTGTTTGGCATGATTTGTTTGTATAACAGTGTAAGGTATTTCACGTAGTTGACTTTCAGACATTCCAACAGTGTCGATAAGATCAAATTCTAAATGTTTCTTTATTTCATCCGACAACCAAGTTTTTCCTTCTGAAGGTGATCTTGAACGAGAACGATGTCTCCTGTGTCTTCTAGTTTTATTACGGTAAGATAATTCTGATTCTGTCTCTAATCCACTGTTGACATATCCAGATCTTCTACTGCTAATAACATTGGCTTGTTGAATTCCATCAGGTTTTCTTTTCTGCACTTCACGCCATTGAGAACCTGAATCTATCAACTCGTATTGCCTGCTTGAACCCCTACAAGTAAAAAATTACAATGTGCGTAATACTTTAATAAAAGATTATTTAATTGCTTAAAACACTAAGATATTACCTGGGCTTATTTAATGATTTATATCGATGCGAATGAGTATCTTGCTCTGAGCCAGAATCTCTTTTGTTTCCTCTTGATCTATGACGTCTATGTTTACGATGAGATCTTCCCGAAGATTTTGATAATTCGCTTTCGTTATCGGATGTCATTCTAGCGCGATGTTTTTTTCTAATGTATAAGTAAATTAATAATATTTGTAGTATGGTTTAGTAAAAAAATTACCGTTTACAAGAACGCGATTCGTTTGAACTTTGGCTATCTATTGAAGATGAACGATACCTTGGACCAGCAGATCTAACTGATCTTGGACTAGGTGGAAATGAATTGTTATAAAGTCCTTTCGAGTGAGGTTGAGACCATGGAGCACTTCTTGTACTTTGTGGTGAATCTGACCTGTGTTTTGATTTTACAATTGGTATGCATGTCGCCTGATATGGACTTTCAAAACTATAAAAAAAATTACAAATTACTTATGACAGTTGATTCAAATATTTTTCATATTGTATTAAATTTTATAATGAATTTTAAAACACTTACGCTTGCGCAGATTGAGGTATAGAAATGTGCTTAATTTCATGTTGACGGTAATGATCAGATTTTGAAAAATCGTCGATTTGCGTAGCTAAAATTATAAATTTTTGTTACAAATTCAACTTTAAAATAAACAAATCTCACAATCTCCAGAACCATCAAGTAAACGACGTTGATATCTTCTAGACGGTGTTCTTGTAAAAGTTGGTGGAGTACGTGCTCTTGTTTGCGCATCTCGTAAGGCTTGTTTTTCAGTTCTACCACTACAAAACCAACTATATTTAATGCATATTTCAATTACCCCATTAATTTACCTGTAACGAAATCTAGAACCCAAAACAAATATATCGGGAACCGTAGGAGAGACCTGCACTAATCTAAAGAATGCATGATGCTCAACACAACATTTCCAAAGATGTTTACAGGCAGCTTTTGATGGAGTTTCAAATCCATATGTACTTTCGTCATTCTAAAAAAATAATAACAATTTTTTTTGTTATTTTATGTTAATTACCGTACATTTTTATCGGTCACACGTAACATAAAATAACGTCCTTTAAAATATATTTTTGAAATTCTTGGCCAATAATAATTTCCTACTGTATTTTTATTTCTTAAAACAATTATTCCACTAGGTGTTAATCCTAAGAAGTATTCTACATTATCTTCACCCTAAAACACAATTTTGAAAATTAGCAAATTACTTACTTTATTTTAAAAGATGTCTTCGAATTTCAATTATTCCATAGACAAACAAAAGCTTGATTAGATATTTTATATTTTTTTGAAGTTTTCCAATCAAGAACTGAATCTCGTTATTCATAAAATTTCGATTCGAGTTCAACTTTGGGTAAGAAAAAGAAAAAAGTTGATAAAGTTTGAATTTGAAATAGTCTTTCAAACATTTTCTAGCAGATTTCGTTATTTGAAAATTATAATTTGAATCAGGATATCAGTTTAATCAATCTAACTATAAAATATTCTAGAAGTTATTTTAATTGCGATGTAAAATCAAGTCATTTAGTCACACATCCACAGTAATAGTTCTTACCAAAACTGGATGAAGATCAACTCCGTACATTTCCAGCCACTTTACTTTATCTAAATAATTTAATTCTGCAACTGACGGCAATTGCCCCCTGTAAATAAATTTTTATGAATTTAAATTATTTGTCAACTTTTTTTATAGTCTACTCCAGAAATCTACAACTACAAAAACTCACTAAGAGATTAGTGTTAATTTATAAACAGATAAATCATAATAAAATTTATACTTTGAAACTTACAAAAGCGATTTATGTAATTCTGAGATTCGACTTTCTAATTCGACTGTTTGATTTGATAAGAAACGAAACTCGGAAACATAGCCGGGACTGTGTCTTCTGGGATCATAGTCACCCAATTCGGCTATTAAAATGAGAAATAAATTAAAATAGTTTAGACTTACAGCCAATTGCACGTATCAAATGTTTATGTCCACCCGAGAGCCACGCTAAGAAATTGTGATAAATTCGAATTGTAATTGAAATGATTAGCTCTCATTTCAAATCACTGTTGTAGTCAATAATTAAAATACATCATCTAATTTAAATTTATATCTTAGCTTGATCCTCAAGTTACCCTTGATTTATACAACATAGAGCGTAGAACAGGAGCTGCTCAATGAGAAAACAAATTAGTAATATTTTTATTCTATTGGCAATCTATTCTATCACAGATTTAACAACGTATTGTAGGCTTTTGAGGGCAACAGGTCCTGCGTTGCTGCATTGTATAAATTTACACTTCAAACAAGTAAAAACATAACTTACACTGCACGATGTATGATCCTAACTCAGCAGCTAGCTCAAAAGAAACGGGTAGTCTGCCTTGTAGGATATCCTGCTTGACTTGTAGAAAAAACTGATATCTAAAAATATAAACGTTATAATTATAGCAGGGTTATTAATTAAAATTTAAACATCACACTGTTTTAAACATATTTGTTTTTCTACTACTGTTTGAAAAGGTTCTTTTCGATATTCGTTTGAGTAAGGTAAAATAAGTTTATTCCTCACTAATGCGGAAAGTTAAAAAATTTCTTGCATCGCTATTTCAAGATCAAAGCAACAGCAAATTTTTTTTGATTTCGATAGCTACCCTAATAAATATTTATCGTATAATCAGAATTTACTTTGTGCAGCCACAGTTTAGTGGTTGCTTGTTTGCTGTCGCCGCGAAATTATAAAGACAAATTATGCAATTTTTTTTACATACATACCTAATCATGGCGTTCCCTTACGGGGTAGCAGAATATAAATTAAAAATAATATTTTCATAAAATGTGTTTTGTTTTCTTACCGTGTAATTTCCTCAAGCAGTTTGCAAGGATCAGCTGCATAAAATTTTACACCAAAATAGAGCGTACAGGAGTCTGGCCCTTTCAGTTGTCGACCAAGCCTTTTGGCAGGATCCAACCAATGCTAAAAACATATTACAATTACATTATTCATGAAAATATGCATTGTAATTATTAGAATATATTTTTCGCTTTCACAGTTAACATTAACTTTTTTTTGAAAATGAAAATAAAATTTTCATACCGTTTGTCCATCTTGGTCGAGATAACGCAATCCAAAATAAGCTGTCTCTAAAAGATTTAAATGTTTGAAAACCACATCTAATATGGACTGGCCTATGTTGTTATCCTGAAAATAAACAAAATCATCTTTTAAAAACGGTGGTTGTGAATAATGCAAATATTTTATCAAATTTCAAATTATACTTCTGCGAATGGTTTGTTGTACATTATTAATAACGCCCCCACTGTTACATCTATTGTGCAAACTTTAGAGGGAGGGGATAGTACCACCTACTTGATATGCAAAATTTACAATAAATGCTGTTCTCATGATGTCCTTAACATGATTGTGACGTGGTATTTTTTAGAAGTTGCGCCAAAAAAATCCACGTCATTATGCCAATCGACAGACTACACGTTTTGCTGACGACCTGATCTGGTCAGGTGTTCTTGAAGCGTCGTGTGTCTTCCGTAGATCAGATGGTAGATTGGGTAGTATGTAGGCTTGTCAGTCGACAATTTTTTAGCATACCTTATAGGACAGTCGTACATAAATAATATAAAAACCCAAAATTTCAAAAATACCAAAAATTAGTAAATTTTTTTAAAAAACCTTTTTTCCTAAAAATTTAATTCGTATTGAAGGATATGTTCTTTAAATTTCAATATCGATTTATTATTAGTTAAATAAGAAAAAAAATTTCCAAAATTCCAAAATAAGTTTTTTCTTATGTTATACACCTAATATTTTTAGGAATATCATTTATTTTGAAATCTTATAATAACGCTGCGGACGTCAGAACCTTTGTTGGGATGGAAAAAAATACAGGTCTCCTCATTTTGTATAAACAATAACATATTTCAGCGGAATTAAATTCTGGAATATAAGCCTCGCCTGTCTGCATGATTTAATATGAATTCAGTCAGCTAAATAATTATAAAATTTCAAAAATTAATATCACAGAAACTAATAAATAAATCGATATCAAAATTTGGAGAATATGAGATCCCATCCTGCCTGCATGATTTGAAATATATTCAGTCTTACATATTTCTGTCATTATTTGTTTTTATAATTTTTGTGTAACCTTTTTTTGTTTTTTAAAGCAATGGCCACACCTATGAAAAAAGTTTTAGTTCAAAGCAAAAAAATTTGATTCAAGAGTTTTTATACATCCTATTTAAAAGTTCAATAGACCAACAATAAAAAATTTCTTTCAAATTTTTTATTTTAAGAAACTGCTTATTTTGAAATTTTAAAATCAAAATCTAAAATATAATTTAAATGATATGTCTACACGCGGCCCGACTTGGTGTGGTCGTACAATAAAACTACCCCACAAGAAATTCACATTAAATTTTCGACTGACAAGTCTACATACTATCCAATTTACCATCCCATCTGATGGAACTTTTGTAAATTTGGCGCTAATAATGTACCTATTCCATTTCAAGGTAATTAACTATGGCGTAGATTTATTATATATATAAATTTTATTAATATTTTTATGTTTAAAAAAAACTGGTGCCTACGAAGCTTCTTTAGCACCTACCACAAGCAATTACTAATGAGGAATTGGCGGTGCTGGCCAATTGCCGGTGAGTCAATTATTACGTCATGAATAATTGCTTGTGACGCTGCTAAAGAAGCCTCGTGTGAAGACAGCCTTAGATTTATAGTTTCTTGAACTCAATATTTTACTCTTACTTTGTTTTTTAATGAAAATTTAATAAAATATCGAATTTTACTTTAATCTGGGGAGTTTCAGAAAAACTTCGAAATAAATGAAATAAATTATACACGGTAAGTAAGCAACAAATTAACCAGTTAGTTGTATATAGAAAATTGTATTCTCACAAATTATTATTGAAGGTTTTAATTTTTAAATATTTTACCCTGGGCAAACTTGTTTGAAACTATTCAAAATTTGTTAACACGCAATGTTTAAAATCATATCGTTTAGGTTTAAGAAAAACAAGTTATAGTACATAATATGTAAATGGTACGTTCGCAAACTTAAAATAAGAATGTGTAATTAAAATTAAAAACTAAATTAATAATAATATATTTTATTTTTATTTGTTTCGAAATTTTTTCGTAGGTTTAATTTTTTTGTATTTGTTTTATTATTCATTTAAATTAAACCACCACGAACTAAGAAGGTTCTTTGTCCTATCAATGTTGAATTAATAAACTAATTTTTACGTATACATAATTTTAAAGAAAAACTGGTGTTACTTACTCGCTATTCCATTCAGGCGCATAATAAATTTTAAAGTTTCTATTATTATTAAACAAAACGGGCAGGTTATTAAATGATAACATACACAATTTAAATAAAACAGTGAATAATGCAAACAAACACGGAGATAAGCAATTTGTATGGACAACCTAATAATTATAATGTACATTACCATTGCTCATACTTGCGGACAAATAAAGCCTGGCCGGGTAAACTGCAGGGTGGGACTTGCTTACTAGAAAGTTAAATTGGGCGTTTACTGAAGCCATAATGACAACAAACCGTCGAGATAACTTTTAAAATGTTGGGTATTTTCGATATACTAATATTTGTTTATTTGCATCTACGATGTATGGAAAGGCGGTCGTGCAACTATGACTATTGGAAAAACATAAAACGCCAGCGCTGAAGTTAGAACCTCGATTTTAAAAAAAAATTTTCAATTTAAAATCCCGCTTGGGCATAATTTGCAATTAAAATCAAGCATCTTTTATTTTTTCACCATCTCTATATTTTAATATTATTTTATCGAAAAATTAAATCACTAAAATTTATTGGTGCTGAAATTTTCTACCATAAATTTTTACGTTTTCATAACAAATTTATCCGTACATTATGCTTAGCGCGTATATCAGCATAACCTACGGGTTTTGTAATATAGGTCTGTAATCGTGAATGCCCTGTGGGTTAATTATAGGGACTGCAGACAAGAATCCAGTTCAAATCAAAATTTTAATGCGCTTTTCATAATAGATGTATGGGTAGAAGATGTTTTACCACAGCTGTAATTATAATTAATGACCATTCAAAGATTTCTTCTACCTGTGTGTTAATTTGTTACAGAACAGGGTTTATTCCACAAAATTCGAAACTTGCAAAACTATTCATAATATGATTTTAACAATGTAATAGCAAAGAACTTAAAAATAAATTTCAAAATTCAATCCATAATAACTTTAATTTTTTAATTGTTGTAAATATAATTTCTTGTTTTCTTAAATCATTTTTCGTTTCTTTCCTAGTTATATGCGACTGAAAATCGAAAATTTGTTCAAACTAGTAAAAATTTATTATTCGCTATTCCAGTATAAATTAAATTTTCGAGTGGTCTTAGTAATATTGAGATTATATCAACTGTTATTTCAACCGTAATAAAGGTTACAGTTTGTACGCTTGCGAAGGGTCTATTTCCACATCAATAAAAACAAGTAAATTGGGATGCTGTACCCATCGATGGTATCCTTTAGGCGATTTTTTCCAAGTTTGTATGCTTAATTCTATCCACCCAGATTATTGTAATTCGACCCGTAATATTCTACAAAATATCACGTTATTATCAGAAAACTAATTTTCTTTTGTAGAAAATTAAAAGTTATTTTTCAAGTTGAAAATTGATATAAAAACACAAAATATTTATTAATTGTTTATTGTTATTATTAATATTTCAATAATATATATTACCTCCAGTTTTAGAAATAAGTTCAAATTTCGATTCAATCAAATGTCTAAAATTAGAAATATCTTTCTATGCTCGAAAGAAGATCAATTTTAATGCAATAATCAATAAATATCACCTTTTATTTTCATATTTTCGTTCATATCAGGACATATAACGATCCATATCTGGCCATGCTAATAGTTTAATATTTTTTTTCAGTAAACCATGGTTTTGTCAGCCTAGAACTGTGCAACGATGTTAAATAATGTTAGATTTAAATTATTTAATTCTTTTTTACCCATACAGCTCTTATTCCTTTAATCTGGAGGTGTAATTCTTGAATTAAGTCCTGTTTCTTTCATATATGCAATAATTATCGCATAATTTTATATAATTGTGTACCACTGTGAGAAATCGATTTATTTTGAATGCTATCTCATGCATATCATGAACCACATTGTCTGTATGTTTCAATTTAAGAGCGTTCTCGAGAGTAAGTCTACTAGCACATCATGGCACGATTAAATTTTTATACTACAGTCGAAAAACTTTAGCGCATATATATTTTTAATTTTATAAAAGTTTGTCAATGATTCGTACCACTAAAAAAAGTTTAAAAATGTGCTTATTCAAAAATTCTGGTAAAAAACTCAATTTTAATGTTAATATTTAATATAATAATTTTTAGTGTTAATATTTTTTAATTTAGTGCAAAATTTAGACCAAGAAAAATATCTAATTTTAAATGTATATTTGTAGCGCGAAAATGTATGTTTAAAAATGACTGTTTAATTATCGTATTTTGACGTCACTACACGTAGAAAATCAAGTGACAGGTAACATTATGTTAAACACTTCTTTAAGGTTAATGTTTTTTAAATGTAAATTATGTATTTTTTAAAACTAATTAAGTGAATTATAGACTGTTGTCTTATCCAAGACCATTTTTTAAGAAAATTATCTTACCTAAAAAGTACATTTTAATGCAAATTTTAATCAAATATTAAAAATTAATATTATTAGGGTAGTGAGAAAATAAAGGTAGACTTTATAAGTTCAATATAAAATCTTTCAAAAAAGCAGAGAAACAAAATTATGATCACAAAAACGCAAAATCGATGAACGATATTAAAATGTAAATTTTTGTGTATTTGTCACCATCACCGCTAAACAGCCGAAGGTATTGGCGCAAAGTATTACAAGTTGCACCTCGCCCGAAGTATCCCCAGTTTATGGCACTTAGATTATAGCAAATCTTTTGTATTGCATTGCTATGAACTCTTATATTGCATTATTTATGCATTTATTATCTTTATTACTTTTTGCAACAATATTGTTGCTAGTGTATCTTAAACTCTACATTAATAAATATTTTAATTACAATTATTTCAAATTTAATGATTGAATCTATTATATTGTGACTATCCAAAAAATGAAACTTGTAAATGCAAAAATAATTATTTAATTATTTAAAATCATTGATATTTGAGCAGTTTGTAGTAGGTATTTATGTTGATAATAATTAGTATCAACATTTTATGTAAATCGCAATGGTTTTTTCTTTACTTTGTTTTAAAATATTAAATGCGTTTAAGCATAGCTGCAATTTACTTGAATAAATTCAAAAGATGAGTGACTTCTAATCTTAATTATAATCAGTCGGCGTTAAAGAAATTTTTGTTTTGTACCTACTAAATTATTTAAATGCTTTTTGTGCTACTGAAAAGAGTAAATAACAAATATTTTCAAATTCTTTTAAGATTTCATATTAAATAACTGTCCATTGACTTGTGATATATTTATACGAAATAAAAATTTTAACTTTGTTAAAATAATTATTGTTCAAATTATTGTTAGAGAAGCATGAAAGAATTTATTCGCTCAGGTTCGAAATTCAATTTATTTGATAGTTTAAGATGCAATTACATTAATTTCGAGCAAATCCACGGCCTACTAATTTACAGTTAGCGGTAAGAAAAAAAACTTGCTAAAACTAGGTTGCTCTTAAATAAGTAGTATAGAAAATTAATTAGATATTATGTACACAGTGACGACAAAGAATGATTTTTTAGCGAAAAAAAAAACTTGAATAGTTCTATATAATAAGTTTAATAATTTTTAAGCCATCATTATCATCAGCCCTAAACCATCAGCCTCATCTCTTTCTTATCAATGTTCAGCTTTTAGACCCCACGGCTGCTTAAACCGGATTGGGAAATGCCTGTAACCCTATTTTTATTAATCGACGGTTGCAATCATCAACAAAGAAGGACAGCCGACTTTTATTGTCTTCCGAACCACGGAGATGGCCATAAGAAAGTTTTAGACTCTCCCCGAATTTTTTCGTATATTTTTATTTAAATATATTGTAAGTTTTGTTATAATATACTTATAAGCTATTTTTAATTTATTTTAAAGTACACTGGGTACTTAAATAAAAATCACTTCAGTAAATACTGTATCCAAAATTTTGGCTTCCAGTGTATATATGTATTTTGCCAGCGAGAAACTTTGAATAAACTTTGCAAGTGACAAGTATTGGGGAAAATCCGAAACAGTTAATTTATTTGATAAATTTCAATATTGTGCTTAAGAGTTAATTTAAAAATTGAGGAGAAATTATTTTTCTAGGCGATGCTTCCGTTGGTGAAGACATAATATTATTATTTAGATTAAAAATTAATTATTTAAATTAAAAGAAATCGAGGAATAAACCATTATTAAAATGCTAATCCCATGGCTTTAGCAATTAATGGAACAACGGTTAAATACGCAGACAATGAACTTCCTTAGTTAATTCAAAAACTCGCTTAAGAGTATACCTAGTTACTATACACTACACTCAAGACGTATATTTTATAAATTACATATTATCTCAATAAGAAATATACCATTCATACAAGAAGCCTGATGTTGAAATTAAGTACGCCACAGAGCTACAATGTTTATATTTTTCCATTATTGCGCGTGATTATGTATTTTTTGAGTTACCCCTACTGACATAATACACATATTTAAATATATTTCTCTTGAACGAAAACTTCAACTTGATCGTTTTTGACTCTTTTTGCCATTTATAAAATTTTAGCTGCTAACTAAATTTTAATGCATTTCAGGTTCAATGTTAACATTTTCTAAAGTGTAGAAAACAAAAATTTAAGTTTTGAAAAAATGTCATAAAATTGTCGGCTGACAAAAAACACCACTCAACTTATATTTGATTTGATAGAGAACACTTGACGCTTCAAGGTCACCTGACCAGATCAGTTTGTGAAGTATCGCCCTATACAATATGTAGATAAATGTAAGTAGATTGTATTTTCAATGGTTTAAAATAAATTGGCCTACGTTATAAAATTATTAATTAAGATCCAACTTATGTCCCCTTTAAATTTGGAATAAACGCCACTCCCACAAAAGTCAATTTCCTGAAGTTACACACATCAAATTGAAATTTGAAATCAATTTGTAACAACACTAATTAATATCGATAAAATTACTTTCATTTTTAAAAATTAATGAGAATTAATTTCAATACTACGTGAACACGCCTAATTTAAAGTGTCAAAATGATTGTACTTATTAATTATACATTTAAACCAATAAGCAAAAAAACATGTTTTAAATATTGGCGATTAAATTATCTACAAAAACGTGATTATTAATTTATATACTCATTTATTATATTAAAATTAGGTCTTCGATGGATATATGGTTAGGTAGTGAAACCAAATCATTATTTTAAGAAATCCAAAAAATGCACATGCACTTTTTAAAACTAAAATGTTTTTAAGTTTTCAAAAATCAAGTATAATTGACATTAAGAATCAAAATCGAATGAAAAAGTAGCAAATAAAAATTATAAATTTCAAACTGTTTACTGGATGACCAACGGTTAATAAAATAATCATAATAATGTAAAAATTGGCACTTAATTTGTACAACGGTTTCCCGGTTCCCAATCCATACGTAAAATCAGTAAGTCAGTTTGAAATTTATAATATTTATTTGCTAGTTTTTTATTCATTTCATTATTATCAAGATAAGGATAGGATATTTTAGATATTTTTAATTTGTTATTTACTCGTTGTATATTTTTGCAAGCTTTTATTTAACTTAAATGAATGTTGTAGAATACCTATGTTTGTTTGTTTGCGTGGATTATTTCGAATCCTCATTTAGCCAACTTTCCGACCTCATAGAGAGTTGAACTGTGCGGACATTTTAATATATTTTATGGTCTAAGGTGGTGATCAAGCCATGGGCCTATTATATTGTTATTTTTTTTATTTTAAATTTAAAATTTAGGATAATGCAAAAACAATTTTTTGTTTTTCATAATACTGAAACATTCGTTATTTATAATAATTAACTATAAATTCCAAAAGTACTATGATATATCGAATTAACCACCTACTAAAGCGAATTTGAACTTCACCAGACACAAAAGCGAAAAATGTGTTATAATTTATTTTGAAAAATACGGTATTGGTAATGTGTAAGTGGTTTTCGCGTGTTTTGCCAATTCCCAAACTTTTGACCGAGCTAGTACCTCCTATCATCATTGCAACACACCAAACTGATATACCAATTATTTGTAGCGTGCCCTCAGCATAAAATATAATAAATTATTAGTCGAAGCACGTCAAGGGTAGAGAATCTTCAAAAAAATACGTAGGCTTGGCATCCACGTGCATAGTTGTATAAATGATTCATTCGATTGAATTTCTAATAATTATAAATCATGCCTTCCTTGTTCGCTTGTATTGTAACGTTTAAAAAATAAACATTTTAAATATATTTTTTATTTCTTATTGAGATAAAAAGTTTAAAACAATGGGAAGTTGAATTCTAACATGGATTCCACCACCTTCTTGAAAATCCCATTTAATTCCCTGCAATTTAGGATGATTTGGTATTAAAATAATTTTGCTTCTAAATAAAGTTTGAGAAATTTATTGCGAATTCACGTCTTCAGATTTACATATTTTTGCCAGGGCATTAAAAAATGAAAGATGCCGTTATTAGTTTCCGGTATATTCCAATAAACTTGTTGCATTTTTAATTGAATTTGTACCGCTTTATTTAAAATATCAGATTTACATTTTTAATATATTACGTTGATTTATAAAAAAGTGTTTTTACGTTATTTATTCAAAACAAAAATAATCAAAATTTATGGATGATAAATAAACGACGGTCTTGCAGTGTTTCAGTTTACACTAAATAGTGAAATAATATATAAGTAGTTTTATAAATTTAAGTTTTCAAATAAAGCAGCAAAGCTTAATATACCGGCTGTCATTCAATCAACCTGTGAAGACCCAATGTTAAATTATCACAAATTGTTAACAATGTTAATTTGTAAAAGATATGATAAAAACAAAAAACTCGATTTGTAACGGTTTTTTCGATTTTTATCGAAAACTAATGAACCGATTTAAGTATTTTTAAAACATGCAACTTTCGCATTTAACCTTTTTCGATTGGAGTTGTAGTTTTTTTTTCACAAAATTTTAAAACGCTATCTTTCTTAGAATTTCTTCCTCTACACGCCCATATATTTTTATGGTAACAATTTTGTAACCATTTCTGTACCTATTGATTGAACTACAATATCGATCTGTACCGGGCGATGGAATAAATTCCCCATTAATTATATACCCAGTAAGTCATGTTGTTCTCGGGCAAGTTAATTCTTGTGAAGCTAGTGCTCGAATCTTGTTAGTTGTGAAGTTCACAATACAAGAAGAGAGAACAGTCACTTAACCCTCATCACGATTTTCAAAATTTGGGGGGTTAAAAAAATTGCAAAATAAATAGCTAATTTATTAAAATACAAAAGAAGTTTTTCTAAATTTAAATTTTGTTATATTAATTTTTGAAATGTAATGTTTGGAGAAAAGTGACTAGAGAGAGGTTTTTTTGCCAAGATGACGGAACGGTAGAGGCCTATATTTTGCTCCGCTGATTTTTTGAGTATAATTTTGTGCAAGTATTTTTGCAATTAAGATTTTATTTTTGAGTATTGTTATTAGAAAATTTTGTTTGAAAGTATTTTGTCGAAAGTTGCCTCAAAAAAAAATTGTTTTTATTTAATTAAAATAATTATGTTTTTGCGCGATTTTCCTTTATTTGAGTTCGATATTCAGAGAATATTTCGATTTTTATGAACTCTATTTAATGGTTGAAAATAATTTGTCGAAGGAGCGACAATTTTTGATTACAGGTTGACTTCTGGGGGGGGGGGGGGGGGCGTTATCACGGATAAAATTTTGTTTATATAATTTTAAAAGTTTTGTTTACTACGATATTTTTAATAAGTGTAAACTTATTCATTTTTTTAATTTTAAACTCTCGTGTAAAAAATCGTTTTTAAATAAAATTTTTTAATTTTAATATTTGAATAAAAATCACAAACTAAATTCTTATTTTACCGATGGTGATAGTAAAATAATGTTGTCAAAACGAAGAACTAAATTAGATTCAAAGAAAATTTCACAAATCTTAAGCAAATATAAACTTATGTACAAAAATGTACAAAATATAAAACAATTTATGGGTTTACATTGCCCATTCTAATTTATTGCGGAAGTGTTATTTTAAACTATTTTGCTGCTCATGATGATCATAAAATTTATGTTCCCTTTAAACTTTTTGGTTCAAACAATTTATTGCAATTTAAAATTTTTACCATAATAGTAAGAATTAAGATAAAATACCTATTTTATTCATTTCAATATAACTATTTTTCAAAAAATCGAAAATTAATTAATAGGAGTAATAACTAGAGCCCGGATTCTAAGCATTTTGCTTATTGCTCTAAATTATAAGCAGAAGATATTCCTTTTGGATCTTGCCGTTTCTTAAAAATTGCAGTGATTTGACCTAATGTTGATGGTGCTTTTTTCTCAAGATTTTGCTTTAAACGCATGTTAGTGCTTATTAGAGCTTTTTTTTAATGTTTTTTTTAATGACCTACGAAGTACATGATTAAAGTTTGAACAGAACTCAAAGTATTTTATTAAAATTTTAT
The DNA here is from genome assembly GCA_911387805.1 of Cantharis rustica. Classification (NCBI taxonomy): domain Eukaryota; kingdom Metazoa; phylum Arthropoda; class Insecta; order Coleoptera; family Cantharidae; genus Cantharis; species Cantharis rustica. The sequence goes on from OU426883.1 coordinate 25,024,881, forward strand.
TTACTGTACATGTCTGGCACATGGGTTATCTCGTGTTGCCGAAACAATTTGTCTTAAATTTTCTTTGGTTAATAATTTATTTAATTTCAAATACAAAAAGAATTTTTGTAAAGGTGCCTCTGAGAGTGCAAGCTTTTAAAGAAAATTTTTCCGATTACACCTCTACTTCCCAAACCAGTGCTTACAAGGTAAAGAACGTGGCTCAATGCTGTCATATATTATGGGACAAATTTTGAAAATTTTCTAAGATTATTGTCAGAATTATCGTCGGTAGCAATAAATGAATGTCAGAAATTTTTAAGAATACATCAATTTGAAAACAATAAATTAAGTTATACTATTAAAGCTAACTTTTCATACGTTTCATCATCCATCGAAAATTTGGAAAAAAAGTATTTGCCTTTAGTGGAATCGGTAAAAATTATAAATAATCTCAGAAAGAAAACTTTGGAGGTACAAGTGAGTGTGGGACATCAAATCTATGTCGAGTTTTACGCGTCCCCTGAATTGCAAATTTTAAAATGCCGATTTTTCGAAAACCAATGCCTAATCTTACAAAATTGTTATTGCAATATGCTTAGAAAAGTGTCCTCTTTCCAATAGTGCATAGGAAAAAGTTCAAATCGTGAGGTGAATTGGGTTCCTATTACGTCGGTTGATGTTGAACAAAGTTTTTCGATTTATATGCAGGTGTTAAACAACAGACGACAATTTTTTTATATAAAAAATTTGGAAAAATATATGATCATTTTTTTTATAGTTATTAAGCGAATTTCTAACTAATATTTAATAAAAATTAAATTTTAATGTTTAATTTTTAGTGCTTTTTTTCTATTTTATATGACTTTTTTCTTTGTTTTTTGAAACTTTTTAAAGCGCTTATTTTGAAATTATAAGCGCTTTTAAATCCGGGCTCTAGTAATAACTGACAATTAATTAAGTGGTCGCAGACTTTTACACAGTACTGTAAATATTTAGGGCATTTTTATATTCTTCATCTTCGGTTTTTATATTTTTGCAATTTAGTAGTAGGTGTATTCAATCCAGTGTCGCCAATCGCCGGATTATAATACGAATTTCCAATTTTTTAATTTGGTATTTCATTTATTAGAAATATCTCTTTAGTTTTAATTTTTATTTAAACACTTTAAGTTTAATGTTTTTGTTATAGTTGTAAAAATTGTTTTGGTTTTTTCTGATTTTTTCACGATTGCAGTCGAACTTCCAGTACTTTATTAATTGATAAATAATTTCGGGGGGGGGGGGGGGTTGTAACCCCTAAAACCATCCCCTTAAATACGGCCCTGTGACTGTACCCGAAGAAGAAACAATATAGATTGGGTAAATAAACTACGAAACAGCAAAGATCACATTTGGTCAATTGTAAATCAATCCAACCGAAAATTGAAAGTAGCACTGGCGATATCATTATTAATCCATTTTTAAACAGTAATGTTTTAATTTGTGAAACAAATGCTGAAACTTATGATCCGTTTTATAATAATAACAACATAAAAATACCCAAAACTTTTACTAGTTGTGTAAAATATATTTAAATTTATATTGAATTATAAACAACTCGTTTGGAAAATTTTGAAAGAAAATTTTACTTGTAAGTTTAACCAAGCTACAAAATAAATTGTAACTTGCAGAATGGGCATCGGCTGAAATTTAATCGCTTAAATTTATTTTATAATAAACTTTTGATATAAATCGCAATTTAAGTCCGATTTAAATTCACTTTATATAGGTTTTCTTCACTACTTTCGGTTACTGTCAGACAACGATCATCACGAATTTTACAATTTCAACTGCACTATAAGAAAGAGCACAATTTTCTGAGTATAATGCAACAAAAATTTTTGCGGTCCATGCATTCGTTTTCGAAAAAACGGCATTTTAAAGTTATATAAAAGCAGGTAGTTGTAACCCGATACACCCCGTTGTAACGTGTCGAGCCACGGTCAACTGGCACGTTCCGTTCCTATTCTTCATTTTGTTGACGGTACGAGTGCTTTAATACACTCTTAATGTTGTCATTGGTGATCGACACCCGTACGAGTTCTATGGCTTCGAGTTCCACCCTTGGCGAGTTCTGTCATTTTTCAGGGATTTTTTTTAATTTTTTTGCCTTACACAAAAATCGCTAATCATGCAGCCGTGTTAAAAGGTGTATCTAAAATACATGTAAATTTAAATTTTTCAAATTCGATTTTTTCGAGAACTAATGCATGGACCGCAAAAATTTTTGTTCTAATATGCTTAGAAAAGTGTCCTCTTTCCTATAGTGCAGTTGAAATTGTGAAATTCGTGATGATCGTTGTCTGACAGTTCCCCTACTTTCAATTATCACTACTTAAAAGCGTCGACTTAAGGGTAGACGGTACTAATAAGTATTAAAAAATGTGAAATGAAAATTCAATATTGCGTCCATATTATGTTACATATAGTTATTAGATGTTGCTAAAACTGAACGAACACTCAATTTTGTAACATACAATGTCAACTTTTGCATTTTTTTGATTATAATAATAATAAGAGAACGGTTATGGCTTCCGATTGCAGGCGGAGTAAAAATTTCAATGTGACCATCTTCCCTAGGAAGGACAACGGCAAACTAAAAGTAATTTGCCAAGAAAACCTTAAAAGGTCTCGACGCTTCTGTCAAGAAGCACACAGAGAAGAGTAATTAATGGTAAAAAGTAAATTTCGGATTTATATAAATAGTTAGTAGAATACAATAGAAATAGAGAGTAGAGAATTATAGAAAAAGGAAAATTAAAAAATATTATTTTTAGTAAATTTAATGTAAACACATTCTGTAATCTAATAAGTGTCCGCTTAATTTACGTATATTTTTAACTTGACTTGAATCTATACAAGTCAAAATACAATGCAATGCAATATTTAAAATTGATTTTGCAAAGGTATTTAATATAAATATAATATATACGGGTATATATATATATATACGAAAAAATATAATATAATATTAGTCGATATATTTTCCTCGACTTTGAAAAAATTAGTAGCTTGAGAAGACGGCGGAATTTTTGTGAATTTTTCTTGGCCCATTTGAGTTCTTAAATGAGTAATAGAATAAACTACCATATTAGGCGGATAGAATGGGTTTTTATGAAGTTTTTTTTTAAATTTATATTTGTCGTTCCTTACTTAGTAGTACGTGATGTAGGAAAAAGAGGTTATTTATTTTAATAATGCGATTTTTATTGGTAGCTAAAGATCTTCCCATTTTAAACGCTTAACCCGTTTTTGAAAACCATGTTGTTACTTATATTTAAAAATTTCTAACCTGTATTTCGTGTACGAGTTCCTGTTCATCTAACATTACAATTTTGCAGTGGATCGTACGTGGTTTAGAGCAAAAGCAATCCATAGTGTTTTGGCGATTCTGAAAATAAATTAATCATAAAAATATTTACGTGTCATGTTGTAATTAAGTAAAAAATGATAAAATTAATTTATATATAATATTAAAAAAATATAAATAATAATTTTATTATTTAAATTATGTAAATAGTATGTAAGGCTGTCCACGTGATGGCTAGACAATGTGCATGGTATGTTTTTCGCTGAGGGGCTGCAATGCAGCAGTTTCACGTTATTCATTGAAAATGCATTATGAGAGGATCTACACGATCGAAAATTCATTTCAATTTACTTTTTTCGATTTAACTTTATTACATATAAGATATTCGTAATGTTCGGCTATGACATACCAATTTTCTCAAAATTTTTTGAATAATTTCAGGGTGAAAATTCTTTTCTAATGAATATTGCACAAATTCAGCTAAATCTATCGTTGTTGTTTTTGGTTAATCCTCAATGATTTTCAAAATAAGATGTCTACCTCGTAGAGGCAGTTTTACACGTCCATTGCGAGGTTTATTTCCGATTGTACTATTGCATTTATTGAAATTTATTGTAATCTGATTTGGCATCTCGGCGAAGATTTCGAGCGGTTTCGTTAGAAAAATCACAATAAATGGTAATAAAAACCTAAAAAATTGGTCCAATCAATGCTAAACCGTCTTAATGTAGTCAAAAATATTATGGGAGTCATCGTTAATTTATTATTATTAATTACAATTAATACGAGTATATAATTCGTGTTCAGTCAAGTGTAGGTAAACTCTTTTGACTTGCAATATTTAGTTTCTTTTTATATTTTCTAGAGTAATTATAATATAACCTGTTATTTTGTTATGTCAATTTAGCCAATTTTTACTAAAGAGGCAAGAAATACAAGAAGTACAATAAAAGCTAGATTATCCGACAAGCTGAGAGTGGGGAGAACTAAAAATACAATATTAACATAAAAATATAAAGTTAAGCAAAACTATTAATTGTAATTACAATAGAGATCCATATTATCACAAGTTCGGTTTATCAAAAAAAAACAAAAAAAGGGCCCTTTGACGCCTTAAATATAATGAAAACTTGCTAAATTATTAAATTTTTAGTGGTTATATATTGTGGTGTTTCAAAAGGATTCGCACCCACCCTGTACATTTTTAAGAAAATTTGCTTTAAATAGTTGTAATTTTGAAAGATTGTGAAATTGGAGAGGTGGGGGCGAACCGACGGAGATACGAGGCTTTTTGCCACGAGTCGCCGCAAGAGTAGGCGGTGCGACTTTTGGCTCGTTAATTTTTGGCTTTGTGAAATTTATTTTTGAAATTGTGAGTAATTTTTAATTTAAATAAAGTGAATTTGATGCGTTCGCATTATTGCGTAATTATTTTTGAAATTTTGGATTTTTTGATCAGTTGCTACCAGCGGTAGTCATTTGATTGGTTTACTTAATTTGGAAAGAGCAGTTAAAATTATAAATTCGATTTGTATTTAAAATTGGAAAATTTAAAGTTGCAAAGTTGCAAAGTCGATTTGGGTAAGAGAAATCAAACTTCATTCCCTTTTAAAATTATTAAACATTTTACATTGAATTTAAATTGGATTTGATTTTATAATTTTTGGAAGACGATTTATTTTTTTTTATGGGAAATTTTACTTTTGTTTTGAGAACGATAGAACCCAACCTGATATACGACCGTCTCTACTCCCGCCTTCAGGAGCAAGCTTGGAGCACTTATAGTGCATGTGAAAAATCAACCCATTTTGAAAAGATCATCGCAATATATTGGAGGAGATAAATAAAACCATTCATTAATATGTTCGAGTATCAGACAACAATTATTTTTTTCGCTGGAATTGAACCCGGATTATCGAGGGTCGACGTGTGGATCATCGGAGCTCTATTGTAATATATTATTAATAACTACTAGAAAAATATTACAGCCAATAACTTACTTAATAATATGTGTATCAATAAAATCCAATGCAAGCAGCAATTTTACTTTTAAAATATTCACATGAGACTCATAAATTATAAAATAAAGTGATAAATGGCGAGTCAAATAAACTAAAATTTAATTATTAGCTAGGTAAAATATTATAACTGCAAAGTACACACAGATGGTGTTATGTGGATGAAGCAGCATTTTGCTTGTGATTTTTAAAGTATTAACAATTACGCATACACTTGTTCATGCTATTTTCAGCAATTTGAAAATTATATATTTTTTAAATTTTGATATTTAATAAAAATAGCCCATTATTAACTTCTGTATTGTAGTGAATAACAAAATGTTTTTGCATAATCCCCCATACGAAGACTTTTTTTATGATATAAAAGTTATAAAATGTAATGTAAAAACAAAAAAATGTAAAATTGCTTTTACAGCAGCACTTAAAGACATTTTTTGTTGTAAATTTCATTCTCGTCATTTTTGTTTATATCTATTTTTATCACCGTTTTAAAGATATACAGTGACTTAAAAGACTATATTTTTTTTTATAAAATTAGCATTACTATTAAGTCTTTTAAGTCACTGTTACTGTTAATTAGAAAAATGTGTATAATAAACAACAATGAAGGCAATGAAATTTACAATAAAAGATGTCTAATAAGTATCGCTGTAAAAGCGACTTTTATATGAAAAAACATTTAGGGATGCCATTTTTGTTTAAATATGGAACCTTTTTTTAACACAATGTTTTACTTCGCTACGTAATAAAATGTAAATAATACTTGTTAAATTTTGTAATGAATCGTTTTAAACGTGGTGCCGGATAAAACAGCTTTTACCATATAAAAAATAAGGACTATTTTGTGTTTTCTTTTCATTCAACTTGAACTGAACTTCTGAAGAAAATGTTTTTGATATGAATCATGATTTTTACATAGGAATTAAATCTTTAAAATATGTATTACACAAATACCCTGTATAAAAAAGCAAGGTTAACAGCTCAAATTAATTTTCTCGTTAATATAAAATATTATCCACGTTTCTATTATTCACATCGACAGCCCACTATAGTAGGTGGTTTTACCTACATAATATTTTTATTTGTTTATAAATTTAATTATTATTACCAAGTAGTACCAAATCAAAAAGAAACGAGAATAGTAGTAGTTAAAAATTTTAAGCATAATTTGCGTACCTAGAAATATTTTTACATAAAAAATAATTGTACGCCAAGTAAATTTTGTAGTTTCTTGTTTAGAAGAAAGTAATGAACTATAAAATAAATATTGATGACTAAAAACATTGGTATTGTTGGGTATACAAAAAGCACATGCTTACCTGTCAAAGCTGGTTAAGTAATTCACTAATCGCAAATTAAGCTATTCTTTCACTTCAATAATTACTACCAACTATCGAAGAAATAGTCCGGCCGACAGGTAAAGAAAAAATGTTTAGGTTGTAGAATTAATTTCCTGTGGATATAATTTAACATTATTCACCAAAAAGTATTCTATTAAGAGGGGCATTCAACTTTGTACTTGTACTATTATAATCAACGTAGCAGAGTTCTGCAACTCGCGACCGCTTTGAACAACCGACAAGAACCACCTGCAGCGGACGTATCCGGGTGAAACTGTGCTTTCGTCGGCCCAATAGTCGAGAGCAGTCGTAGAAATCAACGCGGTCAGATTTATTTGTACGATGTATAATATGTACGTATTTTGCGGATTATGTTGAATTTATTATGCCAATCTACACTTTACTCCCGAATCCTTATCTGCCTAAATTTCAGTTTTTTTCGATAGCGGATTTAGCTTTTTCGGGATAGATATATTATGGGGCCACTACCCCTGGACAGCTCCGGATTCTAGTATAGAAAAAAAGATAAATGTCTAGGGCCCGCTTTTTTGTGGGGCCCAGACAAAACGCGAAAAACAAAATTTTTAGAAATAAATTTATTCATTTTTATTTTGTAAATCGAAGTCTCAGAGTTCTTATCTTTACTGTTAGATATTTTTATTTATATATAACTGTATATTCTGGTGTAAGATAGGTGCAAAACATTTTTAAATTTTTAAAATATTATTTTTGAAATGTGCTCCGCACTAGGTGTCACGATGAATTTTTATTTTCTACACAAAATACGTACAAGAATGGTTCAATTATTAATCGATAGATTGGAGATGTAATAAATTAACTGCGTCGAGGATAACCAATTAAAATTGGGAGACATTGGCACAATATTTCTGGAGCTCTGTAAAATTTCAAATTTGCTTTATCTCTTAGAATGTTGCGTTTCTGAATTATGTATTTTGTGGTGTAATCTGAAAATGAAGTGGTTTAACCCATCGAAACATTGTCGTCTAATAAACAATCATTATTTCAACCGTGACAAAATTATAAAACTTTGGGTACTATAAGTTGTTCGTGACATTTCCGTTACCACTATATAAATTTAAAGCGCTTAAATGGCGCGCTGCGTGCTCCTATAAGGGTTTACGTTACCGCTGTTTGGTAACTTGAAGTTTCATGCAGAATGTGATAGAAACATCACTGTTACAATTATATAACTTCTTATATGCGTGTTTAAAAATTATGTGAATGTTGACCGTACAATTTTATTAGTATTTTATACAATTACAACGTAGGGGTAATTTCGTTAATCTTAATCGTGCTCGGTATACCTGTTTGAGGTTCCGTAAATTGCACGCTAGTAATAGTACCTATACTACCTATTTCTTATTTAATTTAGCTGTAGAATTAGCTTTTTTTTGGTGTTTGTTTAATTGGGGGGATTTTTAATTTTTTTTTTTTTTTTTTTTTTTTTTAATTAATTTAAAGTTTTTTGACAATAATGCACATAGAATAAGAGTCGGGAAATCACTGACACAGTTAAATGTAACTGTCAAATGGGCATGAAGATAATTTCTCATGTTTTTGGTGAATTTAAAGAAAAGTACCACTATATCACCAATAATATACCTTAGTTTATTAACGAGAATTTCTTTTAAAACAAAAATTACTGAAATTACAGCAAGTTAAATTTCATAAATTAAAACTGTGAGAGAAATGATCAAATTTATAATCAATTAAAGAGAGTATTCCTTTTCAAGCGATTTGAGTAATTATAGTTTCTGGTTAACTTTTTAAATAAATAAGTAATTGTAACTTTAATAAAGCGTATAAAGCCAATATCTTATTGATTGTACATGGGCGTGATTGTGAAGCACAAACTCTTAATAAAGTTCATTTTGATGAGATACCTACATATTTCACTTGAAATAAATTGTTATTATCGTCTAAAAAGAACTACAGTATTTAATAGTAAAATTTTTAAATTAATTAGTTTTCACACAAAAATTGGATAAAAGCCAAGAATATGCTTTTTTGAAAATTGCATTCCATCTGTTGGCGATTCATGGCATTAAGTATCTACACAATCACACTGCAAAGAATTAATAATGATCAATTTTGCACAATTTAAAGTTATTTAAATATTAAAATTTAAATTTAAAATGATTTATTTAAAATTAAATTTGAAATATTAATATTTTTTATTTGAAAACGGAAACGTTTGCAGTATTTACAGGTATCTTTATATCCCGATTGTGTGGTAAGCGGTTTCGGCACTAGATTGTAACGCCGTTATTTCTTTGCTATTCTACCAAGTAAAAGTAACAATTACGACTGCTTCAATTTACTTAACAATAATTACATTCCACTTTATTAAACCTCTTTTTTATTTAAAACATGAAAAAGGTTAATAAGAATGAAAATTAATATTTTATAGTAGGGATTAAGCTGAGTAGGGATCTTATTTATCTTATTAAAGGGGTCTTATATTTTGAACATACTAGGTAGATGCCTACACATAATGACACGATAAAAAAACCAATAATTCGTGGTTCGCTAATTAAATAAAATTAAGAATTACTAAACAAGTAGTTAAAATTTTCAATATTAATTTACTTACTTTGATGAATTAAATATTAATGGTAGTATTTAAATAATAGCTTTAATTTATTGTAATTGGGACTTGATTACAAACTAACGGAACGGCTTATCGGTCGCTTTGTCCTCTCAGGACCCGAACAACGCGAAAACTTCTTTCTGCGCTGGATCATTAGGATCATTAAGGGAAGAAAACACTGTAAAACTTTAAAAATTCGATTGTTTTAGATATTATATCAAAAGATACACGTTTTAAGAATGTTCTCTCAAAATTTCAAAAAGAAATTCGTAAAATGTTTTGGATTCCAGCTGTATACTTTTTTTATGAAAAAATTCCATAACATCTCCCCCTCTCCCCCTTAAGGCCGTTCAGTAGGGATAGAAAAAAAAGACAATATTTATAATAATAATTTAGTAACGTGTAATATTTTATGTGCAAAATTTATTTTATTAAACTCCTGTTGAACAAATTCATTTTTTTTCAAAGAAATTTTCAAAATAACTTTTAAAATAAAAATTATGTAGTGACAAAGTATAAAAAGACAATAAAATGTAGTTCGTTATAAAACAATAAGATGTATTTTTATATCTCTTCCAGATAGTACTAAAAATAACGTAACTAATTTTATATTTTTTATTTAAAATAAAAATTAAATTTATATTTTAAATATAAATTTAATGCTACTAAACTAACTATTATTATTTTGTAAGTTTATTTTAAAAACCTGTTTTAATTTGTTCTTAATAATAATGTATAATAATTATAATGTACAAATAATAATGTACATATTTTTTAATTTATTTTGAATAATAATCTCAAAATGTTTGTAGATATCAATGAAGTTTGAAAAATCTTTAAATGGGCGGTATCGCCTAGCCAACTGATCAGAAAATATGTCTCAGTTCAAATTTTGTCTCGGAGAAAAACCTCATATGGAGAAAAGTCGGTTATTTATCCATATTAATTATTAAAATCGCTAGTCTTTTCTAGGTTTTACGTTTTTTACGTATTACTAGGTTTATTTTCTAGGTTTGCACTTCTAAAAATCCTATACAATTTAAATTAGTTTAATTGTGTAATGTAATAGAGTTTTTAAATTTAAGACCCTTTCAAAAATCGCTTATACAAAAAATGTTTTGAGGATTGGTTTATATTTGGTGCATGTGGAATAAACACACTATGGAATAGGTACTTCAAGTGAGACTTTATAGTTAATATCGAACAATAATGTTATGTTTTACGTTTTATTCCATCAGTTCCGGAACTTTTTGATGTGGAGTTAAAAACAAAAATGCAAAAATAAAAGTACATAAATTATTATTATGTGCAAACAAAATTGAATCAAATAAAATTGCCAGAACAAGTTGCAAGTAGCATTTATTGTTATTATTATACTCGTAGTATTAATACTACAGTAGATATAAAATACGATTAATCAAGAAAATAATTAAATAGAATATACATTTATGTATAAAGCTTAAATCATAAAATAAAATATTTAATATTTTTTTGCAATTTTATGGTGAATTTTCTGAGATTATTTGTACGATAAATTGGTACCTTCCACAAGAAAACTTTAAATTTTTTTTACAATTTTAAATAATTAGCATTAAAATGTTCATTTCTTTTATGAAACCCAGTTTGAATTTACGATTTTTAAAATTTTCTCTCCCATCCTTTGGAAACTAAAATACGATTAATTATAAACTTATTTAATTACTCATCATTGCTTCTAAGATTGATTCCAAATCGATTCTCGGTGTATCGACTTGAATCGATTCGATTTAAATCGATTAATTGAATAAAATTGATTTGAAAAGTTTACAAATTTGGACTGATAACTACTAAATCGGTTTTATTGATTAAAAGCTGAAATTAAAAATAAAATTTACAAAAATTATTATAATCTTCAAGCAGAGATAGATAAGTTTCGATACATGAAATTTAAGTTAGTTTATCTATTGGAATTGTTTTAAGAAGCCTTGAAAAACTGAAATTTATTAATTGTAATTTTTGTATAATGCTCAAGATAAAAAAACTGCCGTTTCTGATTTTCTTTGAAATTTTTTTTGAAAAAATATACAGTTGTACACGGGAGAAATCCTATATACAGTAAAGGCTATAGTCATTCGAACAGAAGATTATCCTTGAATCAGAGTTAATCCACGGATTCCCCAAGGTTAACTCTGGTTTTGGTCTCTGTAATTGGGCCAACAGTGAGTTGACCCTGAGTTAACTCTTACGTTAGCTTGATATAACTGCCTCTAAATGCTTTGCTTGATTTCGGTAAAAGCAATATTATTTATTAGTATTAATAAAATATTTCTTAAAAACATCAATTTAGTTTTAAATTAAACACTCATAGCTTAATTTAAGAAATATAGAAATTAATCAAACCAAGAAAATAAAGCAAAATCAAAAAGAAACATAATTTACTAGTTTCAATCTAATAAAAATAATTCTAAAAATAAGAAAACAATTTACTTAATATTAGTAAATTATAAGATAAATAGTATAAAAGAATGGCACAGTGGCGTAGCCAAGAGGGGGGGCGGGCCCTCCCCGAAATTATTAATTCGTAATTTTAAAATGACTTTAAACCATGTATAGATTTCTATATAAATGATTTTCAAAACACTAATGATACTATATTTGAAGGCAAATGGCTGATTTTGCATCAGAAATGAAAAAGCCATGAAGGAAAGCTTCCAAAATATACAATGAAAGCTCTTAATCAGTTCAATATTGATGTTTCCGAATATATATATATTATTTTAGGAACATTAGCGGTTACTACAGCCTCTGTAGAAAAAACATTTTCTGAAATTGTACGGGTAAGAATAGGTTAAGTGGTTTAGCTTTACTAGCAGTTCACAGGAATGTGCCTATATTAATGTAGAAGAGGTTATAAATACTTTTGGAATAAAATAAAACGCAATAATTTTACAATTATAATTATATTAGAATAATAATAATTTCTATGACTTAATTTTTAGTGTTTATTTATTAGTTGGAAACTATTATTATTGTCGTTAACGTTAAAATGACTGACGAAACCCTTTTTTCGGAGAAATTATTTATTATTGTAATTTTTTAACTTTCTATTGAGCGCATGAAATTTGAAAAATTTTTGCCTGCGGCGCTATTAAAAACGACTCGCTGCGCTCGCAGGCTCCCCCCCCCCCCGAACCAAATTCCCAGCTACGCCACTGGAATGGCATATCGATAGTATTATACTTATACTAATAAGTATAAATGCAAGAAAATAGTTCTGGATTTTAATGTTGATTTTAGTTTTATATACATTTATTTATGTGTTGTTTTAACAAGAAAGTAAAAAATAAATTAAAAAGTTCATAAATAGTACCAGCTTTTCATGATTGTTTTAGGATGTAAATTCATAAATATTTTAGTTTGTAGCGCGTTAAAAAAACGTAAAAGAGGAACGCAGATAAAAAAATCTCTGAATTGTAAACGCTTAGTTTGTATGGTGCAATTTGTGTGCAAAATAAGTAACTTACTTAGTGGAAAACCTCGACTATAATAGTACAGACGTGAAAATATTATAAAATATTCATTTAATAATGACAATTTTTAAATCGGTCTAATTGAATTGGATATCATGGATAACAGACATTCAAAATTATATTCAAAAATGAGTTTAGCAATGCTGCGAGCTATGTAAAGAAGTATATTGACTAACTGGATTAAGCTATATGTTCTTTTAAGATCTGATTAAATTAATTTTTACATGAATTATTTACAATGATGATAATAAAGGTTTTTTAAAAAATCAATTTATACGTGGTTTAGTTAATAAAACTTGATATTAAAACAACTCAAAAAATACTCACACACTTTTAGAACTATAATATTTTTAAGTTATCACAAAAAAATAAAATATCCTGTAAATATAATTATCATTTCAGTTAAAATTGTATCCCACGCTTTTAGTCCATATGACGCTTTCAAAGATATGCTTTCAAGTGCCACTGATTTTACATTTAATTAATACAATTTTGATAATCTTTTTGTTAAAAAATAAAAATTTTGTTATACATTTGATTACGTGTTTAGACTTATGGCAAAAAACTAAAGTATTTTTAAATAATAATTAATTAATTGGTTAATATTTAATTATATAGTGTTCCATAATAATATTATAGAATAAATATAATGCGGTCGTAGCCTACCTCTCACAAGGTACTGGTAACATCTTGAGGTCTACAAAGTCTGTAGTTTTTTATATATATAAATATAAAAGAATATGTACATATATTGAGATGTCCCAAACTCCGCAAATCTTATAAATTTTCTTCATCCATAAAATTAATCCAAATGTACTGCTGGGCATTCATTTTTTTGTAGCAAGAGACTCTTCAATGTTTAAAATTTTAAAATTTATAAATTTAATGCTCACTTTGCTAGTTTTCGTTTTATTGCATGTGGTATGTGGTGTTATGCAGCTGGCTTCAAACAAATTTGTTGCTATGCACCTTTTGCACATAGAATATTTTCACAAATTCTTCCAATTTTTATTTATGTTTTCTGGCACTTCACTTTAATTATTAATTAAATAAAAATAAACAAAACTCAAATTAACTTATTTTATTTATAAAAATTAAGCAATTATCGGATATGGCGACTTCCACCAGGCACAACGGCCTTCGCCTAATTCTCCTTGCATCGACCCGCTCGCCGTTCTCCCTGATAGTCTTCTCCCAGCTTTTATTTACACAGCAATTTTTACAATGTTTTAAATAAATAATAACAAAATTGAATTTTTAAAAATTATTTACAAAATAAATCAATTAATGGTTTTTATGCATTTCGAAACACGACAATATACTTCCAAATGCCTCTTAATATGTTATAGAATTCAATGATAATTCGTTTAATTTGAAGTTAATTTAATTAAGATTTGAAGTTTTTTTAGATTTGGTAGAAGTAGATATCGGTTTTAATTTTTTTTTAGTTATTTAATGAGAAATAGGTGTACCGTCTAAAGAAACTGCGCTTCTCGGCAAAGTTATTGAAGTTTTTTAAGTATTTTTTTCTTTTAAAGCGTAAAATAATGGATGGACTCTTAACCAAAAGATAATGGAATATAGATTTATCCACTTCTATTAATTCAATTCTAAAAGTTAGGAAAATTTTCAAATTATTTTATTTTCTTCTTCGAAATAACATAATCGACACTCTTTATTAAAATATCGATTGGAGCATTTCTATTTTTACGAATTATATTAAAAAATAAATGAAATTAAAGTCAAAAATTTTTCTATATTTTACAAATATGTAAATTCAAAAATTATTATTATGCATAAAAATTTAATAACGTATAAAATCAATTAATCCAACATTACTTTCAATGGTCCTATTTATCACCATTTATCCACTTTATTAATTCTTTTATGATTTTAGAAACGACTTAATTTGAACGCTTCAATTTATTTTACCAACCCAAGTTTTAAGTTGAATATAGTTAAGATCGAGATTCAAAAAAGAAATCCACATATGTTACGAAAGTTAACGTAAACGCTAATTTTGAAAAATTGCTCTTGATTTGCTTATCTAACTACTTTTCAAAATAATTTTCTACGGCTATAATTATATCATTTATATTCTTTACGTATATAATTTAGTTAAAAAGAAAATGTGCAAACGCTACAATACTGCAGGTCTCAAAGATAGGTCTCGAATAGAGATCAATGTAAATTTAAAATCGAGCATTTCACACTAACCGAGTTGAGCGCAATTTTAGTTCAAATCTTCTAACCAGGCGATATTTGCTTACCTGGGTTTTCACTAGTGATATATTATTTTTGATTCTTTATATCTTTAAATATAAGTTACATTAATTAATATTAATATTTATACATCCTAAGTGGTCGGCCGGTGAGTGGTTGTTGTGAAGTTTAAATTGTGGGCAACTTGATTGGTGTGCATATCGATTGGTTATCATATTTTTATTTAATATTAATTAAAATTTGTACTTGTACTTCACTGCAAAACATTCTCGGGTAAATTTACCCTTAAAATTGGTGGTCACTAGGATGCCACCAAATTTTATGGATAAAATTACTCAGTGGTATAATTTTCAACAACGGTGTAAATTACTATCTGATTCTGCAAAATTCAATGTTGTTGTAAAATTAGATTTCGTTGAGGAAAATTAAATTATGAAACAAAATTTTTAATAATACTTTTTTATTCCTGATTCTTTCGATGACAACAAAATATAGTATCACAATCCATAGGAGGAATTTACGTACCGTAATAGCCGTCAGGTGAACTTTATTTCGGTTGTAAAATGTCCGGTTAGTTTCCTATTTTCAAATTAATTTACATCAACAAAATGAGCTTTTATCAAATAATTTTACAGAATTAGATGGTAATTGTATAATCGTAGAAAATTACATCACCGAGTAATTCACTCTAATGTGTACTTAATACTTCTATTTTCAAGATAATTTAACATTCTTTTTGGGTAAGACTTAAAATTACATAATTTTTAGTGTAAACTTACTCTTATAAACTGAATAATTTTCATAGGTAAAATTAAACCTGTAATTTTATAATGTAAATTTACTCTTATTAATTGAGTAATTTTCACGGCTAAAATTACACTCATTTTTTACAACGTATTGTTAAAAACACACTTTAGCAAAAAAAAATGAACTAAAACCGTTTAGATAATTTTATCAAATTGGTACTATGGCAGTAATTCCATAATAGTTTCAGTGTCTTTTTGAACTAAGATTTTTTCATGGCACTCCACTCTAAGTTGAAATATGATTAATCATAAGGAAACAATAGAGTATCTAGGTAAAGTTTATGTAGTGTGGACATTTCTTTTTTAGCTCTTTATGCCTTTCATCAGTGACAAATAAAATCTGCTATCCTTGCTAGTATATAAATAAATTCTGATAAGAATTTAAGTATATTTTTTAAATTTTTACAAAATTTTGCGTATTTGTTGGCTTTTGATAGATCACGGGGGGAAGTTATTCTGTTACTCCAGCTTGTATCCGCCCTTGTAAGTAAAAGCTAAAAATAAATGATTTTTATCTAGTTGTCACATAAAATATGATTAGGTGCCGCTTTAATAAAACAATGATACAAGAAATTTTTGTAAGTAATATAAATTCTTTTTTCTATATACGTAAAAAAATTTAAATATTTTTCATAATTTAACCAGGATTCAATATATTTCAAAAGATATTAGAAAGTTAATTTGTTTAGGTTATAAAAAAAATATGTTACTTTCCCAACCAATGCAAAAATTAGTTACTGAATTTCTTTGTCGGAATGCAATTAAGTAACTAAATTAACAATGGAAATTTTCGATTTTTATAAAAGCAATTTTTTAACAATAGATAGCCACAACATGGCCAATTTTGACCACAGAGAAATAAAACAAATATAAAATTGCAGATAAATCGTAAAAAATGTCAATTGAAATTTGATTTTTACAGAAAGACAAAAAAAAAACTAAGACTTAAAAATAATTAAAATAAAAATTAATAGAACAAATTTAATTATTCAGTAAACTTTAAATGTATTTGAGCTAATTTTTAATTTACAATATAACACAATAATACAACCCCGGGTGGTTCTTGGCTGACTTAGGAGGTAA
Organism: Cantharis rustica; assembly: GCA_911387805.1. Lineage (NCBI taxonomy): Eukaryota > Metazoa > Arthropoda > Insecta > Coleoptera > Cantharidae > Cantharis > Cantharis rustica. The sequence continues at coordinate 25,041,802 of OU426883.1, forward strand.
TTCTTTCCTGAACTTAAAATCATTATCCAAATAATGATCGGATCTTCCAACTTCGAGACATTGACTTAATAATTTATCGACGTTGTGTTCGACTATTTTGTTTGGGCATACTTGGAGACTAAATCCCGCGCCATACCACATAAAAATTTGGAGTTATTACGTACTTCCATTGTCAAGGTCTGAGATGAAATGCTTCTAGAAATGCTTCGAAATGCTGCTGATAAATTTAGTAAACGTTTAAAGTTATGTATCGATGCCCATAGGAGCTATTTTAAAAATTTGTGATTTTTCTATTAAATAAATGTGCTATTTACAGTCTATAAAATTTTCAAATGATTTGCTTCAAATACTTTAGAAATAATTAAAATTTTTAATTATAATAATAAATAATAGGATTTATTAAATTAATATTAGAAGTACAGTAAATGTGAGCGAGATAGTATGTTAGCCGAAAAATTGCTGACACATTATGTACCCGGTTTGAATCTAAACTTGCTTATGATCGTCTTCGTGCTTCGGAGGGCACGTAAAGCCGGCGTCTATTATTCCACCTTCAACTATTAAAAACAGGGTTACAAGCATTCTCCAATCCAGCTTAAGAGTCTACGATACCCCTTTATAGGTGCAGCAAAACATGACCTACGTCATGCCTATTTTCTCCGTTATAAAGTTACTTTTCACTGATTTGAAAAAAAAATCATAACAAGGGATGATTGTCAAAGGATTATTGCTATTAGTTATTAAAATTAGTTTGTTATTTACTTAACATTTTATAATTTAAAACTCGGCAATTTAGGTTATTTTAAACATTTTTTTCTCATCTTACAATGGTAAATATTACAAAGTTTTTGACCAACAAGCATAGATTAGAGGATTCCCTTATCACCTATAATTTTTAATAATATTATAGATGAATGTTGTTTCCAAAAAACGGTATTTAAAAAATCATATTTTAATTTAAATATTACTAAATAGATGGCCCCACCGTCAGTTTTAATAAATTTTACAAAAGTCCTTCGATGGACTGAAACAAGTGTAGTCCTTAGATCAGAAAATTGTACCTCCTTTTAAAGAAAATTCCCCGTACCTCGCATACCTGTGCGTTACCAAGTCTACCTAATCGTAGACTCTTAAGCAACCATGGGATCTAAATGCTGAAACCTTTCTTGATAGAGAAACAGGTTAATGAAATTGAAAACAGCTGCAAGGCAAACTTCAGTTTGAAACGCGCTTCCATCTTTAGCACTCTCAGTGTCTTATAGTAGGGTGTTACATGCTCTCTATAACCGATGTCATGAGCAAACCATGATAAACAGTGATGCAGTAATCTATGTGACACAACACTAGCATTATTGCAAGATTCTACTAAACATCTGAAGGAAGAAGATTTCTTAAATCTACAGAAAAATTTTAATTTAAAAAAGAGCTACCATTAAACTTTACTTCGATTCTTTTATTGTTCATTCGAATGTGCTTGGACTACCAATGTCAAATGCACTGGGTTTTGGTGGGATTCAGCACTAGCCCATTCTGTAGTACGAAGTTGGTACTTTTACTTGTACCGAAGTGGAGAAAAATTAAATTTCGGCGGTAGCCACTCAAGTAGGAAAAAGATCTCCTTCTGAAGAACATATAATTGCGTTCATAGCATACCAGCATACGACATCAATGAGTCTGATTCGTGCGACCATTATCAATGACCAAGAGAGAGAGCGTCTGAGCAGATCCGACTCCTGACCCTTTGAACCTTATGAGAGTACTATAAAATTTAAGTTTTTTTATTGTATTTTTGTGATCGATATTTAGTTTTTTTTATTATAATTAATTAATTAGTTCATGTCTTTGTTTTTCGGGAGACGATGCTTCAATAAGTTAAGTCTGCGTGTTCCGCGGTTGTGCGTAGACTTGGGAGTCCACAGTTTTAACTGCGGTGGCGCGCTCTTTTATTTTAAGTTTTAGTTAGACGGTTAAAGTTTTAAGTTTTAAGATAAGTTTGACCCCCCCCCCTTTCAACATAGTGGGCAACCAATATCTTGCAGAGGGTGCCGTTCGCCGCTTTGTAACGTAACTTTAGGTATGGGAAGTATGGAAAAATTTTTCACACATGGTACAATTGAATGTTTCAGACAGGATTTGACGTGGTCGGTTATATTATCGATATAATAAGAAAAAGTTATCTTTATCGTTCTGGAATTAATCAGTCGCCGTATTTTATTGATACCCGGTATAGAATCGAAAGTCGAAAATCACCCAGATAATACGATAATGATATTGATAATAGTAAAAAAGTACATACAATTTAGTGTAATTTAAAAAAATATTTTTATATGTATAAAGATATATATTTAACATATAAATATTATAAAGTACCTCTACGCCACTGGGGTGAGTTGTTCACTTTACTATTTTATAATTGTTTTTGTTAAAGTTTAAAATAAAGTCAAGACAAATATAAATGGTTATCTTTAGTGGTAGAATGTTTAGAGGTTTGAAGTTGAAAAAAGGAGTAATGAAGTGATAATTAAAAAATTTAGAATTGGACTCAAGTTTAATGTTACCTAGGGACTAGTTTATTTTATTAATGAAGTGTTTTTATGATTTACTGTTAATAAAAATTGTTAAGAAGTGACAATAGAATCAGAAATTAAAAGATAAAGTGGAATTACCAATGATTTTATATTGTTTAGTTAGGCCGCGCCGCGTCGTACGCCTATGTATAGCAGGTAGAGTCTGGCTCATGCGCTCGAATGTTTAGGGTGGGGTAGAAAAATGAGCTCAGTGTTTGAGAAGTAACGTGTAGGTTCGGGTCATTTAGTTAATTTATACGCGTTGTGAATTGTATTGTCTATATTCACCGGCATCATCGTGTTCAATATTATTACATATAAATAATAAACCAATTTTATGCAATTGAATTAAGCCCATAAACATTTAAAACATCGAAATTTAAGCAATATACCGCTCATCCATTATTCTAACCTCGATCCTTAACGTACTAACGCAGACTAAAATTTTGTGATATTAGTTTTAAGAAATGTTTAAATGAAATTGACACTTTTTTGAAGTGTTCTTGGGTGTATAGAAATTAAAGAAAATGTGCGGAATGAAAAGTGTGGTGCGTGATTATTTAAAAATTTAGTACCAATGAACGGGGATCTCGACGACTTGAATTTCCTGGAAAAGTGTAGTAGTAACGAAAAAATTTGTTCGGCTCATAGTTGTGTTTTAAGTGCTAAATTTATTATAACGAACTGGATAACTTGATAGGTAAATATAAACCTTTTTTTGTTCAACATTTACTACCATGCTGCTGCTGCTGCAGCACACATTAAGAGAAACCCAGGCTCGCAATGCTCCGAGCTCCACGCAATTTTGAAATAACACCCGCGGTTCTTGTCGTGTCCTATGTCGCAAACTTCACCATTAAACCCATATTTTAATAATCGAATAAAATACTCGCCAATCGATAAATACACCTATTTATCTTCCGCGCCCCCAGAACCTCGAGTGTAAAATTTAAAATTTATTTATGTTTTCTCTCGTCAACCCAAGAACAAATAAACCGCTACCATATCGTACGAATACCTACCTACCTACATATTATTTATATAATATGATTCGATATTTTAGGGAATACCTACCGATTGCAATGTGCGTGAATAGCATGTGTCCCTTAAGGTCGTTCTCATTGTGCCATTCACCATCGAAGGGCGATGACTGTACTTTGCCCCTGCCATTCATTGCAGTACACTGTTGATGCAGTCCAGCAACCCTCCGTGTTCTCGCCTGTTACTCATTCGCTCTCCTTGTATTGCCTTCGGGAATCAAAATAACGACTCGAACAGGAGGACTTAAAATAGAAAATTACGATGTTGTTATTGTTTTACTTTAACTCAATTATTGTCTACATATATCCATATCTACTTTTATGCCCAATACCACACAATACTACCCATATATCATATTGTATGGTATATGGGTATACCGGATAGGCATTAATTATAGGACATATTTAAATAGATATATCTCAAAACTTGAATGCTTTAAACGAAATTTACGTCATCGATGAATGTGATCATTACCATAACTTACGGTAACCAGTAATCGAACCTAACTAATAAATATATTTTTTAAACTAAATTTAGCCCCGCGATCTTTTAACTTTTTATCTACATCCAAATCGTAATAAGATCACTTTTATTTTTTAATCTATACAGCCATTTTTTTGCATTGCTCCGACATCAATTATTGATGAATAAATATTGGAATAACTTATGAGCAAAATCGATTGTCGTTCGATTTTGAAAACTCCAGGTTTCCAAGCTATCCTCGAGAGCAAAGTCGACGGAAGTTAATATGTACCGTGAAAGTGAAAGTGACCTTTCTTGTTATCTGCACTAGAGAAACCGGATTTGACAAGCATACACTGCTCCAAAATTTAGGAATTAGAAATGCTACATTTTTTAGATATTTTCATTTTCACAGAAAATGAAAGGGGAGGGGGTCTCAATTCCAAAAATATTTCAAGTGCATTTTTACTTTCGACGGAATTTTATTGACGATTCCAGTTTCATTCGGGTGGAACAGTCGAACCGAGATTGATGCCTAGACAACGCTACGTCACAGCATTGCTTTACTTGGTTCAGCACCCCACGTAATAAAATTTAATTGGTACGTGGTTTATTAGCAATAATCTGTTTTTATACAGAACACCCACCTACTTATATTGTTTTGCGCAATTTTTTATATAGGTACCTAGTAGTAAAATTAGTGGAGTATGAAAATCTTAATTTAAAATAGGGAGACAGACTGCATACAGTAACGGTCACTGCGCCCAATAATGGCCATCATAAAATATTTCTGCTTGACAAACACGTCTTCTCCACCTAGCTTTTCATTGGATTATGGGAAATTGTTTTGAATCTTACTGACTTAAAGTGTTTTTTTTTATTATTGCAAATACAATAATTTATCTAAAAAATATATTATTTCGACCATTCATAAGTAGACATTAAGTCATACGACCTTCACAAATGATTATAATATGTAGATATTCTTAATTAGAAGATTTAGATATTTCCGTTTTAGAAAATAAAAATTGCCTATTGCCAGGTGCAGTTACCCTAACAAGAAAAGCTTGAAAACTGAATAGTACTATAATATAGTTATGATTTAACTTCCGAACATGTTTGGCAAAACATTAATTAACATCGATAATAAACTAATCAAACTCTTTATACTAAAACTGCAATGTTATTTTAATCTTTCACTAAATTCTAAAGTAGAGCACCTATACCTAATTATATTAAGAAGCCTTTAATTCGGTAACGTTATAGCCTGTCACGCCAATTAAACTTCAGATTGGTTCTTCGTATATAACAACCTAAAAGATCCTTTTTTTTTCAACTTAATAAAATATGGTAATCAATCGAGTTGCACATCTTTCGAGCTCTACACCAATCGAGTTCCACTGTATTCGTATTTCATACGTAGCGAAATGTCTGGTCACCCTGTATTCAAAATGGAGGGGGGTGTGCTTCGACATAATATTGAAAATTTTTATACATCTTTCGTAATTTAAAAAAAATGCAATTTTTTTGTTATCTTTTTACAAATATAATTAAAATGGGCCTTAATGTTTAATTTAACATTCACAACGATATAAAAATAAATTAATTTGATTAAATTTACAATTAATAATATATTTTATATTATTGACGTTAAGTTTAAGCCTATTCATTTGAAACTGACAAGAGATTTTTTAACTCTTGATTCATCAATTAACATCATCTCCAGAAATATATAACAGACTTCATCTACAAATATAAGCGATTTTGCTCTACCAAACATCTTGCTCATATTATGTACCTTACAATATAAAGATCAAGACACCAATAATAGTTCCTTGAAGAACTTCCAAGGAAACATCTACTACTTCAAACGCAAATTCATTAACCTTCGTTTTGTCCTTATTATTAAAGAAAATGCAATAGTTTTCAAGTTTTTACAACAAACTCTTCCTGTCTATTGTCTCAAATGCTCGAACGATTCACAGCCATAATCTTCATAAAGTCTGAAATAATACAATAGTCTATAAAATTTAGAAATAATATTATCTTCCAAGGAATCAATCAACTGTTAACTATCTTTTTTAAAACTCGACTGAACTGAAAACATATTAACTGAACGCAAATCCTGACACCTAAACGAATTTTCCAATCGACTATCGATTTTTTACCAGGGAAAACTTCCGTACTCCAAGTCCAAAGTCATGGGTTTAACATAGCAGGAATCTACTTTTAAGTTAAATTAGGCTATAATTAACAAATCCATTGTCATCTTGGGAAGAGTACCGGGTCTTACACCTCTTACCTCTTTCATCGGAAAGGGGGGGAACTCCAACTATTCAGATGGGAATCCCCAATAGAACGGAGGCAGCTACTGCAAGATTAGTTAGCACAGTAGTTAGCTCACAGTAGTTAGCTCTTTTGATAAACTCATTCATCGTATTAATGAACATGTTCATATTATTAATGAAACAGGAACAATGGACGCTTTCAAAAATATAATGATTTTTCATATTTTTTTGTGTTTAAATATTACAGAATTAAAATCAGAATATCATAATTAATGTGATTAATATATCACAACAGAAACAATCACTAATTTTTAATTACTTTTATGTTATGGATTATTCGTTGGGCGAAATTGAATACCTTAAATTGTAAATTAACCTGAAACTTTATTGATACAACCTTTTTGTTCAAAAGTAACGTACTAATTATTATCAATAATTAGTCTCTTAGTTATTTGAATATGTTTATAATAAAACTGCTTTAAAAAAAATTGCTTGGTGGTTAACCCCCAATTATCTTTAATCTTTATTGAATTTGGGGAGTTTCGGGGCATTTTCTATCTCCTTCAATGGAGTCTGGCATCTGGCGGTAGGGTTTGAGAGGCGGTGACCTCGTTTTTATTATCGCGAGGCTAGGTCGGACTGAATTTTTGTATATTTGTCCAACGAATTTCAAAATTGCTATCGGGAGTTTTAAATTTTGATCAATTACAACGATTTATGTACACAATCACAAATTTCGTACCGAGTTGTAGAATAGCATAATCTTAATCAAAAAATGCTAGCTTATTTAGATATAAGAACATTTTATTGAAGATTATATACAATTGTTGTAAAAATTAACAATTTTTTTAAAATGTTTTTAATTTGTAACGCGTGCATCTTTCGACTATATAGCGCTAATTAGCAACACTTCCCCAAAAGAGTAAAGGGTTATTACGTGCAATAAAAATTCAATATTTTTTGCTTCAAAGAACTTAGGAGAAGAAGATCCGTTTCGTCGTAATCCACGATGTTTTTCAAAATAATGAAATCTAACAAACTTGCAAATAAAAAAAGAAATGATTGTTTTTGTAATTTCACGTTTCATAATTCAATGAAACAGACCATGGGCGCAATAAATATGCTTAGGATTCCTTTTGCCAATTTCTTCGTTTGCATTGCCTTCGGTTGCGTCGACGGAACTGTCGTCAGGAAATACTCAAATATTTTACATCTCAGGGTGATGGTACATATGAAAAAATGTAAAGTATGTTTTTTAGTAGTAGATGAACAAAATAATATGGTAATTTTATATTAACGTGTCGGGTTTTCTCAGTAGGAGAGAGTAAAAATAGATTTACTAAGTCTAAGTTACTAATTCCAGAACAGGCAACATAAAACTGTCCGTGAGAAAAACAGGAATCTCTTAAATCGATTCCCGAGTCTATGAAGGTCCTTGAGCTTTATTGGTTGCCATGTTGGGAAAGCATGGTTTAACCGGAAACTGGAGGCGTTTAAACAGGCAATCACATGGAATTAACAGTATGGGTACTCACATACTTCATTTGCTCTTCTACCTCTTTGAATAACCGGTCAAGTTTGATGACAGTCGTCTGATAATACAATAATTTGTCAGTATGATCACTCGAAAGATAATAATTTGAAATTCTTTCATTTCAGCCATTTTTTTAACAGTTGGGCTTTCAAAATATGGTAAAAGTATATTTCAAAATTATAGTAAAATTCGTTATACAATAACCAAAAACTAAAAATAACTAAAATGTTACACCACATCTCTTTAGAAATCCGGGAAGTTTTGGAAAAAACTTAACAAATCATGGGACATTTCCACCTATATCTCATACGTTTCACCATATCTCACCCATATTTCCTTACACCTCTTTCCCTTGACTTACCCCCCGATAATAGCACACAAGGTTCGTTATTATGATGTTGGTACTTCCGAATTTCTTTGGTGTATTTGACAACATGATAAAGTAACAATTCCAAGTCGCGTTAGCAATTCATAAATCTGATTGGTTACTAGAATAGTTTATGTAGTTATTTTTAAATTTATTATCTCATAATTTATGAGATATCCGGTAGTGAAGAAATCGGTCTTGGGTCATTCAGGGATTGTAGCTGTGTTTACTAGATATCCGCTTTTTTCTGACTTTTAAATTTCTACCAATTGGCCAAACTTATGTAAATATAGAACCAATTCTTAAATTTACAACGTGTTAATGTGAATCGGTCGAACTAAGAAATTCTGTCCAGTCGGAGATTTGAACCCAGATTTTGCAGTCTATAATAACCAATCCACGTTTGTGGTTGATAATCGTTTTTAAAATCGTGCATATAAATTCAACATTGTTTTTATTATTTTTGAGGATTTCTTCTCGCCTATTCAATCTATGAAAAATGTATTTTTATCAATGTAATCGAAAAATTGTTGCGCATCTAATAATGCAAAAATTAAATTTTTTACTTTTATTGAAAAATATGTTTTTAAAAATGAGTTGCCGAGGTTTTAAAAATAGTTCTAGATTGGTTATTGAATTTCATTTCTTAAATATTTTGTATGGTTTGCTTTTCCACGAGACCTTTGCTTAAGTTATGGTAGAAATCTCCTTGAATGTAAATGGAAATTTGGTACACAAAAATTTATTTTTGATTCGAGTTATTCAGAAATGCACATGATTTATTTTTAAATTTCGAAGTTATTAATTAACAAAAAAATTACAGGATAGTTTGTTTTTCATATTTGCAACTTGATTTCAAATAGTTGAACCGAATTTATATAAAATCTGTCTCATAACAAATTAATTATACTACGCTTTCAACTTTTGCATAATGCATGGCAACTTTTAAGAGTTATTTTAACTCATTTTTAAAATCAACTATAAATTAATCACTCATATTACACAAACCCATCAAAAATCTTGAGTATCGAAAGATGTTGGAAATATTTTAAAACCAATTTATAGATAGATAATATAATATTCTTTTATACTAGACTAGAAACCCAGGCAAGTCTTTATTTCCAAGTCTGGCAGCAATTTCTTTGTTTCGGAAAAAGAATCCAAAACTAATAGTAATTAGTTTTGGAGTTATTTTCCAAAATAGAAAAACATGCTTTAGAAAACCTAGTTTAACCCTTCCGGTAGACGTGCGGTCTATGATGATCTTATTTTCTAAAACAAAAAGTTAAAGAAGTTGTGCGTTATTTTATAATATGAGAGCCGTAGATCGATATTTCGAAAGAATAAAAGATATTTTCAGCAAAATGAAGAAGTTATATTTCCTATGGACTACTATCAATTATAAGCATGGTTAAACTGAAGCAAAACCAAATATCTTATCAAAATTGGAGTTAAAGAAACACAATATGGGGGTGGGAAAATAGAAGAAAACATTTTGAAAAAGTAGCTGAAGAATGCGAACGAGTGGGATGCATCTAAAAATATTTCAGTATGTAATCATGCAAATGTTAAGAGGATAACAACTGCGATTTAAGGGAGGACAACATTGTAACAACTCAAAAAATAATGATATAGAATTTTATATAGGAAAAGTTCTTTTACAAATGCTCAGCACATTTGAATGAATTTATAATACGATTTGTAGCTCATATACCGGGTGTACAGAACCCGAAAGCTAGCACTACAAAAAAGGTGACTGCCTATTTGCCAATTCGGTCATATGGATCGTCTGAAATGAAAATATCAAAAATATTTACTAAATATCGTAGCCTATGACTACAGTTCGATGGGGAAAAAATTTTCAAATCAATAATTTTTAAGCTCTTTATTGTCACTAAAAGCTAAAAAAAAACACCAATTATAAAAATCTCCCGTTGGAATATAAAGATGTATTTTGAGAAGAAAATTCTTTTTTTGTCGTATTAATCGGATGTACTGCTTTCTCATTATGTATAAAAATATAAGTATTTATTTAGTTTTTTTTTGAATATTTATAAATGAAGTAAACTATAATTTAGCAATCAGTAGGTGTATCTTTTTCCGATAAAATTTATAAAAAAGGTATTAATTAATTTACAAAGCATTTCTTGCTCAGCAAATACACTCTCGTTGTTTTCGCGTACTACATATTTTCGCCATTTCAACACCCCCCCTCCCCCTACCGTCGAAGTCTTAAGTATATAAGTAAGAAAGGAAATTCTAGGAATACTATTGAGAAGCTTTTTTTTAAGGGAAATCTTTAGACAATCCAAGAGGAAATCTCGTAAAAGAAAATCTGATATACAAAAATGTGTGTGTGATTTGCCCCTGGGGTTTTATTATAATTTTGTTTTGACAATACAAAACCCCAGCCTTAATAATAATGAAGCGAAAATATTTTTAAGAATTGAAAATATGTAGCTAATTTAAATTGTTTAAATTTAAATGTGTTAGGATTAATGTATATTTTATTTAAATTTTGTTGTGTTTGTAATAGGAAGGGTGGATTTGTCATGGTGCAAGATTAGCATTACTCCCACAATGCTAAACGTCTAGCAAGACCCTAATATTAACTTGATAAACCACCATAATGACATCACGTGTCTATTTAAGAAGCAACATGTAAATGTATACATGTAGGTGGCACACTGGCATATGCCGAGTTCAAAGCAAAGTTTACATATAACTTATATTGCATATTACAATAATTTGGGTAGATTTTATTTATTAAAAAATTTTGAAATAATTTTAAAATATATATCGTAGATGTTGTAGGTCTTATGGGGTTTCATCTTTTCATAAAATCGATTTTTTTTTCATTTTATAAATACAAATTCTCGAAAATATACTTCAAATTTTTTATCTCTTTTTTTATAATCATTATGAAGAGAGTGAACGCATGATTTCTAGTAACGTTTTTTCTTTTCTCTTTTATTATTAAAAAAACGGTTGTATTGTAAGAATAAAAATCTTACTTTTGTCGCCGTTTTGAAGATAGCAGTTTTAACCAAATTGACGTACAGTGGTCACTGTAAAACTTCAAAAAAAGACTCATTAGAAGAAAGGCGTACTACTAATATATTGAATTTTTTTTAAATAATACACTAAAATTAACTTGAAGAAGAATTGTATTACGGTATAAAAATAATTTAAAAAGAAAAAATTTAATATTTAATGAAAAAACATTTATGAAACAGTTTTTTCTGAAGTTTAAATAAATACGTTTCTATATATAATCAAAAAACTAGTTGACGTGCAGGGACGCCTTAAGAATCATCATCAAATGAAAAACTAGCAGATAAAAAATATAAATTTCAAACTGACTAGTAACCAACGGCTTCGATCTCGCCCACGATTTTACACGCGGAGTTGATCTCATCGCACCCAGGTTACAGAATAGAATAGATAGAAATTAAACTTACCATTTTTTTAAAGGACTCCAAAAATTGAAAAAATTCTTTTTAAATTTTAAATTACGCTGGAAAGGATGGAAACCATAACAGGCAATTCCTAATGCCCAACTCGAAAAGTGAAGAAGAAGAAGAAGAAATTAAAGAACAAAATAAAAAGAAAGGTCTTTAGAAATTAAAGACTCCGTTCAGATTATCAATAACAGTTTTCTTTACAATTTCTAAAAGAAATCTTGTTATCGCTTTATAGTAATTTTTATTTGTTTTAGTATTTTAATTTATTGTTACAGATTAAATTTATTTTTTTCATGGCTAATACCTATCATGTGATATATAATATATTCCGCCGAATGGTTATATAAAACTTCATTTTTTCTCTATTTTAAATTGATAGAAGTTTTATTTTATATAAAAAAATACAGTGACGTAAAAAATTATTCTAAACCAAACTGTTTGAAAAAATATTCTAAAATTTCATTAAAAAACTATCACTTTTAATGTAACGGAACATTAAATTAATTAAAAAAATTGTTCAGGGTGGCTAGGGAGATAGATGCTAGATTTAATAATTAAATAATATTATATTTTTATTTTAATTATTTTTTATTATTTACGTGGTGTTTCTTGGCAGTATTCTCAAAAATATTATTTGATAACTAAAGTTTATTGTTTTGTATATGATTAGCTCAGTGATAGACGAAACGATCGACAGTTAGGATGAAAGACCAGGTTCGAATCTTGGTAAACTACGTAGCATCAAATTAGAAATTAATGCTTAAATAAATCGGCCGTGTGGTCCAAACTTTGCTTGAAAGAGAAAGAAAAAGACTGCTTTTTCAGGACTTAAACTTTTCTCAGTTTCAAATCTAACCCTTTTCACTGTAGTCTTTCATAATAATAATTCTCATTTTCCCTAAATTTCGAAATGAAAATTTTGACATAACTGTGATCTTGGAGGGAGTCATGGATGGGAGGATTAAAAAATAATGTTTAGTTTTGTTAAATATTTTATACAAGTTTAAATTTATAGATTTTTGAAAAAGCATAAGTTGTTCACGGAGGTATAATATTGACCAAATTTTTGTAATAAATAAAATGCTACAAAAATTCTTTTTTCGATTCAATAGATGTTCGTGGGATCGTCGTTAGTGTGCTGTGTAATTTGTCAAAGTTTTCTGTGCGTTTTCCCGTTACTTCAAAAACATTGATTTCTTCTATTATGTTCTTAATAACATACAAATTTTCTGCACTTTCAACTTAAGCGACATTCGAAATGGTAGCAACCAATTTCTGCTTCAGTGTCATCAATGATAAAACTCTTCGTTCCGTTTGGAATTCCTGCCCCCACTAGTTGAAGAAGGTTGGTGGTCTAAGGCTCGGTAGTTCGCACAAGCCTAAGATGACAATATTCTTTTTATCGTATTAATGTAAATAGGATATTTTAACAAAACATTTTTTCTTATAAAAACTGTTATTGACCATTGAATAATATTTATTTACGTCTAATTAAGTTTTCTTCAATTATTATCCTAGTGTGTTAGCCGAATAACTGATGACACTTAAGTACCCGATTTGAATCCGAGGAGAGTCTAAACTTTCTTATGATCGTCTCCGTGCTTCGGAGGGCACGTAAAGCCGACGGCCCCTCTGGGTTGATGATTTGCCTTCATCAACAACAAAAACCATAGTTATGGGCACTTCTGAGTTTGCGATACTAATTTGGTCGCAGACCAAATGCAAGTTAAAGAAGAGTCCAATTAACTATTACATTTCAATTGCGTGCAAAAATTGTATGATGTTATTGTATATATTTCAAACAATAACAATAGCCCACAACATGACGGCCTCCTATGTGGGGTCATTTTTTAAATGAATTAGTAGTCCATATTTATTTAAGAGGTCCGTGACCTATATATCTATTAGTCCGGGAGTCAGCAACCGAGTTTTATGACTCACTTCATTAAATTTGTAAAACAGTTTTTCATATTGTATATCTCCCTCTGATTCGTAAATGTTAAGTCTACCATGCTAGTAACGGAAAAATACTCAATAAAAGCGTTTTAAATATTCCCAAAAAAAAGCAGCGTTACTTGAAATCACTGTAAAGTTGAACTCGTTTTCAATAATACTCTATGGCAGTGGTTCTTAAACTTTTTTGTTCCGTAGACCCCTTACCATGTTTTTCGGTTTTGGGCAGACCCCCTACTTACATGGTATTGAAAATTAAAACATACCAAACTAAAATTTATTATCTGTTATCTGTTACCAAAAAATTAATGTTTTTAGTGGGAGGGATGAACCTGATACTTTTTTAACAAATTTTCAGTGTTTGTAATTAATTTAGTTAGGTTTAATCTCAAACCTCAAGAGATAGGATAGGAGATTGGCAACCGCGCTAAAACCTCTTTCCATTAGGCATGAGGAAAGAAGGTTAATTTAAATTTAACCCAGGACCGTATCAGGTACTACAATAGTTTCTGCAATAGTGCCTAACTTCTAATTAGGTAACTACTACTATAAAGGCTCAGTTGTTCAGCTGTAAGTTAAACCAGAAATTTTGATTAACCAATGAAATACGTTGAAAAGCTGTTTTTTAAGTAATATTATTGGTTAATCTAAATTTTTTGGTTTAACCTGTAACTAAACAACTGGATCTAAATGAGATCCACTATTGTTGACTCTAATTGACATCTCATGGACCCCCAATATTTTTTTTGCTGACATAGACATAGACCTGGTGGTTGATATAGACCACTTTGGGAACCACTGCTCTATGGCAAGATGGTAACGTTCGTGACGTTGTGGTCACACAGATTTGATATTTTTACTCAACTGATTCCACTTAAAAAAATTTTTATTCCAATCGGTTTCATTAATCTAACTATAATATTAATAGATTTAAATGCGTCATGAGTGTCTTTACACCATCGAGTAGTGCGTGAAGTTCAATTTTAGAATGATTTCAGTAAAAGATACTGTTTTTGTTTTAAATATTAAAAATTAATATAATCGAGTTTATTATTATAATTAAGTTATTATAAATCAAAATTTTTTATTTTTATAACCCTAACTATGCGACGCGCCTTACGCATTCACCCCTTTGGAAATCCGGCAGACGGTATTTGTCCCACAAAAAGAGTGGCAGATTGCGTTTTTCTTACATTTTTATACATTTTATACTATGACCTATTAATACAAGAAGTTTCAGCGTTAATAATTTAAGTCAACTACACTTTTTTTACGTTGGGAATTAAAAGTAATGTTAATGAAATCGGTCTAAAATTTCTGTATGTATGGGCCATAATTAAAGGCACATCCATATTTTTATTGTGTTTATGGCAACAACCGTGGCACCGTCTTCCTGGTAAAAAACTAATTTATCCTGAAATATTAAGGACATTATGGCCTTGTTTACATTCTAAATTTTTTGGGTGCTGAAATAGCTAGTAAGTTTACTAAAATGTACTCTCATTTAATTAAAAATACAAATTTTTCAAAAACAAAATTGCAATTTGCATTTAAACTCGTGGATGGTTTAGTTTATGGTATAAGTGGTGTTTTCATATCCTTTTTGTCAGTAATGATTAGTACTACGTAATTTATTTTATATTTATATTAAAACAAATCAGTTTTTAACTAGGAAGGTGGTAAGCATGGTTGTTTTCACAATAACCATAAAAATATGGGTGGGCAAATAATTATGACTGGTAGTGTATATGTATGGTTGTAGGTAACTCACTAGGAAGATATGACGAAGGAAGGTCTGCGGCGCAAAGCGTTCGTTATTGTTAAGAATTCTTTGAAGAAACTTGTTTTAACTTGTCTTTACTTTGAACAGATGACCCTCTACAAAATTTGCATTCTTGGAATACTAAACTTAAATACCATTTGAAATTTAAGACATCGGCATTATTCTTTGAGTAGTTATGATTTTCTTTTTAACAATTCATTATTAAAATGTTGTTTCGTAGTTTTAATTAATAAAACCATCCACCTTCTCTTCACCCACAAAATTTACCTTTAGAGATTTTATCATGAGATAATTTTGCCAAACAAAACCGGTGGTAATTTTAAAATTTCTGATTCAAATTTGACTGATAGTCTTTTTAAATTCATAATCGTATCTGGGGTATTGTATTTGAGTAATCTATGCACGCCATTGGTATGACGTCACGTAACCACGCAACTGGTATCAAACAGAAAAATCTTACTATTTTACAAACCCCATAATATACCAGTAATATTAAATTCACTTTCATGGGACGAGCGATTGGGGTACCCCCCCCCCCCCCCCCCGAATATGGGAAGCTAAAAAACTTTAAAAACCACAAGCAATATAGTTGAAAATATATTAATGAAGAAAATAATTACCTAGCATTGAAAAAACGTAAATAAATACATAATAACAAACAGATTCTAAAAATATTCAAATATATGTATATAAGTATATAAACATTGTACGGGATCACGTACCGTAAACTATGCAACATGGTATTTGAATAACTTGGTTATCAGAACAGTTGCGAAAACTAAAACATTTTTTATTTACCATCTAATAATAGTTTATTCCTAATTTGAACTTTCAACCATGGCTCCGCACTACAAAACTTGGTTAGGCAATAATGTTGTTTTAGTTAAAACTAAAATGTTCTGTAAACATTCATAAACCAAAAAAACTACAAACATTTGATTATGATAGAAAATAGTTATAGATAATACAGAATATAATATATTGTAAATACTCGACTACCGATTTTAACCCTTCGATTAAAAACACACCATTGAATAATTCGGGCCTCCGGGCTCGTAGCTCTAAATCTACGAAACATGGATATTTCGAAAAAAAAATAGGTTTAAATTCGATATGATTTATTAAACTATAAAAGTAAACAAATTACTTATGAAATATTCAACAAGTCGACATCATCTGAATCCTCGACAAAGTCGGACACTGCATTTTACAATTTTTTATTTTATTATGTGTCCAAGTTATTTTGCAAATAGTAATTGCATTAGCTCTAAAAAAATGTTTTACTACCAATATAAAATTGTTACGTCAGTGAATACGTCGAGCCTACGAGATCTGAGGCCCTTCTATTGGCAAAACATTAAAGTTTTCTAGAAACGGATTTTAATCAGCTGTTAATTATTATTGGCGAAATTAATTTAAAAGGTTATTTTTTATATTCATTTAAATGATTACTTGGGCCTGTTAACTCTTACGTAAGGTTAAATAATATTATGTGATGTTGATTTTGGTATTTGGTGTGGTTTTATAATTTCGTGTAGAAATAAAATTTGTTTTAATTTTTCAGATCCCATGTCGTGAAGCTTATAACGCCGCTCCCATCATGAAGCGGCCGCTTTTCATCTTGCTGTTGATTGTGGCGGTTGCTACCGCTTCCAGCGATATAGTTCGTGCATTTACTGATCCTGCCGTCGAACGTCTGAATCATCTAGTGGTAGATAAAAACACAGGACGTGTTTATGTTGGAGCTGTGAATCGATTATATCAATTGTCACCCGAATTGGACCTTGTTATTGCCGAAGTAACCGGTCCAGATTATGATTCGGACGAGTGTTCCGTTTTGGAATGCACCACCTCTGTCAATAAAAAGCTCACAGATAACGTAAACAAAGCTTTAGTAATCGATTACACTACAACAAGACTTATATCATGTGGAAGTCTTTTTCAAGGAATTTGTTCGGTGCGTAATCTCCATAACATTTCTGATGCTGCTCAAAAGGTGAGGGAAGCGGTGGTGGCCAATAATGCCACCGCTTCCACTGTAGCATTTATTGCACCTGGTCCTCCAAATCCTCCAGTTTCTCAAGTGATGTACGTGGGTGTGACTTTTACGTTGAACTCTCCTTACAGATCCGAAGTTCCAGCGGTTAGTAGCCGATCTTTAGAAAAAGACAAAATGTTTCATATAGCTCAAACAGCGGTTACCACTGGAACTCGAATGTTCGTCAATTCGCTAGCAAGAGAACGTTATCCCATAACGTACGTGTATGGGTTTAGTTCCGAAAAGTTTAGTTATTTTTTAACGACGCAAATGAAGCACACCACATCTAGCCAATTTATTACAAAATTAGTACGAGTTTGCCAAGAGGACCAAAATTATTACTCGTATACAGAAATTCCTATGGACTGTATAAGTGAGGCACAGGGAGGCCGTAAGTACAATCTTGTTCAAGCCGCGTATGTCGGAAAAGCTGGATCTGATTTGGCTGGGGACTTGGGGATAACGGCTCAGGACGACGTTCTCTTTGCAGTGTTTAGTGAAAGTGATTCTAAACAAGTGAATAAACCTTCAGATCTTTCGGCACTTTGTGTTTATTCCTTGAAAGCTATAAGAAGAAAATTTATGCAGAATATTAAGACTTGCTTCAACGGCGTGGGGCAAAGAGGTTTGGACTTCATCTCACCTAGTCATCAATGCGTATCTACGGTGAGTACTTTTACAAGTTACTACATCTGCGCACCACTATAGTGGCTAAGCGGCACGCCGCCTTCGGTATTGATCGCTTTAGTGCCGGGACCCTGCCATGCTAACCCCTGACTGACGTCTCCCGCCGAATTCCTTACGTACATTCATAAATTAGGAGATGCCATATAGTTAACTATACCGCGGAATCCGTTATTCATATTAATCAAACATAAAATAAATAAAACTGCCCACGTTTTAGGCACTTTTCCCTATTAACTAATTAAACCGTAGTTTATTTACTCATATTTTTATGTTATATTAACATTTCAAATTTGATTATATTAAATTTGACATACAAGGTGCAGATTCATTCAGTACGATAGAGGATTTTGTAAAGGGCTTTTTGAGCTTTGATTATATCTCTGTAAGGGGCGAAGTGAGGCATAAATAGAAATTTTAACATTTGAATTTTAAATAAAACTTATTTTAATACATTTTCGAATGATAACGAAAATCTATTCACAAAACTTGCACAAATTTAGTTTTGTACCCAAAGATAAACCTTCATTGTAAAGTATCAAATAATCTTAATAAACTGAACTGAAGCCTAAAAATTAACGTCGCAACTCCAAAATTAGTTTTCAAAACTAATGTGTAGACAATAATCGATATGGCTCGCGATAATTTACTGTGGAACGGTAGGTTTGTGGATTCACTTTCAATTTATTCAATTAAGCGTTTTTTTGTATACCTAATGTGAGTCGCCACAAATTTTGACCGGCTCTTCCGTTGCACGCGTTGCGTTGCTAGGACCAACACTTTTAGTTCGCCCCGTATAATTAAACTCAATTATAAATTGCAATGCTTTGTACCAAACAATAAATTATTCAAGTTGAAAAAATTTTAATGACACATTAAAGAGAAGGTTTATTTTACATGAATCGGGTAAAATTTACGTGTTGTAAAGCAACCAACGTGCAGAATTAAAATTTATTTAAATGAAAAATCATTTGTTAATCAACATAACCGACTGGTTTCCGTATGAAGGCGTTGAAACGTCGTGAATAATTCTCGATTTGAAAGACTGCTACGGAATTCGCCCCCGGTCTGATAACTCGACCTCATTTTACACCCAAACTTTCTAAGTGTATGTTGGTTGAGCATGACAACGACCGTCCTTGCTCAGAAGCTTGAGGCCAATTTGCCATATGGTTTGATTCACTTTGATTTTAATTAACTGCTTACAGGATTTTATACTTTTATTTTAATCTTTTATTCTGCATTATATGATACACTTAGGTAACTGGAAAATCCAGATACGGTTCGAATTTTTGTGAAATATTCTTTAATAAATACACATTTCAATTTTATTTCAATTACATACAAATTAATTTTATTGTATTATGAGAAATTACAAGAAACAATTCAACTCAAGTATCGGTCTATTCTATACTCACTCTCTCGTTGCGTTTTTACCCGATAAGTTGAGTGCGCACTCAGCGCGATCACGTGCAAGTGTTCTTTCAACCAGTTTTCCTCAAAAATGCAGTCCAGTGCAAGTAAATGAAACAAACCACGTGGTGTCAGCAAAAAACTATAATTTAACTGTTGGTAACTAGGAACTATACTAGAAATTTACACTAAACGGTGTGTTAAATTAGTTGTTAAAATTAACAAAATAACAACTGTTGTTGAATTACACGGCCCACTGCCATTTGTAGTTAAAAGAATCATAGTTAAATAAAATTTCTCAAGCTGAATCAAATATTGTTCATTTCAAATATAGTACATAGGATAGTTAGCTCTAGTTAATCAGATAAATTATTTAAATATTATTGGCTAGTACTTCTTCCAATATTTAACAATTATTTTGGTATTTGTAAGTTGCTTACTGCTAATTGCCTATTTCATTAAAATTTAAGCGTAGAATTAAGTTAAAATTGAAGGTTCTCGTTGGTCAAGTTTACTTTAATTTTCTGCTAAATTTTAATTTCTAATTGTTCTTGTCTAAGAGACAAATTCTTATCAAAAGTATTTAACAAATTATCGAATAAGATTTATCCCCCCCCCCTCCCGTTATTCGTCTTAACCCCAAATATAAATTTTAAGAAGTAAATAAAAACCGTAGTTTTACAAAAATACAGTAGTTATAAATGAGAAATATGAGATTGATATCACTCTTTTTGATACATTAATTTGTATTATTACAACTAATTTTGTCATATTGCAAAAGTACCAATACTATAGTTTAAGCAATGTAATTCTGTAAATAAAATTTACAAGAACCTTAGTTAATTTAAAATTAACTATAGACATTTGAATGTTTAACATAATAATTGTCAAAAGAATAACAAAATTAATTTACAAAGTCGCGAATGTGGGAGTATGGTTACATTAATCATATTACATACACAATTTGTTTAATTCAATATTAAAATAGCTAGATATTTTAACAGCAACTTCAGATTTATTACGGTGTACATAAATTAACAAACTTTATTTTAAAAAACTAAATGAAATTAAATATGCTCTAATGACGTGAGTTTAAAATTGACGTTTTCTTCAATTTGTTATTTTATATTAAATTGCTAATAAGTTGCTTGCATTAGCATTAACCATTGAACGCCACAGTGGGGTCCGTGAGACACCTCACAAGATTTTCAAAACATTCCAATTTATTATTATAAAAAATATTTTTATATGTATTATTTATATTTCGTAGTGATAAATACACTAGTTTGATATTCTTTGCGAAAATCTTACTTTTCTATAACCGTTGGTGTATGAGGACTCCGGTGTGAGGTTTAAGTAACTTCACATAAGTGTGCCATGCGAAGGTTAAAGAAAACTGCTTAATTATAATATCATTTCATTAACTATTTATTTGTGAATTTAGAATTGAAAAAAATTATTAATTTTAAAAAATATATAAGAAGTAAATATATATAGACCCATATACTTAATGAAACATACTTTTCGACATACGTATTTCATGTTTTTAATATTTTGTTCAACTTTATGGCTTTAAAACGCACCCAAAAATTTTATTAAAGTTTATAGCGACTAACCAAATTTGGAAATTTAATTTATTTTACGAATTCTCTATGGGGGATCGAGGATTCGACACTTAAGGACCAAAAAAAGATATTCCTTCACTATACGGGATTTGTGCTAATACAATTTAAACGTATCTTTGATTTATTCTAGAAAACATTAGGTCAGCATTTATTTGGGGAATTGCTTTTTAAATGTCGAAATATTTGTATTTATTCATAATATAATCAATAAATACTGAACTACCAACTTTTCCAATCGAAATATAGCTCCACACTAAAATATCTCTACCATATTTCAGTTTTCCATGCAAATTGTTATTATTTGGTTCCCATCATACCATTATTCGACCATTTCAATTTGAAACGTTGCATGTATCTCATTTCATTTACAAAAATAACTTGATTGACAAATTTAACTATTTATTCCAATTAATTGTACAGTACAACCTGTTTCATCTGGTACTGGATTATTCGAAATGATAATAGGTCAAACCTCGGTAAAGCAGCAGGTTTAAAATTATTAGATTTAATAAATCTAAATAATAATATATTTATAATTATTTGTTTTTCCATTCATAATTTATAATCTACCAACTTTTTTTTTTGCGACAGAAAAATATTAAATTTGTTCTTATAATTCATATACATAGTATATATTTCTTAACAAACTCTCCTAAAACGAACAATTTTTGTTTTGGGTCATATAAACACCGAACAGTGTTTCAACAAGGTTGAAAAAAATTAATAACTTAACTGCTTAACCTAACTTCTAAGTTAACTTCATCAAGTTAATTCTGTTAAACTTTTATGATTTAGACAATGCTATAAAAACTGCCTTCCTTTAAATTGGGGGTAAATATACCCCCACCGCTATCGCTTCCTCCTGTCTGGAATAGGACCCAGCTATCTGATGATTTTTTTACTTTTTTTTAGCGCGCAACGCAGCCGAGAAACATTCCCTGGTTAAATATCACCTTGAAAACGTATTATCTCACTTATTATACGCGAACGCAAAAAATTTTATTAGAGTTTTGTGTTAGCTTTTATCCTCCACACAAATTTGGAAAATTTCACTACGTCAGTCATTCTGATCTTTAAGGATTGGGGTAGAAAATCTCGGGTTGGTTGTAGAAAAAGTATAGTACATCACTAAGAGTTGTAAAAAATATTACACCCTCTTGAAATTTACTTCACTCGTGTGTAATATCTTTCTTACAACTCTCGTTACGTAATATACTATTTATAAAATGTTATGAAATTTATTTAACGATTTTGAAGATTTAACTAAATATAATAAAATTGAATTTAATGAGAATTTGGACTCGATTATTATTTATTTACCTAAGTAACAATGATTTAATAATTTTAATTAAATTGCCGAAGTATCTAATAATGTTTTTATGAATATATCGAATATCCATTAATTTTCGAATTGGTAATTTTATTAACTTTTTTTTTATAAAGGATTCCATAATGATAATATTGATTATACTAGAGTTCTTATATCTGGTGCAAAGTTGAAGGACATAGTTGCAAAGTTCAACGAAACAGAATAGATATCGATAGTAAATTTACTTTTCTTTTGCTGAAAATAATACTGTCGTAATAATAATACAAGATGTGTTGAAGATGTGAATTCAACGATCAAAATGCACAAACAAAGTTTTAAATTGACTAATTGGATTGCATCCCCTTTATTCGTTTCTCATATGTTTATGATGTTTATAATTAGCATTATTTCATTTTATTAACCCCTAAAACAATATTGGGTAGTTTAAACGTTTAAGCTTATACTAATTAGGTATCCTGCAAGATAAAAGTTGTTTTCTCTCAATATCCAGTTTTATTTTTGTAGTAATGCTTTTAATGCTTGCAATATTTTCATTCCGCCAGTAGCTTCTGTTCGAAAACTTGGTGCCAGTTTTAAATCATCCCCAAGTTTACATTATATTTTTTGTACTCTTTTACTCGTATTTTTTTTAGTCATCTGATTATAAAACTCCTTAAAATAAAATTCGAAAATAAAAATAGAATTGTATTCGTAACAATGTGCCATATGTTGAAGCAGGGCCGGAATGGTTGATATTCGCTGTTCATAGAGGCACGGTGTAAAATTGGAAAACTTACATTTGACTCAAATTTCAAAACTATAGCAGACTATTTTAATTTTACTCGCCAAGTACGTTTTCCAATCGTTTTGATTGCAAAACTTGTTAGAAACAGAATTTTAGGAATTGTTGCGTTTAAAAATAAGGTACGCGTTGGTTTTCGGGGTGTGCTTACACAGAAGGACCAAACTAACGGTATAACGAAAGAAAATGATTAACTTTATTGCAAAGGATCAAAAAGAAACCTGCTAGTTTTTGCTAATTTTTTCAGAAACTATAAACTTGTGTGTTTTGAAGTTATCTGTGGTGCCTGCTAACAGCTCCCTGACTAAAACAGATTTTGCTTGAAATGAAGATTGATAGTAATTTACTAAATATGAATAATTAATTTCTTTTTTTATTATTTGATACACATCTAGATATTTTCCAGACTAATTAAAATGTCTCTAAAAGTATAATATTTGGTAGGTCTAGCAATTTTCATCGTAAATCAGCCACGAAGTTCTTACATAATACTGAAATAAATCTTATATTTTTGTTGCACCAAAGTCCTTAACAAGCAAATTTCTAGAAGGCATTCTAGCAGAAGCAATGTCAGAATTTCGTTATTGGTTCATCAATCAATTAATAATTTGTGATAATTTCGACATCACTAATATGGATTCGAAATTGCAATTTACAATAAAAACAGCAATTAATTTTTTCGACACATTGGAAAGCTAATTTTAAGGATCTGTATTCACATCGTTTAATAAAATGTATCTTAGCTTAATTTGTTATATTTGTGAAAGTGAAAATTGTTGTAACGTAGTAAAAAAATTGTGTCACTACATATCAGATTATTTTACACGAACTTGGCTAACTCTTTTTCAAAAAACTCATTTTTTATTTGTTTTCGATTGTTCCCCATTTTTTGTTCTGATATTTTTAAAAATAATCTTTAAAAAATCACAAAAGTTTTTTTGTTAACTTTTTTTTTTTGAAAAATAAAATTTCTAATATGGGGGAGTGTGAACTCGTCATAATTGAAATTTTAAATTTTTTTGAATTTTTTCGTTGGTTTTCTTTCATTTGTTCTCAATTGTCCTGTAAAAATAAAATTTCTACATTTTTTTGTTGCTTTGGATTGTTCTTCACTTGAAGTCAGTATCCTCTTAGTTACCTTATCTACACTAATTTTAATTTGATAAAACATTAAAAAGATGTGGCATTTGCAATATGCAATGCTATTCTAAAAAATTTAAGCACTTAACATAGCAAAATTAAAAATTAAAAGTTTTTTAAAAAATTATTAATAAAACTTTTAATATTTGATTTAAAAATCTAAAATAACTTTACAATTGAGAAATAAAAAAAAGATGCTCAAATTTTAGGATGAATTACTATATGTTTAAAATATTATTATCGGGAAAGTAAAATTACCAACAAATTATTTAATATTTGTTAACTACATAAATAAATGTTTATGGTTTATATTGTCGTGGATTTTCATAAAAAATTGATAATTTGTAATAATCTAAGTTAATTTTTATAATATTTGTTTTAAATGGAAATTTTGTAAAAATTTGAGGTTGGCAGTAAAGTGGAGATAAAGATGCCTTTGGTCAAAGATGGCCACCGCAGCGGAGGTTTGAATTTTGTTCCGCTGATTTTTTTGTGAAAGTTTTTGAATTTAAAAATAATAAATTGATTTTGTGTTTGATAGTGGTTTGTTTAAATTTGAAAGTGAGTGAAAGATAAAAATTTTGAAGAGAGTGTGATATTTTTGAGAATTGGAAATAATTTATTACATCACAATATGTTTTTTAATTTAATTCGATTTGAAAATATTACATACAGTTATGTCTAACAAACCTCTTAAGACCACTAGCAATATTCATTAATATATCATCATGTTTAGGTGAAGGCAATTATATTAATATTTTAAAAGCTTTAATATGTAAGGGTCGTCTCGAGCTTAAGTCAAGTGTTCAGAAGAAACAAAGTTTAAAACAACCCAATCAAACAAATGTTACTTTTATAGATTTTCATAATTTTAAAATCAGTTGTTGTTATGCATCCAAAGTAAGCAGTTGTAAACTTTTAATAAATAAATTTTCATTTTTAAAACACCCGATTTATTTTGAAAAACATAATTATATGTAAATTTTAAGTTGGCAAACATAACAAATTGCTTGTTATTAAAAATCATTCAATAATGCTAATATAGCTTATGCTTACAATAATATTAATCCGATTGACATAATTGAGAGGACATAATTTATCCCAATTATTACGATTGCGGTTTCGAGATTATTTTGATAAAACCACATTATTTGATATGTAAATAAAATATTTTAACCACACAAACAAATAGTATATTGTTTTATCCGGATTAGAAGTGAATCTTTTGTTGATAAGGCAGACATTATCACGAGGGTTGGTTATATTATCACAACAAAGTTTTATGCACATACTTGGAATTCGTTTTAAAAAAAATGCGAAAGTACAAATAAAAGCCATCAAATATGTATCTAATAATTTACTTAACAATAGTATAAATTATAAAAATATATATTGTATTAGTAGCTTCAAGCTATTTTTTACAAAATCTATTTTTAAATGCCATATAATTCAATTCAAATTTTTAACTTTTAATTTAAATCGAGTTGACCTTTAAAAATTAAAAAAAAAATCTGTTGCACATTTTTTTTTTTTTATTTTAGAATTTTCATTTGTAGACGTCACGACACGCCACTGGAACAATATTTATTAAATTTTTTTTTAATAAATAAATAATTGTTTTCATTACTTGCTGGCACAATCTGGCCATGACCGAATGTTAACCAAACGTAAACCTGTGAAAATTCTTGAGAAAAATTTAATTATCCTTCAGAAGGATGGTACAGGAAACAAAAATAATTGTAGCAACTCCGGACAATTGTTAATATTGTTAGGCGTAATTTTAGCTAAGATTTGCAAACAAAATAATAATTTGTTACTTCTACTCATTATATTGTTACTTGTCTTCTTGTATAATGAATATTACTAATATTAATTTTACGAGTTTGGAAAGAACTACAAAAAGTTACTTTTTATCCGAATAAAACATGTTAGGTATTTTGTAAACAGCTCATTTTTTTGTTTGGTTAGGTAAACGTAAAAATAATTACGTGGTATTTTTTTATTTTCCCGAGCATTATTGAATGTCTCAACAACATAAATACATACTATGTTCAGATAATAGTAATATATTTTGTCAAAGTAGGATCTTGATAAATACTGCTCGTCACCAGCTGAAAAAGTAAAATAATCTGAAACTCGACTGCTAGAGCGGACAAAGAAGTGACATAAAATTAGCTTTCGTTGACGTTTGAAAAACAAATACCCAATGATGCTGCTTTTAGTTGAGCGGATAAAATAAACTTCAATTATTGTGAATTTTGTAGAAATTATAAGAAAATAAAAAATTAAGTACGTACGTCTTGATTTTAAGATGTATTTTGAGATGGCCAAACAAATAGGGGATGACAAAAGTGCCTACTAGAAAGGTATAAAGTTTGACAGTTTCAATGTCTTTCCGAGATTACAAATTAGAGGGTAACTTCTGTTATTAGTTTACGTCTATCTTTAACTTTGTTAAGGATTATTATTTATTAGCTATCTAAAGAAGACAGGAATTGTTTAGAAAATATTTCATCTTGAAAATATTGAGTTAGTAAAATGATATAAATACAAAAGCTTTGGTATACAATAAATTTAAACGTCAGAATTATATAATATAATATTCACTTTCTATGTTAGATATTATATTGATACACATAGTTACAGCCAACCATATATAAATAAATACATAATAGGTTATACGTACATGCTATATCTGAAAGATGTGACGGTAGTATTTTATAATTATCATATTGAAGTTACCAAGCCGATCCTATTTCTGCACAGATGTAGCTATTGTATTTTGTCATCTCAATAGGTTCAAAAATATAAACCAAATCAAAAATATATTTCTTTAATATACCCCTCTTTAATACATAATCGATAAACCAACGTTCGACCTTAAAAAGTTATTTACATTTTTAATAATTCACTTATTTTCATCTAAAATGTAAATATTTTTCCGAATTTTCTTTAATTTTAATTAAATTTCAATCAACTTCTCTACATCAATAAATGTAGAATTAAGTCTTGATGTTTTTAAATCTTAAATGCCATTCTTGATTATTAGTTTTTATAATATTAAGAGTGTTAACAGTGAATTAGTCGGGGAGCTATCAAATGGCAAAACTGCATTTCGTTAAGAATCGTTTTTTCAAATTCTGCTAATAAAATAAACGATACGTATGTATTTTTCACTTTACGGTTAAAATTCTGTTATTTTAACTAAGTAAGTTTTATTTAAATTTTTGTTACATATTGTACATTAACATAGCTCGAAAGACTAGGGTCGCGTTCACGTATCTTATTTGGCTGCGTTCAAACATTACAAAATTAATACATATATTTTTTCCATCGCTAATAAGATATTAATTAGGACAAGAAGAGTACTCACTAGCACTATACCGAGTAATTCGTGGTTTATGTAATTTACTTTCAAAATTGTACAATTAAAATAATCGATAGTCACCACCAATCTTGAAACCTCCGTGAATTTAATTATAAAGAAAAATATGATTTAGCTGTAGGAATATTATGTTTGTGCATATGTTTCGAGGTAGATTTTTTCAATTTTTATACAATTAATTATTATTTTATAAAACAACAATTACTTAATTTGATGTACAGGTACTTACAAAATATTGGAACATTCCTATGTTAACAATGTAAATTGTACCTTTTGAAGACTTTTACAAACAATTCTTTTCGGGCAGTTTTTCTTGCAAATTTGATTCCCTTCATTTTTATATATAAATATACGTTTTTTGTATTTCGATGCAGCGATTTTGTGATACAGTGACTTAAAAAGTCTGTACGATACATTAAAAATTGCCATCTGTACTTCAGAAATAATGAGATGAAATACAAAAATGAAAGGAATGAAATTTGCAAGAAAAAAGGTCCAATAAGCTATTTTTATAAGTTTTCAAAAGTTATGATTTAAATTGTTAACAATTTAAATGATATAATATGCCGGACTTCGGAGCGTCCAAATAATTTTGTAAGTAACTGTATTATAAGTAGATACTACTGATACTGGCGAGTAGTACTTTTCTGAATGAACATAACAAAAAATGTTTCTACAATAATTAAACACATGGCCGTAGAGTAAAATCAAAAACTAGGTAACCCCCTTTTCAGTTGATGGCTTAAAAATGAGTTTCTTTTTGGATTTGGATGAATAAAATCTGAATTTGCTTGGAATTCACTTTTCTGTTAAATAACTTGACCCTATTTTAATTCGGCAAGGTAAACTTGAACTCATATTTCGGCGGGTTCGATGCCCGCAGGTACGCTATGATTGCTATGATTTATTTTCGCGTTGCTGAAAATCGTCTATCTGACAGTTAAATATTAAAAAGGCAAATTGCCCTTAGCCTATGCGGTATAGTACATAAATAACAGTTATACAAGATTACATTTCCGGGAAGTTGGTACAGGAGGGTAGGGTGGTAGTTTCACAAAGAATTATTATTACTATGCGTTTTAGTAAACACTTGAAATTTTATGGTACAAATATAAGGAAGATACGGCTGCTATTCATAATTATGATTACAGGGCTGCTATTCTAGTACCCTATGTAATGTCTAAATTTGTTACAAGTTCAAGTGACTAAGATGGATAAAATATTTTTGATTTTTATGCCAAGGCCAAGGACGCATATTAATGACATCCAAACAAATGTGGGCGTTATGAAAGCAAATACCATCTATCTTATCCTGATTATTATAATGGAATTTCAAACAATATGGAAAAGTGCAGCAACGTCGAAAACATTAAATTCCTATTGTAATTGAATTGCAAAAAAGAAGGTCCGATTATGAATGTTTTTCTAAGAAAACTAGAGCGTGTAAAGAATAGTTGAGTTAATTAAAAAATTTGTCATTTCCGGCATATCACCAACACATTCTTAAACTACAGTTATTACAATTTTACACTGATTACCTACCTACTACATATTACAATTACGCCCATTATGCATGGTTATTCCATTCAATGTAATCTGCAATGTTATTTGAATGAAATCACTCGTTATATTTTTAGACAAATTAATGTGTAACTCTGAACAATAATTAGAATTAATTGTGTTTACCTATTTTATTTAAAAATTGCATAAATTTGAAATTTTCATTCAAATAATGAAATCACAAATCTAAAATTACTTATTATTAGCTTATCTCTATTTACTTTTATGATTCATAACAGACGGTGACATAGTATATTTATTTTATGTAGAATATACAACGAAAAGTAAAATTGTCAACATACTAATTATTTCAAATTTTGGTCAACAACAGCAAATGAATCATACTATGTGGTCTTTTATTATTGTTCAATTTTATGTGTGACTATCCAATTTCGCAATGGCTGATATTCAACAAGTAGGGTGCAGGGTCTACTTCGGTGTGTTTTATAAAAAATTTTTTTACCATGTCCCATCTAAGTGTTTCTAAAATTCTGATGTTCCCCTATGTAACATAAGTATACATACATATTTTTTTTATATTCAAAAATTCAATTAAATATTCCCTAAATAAAGCCTAATTACAATTAAAACTAGGGGTTTAGGAAGAAATCACTAGGAAATTATTCACGAGCTTAATTTCAAATTATCCCCATGTGAGGCGGGGAACCCACGTTGGGAAACACTGGTCCTAGTTGGTTACCGTTTTATGCACTGAATTCAATCAACATTTTTCAGTTTCTGAAACAACATTGCTATCGAGATTTGTTCGTATTTCGCTATTGTTATTTTTGCTTTGGTTTTTTGATTTTTTTCTTGCAGTTTTCCAGAAGACAATAACGCATAAAAGATGAATCTATCTTCTTATTATATTTGTCTTCATCTTGAAAATTTAGAAATAAATAAAATCCGAAGAAAATCAAGAGATTAGTGCAAAAATTATATTTGATGTTAAATGGAGAAAAAGAAGAAATTTATGAAGACAATCGAATAAATTCTATAAGAAATCTGATACAAACGACCAATAAAATCAAAGATGAGTTGAGAGGGGAATAATTGTCGGGCGATTAGCTCTAATTCCTTAAGTTTTACCCAACCAGGTGGCCAAATATTGGGGGCCAATATCAACTTTTTCTTCGTAAAAATATCATCTTAGCTGAGACCCTGTTATTGTACTGTCGAGTGCTTGGGAATGTCACCAAATGATTTTTAAACATTTTGGGCAAGTTGTCCGAAATGGCCAATTTATATTAAATGTGTTTATGAATTAAATAGTCACGCTCTGATTGATTGATTTTTTACCAACCTAAAATAATTTGTTATAATCAAAACTTTCTCGTCCGATGGTATGCTAATGGAAAAGGATCTCAGGTATGCTTTTCCATTTCCATTGCTTTTAAAACAGAATTTACATCACGTTGCCGAGGTGAGAATAATCGTTAAATAATTGCTGTTTACCGACGTTCTATGTTTTGTCTCTTCTCACAGCCCTGAAGATGACGGCATAATATACCTTCGAAACGTTGACGAAGTAACCTAGTTGTTTCATTTGGTGTCCGTATACCTGAGATCCTTTTCCATTAAAATAATTTGGCAAACGCGGTATTAGTGTATATTATTATATTTACAGTATTATGTAAAATAATTGTTTTTTTATTGCAATTAGTAATTTGTTGGATGACAAATTTGTCTTACTGGTTATCAAACTTTCCGTAATATGGTAGAATTTGTTAACTTTCATAAAAGTAATAATTAATTTTTTTTCGTTACTATGTTGGTACAACTAAAATTGTTTATTATACAAAAATGTTAAATTAATACCTTGAGCCATTGCATCATTTGTTGGCATTTTATTAATTTTATCAAATTCTTTATATTAAGTGTTGACCTGACCTTATGAAATTTGGCTCGAGTTCGACCTGCTATAATGTGAAATTTTAAATTTTCACGTCTCGAAATGAAAGTTTTTAATTTTGCGCTTCAACTTTGTTTAAATCGGTGTGTATTATTTGGAATTTTTTCGCTTTTTGGATCTACATTTTGCGCAATTTAGGATCCTATTAGTAGGAATAACACTATCATTACGGATATAGGCGAGAAGGACCATAACGGCGCAAGGTATAATCTGTAATTCTACACCACTGTACTGGTGTATATACATAATAATATTATATTTATGTTGTAATCCTATAGGTGTTAATTTTACTGATGTGGATGATTTAATAGTGCCAAGTAATTTTTGTTAACAAAGTTTTGAACGAGGATTATGCTCAGATTTTGCATTAATTGCTAATGACTATAACTTGTTGAGAGATTAAATATGTTTAAGCAATTTTCAGTTGTGCAATACCTCGAATTAGAATCGATATTAGCTACTTTTATGAAAATAATTATTGTAGATAAATATGATGTACTCGGAGAAATATTTTGATTGAAATTTGAGTGATGGAATACCAAGGAACGATCGATCATTTAGTCAGAGGCGGACTGGCACGAGGGCACGACTTCGTTCTATTACTTGAATAGTAATTCAAGAAAAATTTAGGATTATTATCAATAAACCCCCATTATAGAGATTTATTTAACATGCGTGCTAATTTGCCAAGTTAGTTTTGTTCGAAATAAATTCGCAAAATTTAAAATTTAATCTAATTATTATTGGATATGGAATAATGGTGGTTAAAGAAATTTTAATTTTCGTATGTATTTATTTTTCCAGTAAAGGAAATAACGGTCTTCCCTTCTGTTCTACTTACACTATTTCACAGGTCCCGCATTTTAACTTATGTAGTCCAGTAATTAGTACTCCCGCTCTGACTGTGGCTATGTTCGAGATGAGAGCTTAGGCGGCGCCGTTGGTACTAATTGCAGCCGCCAAATCCAAATAGAACTATGCATCTATTATACTTGTTTTATATTACACTAACATTTTCAGTA
The DNA here is from genome assembly GCA_911387805.1 of Cantharis rustica. Taxonomy (NCBI): domain Eukaryota; kingdom Metazoa; phylum Arthropoda; class Insecta; order Coleoptera; family Cantharidae; genus Cantharis; species Cantharis rustica. Next base: position 25,074,151 of record OU426883.1, read on the forward strand.
CTAAAATTTTTAGTCGAATGCACTCTACAAATTAGAGCTACGAGGTTCGGAGCGGTTTACGTCGTCTGGGCATGTAATTAATACGCCGGCGCATTGTTCTATAGTTTTAAACTGTGCAAGATACACTAGGCGGCAAACGCCGCTCGCGGTTTAATGTAATTAAAAAAAGTAATTAATTAACTTCGAATATAATGTAGTATCTGTTGGTTTACAATAGTTAGTAATTTAGTTAGAGTGCGTTTTGGAAGAAATGGAAGTCAACAATTGATATAGAAAAATTAATAAACGAAGTACAATTTCCACTAGCAATATGGCACATGACAAATAAATACCATAGTAATAGGACCACTGTGTTTTATTATAGACCAGGGCTGCCCAACCTATCACAAGTAGATCTTTTTAACCAGGTTTCTTATGGTGTTAGTTTTAGATTCCCTGGCATAGTCATTAATGGATATGTTATGATTTATGAAGTAGTCAGATCATGGTTCCTAATTCTGCCATTTTATAGCTCCAAGAGTGGTTGGAATCTGGAATTTAATAATATGTTATAGGGTCTATAACATACTTATATAGATATAATATACACTAGTGATGCGAACCTTTTTGAGGAGGGGGTCAAATTTTGTTTATTATTTTTTAATACTAGATAATAAATAATAATAATAAAAAAAATAATAATAAATAAATAAAATAAAAGATTTTGCGTCTTTGTAAATCTGTAAGTTTCGAGTTTTTGGTAACCCAGGAATTTTTTTTTAAATTTTTGATCTTCTCGGAGTTTTATCTTTGCCATTTTCGAGTGCAATTTAAGTTCAAGAATCCAATTTTACAATGAATTTGAATTAATTTTTGAATGATGGATGAATTTTAATGTTTTGCTATCTGCCCTTAACAATAACGATTGTTCGGAAAGAAATCGAAAATGTTTACTTTATCGAGTAAGTTAAAAGAGAATTTAAAAAAAGATCATACGCTTTATAATTTGTCGTCAATCAGCAATAATATGGAAACTGGATTTTTTAAAATACATAACACAGGTAAAATATAGTGTTAAAATTTTTTTGCTTTATATGCATATACTATAAAGTAAAAAATTAATAAATTGAAACTTTTTGAAGGTTAAAAAAACTTGTAAAATTGAATTAGTATTTGTGTTTTAATGAGTAAGTTTTTGTTTGGTTTGCATATTTGGACTAAAATCCAGTTAATCTGGGGATGTCTGTTCTAATTATACATCGGATTTGTAAGAGATTTGCAAATCTTTCTACGTAATTAATTCGGTTTTCGTCTTTTGCATACCTACGTAAGATTTTGATGATGACCATAACTAAGGCGTTAGGAATGTTTTAGAAATGATCGATTATTCGAAATTTATATTACCACTGCAGTAATATAAAACCGTTTATATATTTGCGAATCTGTTCAAAGGTTTTCTAATCAATGTAATTTGTATTCTCGTACTATTCCAGAGGCCGTTTTCATTTGGTCTCAATATCGGAGTGGTAAACCTACCCGGATGCTTTTTAAATGTAATTTTCTAAAAAATTATTTAGCTGGCTTAGAATTTGGAGAATATTCTAACTATGCACCGAGAAACTCTTTTTTTCTTTCAGTTTACCTAAAAAATACTTTTATTTTTAAAATTTTATTAACCGTTTTGTTAGCATTGCATTCTCAAGGTATTAATAGCCTTTTTTGAACTACGCCGAATCTTTTTGATCACGTTATTCTGATTCCAGCAAAATACAAAATCAGCTTAAGGAAGGGCAATTTTCTATAATTCAAAGCTTTTGCGGTTTTCATTTGTTTCTGCCAAATTTTAATAAAGGAAAATATTGCAAGAATGGCAAGTAGATTTCTAGTAGAAACAAAACCTTGATTTTGCTTTTAAAATTTGCTTAAGGTTTATTACTCACGAAATGCTATTTTACCTCAACGACTTTATGCCACAGTTTGAAGTACTATTGATTAGTTCACATTCTGGCTTTGACCTAAGCACTTGAATACAAATTATTGTTGATATCATGTTATTTGATTAATAATGTATAGCAAATAAAATATATGAGTACTTCGGTGTGTTTATTTTTCAAAATATTTTGTTTTGCTTTGATTAGCTTAATTATAAAATAAAATCTTGGTTGATAGGAAATCCGTTTCCATTTTTAACTCCTATACATAGAAAGATACGTTTAATCTTGTAAAGCACGAGGTTTTCTAGAGATACCGTAATCCATTAGTATTTCAAATTTATTTCTTCAAAAATGTATCTAACAATATTAAATTTTGCGTTTGTATACGTATATTACTTACATAGTATACCTGATAACTTTTAAAATGGATAAATAATTAATTTCTAAGTAATACTTTTTCGATTATGCACATAATATTTTTTTGTGTTACCTTATGAGTAGAAAAGCGGTTTGATTAGCATTACATTAAAAATTCCAAACTTTTGCTCTCTAATCAATATTGCTAGGGGATGATTGCACGCCCTTTTACAAAACCGGATAATGTCTCTGCTTCTCCCGCATGCGGGCCGGTATCATCTAGCCCAGGTACTTATTGGTTTTCAGTCTATGTACTCATTGAGATATTGAGTGTTTTATATATTGTTCATGTTACTTCTTCTGCTTTGAGATTTTATATCACATAAGGAAATCCGTTATTAAATATTTACATTTTATTTTAAAATTGATTTTGGCATAGTATTGAACATTTTATTAAAAAAAGTTTAATATATGAATAAACTAAATTTAAAAACTAAAATTTATTCCTATTTCATAGTCATTGTTTTTGTTAATTTAATAAATAGTAATAATTTAGAAATACGTCAGTTTTTCTATTAAAATTTAAGGAGCAGCTGGTGTAAGCTGCAACTTTTCAGTTTTTTTAAGGGTGCTATATCGAACGACTAATATTTCTTATTTGTTCGTTTATAATTTAGAACAGCATTTCTTAACCTTTTAGTAAAGGTTAAGATAACGGGTCTTGACCTTGGTGCGGCCTCCTATATTTACGCAACCCCCTGTTTGTGGTATTCCATCACTGCCGTCATCGGGGGTGAAATTGTTTCCACTTTTTTGTTTTTTTAAAGTTATTAATAATGAAAACTTCGAATAACAGTTTCAGCGTAATAATTTCAAGAAGCTAATCATTTGTCCGGATAAACAAAGTTATTATCATTCATTCGTTCCTGAAGGCGAAAATGGGATTAAGTCAAAAAAATACATTTCAAGTAAACTACTATATTTCAATAATTTCACCATTCCAATCACATACAGTTACTTACAGAAATATGTTAACAATGTAAATTATTCCTTTTAGACATTTTTTGTTGGAAATTTCATTCCCTTCGTTGTCGTATATATTTTTTTATTTTCGTCGTGTCGTTTCTGAGATACTGATGGCAATTTATATCGGATAGAGACTTTTAAGCCATAATATCTCGGAAACGGTGCGAATAAATAGAAAAATTTATATGAACAAAAATGAAGGGAATGAAATTTGCAACAAAAAATGTCTAATAGGTATTACTGTAAAAGAAACTTTTATATGACAAAAAATCTTCAAAAGGAACAATTTACATTTTTAACATAAGAGCGTCCGAATATTTTTATAAGTAACTGATTTATTACTAGAAAAGAAAACAATTTTCTCAAAATAAGCATCTTTTCTTGTTCTTTTGATTACCAATTTTATCTACAATAACGTCCTGTATAAATATTTTTTAAATTTTGGATTGGAATATCACAAATATAGTTGAATTACTTTGCTTAAATAAAAAAAATTACACTTAAAACCTGCCTTGCCGGTCAAAAGTGCGGTCGTTGCATATTACTTATTAGAAATTTGCTAATCATAAGTAGAGAAACATTATTTTTAATCAGTGCAATTTATCAAACTGGTGCGTAAAGTAGATTCGAGTGACATTAAAACGTTAGTGATAAAAAAATATAACAATAGTTAGTACGATTATTGCAAATTTTAATACAAAACCAGGGGTCGAGGTAATCCACCGAAAAACCAATTACATTACTGACAAAAAAATATAAATGATGCCTGTAAAGAATCTATTTACATCTACAAGTGAAATAAAAAATTCATTAGATGGAGGAAATGGACCAAAGGTTTCTATAAGTACAACAAATCTCCACAAGCCTACAGGGCCATTACAACCCTCGTGTCGGCCATATTGGATATTTCTGTTGTTGGGCGGTCTTCGGCAATCTTCGCAAACGCGTAATTGGAGATTCTCGCGTTGTTATCGACAGTAACAGCCCCGAGCCGAGGGAAAAATTGGAAAATTGACGTCTTCGCCGTCGGAAAGTTTTGAAAAATTGTTTCTAGCGAAAGTTATTTTCTAAAATTTTCCGTCGGAATGAGGCTGTTTTTAGAATAATAACGCGAGAATCTCCAATTACGCGTTTCTAAAGTTTGTCGAAGAGCGTTCAACAACAGAAAAATCCAATATGGCTAACACGAGGGTTGTAATTTCAAATTTTTCTCTTGGCTCGGGGCTGTTACTGTCAAGACAAAAATAGCTAGGTTAGACTGGAGTTCGCAAAAATCATCCGAACTGGTTAGTTAAAAAATGGAATTGTTGATGGTTTGAAATGGGTCTCAAAAAGTACCCAAAACCAATTGCTCAACATGTGGGAGGCAATGTGTTTGTGCGGGCAGGTTTCTTTGGAACCTTGAAGACGGAATTGATAGACAAATTACAGTGAAAAAGTATAAAAATAAAACCGAATTATTTTATACATTGGATAGAATCTAGAAAAATTATTATCAGAAATAATGGATAAAATACTACGAGAAGCGGATGTGTAGAGGTGACTCAAAATAACGGATATTCGACTCATTAATAATTTTGTGTGAATTCTTTAAAAATTTAATTATTTTTTTATGTATTTCTGGTAATACACTTTTGCAGTGCATTATTATTAATTAATTGTGTAACTTTATAAAATTGAAAAATATTAATCTAATTCTTGTCAACGAAACGCACATTTTTAACAATTAGTATTAAAAAACATTATTTTTTTAAATGTTTCTCTTCTTAAATAATTAATTAAATAATTAACAAATTCGTTTCTGTTACTGTATATTTTTTACTTGTTGTCAAGAAACATTCACTCTTAGCATTAAAATAAATGCAAATAAAAAAGCGTTTATTATCGTCGATCTAATAAATGATTCATACAAAAATTAATTTAATCAAACATTAAAGAATATTTAACCTATTCCAGTTGGTCAATACTTCATTCTAAAGCTCACTGTATTACTGAACTAATTTTTGAAAACAATTTTGTACGTCCGTTGTCTATAATATCCAATGCAAGTCGGACGGCCGATTGAAAATATGTTTTTTTTTTAATAAATATTTTATATTTTTTTATAAGTTTACACGTACACCTGAGTTTATTTGGGATTTCCCAATAAGTATGTTACTTCTTTTGCACATAAATTTCACTATACAAACTACGCGTTTACAATAGTTAGTGCTTGTTCACAATGTACATAAAACGTAAGACGTGCATAAGCATAACATAAGCATAAAACATAATTTTGACATAAGCCGCAAAGCTGTTCACAATGAACATAAAAAATATATGAAACTGCGCATGCGTATAACAAAAAAATAAACAAATAAACTTTCAAACACCTTTCAAACTTTGTAACAAAGGTTAGACTTTACGTCTTATGTTTGTGTTATGTTTATCTTATGTCTTACGTACATTGTGAACAAGCACTTATGTTTTTTAACTGCGATTCTCTTTCACGTTTTTTTAACGCGCGACAAACTGAAACATCTACGAATTTACATTCTAAAACAATCACGAGAACGCGGTACTGTCAATAAACTTTTTTTTATATATTGTATAATTTATATTTATCGTATAATTTACTAATATTAAGAAAATAGAACTTCTTGATTTAAATAAATTATATTCTTACATTAGTCAACTTTCTAGTTTTTAAGATATATTTTATTAACTATTAGTAACAATCATATCAAATTTTTAGCATAAACCAAAAAATGCACAAAACACTTTTTCTAAAACTAAAATGTTTAAGTTATCACAATATATAAATACACTGTATTATCGCAAACGTTTTCACGTTTGCTATAATATTTCCTAGTTCATCGCCTGATGATGCCATAGTATGGTGAAAACGTTTGCGATAATACAGTGTATTTATATATTGTGATAACTTAAACATTTTAGTTTTCGAAAAAGTGTTTTGTGCATTTTTTGGTTTATGCTAAAAATTTGATATGATTAATATCGAGTTACACTGCTTAAACCACTTATCTATTGATTATATTAGTAACAATCTTCCATTTACTAAAATGAAGCAAATCATTTATTACATATTAGAATCGGATTTCTTTAATAGTAATCATCTAGTTATACAACATACACATCTTTACAATAAATCATGGTAATAAATTTAATTTAATTTAAAAAAATTTTTAAATTTAATAATTTAATTTGATTTAATTTTATTATTTTTTGGTATATTTTTAACATACCTTACTCGGGGGGGGGGGGGGGGGTAAAATATATAAATTTTATATTAGATAAATAAAAAGTTTTATAATATTTACAATAAAAAAACATTTTCAATGCAGATTTGGATAACTTAAAATCTCTTAAAACATTCAAATCCCTATCAACCCGCCTCATAAAACAGTTTTGTACTGTAAACTTGAAGGTATTAATTAATATTTATTTTCGCATGAAACATCACAAATATAATTAATTATACTAGTGTAATAAAAACAGTAGCGGAACGTGGAGTGGAGTACAATGTTAGTAATGAACAATTGATTTTAACAAGAAAAGAGGATTCCCAAGAACCCCCTTCTTGGGAATCCTCTTTTCTTGTTTTATTAATTGAATTTAATAAAATTAAATTCAAAATTTAAAAAATCCAGGCGTAAATAAATTTTTTATTTTATTTTTCTCACTTTTTTTAATTTCAGGTTGTAGGAAATATTATATAAATATAAATTAGCAAAAGCAGAAATTGAGTCTATGTGATTTTTAAAGGATTTTGTTTAAAATTGTTAGAAAATAGTTTAAAGCATTGATAGATTTTCTGTATTATTAGAAGCTTACAACGTTTTTGATACCAACGCCTGCTCTTGATTGGTCTAAAGAGTTCTTTTACAAGTAATGATTGGTCTAAAGAGTTGACATCGGTATTAAAAGCCCCGTAAGCTTCCAATTCGAACATAGTCTATATAACTATTATGCCGTCGTCGGCACTGGGGTAATCTCTAAACCTTTACACGAAATATTTTGAATACGGACCGTTACAGTCAAAAATATTCAAACATTTGTCAACTCGTGCTGTAGGAATGTTGTAATAATATGTACCTACTGTTTCATATAAATAATATTTAATTTTTTTACTTTATTTTCTTGCATTTTTACACATTTGATTCGAGTTTTTGAAGAAAAATTCTGTGGGTTACCTCGAAATTTTCTATTTACGAATAATGTCTCAAAAACGTTTTACTTAAAGTAAAATAAATATTTCGAGCAAGGCGACCGAGTGAAAAACTCATAAAGAAGTTGACTTGAGTTGAGAATGTTCTTGTCGTCGAACGTATATTTCAACGACTTATTGCAGTTCTGCTTATTTACACATTTTCCCATTTGCTTAATTTAAATTAATTGCTGCGTTATGTAACAAATATTTATTCAGTTTAAAATCGTATTACTATTAATTGGGATTTGTTCACAGCGCTTTCCTCACTAACCGTTGGAACATGAAAAATCATCACATTGATTTTGTGGCAGGATCTGCGCTTATGACAACTTTACTTTAAAAATATATTTTGATCTGTTTCATCTTTTACTTAAATTAGCCACATCTTTCGAAATTTAAGAAATACATTTTTTTTGGGGATTGATTTTATTATTTAGTATTTATAAGGATGATAAGTATTTATAAGAAATTTATCGCCGTATTTGCAAAATTTCAGTGCAATTTCTCTTTTTTATAAGTATTTTCGATAACTTTTTTGTAATTTTTGTAAACCTTTAAATTTTATTTTACACTTGAACTTTGGCTAACAAAGAGTTGAAATTAAAACCCAGGTTGTTAAGTACCTACTGATATTTGTTTTAATAATATCAATAAAAAGTACGATTTTGAAGGGAATCCTTGCTCGCTGTTTAATTTAATTGGTTAATTTATAATCTAGATTAACTAATTTCGTATTTGCTGGATATTTTATTAAATTTACCGTCCATTAAAAAAATGAATTCGTTTCAATCTTTAGGTAATATTTGGAAAGTTGTAATATGATTTTCACAATTTAATTTATTGAATCATGAACAAATCTTGAGATTCTCACGATTTTCGATCTTAACGGGTATTCGATATTTTAATAGATACATTGAATGTGACTAAGCACGACTTAACTATTTGCAATAGTTTTCCACGCCCTCGTACTTCTAAGACATTGAATTATTCCCAGATATAAATAAAATACTTACAGCCGGTTTAAGTAAAGCAATATATCCAAACCCATCGATTATAATGTTATTGAAATTTTTATGTTATTATTTTGTTTTCAGAAATTACAAGCAATTGGTGAGGATTTCTGCGGGTTAGACGTAAACACGCCATTGGGAGGAGAGCAACCTATTTCAGCTGTTCCTGTTCTTCTTTTCAACACCAGGTTGACAGCGGTCGCTGCCACTTCTACGGGCGATTTTACTGTCGTCTTCGTGGGCACCGCCACGGGACATCTCAAGAAGGTTAGTTGGCAAAATCTATTCCCTTAACGACCCTTTACTGCCTTGAGATATCCACAAATCAAGGTCTATAGTTAGATTAAATGACTCTTGTTGCAATTTTACTGCCACTGTTACTACATGTTATTTAAAAATAATATATTCATTCCTAATGATCTAACATTAAAGATGACAAATTTTGAATTTTTTATCCTGCTTTGCAAATCTTTTCTTTTTAACTTCTTAACACCATACCACAACTATATCAGATATTTGTCATATAGTATATTACTATAAATACAATTACATATTTTTTTTTTACTAATTTTCACTGAATTTTAGTGAATTTTCAAAATTATTAAATATAATATATAATTTTGAAAATGATATAATTTTTTTTCTCTAAAACGTTTCATTGAAGAATAAGATGGGGAAATTCGGATGACCGCAGTTTCGTAGGTTTTAAATACCCTTCTGGTTTAACTTTTTAAAAATACAGATTATCAATCCACCTACAAATCTCCGATTTATTTACACATCTTGACATTTAAAGGGTTTATCTCTTCGGCTCTAGACGTAAACGATCTGTGAACAGATCAGCAAACTAATTACAAAAAATAAATAAAAAATAAATTTAATAGTTTTTGTGTATGGGTTTTGCACTGCAAGTATTACTTAGCAAAAATTCTATCGATTTGGCGTTTACTTTACAAAACTAAACATGTCGACGTAAAATATTTCTTTAACATTAGTTCAGGTCCATATTATTTTATTACGCGGCTTCAAAATCAAGCATTTAGCTTAAAAATGCTAAAATTGATCTGAAAAATAAGTTTTTTCAGTTCGTTTCAAGTCCCCCTTTGTCTTGGGACCTGCGAGGCTGCACCTGTTGCCCCTGCCAAATTACGGCACTGTCGCTAGTGTTTTTAGTACCGTCAGTTCTCAGTGAAAATTCTCAATCCACGCCTGATTAATTAATAAGTAAAGATTTTATTTATACCCTGGTTTAATAAAAGCTTGCCGTTTATTATCTTGGTATTTTCTGTTTTGAATACATTTTTACTTTTGAAAAGTGCACTGATTGTGAAGTTATTTGTCACGAAACATTGCATTGTTGAGATCGATTATCCACCTTACTTGGTACCAACAGACATGAGGATAATAAGCTGGGGAAAATGCATCCGCCGAATGGAAGGCATTTACTCCGGACACCTTGGTCGACTGTTTTTAAAAAAGTTTTAGAGCTGCGTACACAAATATTCGAAATTTAATGAATATAAAAATGGAGATAATTTTGAAAAAATAATTTCTGTTCTTTAAATTTACTTTTATTGTGCCAATTCGGGAATTAAATTGCCGAATCTCGTATAATGACGGATGTAAAAATATTGTTACGAAAACTGTCAGGAAAAGGAATCGCATGGTGTTTGCTCTTCACTAGACTGACAGCTTCAATTTCTATACATCTCTATGGCATTTCTGCAAGCAACGATTATCGGATTTTTTCAATGTTCGCCTATTGAAGCCTTGTGGTTATTTGCAGTATGTGGTGACAACTTGTACAAGCAAATTGAATTCTGTTACATAATGCGACCACTACCTCCGCCTGTGATTTTCAAAATGCAATATTACGATAAAATGTAGTCTATACAAATTTTAAATTTCTATTTTAAAAAATATATTCACATTTCATAAAATTTTTCAAACCTCACCAAAAAGCAATTTATGTCGATAGTTTTGTAATCTAAACGCGAGGTAATTGAATTACGTTGCTATTTTTATTAAGCAATTAATTAGGAAAATTAAGATTTTAGAAATTTGCTATTAAGGAAGGTCTTCTTTATAACAATAATTATTATTATTTATACGAGATTAATCAAACATTTAAAAACAATGATTTATGTAAAGGTGTGGGTCGAACTTGCGTTATTTTAAAAGGTTAGGTTAGCTAACTACAAGAAACTAAGTTAGGTTACCAACATTTTGTTATAATAAAAATAATTTAAGAATTGTTCATTATTTGTTGATCGATTTTGTTTAAAATTTCACTTGAACAGTTGAGTTTCGGGGTACGTAAGAAAGCAGTGGCATATCTCGAGAAATTTCAAGAGAGGGATAGTTTAATTTTTATGATTGTTGTTAAGGGGCGAAACAAATGTTTAAAAGTATTTTAAAATATTAACATTAGAAAGACAGTTTATCAAATTATTCCATCCCTGTGCCTATATTCGCGCGTGTAATTTACTTAACAAGTTTATGTAATTGATTTTCCACAAGAGAACTTGTAATGGTATGTTTTTTGATATCTTTGTTGTTCCCTAATGTTTCCATATAATTCACACCTGTTCGACTTATAGGTCGTAACATTTTATTCTTCGCATTTTTATGTTTTAGCTACTCGAGTTTTTGTACTTGGCAAGGAGTGTTAGATATTAAATTTTTACATCGGATAATATATTTAGACCGATGTAACTACTAACTGCATAACTACCTACCTCGTCTTAAGTACATCCATACCGTACCTATTTCGTGTGCATAATTTTATGTACTTGCACATTTTTATACGCCAAGTTCATTCAGATAATTTTAAATTAAGGAGACCAACGGACTGTGAAATTGAAACATTCATATTCACTGTGGAGGCACACGTCCGTTCGCCATCTGCGGTTACACACACCCTCGCTTCGAAAAACCATACCCACAACTTGGATAAAAATTCTCTTTTCAATAATTGTTACTTTTTTCTTTTTTTTTAATGGACACCACACGCGTCTGCTTTAAATTTTTATATTTTTATAATCATTTAAGAAGACAACTTTCTAACTGTAATATTGTCTATAATATGCTCGGACCGCACCGAGATATTTCTAAAGTTGGGCTACATGCAATAAACTGCTAGATTGAACTTGAGTGAAGCTTAATTTTGATTTACAGTTCTCGCGGGCGATCACGCGCTATTTAAGAGCATTATAACATTTTCACATTGTTTTAAACAAATGGCACTTATTAAATCCTAGTCGAACAATCCAAAATTGCTTTTGTTTATTTTTAACCTGGAGAACATTTCGACGAGCGCTCAGTGAACGACGGTAAGATTTAAGGGCGGAATCTCACCGACAAAGATAGCTATAATTTCAATGCAATAGAAAGCGACCGAAATATGTTACAATTTCTCGATATTAATAAAAAGTATTATATATTCAAGAATAACTAAAGCAGAAATATATAAGAGGTTAAATCTTGCACATAAAATAAAATTGATGTAACAATGTAATTTAAAAGTTTGGTTTATATGCGATTTAAAAAGAAATAAATTATTTTTGAAATATTACCTATTTAATTATACAGAAATTAGTTTTATTCGAAAGATTTTTATATTTCTATTTTAGTTATTTCTGAATGTATATACAACACTTTTTGTTAGTATCGAGAAATTGTAACATATTTTGATCTCTATTACATTGAAATATTCTTTGTCTTTCTTTGTCTATGACATCCTGCCCTTAACTACGATCGAGTTATTATTTAAACATATACAACAAAGTTATTAACAATAATTGTAAGACAGTTAAGTTTACAACCGAAAAACCTCCCTCGTTCAGTTTCGAGTAATACACAAATATATTGAATTTTTAACACTCCAAAGTATTTTGTGGTAATTAACTTTATTAAAAGCGATACTACGACAAATTTTATTGTTTTTGCAGTAAAAAGTAATAAATATTTTATAAGCCAAATTAATTGTTCAAATAAATAGTTATAAGTAGCTAAATACTTTCAAAATGTTATATTTTTAGTTTTGAATTAAATATTTAATAAAAATTGTCCATTATTAGCTCCCGAGTTATATATTTTTAGGGATGTCATTTTATGCGACATATTTGTTTTAATTATTGCTTTGATTGGAACCTTTTTTCGACATAAAGTTTATTATTTTTGTCGAATAAATAAAGCATACGTCACGACGTAATGGCTATGTGCATGTTCGCAACTCGTAATCTAAAGCTGCGTCCATTCAGACGGCCCGGCAAGCGGCATTATTGATATTATTTGTTGTAAGATCAGAGTGCCAATTGCCGTGCGGTCTTAATAGGGGATGCAGCTTAATAGTTATATATTTTTCATCGTGGTACTTGTTTCTTTGAATTTAATCATTTGGAACGTGCTAGTTAATCCAGTGCTACATAAAACAGCTTTTACTGTACTATAAATAATATTTTTATTTAGTACGGATCAGTGTTTTCTTGCCTAAGTTTCAATTCGGTAATTACATCCTATTTGCGGTTCAATACCTAATGAAATGACTCAAAAAAGAAGTGAAATCATTATCATATTTTTTGGAACAGCGATAGAAAAACACACTAAACTTAGAACACTATTACAACTTTCCTTCGCCAGTCATCTTTTATTATTAAATAAAATTAAAATTATTAAAATTATAATGACACGAGAGGCGAAATTGTAGGGAAAATTTGGTGTAAAAATGAAGGAAAATATGAGAAAATCTCTTAAATAGAAATCAGGTGCCCCATAATTTATGTTGAGATTGCCCCTTGTAATGGCATAAAGCTTGGGCTTTATAACAATCAGAAAATAAAAGACAATAAGGATATACATGTCTGGACCAAAAACGGTTTGATTTACCACAGTAAATGTTACCAATTCATAAATATTATGATAAGAAGCAGGTGTATATTTTATAAACAATGTTTCAATAAGTTAGTAAGATCTCAAAAGAAAATATTTAGTTGCAATTCGTATTTTCGTATGTTTATCTATATAAGCAATTCTATGTTTGATAATTAGTGGTTATCAATTTTTCTACTACATTATATTTATAATATTTAATAAATTAATTTTTTAACTTCTGAAATATAATTATCATCACATTATTATTAAAACGTTTAGTTAACTTGTTTACTCAAAGATTATTTAATTATATTTATAATATATTATTTCATGAGTTTTTAAATTCTTTTCTTGTTTTATCTTTCAATTTTTACGACTAATTCATAAATAGATCCACTAAATCCAATTTTGTTTTCGCGAATCAAGGCGGATTTTTTCATCCTTTAAAATGATGTATCGCAAGGTAGGGGGTGCTATTTAAAATTTCGGAGTAGAAGTAGTTGATGAGGGAGGGTGATATGATAATTAACAATGAAATCAATGCTTAGTATCGAAAATGTGTTTAAAAATGTTGTTTTTCGAGATAATTTTTCTGATTTTCAATTTTTTAATCAATGACGAAAAATCGGCATATTTCGAAAAACATCAATATTTTCAAAATTTATCAAACTTTTTCAGCTTGCTTTGGGCTACACTTTCAGTAAATATTAAGTTTTTTTTTTATTTACAATCTGTCTTACAACAATAAATAAATGATTTGACAATTTTAAAAGTAACATATTAAGTAAAAACCCAGTGGTTTCTACCTTTACAGCTTTAATTCATATGAATTAAGTTTTGTACACGGTAATCAAAAGTTTTCTACAATAAAGTAAACGTTAATCTTTAAATCTGTTTATTCGGTCTTGAGGTTTGAATCGCTTTAGTTGATGCTTGTTTGATTGATCTTCCATCAGGTGTGTTGCCAATTGATTTGGATGTGCACTAAGTCTGTTTTTATACTTTTCACTAAAAGCGACAATTTCTTCTTTCACCATAGGTATAGGAAGATCTTTTCGTATGATCTCATTTGTAACGAACCATGGTGCATTGACCATATTTCTGAGCACCTTTGCTTGAAATCTTTCGAGTATGTCTATGTTCGAGTTGGATGCCGTATGTCCAGATAGGTTTAATTATGGTTTTGTATATTAACAACTTGTTCTCCAGGGAAAGTCTAGAGCCCCTACCCATAATCCAGTACATTTTATGAATTTGTATATTAAGTTGTTTTCTTTTTGTCCAAATGTGGGTTTTCCATGTCAGGCGTTGGTCTAAGTGCATGCCCAGATACCTGACAACTTCTGTCTGTGGAATCTGCTTGCCATTCAGGGTTACAGGAGGACAAGTTTCTGTCCGCAGTGTAAATGTTACATGTGCCGATTTTAACTCGTTTGCCTTTATTCTCCATATCTTCAACCATTTTTCTATTTTTTGCAGGTTTATTTGTAGTAACTCTGACGCAAATTTGGGATTGTTGTGTGATGACATGATACCGGTATCATCCGCAAACGTAGCTGTGGTATTTTGATCCATTGTTGGCAAATCTGAAGTGTACAAGAGATATAGGATTGGCCCTAACACGCTATCTTGTGGTACACCAGCCTCAACTGGATATATTCCTGTGTATGCTTCTTGACATCTTACAAGAAAGTGTCTATTGCTAATATAAGATTTAATTAGTTGATAAAGTCATAAGGGAGCATCTTTTTTAACTTGTACAGCAATCCTAGGTGCCAGACCTTATGAAATGCCTGCGATATATCCATGAACATCGCCGAGCAATATCTTTTCTCTTCCAGGTGCTTCCAGGAACTTGCTCTATAGTTGAGTGTTTTTCTCTAAATCCGAATTGATGGTCGGGTATAAGATCTTTTGTTTGTAAAATTTTCTTTAATCGTTTTGCCAATAGTTTTTCAAACGCCTTTGATAATACGGGAAGCAGACTTATGGGTCTATAAGATGTCACTTCTTCTGAATTTTTTCCTGGTTTTGGAATCATAATTATTTGAGCTACCTTCCATTGGAGTGGAAGTAGCTAAGCCTTAATGAAGAATTAAACAATGTGGTGATCAATTTCATTGCTTTCATTGGCAGCTCTTGCAAAATTCTACCGGTTATTAAGTAGAATTATTAAGTGATTTTTTTTTGATTAATTTCTTTCAGAATAATATTCTTGACTTCTTGTGTTTTGAATTTTTTTATAGGGAAATTCATTTGATGAGGCAATAAAATTCGGGGATTTTACATTCCTCTTGGTGACTTATTTCAGATGGGAAAGGTTGAAAAACTTTTTCTAGGTGTTCTGCAAATAGTTTTGCCTTTTCTTCATCAGTTCTGGCCCATTTTCCATTTTCTAATCTGATTGGGGGAATATGAGTTTGTGGTTGTTTTATTCTTCTAAACTTGCTGTTAAATTTTCCAAGTGTTGTTGAATTGCTACATTTTTTTCTTCATTTATTAAGTTTTTAAGTTCTTTAATGGTTTTGTTAAATTTAGCTTTGTCGTGAGAAGATCTTGTTGTTTGCCAAGTTTTTCGCAGTTGACGTTTTTCTGCAATTTTAATTTTAACAGCTGTAGAGCAAGTCGGGGCTTTTCTCTTTATTTCATACCTCGGAGTGGCCTCCCATACCGCTTCCTGTATATTTCTATTCAATTTTTCTATTGCTGTTTCTAGTTATTCTTCAGTTTTTTACAGCTGATTCGGTCGTTTAGAATATTTCTGAACTCATTCCAGTCGGTTCTTTTATTGCAAAATGATGGAGGTGTTTGTTTTTCTATCAATAATGGACTAACAGTAACTATTACCGGAGAGTGATCTGAAGACAGGTCCAAACAAGATTCCGCTTTTATGTTGTTCGAATTTATTCCTTTGGTTACACAAAAATCAATCAAATCGGGTATTTTTCTTCGATCTGCAGGCCAATACGTGGGCTCTTCAGTTGACACCGTTTGGAGATTATCTTTTTTCAGAGCTAGGTATAGTTGTCTACTTTTTGGTGTGGGATTATGTTATCTGGAGCCCCACCACGGATGTTTAGCATTATAATCTTCTCCTGCAATAAATCTACTTCCAAGTGTTTTAAAAAATTGAGTAAATTGCTCTTCTTTGATTGCGTATTTTGGCGGACAATAGATAGCTGTTAGTGTGATTGGCCCAATGCAGTCTTCTACACTGATGCTGGTTGCTTGTAGGTATTCATGTTTAAATTGTTCCTGTTCATTGTGTTTAATCGATGATTTAATTATGATTGCAGTGCCCCCAAAGCAGCACCGTCTGGACGCTGTGTGCTATAAATGTTGTATCCTTGTATTTTTAGATGATTTTTTTTTGTAAAATGTGTTTCGGAAATCATCATTACGTCTATGTTTAGATTGATTAGATTTAAAAACTTAATGTTTAATCAATCTAAACATTAAGTTTTTAAATGTTAATTTGTAAAAGATATGGTAAAAATAAGAAAACTCGTTTTTTAACGGGGTTTTTAATTTTTCTCGAAAACTATTGGACCGATTTAAATGATTCAACTACTACTTTTTCCGATTGGAATTTTTTTTACAATAAAGCTATTTTTATCTTTGTTATCTTGCTCAGAATTTTTTCCCTCCGGATAACACTTTGTAATCATTTCTATACCTATCGATCATTTAGATTTTTTTTTTAAATTTTATTTTATTAATTGTTTCTTTAAAAAAAAAAGAATGCTATAGTATACACGAAAAAAGGCACATCGAGGTGCGCGGTTCACACTCTGAATTAGGCACGGTTACAGGGGCGACCCCCCCCCCTCCGTCTAACCAGATGTTTGGTGATAATTTTTAATGTTTAACTATTTTTGTATTCGTTTTTTTCTATAAGTAACACATATTAACAGGTAATTTACCGAGTGAATATATTTATTGTTTCCTTGCACGTTTAAGTGTAGTGAACATAAAGGTTTGCGGGTTTGTAAATACCGAATCAATTCTTTGGAGATCAGGCTAAGAAATTTGGTAAAAGTTGGAATTTGTTCAACCAGCGATTAACAAAGCAATCGCTGTAGTCGGCACGAAATGTTTTCATAAGAAGAGAAATATTTTGGATGTAATTGTATTTTGAGAATTGGTAATTTCCGTAATTTGCTTCTTAATTATATCCGATATCTGTCAGATTAATAATTGAATAGCGGATGCTCTTACCTGCAACAGCAGCGTGTAGAAGAAACTTCCTAGTCTAACCCCATTTTAAACTTTTAATAATGGCCCACTTGTAAAATTTATTACGTATATAAATTAGCTCCGCGCATTTACTTTTTGTATTACGTAATATACATTTTAATTTACAATGTTTTTTAGTTTTTCATTTAGATACAAGAAAAGTAATTTTGTCATTGATATAACGCTAATAATTTTATTAGTGCGAAGCATATTTGTCTATTTTGATAAAAATTGACTTGTTGTTTTTTATCGACATAAAATTTTGATATCGCGTAGAATTTGAAAGGGACTAACTAATTAAAGTTGGATGTGTAGGTTAAACTTTTTTTACGGTGTTAAATATTAAATAAATCGTGGTAGTTTTTTTTTTATGATCGTACTTCCGGCAGTTTTCGGAATGAAAAACAAGGACGAGGAGAAAGGACTTACATTTATTAAGCAGCTTGTTCATCACCTCTTATTTATTTCACGGTATTCTAAGCTGATTGCGTTTGGAGAGCTCGCAGACGCGCCTTGTGAAACTTATTTAAAATTTGCCTTGCCTTCATTATGACCACCTGCTCAAACCGCTTTTACACCAACTAATATAGAAAATTAATCTAATATGGAAATTTTTGCTTTTTATTCTTACTTTTATTTTGCATCAAAATTGATCTTCCTAGTCATAAAAGTGCATAATCGAAATTCTGGGATGGTTTTTTCCTCGTACGAATTGTGGCGATTTAAAATTTACCAATTTATTAATGCGCGCATACAACATAATTATTATGCATTCGTTGGGTAATTTGATTGGATTTCAAAATATTTATAAATTATAATTGGTATTCCGAAAGGGGAAGAAATAAATCAGAATAAAAACGTTAACGGCACTTTATTATGGCTATTGGTTCCGCAACATTTTCTTTAAAAAGAATAAGCTTCGTAATAGGAAAATATTTTAAGATATTGCTTAAAATAATAACTCGATTCCTTAAAATCAGAGCCACGAATAAAAGTCGGTGGATGTACGCTTTCTAAATGCTCGAGTGGATACGAATCTGCCCTAGCTATTGCTTTATACAGCCCTCGTTCTTATTCCTTCATATCGTAGAAAACCCACAGTGAAAACTTAAAATGTTATAGGGGAGACTTGCTTCCCCCACTAACACTGTCACATTAATCGAAACAAAGTAATATCGATGGGCTCTAAAACACCTAACAAAATATATGGACTAAAATCATTACCCCGATGCGATGGTGTTGTGTTGGAGGGTTTGGAGGTACATAACTAATATAATTTCAAGAATTGATTATATTATTTAATTTTGATAGATTTTTGGGAAACTAAAATTATTACTTGTTAATTGATTAGTGCTATATCAAAGTAGGTACTAATGTAAGTTTAGTAGAGAGACCGTACGTCAGCCAATCGCATTTCTACAACCCGATTCATCGACCCTATTCATTTCGTTTTGGGTTGAAACGAGATTGTCAAGCGTTAATTTCAAGTTTGTGTTCCTGCACTTGTCACGCATTTATAACGGCTGGAAGAGGAAATATGCCCTTTCGTCGAGGTTGCATTATGATACCTCATTGATATGTACGGCGTATGACATATAGGGAGTGTTCTCCTACCTATGGAGTTAGAATACTTCATCACTGACTTTTCTCTCCTGCGTTTATTCTAAATTTAAATTTAAACCTCTTTTAAACACCACTTTTACTGCACACAACATTGTCGACCAAATTCATTGCGGTTTCCTATATCCCAAAAATTACTAGGCGGAAGAGAGGGGGAATTACAATAACTCTCCGAAAAAAACTAAATTATTATTGGCAACTTTAATATCCTTTTGCCTATGTTACTTCTAAATTTACGGAAGACATTTTAATAATAGTAATAGGACCAATTCAAATATCAAAATGATGTAAGAATAAAATATCGTGTCGAGCAAAAAGTACTTGTGATACTCTTGTAAGAAACACCGATTTGTTTTTGTAACACTGCACAAGAGCGCCTTTATCACGTTAAGTTAAAAAGTATTGATTTTAATAATATTTAGAATGTTTTGTGCAACATTTTATTTTTATTTTGTCAAAATATTACTAAAGTAGAAACGACTATACAACCAGTGCGAAAAATTCTTTTATTGGCTCCGTGCATTACTTGGTGTGTTAGATAGAGGGCTCATTTGCATTCACACGATCTCACTCTTAGGGCTTTATAGCTAACAAAACTTTCCTGTTATTACTTTGTTCTTATTTTTTTTTCATATCTTACAATTATCTATAATTTTCTTTCCAACTTTTTGTTTTTTCATAAAATCGATTCTTTCCAACCGAATGCTGTCGTTTTGTTTTTCACCGATATGCTTTAGTTTATAAACCATATTATTATACCAATTATCAATGTTAATTAATAACTATTGTTGTTTAGTTACAATATTGCAATATATACGTTATGTTGATTTTTCGATTAAATAATAAACTTCGTCAAAGCAGATATAATTAAATTTAACCGTATTGGCGTTTACAATATTATATGTAGATAATTGAACAAGCAATAGTAATAATAATAAATCATTACTGCCTTTTTTCGTATAAAAATGCTCGAGTTTGATTAAGTCAAACTTTTATGGAAAAGAATTTTATGATACCCAATTTAAATTCTCTTATCAAGATTCGAATGGATGTATTAATTTTTGATCTATATTCAATGTTTTTTAAGTAAGTCTTAAATTAACTGATGCTTTTTTTTAAAGATATTTAAATTTTATTGTGGTAGGTGTAATTTTTGCTTTTTCTTATTATGAAGCATTTCCAATTTATAATTATTTTCTTTAATTAAATGTACGTGGCGACTAAATCTTGTTAGCAGCAAAGTTTGCTAACAATAGTACATTATACAACAAATATTTCCGAGTTATGATTAAGGTACATTGATGCGGATTTTAATTATATGAAATAATTTACCTAGTATTTTCAGAAAAATTAGGCAATTTGGTAACAAAGAAAATATGTAACACTTATTGTTAAAAAATAGAATAAACGTATATTGTTAATAATAAACAAAGCTAACATATTATTATACTAAATAAATCAGAATCTGTAATAGAACGGCCATCTGCCTGTGATGTGGTATAGAATGGAACAGAAGAGCATTGAATTCATTTAGCATAATCTTTGCCTTTAGATCCTCAACATAATTTTACCACAAACACCGGATTCCCAATAATCATTTCTATTTAAACGTTTAATTGGCCTTTTTCGTACTAGAAGCTTATCTTCATGAGCTGTAAAAGATGACAAAACAGCTTTGGGTATTCATAACGCAGCATTTTAAATTTTGAAGGTGCTATAACTTCTGCAAATTTATCAATTCCATGATGTTCTAAGCAATTGGACCTATCCACCATATGGAAAATTCTGCGTCAAGATTTGGGTCTAAAACCTTATAAGGTTCAATGCAATGCAAGAATTAAAGCCAGCCGATCATCTTTTCAGATGAAGCTCAATTTCATTCAAATAGATATGTTAATAAGTAAAATTGCACATTTGGGCTTCAAAAAATCGAGGAGTGATTGTCGAGAAGCCTTTTCATTTCGCTCTTGTTACTGTTGGGTGTCATTATTGGTCTGGAGGAGTGATTGGACCGTATTTTATTGAAAACTAAGCTAGAAACTCCGTTACTGTCAATGGATTGCGTTATCGGGACATATGGACAATTTTTTTTTGCCTATTATTGATGAAATGGATGTGAGTGATACGTGGTTTCAGCAGGAGTCGCCACATACCACTCAGCCACCGAAACAATTAATTTATTGCGATCGAAATTTGCTGATGCAATAATTTCGCGTAATTCTGCAGTCCGTTGACCGCCTAGTTGGACTATTTTTTGTGGATCATTGTGGAAGATCAAGTCTATGCAGATAATCCACAATCCATTGAATTCATTTGTTGAATTGTTGCAATTATCCGAAAATGTAATAGAAAATTTTGACAAAAGGATCGACGTCTGGTGTGGCCTTGATGGGCATTTTATTCCGATATTTTTTATTCATAAATGATAGACTATGTACTGTTGTGTCCACATAAAGGCATAAGAGGTGGGTTGCGCATTTGAGCAATTAAAGGATTGACAATGCAACCTGATAAAAATATATAAAGCAGGATTCTTATATTTATATTCCTCGTATGTTAACCAGTGACGCGCTACTAATATTGTTTTTCGTTATGTTAAGATTTTGTTAGTTAATTTGTTTAATTGTTATCATTTGTATTTAATTTAAGTTTTTGTGTATTTTTATTATGTTATTTATTTGAATTTGGGCACACACGCAATTAAAACCAGCAGGTCACATTTGATCTAAATTTTCAGCAGAAAGAACCTTGATTAAAATCAAAACAACCAAGAACCAATGAAAACATTACAAGTAATAAAAAACTAGGCGATGAAGAATAATAACAACGGTCAAAGGACAGTCGTATTTGAAGAGCATTTGAGAACAGTCGTGTTCTAGGAATTTTTGGAGAGCAATCCGAAACGGTCGTGCGGATTAAAATAATTCAGAGCGTGTCGATAGTTAGTGAAGATTGATTGATTTGTTTGGGAAGTTTACCCAAGGGGCTTGAGGCCATAGTTTTTCTATGTGGAAATTAATATCGGCACGAGGCTGAATAAGAGTTCGACTGCATTGTATTGGATACAAAGAATAAGAAGGAGGTGTACGAGCAAGTGAAAATAGTTCCTAGTTGAAGTAGGTGCTAAATAAAGAAGAAGAAGATTTAAGTTGTGAAGAAGAATTGTTTATGTTCGACGGTATTAGCCGGTCGACAAATCGTGTGAGTCCTGTTTTAGTATTATTGTTATTAATTATCAGGTTGCAAATAAACGTTAATATTTATATCGTCAATTGTTTGATTGCCTTAATTGTAACCATCACAGTACATAATACATAATAATTATATTAATAAAGAAACAGAACTTAACAAAAAATTAAAAAACACAGTCTTTGTTGATAGATATATCAAAAATAAAGTGATATATTTTTGTTATTAATTAATAAGTTAAAATAATAAAACAATTAAAGTGCTATGCGATTTATTAATGGTAGAATTTTGGCAAAAGTGTTTTGTCTAGAAGTGCGAGGTGGCAGGTCAAATCGTAGAGTTTGAAGCATCCGCAACTTGGCTAATCCTTTCTATAGTTAGGTCGACTCTGTTTGGTTAGGGGTTGCATATACGATGAAATTAGCCCTTTATTATATAATACGATGATCTGAAAGTAATTACCAAACTATTCTGATTTTACATTCCACGATGTATTAACATACTGAAGGTGTAAATTTCAATCATTATTGGAATATTTAATGGCAAAGTTTGGATAAATTTCAAGTCTTGAAATGCTTTAAATATTATTGATTGGTTATATGGGCAGGTTCATCATGGGTGGTAACAAAATAAATTTTTGGCAACAAAATTAATTAGTTTATATTTTTACATTTTCAACATTACGGTGGAATAAAACAAGATGACATGAACACATAACTGTGGTGTACTTCAGAGATGCAGAATTATTCTAGTTAGACTATATCAATTTGTCACACGAGTTTACATTTCCCTAACCTCAGTAATGAGGTAAACGTTGTCCTTAGTAAATGTTGGTTTTATCTCTTAGTACACAGTAACTTACCCTTGTTATTGTTTAAAAATTAATTCTGCAATCCAATTTCAAAATTTGATATATATAGAGAGTTATTTATATGTCCCTAGTACATACATAATAATGTACATATTACAATCGTCATGCAGTTACTTTTAATTTAATTTTACTTGTAGTTAGGTACACACAACATAATAATATGATTTTATTACATATTATGTTGTATATACGACGATTTAATATTTAAACAATTTAAAAACCGGAAATCATGCTTGATACGCAAATAATAAAGCGGTAGTTGCAGTTGTAATATTATGAATATATAAACCACCACCACCACTTTTTTAGTTAAAAATAATTGAACTAAAAAAATAACACCAACCAGCCAGCTCAACCGAGCCCAGATCAACCAACCTTCTGTTTTGCAGATTATATTATATTCTATCTTTAAATTTCACATCTTTTTCTTTCATTTAGAGTTACATATTTTAGTATACAATTTTTTGCACTAACAAAAGTTCATTTTATCTATTTTTTATGCTTCCTTTATGCCATTCATTGTTCCTTTCACGCACTCGTATTCCCACTCCGTGCTACATTTTTACACTCTTCATAATTTTGCCTCACATTTTGTACTTACATATATAAATTTAATCTGCCTACTAAATTAATAATATCTATGGTTAAAATGGGCTATTTTACATGATTGAATACATTTTAAATCGTTCAGGCTAGGTGGACTCCGTGTTTCAGAATTTGTATTCGCTGAAATATGTTGTTGTTTATAGAAAAGGAGGAGACCCATATTTTTTTTTCGCCCAAAATAAATCCTGGCGCTTGATTTCGAAATAAATAGTATTTACATTGATATTTTATTTTCTGACATGGTACATTGTACTTAATTTTTAAAATTGTAAACATCCAAATAAATTCGAAAATTACCAAAAATATTCAAATTTTTCCGTTTTGTTTTTCTCAAAAAACCAACTTTTCTTATCTACAAATTTAATATGTTTTGCAGAATACTAATCCTACATGTCCTGTAAATTTTATTATCAATTTATTATTTAGTTTCGGAGATATTAATTTTTTTAATTTTATAATTATTTAGCTTACTGAATTTATAGGATTATAGATTTTATTTATGCACGCTAGCGGTGCTCATGTTCTAGAAAATCTTTATACTGAAACATGTCGAAGTTTATATAAAATGAGGAGACTTATATTGTTGTTCACATTAAAAAAAATTCGAAATAAATAATGTTATAATATAAGAAAAATCACTGTCAATTCCGTAATTTGGAGCTTTCCAGAAGCTCCGAATTGGAAGTACTTTTTCTGATGTTATACACCACTCTCGGGCGTCAAAAAAATGAAAATAATACAGGTCAGCTCATTTTGTATAAACAATAACATATTTAAATCATGAACGCCGTTAGCCTGCATGATTTGATCTGGATTCGGTCAGCTAAATAATGTTAAAATTTAAAAAATTAGTATCTCTGAAACTAATAAATGATCAATAGATAAGTGGTTTAAGTAGTGTAACTCGATATTAATCATATCAAATTTTTAGCATAACCCAAAAAATGCACAAAACACTTTTTCGAAAACTAAAATGTTTAAGTTATCACAATATATAAATACACTGTATGTATATTATCGCAAATGTTTTCACCATACTATGGCATCATCAGGCGATGAACTAGAAGGAGAAAGGAGAAAAATCCGTATTTATCGACAAATTGCAAGAGAAAAGTGGAGGGGGTAAGAGGAGGAGGTAATTTTTAAAAAAGTAATTATGTGTGAATATACTAGAGGGTGGTGTAAATTTAAAGAGAAAAAAGGAAAAAAGGGGGAAAAATGTAAGTAGATGTGAGGTAAGTTAGAAGGGGGGGGGGGAAGTATTATTTATTAAGAATGTTTAGTAGGGGTGAGTTATTTAAATCAGATTGACTATTAAGTAAGGAAGATGAATATTTTAATTTATTAATTTCCATAGCTTCCAAAAATTCCAGTTTTTTACTTTTTTGTGCAACGTGTAAAATTTCGTATCCCCCTTGTTTATGGTTAGTGTCTATTAGGTGTTTCGCGAAAGTCGATTTTCCATCTGCAAGTCTGTGGGATCGAGTGTGTTCATCAAAACGTGTTTTAAAAGATCTACCGGTATGACCAATGTATTTTTGAGAGCACTCGCAAGTGAGCTCATAAACTAAATCAGGGACATGTCTGATTTTGATTTCGCGTTATTAATAAATTTGTTGAGTTTATTATCTGTTTTAAAAGCAATGTTATAATTGTTATTTTTTAAATATTTTACAATTTTGTTTGATTTGTTACCGAGAAAAGTAATGACATTGAAATTCGCGTTAGTTTTTTTAAAAATATTGGGATATATTGAGTTCGATAGAATTTTTTGTTTAATTTGGCGTAATAAGTTATCAATAAGAGTGACTTGGTATCCATTAGAGATCGCGATATATTTAATTCTGTCTAATTCTTTTTTAAAATTTACGTTACTTAGGGGAATTCTAATTAAGCGATTGAGAAAAGCGCGGAAAGATGCAATTTTATGTGTAAAAGGATGTGCGGAGCTATTAGGAATAATTATATTACTTTCTGTAGGTTTATGGAAAATGTCAAAAGAGTGTTTATTATTATCTTTAATAATTGTGAGATCTAAGTAATTGATTTTATTGTTTACTTCTATTTCTTTAGTAAATTTAATATTATTGTGTTGTATGTTGATAAAGTTAAAAAGTTGATCTAATTGTCTGAGGGAACCATTGAAGCAAATAATAATATCGTCAACATATCTGTACCAATAAATTATATGTTTTTTGAAATCTGAACAAAGAATTTTGGTTTCGACATGATCCATAAAAATATCAGCTAGTAAACAAGGTAAAGGGTTTCCCATAGGTAAACCATCCTTTTGAAGATAAAATTTTTCATTAAACTTAAAATAGTTTTGTTTAAGGCAGATGTCTAAAGCGGTAAGGATCTCTTCAATAATTACGGGATTAGTTCTATTATTTTGTAATAATTCTCGGATAATATTAACGGTATCTTTAATGGGTACGCTTGGAAAAAGGTTAGTGACGTCAAATGATACTAGTTTATTGGAATTATTAATGATTCTATTATTTAATTTTTTAACTAAATCTAGTGAATTTTTAACAGTATACTTGGGTTCAAATTTTAGTCAAATGTCAAAAACACATTTTAGTTTTCGAAAAAGTGTTTTGTGCATTTTTTGGTTTATGCTAAAAATTTGATATGATTAATAAATGGATATTGAAATTCATGACATGTAAAGTATCTCTCCAAATTATATTAAATTTTTAGAAGAAAAACCACGAGGTTTTCTATTTTTCAGAAAAATTGTAATATTTTTGGTTTCGGAAATTTTTCGATTCTTATATTTTTAAAAACAAGTACGATGTTTATTCGCGTAAGTGAAAAAAAAAATGAATTCTAAAGCTATAAAATTAACAAATTGGCAGAATATTAAAAACACCGAATTGTTGATATTAATATTATTTATTTCGAAATCTTAATTTGCCGCTTTTGAGCGTCGGGGTTTTTTTGGGGTGAAAAAAAATACGAGTCTCCTCATTTTGTATATTACAGCTAAAACGAATTCTGGAACATGAGATTCACTCAGCCTACATGATTTGAAATGGTTAAAAGAGTGGCGTTAACATCCCCCACGAGTTTTAGGATTAGCAATACACGATTGACGGAGATTACAAAACAATAATGTTGGTACAATAATTATATACATAGTAAGTAAAAAAACTTACAGTAATCCGGTGTTATGCAGTTACACACCGGTTCGGTACAAATCTTAATTAATTAAGAAATATTAATTGCAGAAAAATAATAATTTTAGTAACAATAAATTTATTTATTTTTTTGCTCTTTAGTTTTTTATATATATCTCGAAATGTAAAACAAATTAACTGGCCGTTGTTCCAAATTACCACACTACTTTTTTGAATATACTTTTAAATTATTTTTAAAAATTGTCATATGACGATGAGAACTATTTGCCGGATATAAACTGATCGAATTTTCCAGTAAAATCTGGGATTCTGTAATTCAGAAAATTCTTAACTTTCCGCAAGTAAGTGACTTTTATAGTAAACTTACTAAGGCCCAATTTGTCAATCTATGATATCCCTGATCAAAAATTTATTTCTAAGAAAGTCATTATTGTAAGAATATTTGAAACATTATTTTTTTACAATTTAATTTGTTTGTGCTTTTTAAAGAAAATACTTTTGTTAAGTAAATTTTTTATTCGTTTTTATTATGCGAATTGTTTATAACTTACTTCGGTTATAACGGACGAAGTCATAGGACCAAAGATTGTACCCGTTTTCATTCTTTATTCATGCAGATATAATGAAAAACTGTGTAAGTTATAAATCATTTCCTATAAAATTTCCTTAATTCTTTGGCAACTGTAATGTTTACCCTATAGGTATTATAATATCTTCCTTTTAAATGAGATGTAAATTCATTTGTTAATGTATTTCTTCAAGTGAACTAGTATTATATATAGCCAGTCGAAAAAGATCTCCTTTGATGCATTTTAAATAATGTATCTTGTCATTGAAATCCTTCAGGAATACTAGAAATATAATACTTTTTAACTTAAAATTGACTGCACAGCAAACAAATTGTTATCTATATATTTTATTTTAACAAATTGTTACTTCACATTTGTTGGACTTTTTTTGTAATCGAGTAGAGAGCACTTATTTTTTTTATTACCAAGAATGTTTTCTTTTAAAATCCTAATTAATAAACTTGTTAATTTTTCAGTTTTTGTGAACAAAAATTCAACTTTCATTCTAACGAATTAGTATTATTGTTTTAGCAGGAAAAAAAGTAAAACTCCAGAGATCTAGCTAGCTATTGGTATAATTATTTTGTAATGTAATTAGAGAAATTCTTAGAAACCTATCATAATGAAGTAGACTTCTTATTTGAATATCTATTAAAAAAGACTTTCTTAAATTTGCATTCCGATTATGTACTTCTACGAGGTGCAAAGAATTCCATTGTCTGAATCGGAAAATGAAAATACTGTTTATCATTTTTAAATTAATTTATAAATTATAGAAGGTGAAATTATAAGTAAACTGACGGGAGGTTTATTATTTGTAATATGCATCGTATGCAAAATGATGGTAAACTTTATTTTGGCGACAGGAATGAGTTTGTCAAAAGTGCTTGCGCCGAAAAGTATCTGCCGATTCTCTCGCGCCGAGAAGTGCTTAACCGCTAAAGTATATTTGCAAACGTTGTACATTATTATATTAATGTTGATGGAAATATTTTGTTAATTTAAATATTGGTTGTAAATTGGACGGTTAAAGTTATAATAGATGGTCGGTTGTATGTTTAATCTTATAACGATTTGGGTAAATAAAATTCTTTCTACAAATATTTAATAGATTGATTAAAATTGAGGCTCGAGTAGCAGTAAACCGAACCCTATAATAAAATTGAAGAAGCCCTTTTTAACTTGGGAGTTTTAAAAGGGCGTTGCTATCCTGACTAGCTTGTCCAGGGTTGCCAGCAGCGTTAATTGCGAATTACGATGGGGAAAGAGTACATCTGTTTATAGTATTTTAGATCAGACTAGGGATTATGTATTAAGCATAGTTTTAATTAGTAATCTTTTGAATTTTTTAAGAAATTCTGTTTGTCTTTTCGACATTAAAGTTGTTCAAGTTTGCGTTGTGCTTAATCGTGCGGAGAATTTTAAAAAGCGCACCTTAACCATTAAAAATTCAATACTTAAATTTTCTTTGCCATCACCTCGAAAATATTGACCAGTCTTCCTGGTGCGGCGAAATTTTTTCGGGTACCATCTGATGATGATTTGCCCGATTATTTATTCTTTCTTTAATTAAGATCTTTTTTTAAAATATTCATTTGCGCTCTCGGTATTGATCGATTTGGAATATTACGTTTTATTTTGATCGCCTTAGTCGAGATTGGAAGTTTGCGGTAAATTAAAGAGTGTAGATGGTCCTTTTAAGTAGGGGTTTTTCGTGGTGCAATATTTAACACATTTGTATTCAGTTAGTGAAACTCTTAACAATAATGTTATATCTTATATTTCTGCAAAAAAGTTTTCCTCCGAGGACAGAATTAATAGTGTTAGGACTTACTTCATATATATACTCCGACACGTGATAGTTGGTTTAAGTTGAAGTCGTGTTTGGAACAACTTGGGCCACTTCGTTTACAACCTTCCTGTATCGTTCCTTCCCTACCGACGTAGTTCTTGTAATAAGATTTTCCCTAACCCTCACCTGCTCCTATCCAGGCTTATTCCCAAGACAACCGTTTAGAAGCTTGGCCGCTATATTGCTCCCAACAAGAAAATTACGCTCAGAATGGAATTTAGTTGGTCAACATAAATAGTTGTACTACTACCAAATTAGTTGCCGTTTGTACACTGCCCGTCAACTAAACACGAATTATTGTTTATTTTCAATCTAAATTAATGAAACATTAACACGAAACGTTTTTACCATTTTAAAGTAATTATTTATTATATAGATGTACCTATCCTATGTGTATGTACGTTAAACGGCGGGCGTTGCGCCCCAAGTTGATGTTTAGAAAATAAGACTACCTAGTACCTGGTTACACTAAATTGAGAAAAACTATACTTGGGAATACATATTATCTGTTTTCGATGCGCCCTGTCGACCATTTAAATCGATTGAGTGAAAGTGCCATTAGCTACGATTAATGAATTTTGTTATTTGCAGCACTTTGTAATACCTTAATTTATTGCCAATAAAGGTATACATTTTTACGAGTTGTAATTTTTTCAAATTGTATCGGACTTTCCTTTGAAGCGAATAAATCAAATTTCCCGATAAAGACACTCTCATCTGATCTGAATATGAACTCTTTTTATGCAATTATATTATCTACTATTATTACAATAATTATGTGCGTATTGATTTTTATTTATTTTATTTGTCAAAACTTTTAATATCTATTTCGGTTATTCGAAAATACTGATATAATCAATATCAAATTTCACCGCACAAACTAACAATCTATTGATTACCATATCAATTTTTTTTAAAACACCTATTATGTTACAGTTATTATAGTATTAAATTATTTTTACTTATAAATCAATAATATTGGAAATTAAATAAATTAACAATCAAAATTATTCGGAAAAAATATAGTGTAAATATTTCACACTACAAAACAATAGCTTTAATTTTTATTTTTAATAAGTTTTAATGAACATAGTGTAATTAGTTCACTAAAGTTTATTACAATTATTTCGACCACATAAAACTAAATTTAGCATTAAATTAAATTGAAAAATGTTCACTATTTTATATTAAATATACATATATATTTTAAATTAATATAGATTTTAATTAGCACACAGAATAGAGGTTTTACTTATAGCATTTTAGGTAAATTTTAGATTAATTTCAAGTTTAAGGGAGTAAAACACTGTAAAATTAAATCTTTTTTACATATTATATCAACAGAACTTTAGCTTTTATCTACAATAAAAAGAGCTTAAAAATACTTGATTTGAAAATTATTTTTCATTTCACTCTTTCTACATATCAATTTTTTCGGACTATAGCCATAGGTTCTGTACTTTACTAATTAATACTAAAATAATAATTACTCTGTAAATATTTTTTATATTATTATTTCAGACGAATCATATGGCCGAATTGCTGTCACGAGGCATTCACTTTTTTTGAGTGCTAAATTTCGAGTTCTGCACACCCGGTAAATGTGATCTGAAAATGATTTCCCCTTATTTTATCATATAATCAATAAATTGTGCTAAAGATTTGAAAAAGATCTGCTGTGTACTTTTACTATAGAAAATTCTATAAAATATTTTTATTTGTGTCTATAAGATACAAGACGAGAAGGTTATTAGCCGATAATTGCAAATCCGGAGTGTCTACACTTTCTTATGATTGCTTCGGAGGGCACGTACAGCCGGCGGTCTCCCTGACCAGGGTTACAGGCATTCCTCAATCCGGCCTTAGCAATACTGGAACCTTTCTTGACAGAGAAAGAGGCTGATGGTCCAGTAGTGGACTGAATGGATGACGAAGAAGAAGAAAGATCTATACAGTTCTGGTGTTAAAAATAAACTAGTTTTGAAAGCAAAATTTGCATTAAAAACTTTAATATACTGCAACTTGCAGAATCGACGTCGATCGCAATTTAGTAGCTTAGATAATTACGATGAAGATAAAGGACTGGAGCTGGAGCTGGTCATTTTAGCTAAAATTTCTTGCTAATTAGAAATTGTTGAACCAACGAACGAAAACAAAACTCAAATACGTCGTTTTATTAAAAATATAAATGCAGATGGACAAATTAAGTATTTTAAGAATATTTCAACCGTTGAAAGCGGCAGTAATTGTAAATATTACTGAAAAATGTATATTGTTTGCTATTTTTAATTTAACTTTAGGAAATTTTAACATTAGGTACAACCACTACCCTCATTTATTCACGACTTGTTGCAATTGGTTGGGGATTTTTTTAAAAAATGATCAGTTCGGCTAAGTTCCATATTTCATTCCATATTTGTTTTAATGCCTATATTTTATTTTATTTTTCCATTCAATTCTTCCCATAAATCTTCTATGGGATTAAAGTCTGGAATAGCACCAGAGGTGGATACATAACTTTTGGGTGCTTTTAAAGAAGATATTCTTGTACTAATAGAAATTATGTTTGGGGTCATTGTCTTGGTAAACTTTAAATGAGTTTTTAAATATCTATTTTAGCAACATTTGTAACAGTTATAAATATTTATATTTGTTCATTTGAGACGGTCGTCAGCTAGAGCGGTTATAAGTGCGTTGCTGCTAATGCTGAATGCCTGGTTCGACGCCGGGCTCAGTAAAACTTTATTCTGCCCGTCTCCCCTCGGAAGGCAATGGCAAACCACCGAGGTGTAATCTGCCTAGTACATCCTCTCTGGAGATGAAGTGTATACACTTCCCGCGGTTTGGAGCCCGCGTTAACAAGTAGGTCCCCTATGTGTGTGATAATACTACAAACGCACAACACAGACATAGGAGAGAGGTCGCCAACGTCCGGAGAACCGGACATGGCACATGAAGAAGAAGAAGAAGAATATTTGTTCATAATCCTATCGATCGGGAAAACTGATCGACGGGTTCTACCGTGGTCTAATCAAGGTTTTCATAAGACGTTCGGAAAATGTTTAAGAGTTTGTCAATTGTAAACAATTATTAAAATGATTATTTTAAGTCGAGATAATTGAACTTGGGATGTTTTTTATTAAAAAATGGTTAGCAATATCGAAAGACCTATTGAGATCCAAATGAATTTGTGTTAAATTTTAGATAAAAAGTAAGGTTCCGTTTTTTAAAAGGCATAGTTTCGTCGAAACTCTTTTAACTCGAACATATGTGAATATTTTTTAATAAAATTTTGACTAAGGGTACTTAGAACTTATAAAAATTCGAAACGCACCCTTCTAGAAACAGGTTTCTTCAAGTGGGATAACAAAACTTTACTCTCTCTGTTACCAAGTTCAGATAAGGGGTTCCCCTGTCTCATTATTATTTTCTTTATAATTAATAAAAAAAAGTTGACGATTAAAATATTTTATTTAAAAAAGTAATAACCAATCAATTTTGTTGATGATATCAAAGGAAAAGTAATCTATTGGATTTTTTTTATCATACTTAGATCATAAATAAATTCTTGTTGGTAGTTTAATTTTAATACAATTTCGTCTTGAAAACTTGAGTTTTACCACATAATGGTCGAACATTGCTGAAGTTTTATTGCTCTATATGTAATAAAAACATCGAGAAACTTAATGCATTGCAGTGGACAGTATTAATAATTTATTGAACCGATAAGAACAGTGGATAGACGATAGAATGTATTTTAGCACACGATAGGTATCAATCTAAGCTTAAAATAATAAATAAATAAAGTAGTTGGATATACTGAATTCAAAAGGTCTTTAGGAATTATCAAAATCGTTGTATAATACATAATAATAATTAGGGGTTAGATTTATGTCGGTTTTATTTTGCCTATAAATGCATCTTTGGTAGAATTTTTGTTTTTGCAACAGTTTGAAACGGTTTAAAATGGTAACAGATAATTGACGCCCGAAAATTTGGTAAAAATAATTGTTTGCGATATTGATTGTCATTTTAAAGAATAAAAAATAAAATATTATTCTATGTATTTATAAAGATGCTGTCTCATTGCAGATACCGCCAAACACCAACTAAAATGTAATGAAGAAAAGTAGTTAATTTATTGTTTGAACAAATAATTGCCATCCAGTATGGCATGGCATTGATGCATTATTATGGTTTTTAGCGTATTGTAAAAATTTTTAGTGCCTACAAATCCGATTGGTAATAATAATGTAATGGTTAGGTTAAAAGGGAATTTTGAGTACTTTGAGCGATTATATCATTAAAAACATTTTTGTGATTGTTTTTCCTGCTATCATATTATTTTTTAATTAGTTTTCTATCATGTTTGTTTTTTGAAATGTCAAAAATGGAACGAAATAGGATAAAATTGATATGGAATTTTTGAGTGGGATGCTAAAAGCAGCGAAATAATTTGTAACAAGTGTGTTTTAATATTTAGTACATAACATTGGTATTCGCACTAATCGAAATCTACAATGTTGTTTCAGGTTGTGGTCGAATCCGCTACTTCAGCTTTAGAGTATGGAGATTTGACCGTTGAGGAAGGTTCTGTTGTGAATCCAGATTTACATTTTGATTCCCAACTCATGCATCTATACGTTATGACAGAAAAAAAGGTAAGCTGATTTAGCATGTTACATTTAACTTGGTGTTTATTTTCAAGATTTTAAACATTTTACGTTTTAATCTGCATACCTATTATGTAGAAAAAATGTAGTTGCCAAGTAGCCGAGTCGCCAACTCCCTAAGTAAGTAAACCGTCAATTTTTGATTAGGATTTATATTTTTCTAATTAACTGGCTTCTAGAGATTGTTAAATGTGTTGTGCAAGAACATTTAATGACTTAGTGATTTTACTTCCGGTTTTGTCTAGAATGATCCTTAGTGGTAGTGGTTTCGGTCAGCGGCCCTGGGGACCACCCTTAGCTTAGCTGTATCGAATTAGGTTGGACGGTATATCGACCCGTTCAAGATGACATTATCTCATATTTACTTTTATTAAAATATAGATAAGGATTTATATTCGTATATTATTATTATAACAATAATATATTTTTTTGTCTGTTGGCCCTTCTTTTATTGACATCGTTTTCACAAACAAATGTGTCAATTCTAATAAACTTGGATGAACATGAAATATTGCTCTCCCGAACGTAATATCTTGAATAAAATACCTACCTTTCTACCACGTATAAAAAAAAATAAATTATCGCGGAGTTAAATTTTTTTCTCAAATCCCATTACGTTCGCCAAATTATAAAACATCAAATTGAAGTCACATTACATAAAAAATGAAGTATAGTAGTAACTTACGCTATAGACAACTCGATAAACTTGGCCCAGTCAAAAGAAGGAATATGATCAATGAAACATTTGCTACCCTTGTATCGGACGCAGGCGCGTCGGTAGCACCCCGGCGCACCTTGTGCGTGCATTGGTTTGGCGTGAGTCTCACTTCTCGTGCGTTCGTTGCCTTTCCTGCTTATGTTGTCGTTTTTAACCTTTTTATCGTGCTTAGTTCAAAGCTCGAAAACTTGCTAAATTTTACAACTGGGAATTAACCTCCTTTTTAATTGAAGCATATTTTATTTTATTTCTACAATGTCTCAACACATTTTAATACCAATTTACGATCAAATAATACCCTATTTTTACCTCATGCCATTTCGGCGCAGCCATGCATACGTCACAGGTTAATCAAACCGACCGACGACGAGACGTCAGTTTTACTTTTTGCTTGGCTAAATCGGGATAACCTTTGTTCGACATTTGTTGAACGTGCATTTTCTTGTAAAAAATATAATTATTTTTATTATTTATACCTACCTTTGGTCATACCTATACCTTTGGCCAGTCGGTCTCGTTTGGTCCAGTTTTGCTCTGTCCCCGCACAGGACCTCTGGCATTTAATAGTATTCCTCCTTCTTTCCTTTTTCGAGGCGATACCTGTGTGTACTCCCGATTGCATCGGAATAAGGATAAGGAAAGAAATAGCCGGCGGACGTCGGTGGTGTCTCACGCACCGTCGTCTTTCGCTTAACTCTTGTCTTTAAATTATGAGCCAAGGTGAAATACAGCATTAGTTATCGAGTGGGTGAATACACCGAGTACCTACTCGCTGTACGTGTGGACAAATATTGATCGACAGGTTTTCGACATGGAATCCTAGATACAAGCACACATTTACACATTTCGAGATCTCCTTCTCTAGGTACATAGGATATATTTATTAATATCGATCGGTCGTTTTAAGAAATGTTATATGTATACACTCGCATGTAAGAGAATCCTATTTGCATTCATGAAAATAAAGTAGGCAATTGGCATATTGGCAGTGGAAGTAACTCGGATGCAAAGTAGAAAGTTGGTCGAAAAAATTCGATGACTTTTTTTTAATAAGTCGCTAAACGCTCGATTAGAAAACGATTTATTTATTTATTTATTTATTTATTAGTCATAGTTGACTCTTCCCATTGAGGCAATAGATACGACCATGATAGTTAAATTGAATTTATCTAATATGACGTAGGCGTAATCTTAATTAAATTGAAATTTAGCATCCAACTCGAGTAGCAAACAGCGCGTGTTATTTCATTTCTAGAATCAGCACCAGAGAAAGATTTGTATCAACGTCGAAATTGTTAATAGTATTTCGTTTAAATCAATTTAAAATAAATTCAACAAATTATGACAAAAAATAAATATACTTGGAACAAAATTTAATCAAGATCATTCCGAACAGATACAGATACTTTTAGATAGACATTTTTTAAATTTATTTTATCGCGCTTCAATCGTGACATTTATTATTATTATTATTATACCAAACATAAAGTATAGGTACCCACCTATTTCATCATAGGGGAAAAAAGGTGCAAGTCTATTTTTAACCAAATTCATATTATTTCATTTATAATTTGCAGATATTATTCGAAAATAAGCACGAAATTTATTCATGACTAACTTATTCACATATTATTATAAGATTATAACACATAGATTGCGCGAGTAGCAAGTCAAACGTTTTTTTAATAATTATAATATTTGAATAAGCTATGTTTGTTATGAATAATAATTATTTGTGCGTAAAAATATCGTCGATAAAATATAGGTGGCAAAATATTTTTTTCTTCTCGCGCCTACCTTTCGATAATTTCTTGAACGTCGTCATCGTCACCATCTACCCATGCAGTGTCGGATTAAGCCATCGCGGGGCCTGTAAAAAATATTATCAAAAGGCTCTTTGAATTTAGAGATAACATCAATCAAATCAATTTATCTAATTCAATATTCATTAAGGTTGGGTTATTTAGACGATATTGTTTTCTCTCCGCATTTGAATTTACCATTAAAAGTCAAAAACAGTTTTTCAGAAATGCAAATAATTAAACACAGATGACTCGAGTTTATATGGGAATTATTAATGATCCCCGCATAAGAGCGTGGGTTATTTAATTTCTGATTTTCGTTCTGCCTGTACGCGGGGCCCATTCGCTACATTATATAACTGATCCGACACTGTACCCATGTACTGCGTGAATTTCTTTCGAAGGAATTGATTTTTATTAGTTATTCGTTTGTTTGTTTGGAAAAACCAACAAGTACTTTAATTAGTTTTTTCGCCTTTTGTTAGAAAGTAGTTTATCCAAAGGTGGCGGGTGAGGTGGTGGAGGAGGCACGTAGTTGTGCAGTTTATTTCATTAACGAGTTTATTGCCGATTTTGCTGTCCACTACTCCGGAGAATGGACCCTTTATTAATAGATTGTCAGTGTAATAATGGAAAGGCCACGTGCTCTAATGCTTTAACATCAGACATACACGCGCTTTGACGAAGTTCTTCACAGCTGTTTTCTATTGACAATTTTATTAAAGATTTCGAATTTCACCGTTAGATGATTTTAAATTTTGTCTGTTGTAACGGCGCGGCCTAACAATGAATTGGATATATTTACACTTGGATGAACAGTTTGATGCCCAAAAATAGAAATACTTAATGATGTATTGTCGTTTTCAAGCAATTGCTCAATATTCATCTTGACCTGCTGGCCACAAAATTCTTTTATAAATTTCAACTTGTCTATCCGACATGCAAAAATAGTCAAAATTTGTGCTTTGTTGTATTTTACACCGACAATCCATATCGGGCTCCTATTTATAAATAATTAAATTAATGACAACGGAAAAAGAGTAGATACAATTACCTCAACATAGATAAAACATCCGTCATTTGAAATGGCAGGAAAAGTCCTGAGGGAAACATGACCGTTCGAACTTTATATGGGAAACTCACGAGGGTCAGTAGGTGCTACCTATCGTTTATAATCAGAAATTTATTTTCTTATTGGCTACCGACATGGTAAATTCATGACATTTTTTTATTCGACGCCATTTTTTATTTTATTTTGTCTGTAACAATAGGTAACCTACTTACAATCAATAATTTTATATGTCATATTTTATATCCAAGTGTACAGTTTTTTCAATTGTTGGAATAAAATGATAAATAAAATATTAGAGAAAAGAAAGATAAGAATATATTTCTATCCACCCCATTTCCACACCATTGTTTCTTAAATATCAAACTACAATAATTGTTTGTGTAAGATTTAAATTAGGGTCGGACGTTTTGGAAGTCCGCATTTTAATCAGCCTAAAGGTTTGTACACACATTGCGGCGATGCAATGTTGCAATCATTGTCTTTGTGCGAATCGGCCGTAAACACTTAGTAATTTGATGACCATCTTACGCCGTACCGAAAATTCTACCACTATCACTAACGGGTGGACTTATAAGGTTGAATTTAATCCTGATCGATTTCAAATCTACTAGATCAAACAACAACGGACAAATATGTTAATGTGCGTACATATCCGTGAATTTTTACGCCCACAAATACTTCAAGTGCTATTTAATAGAGTGGTACGATTAGTCAATAGTCTAATCAATAGACACAGAAATGATTACAAATTATTATCACGAAAACAAAAATATGGGTCTGTAGAAGCAAAAATTAGCGTTTTTACATGTGGAGGTGTAATTGTCAACTTAACCTAAGAAAATCTTAAACGTTTTTTGTGAAATAAAATAAAACTACAACTGTAATCTGAAAAAGTTAACTGGGAAAGTTGTAGCTTTTCAAAATACCTAACGAATGCCACCAGAAACATTCAAATCGGTTTATTAATTTTCGAGAAAAATTGGAAAAAAAATGTTAAAATTTAATAGATTAATATGTTCACGTGCAAAATTTTAGCAAGAGTTCTGCGAGTAAAAGAATTCATGCGGGTAAAAGTTCTTGGCTGTGTACGCACCTTTATGCTGGATATTATATGTATAAGTCATATGGTGTCTCTGAATGTAATTTGTGGTTGTTGTGGTTAAGATGAATGCTATCATTTGTATATGTTGTTGTAAGGATGCCATCGACATTGATAAGAAAGTGATTTGTGATAAATGTAAACGTTGGTTACATATCACATGAGAGGGGATCATATGAGAGAATCTAATCATAAGGTCAAGTTTAATTGTAAATTAAACTTTATTTTCTTCAAGTTTTATTATTTCAATTGATTTAAATTTTTAAAATATAAATTAATTAGTTGTACGTTATATTGGTGATATGCGGCAGGCGCGGCTCGTGGACTAATACCACCGTGCTTCGCCGGCAATGTTCTATTTAATTTTAAAAGCTTAAATAAGGTATACTTAATTTTTGCAAATACTCCGTGTCTCAAAGAAAACAGAGAATAAAACCTCTCTTTTTAAGTTCAATATACAGCAAAACGTTTTACTCTTTGTTCAGGATACTCATTAGATTTTGTTTTGAACCTTAGGTATTTATTCTGTATTATATAAATGATTTTGCAGTCAAAATTGTTTAATTCGAATCTGAATCAGTAACAAAATTCGATTTTGCAAATAACTTTAAAACTTAAAAAAATACCAAGCTTTTATTTAAACAAGGAAATTTCAACCAATTTTACAGTAACAATGAAAAAAATTCATTGTATTTATGAATTGTTTATCGTAGACATAAATTTATTCATTGTATTTATGAAATTTTTATAAATAAGTTAATTGCCTAAAAAAAGACACTGTAAGTACTATAATTATCGCCAGTTCGTCGCCTAGTTCATGGCCCGATGATGTCAGAATATGATGAAAACGTTTGCAATAATTACACTTGCAGTGTATTTTAGAAACTTAAAAAACATTAGTTCTAAAAAGTGTGTGCATTTTTTGGGTTTTGTAAAATATTAATATAGTTAAACAAATAATGCTTTTTATTAGGATTTCTAAAAATTTAAAAACGTAGCTAGATGACGTTTACACGTTACAATTTCCATTCTACAAAATCCATATTTAGCCGACTCCATTATTTGCTGATGTGTTAAAAATTATTGTTGCGCTAGTGTGTTATTGGTATGAATAAGCGTTAATTTTATTATCTTTTGACTAATTTGTACAAAATTTGCTTTATACACCAACTTTTATTTTATTTTATTCAAAAACTTTATTTTACTTTCCTATAATTTCAGTTTTTCTACAAAATGAGCTAATGTAATCGATGGAACGTGGTTTAGGTAGTAAAACTCAATATTAACCATACCAATATTTTAGAAAAACCTAAATACATTTGCTATAATTATACTTACAGTGTATTTTATTTGTGAAAATTTAACACATTAGTTCTAAAAAGTGTGAGGGAATTTTTTGATTTACCTTTCAAAAATATCTTAATATTTAAAGTTAGAGAATCCATAATTTTAGTTTTTTTTTCATTTTCCTTACCAACGGAATATAATACACAATATACAGGGTGTTTCCGTGACCGGGGACACTATATATTCTGTACCTAAGTAATTTGGTTAATAATTATCTTTGTAAAGTTTTTGATTAAAAACTAGGCGATGTAGTTAATTTTAAATGAAAGAAGAAAAACGATCAATTAATTATGTAATCAATTTTGTTAGGTATATAAATAATTTTGCGTTAATTTGAAATGGTTTCCATTGGTTGTAGGATGTACAGTGTGGAGCGTAGAGTGTAGAGAATGACGTGACTTTAGGTTTTAATTCTCAATTTCGTTACGCCCAAAAGCTCGCAATAGTTTTGATCACCAAAGCCCAAAGCGTTTGAAAGTTATCGACTTGAAGGCGCAGTAAAAGCTGAACCTCGTATTAATGTAATTGATTTCTATTATTCTCCCACGTTCTTTTTCCGTCTAAGAAATATTTCTCTCCTGAATGGCATAATCGAACCGCAATTTTTAGTTTTCAGCTAAAATAAGTGTAGCTAGCATTTTTCTAATTTGATATATATTTTGTTTTCAGGTATCCAAAGTGAAAGTTCAAGAATGTAGCGTTTATAAAACGTGCTGGGATTGTTTAGGAGCAAAGGATCCGTATTGTGGATGGTGTTCTTTGGAAAACAAGTAAGTTGATTAAAAAACATTTTTAAATCCACCAATGTAAAAAAATGTATAAAGTACCTACTACAAGAAAGTTACGCCGTTATTCTTGTTCGAACGCTTTTATTTTTTACTTGCTTGTTTCGAGTAATTTTCTTCCGAACGTGAGTTTTGTGCTCCGTTGTTTTTTGCGCTTAGTAATTACCACTAAATAGTGTTGGTTAACAAACTTGACCACTTCAATCGTAGATGGGATCTTACAAGTTTTAGTTAATTTCTCACTAGGAAACTTGACGAAATAGAACAGCGCTCTCTCGACCACGTAACAATAATATCTTCATTTCAAATCTCAAGTTTAGACGTTGTAATCCTCAAACTCGAATATAGACATCAACACTGTTCTACACTGATTATTTTCCTAATTTCTAATTAACTTTTTTCTCTTAGAAAAATTGCTTAACATAATATAATGTTTTCTTTGTAATTTTTTACTATTTCGCCGGACGTTTTTCCGATGTTGATAATTTATAATCATATTTTCTTTTTTATGATTAAACTTTCTTTTAGATGAAAAGTTAGTCGAGCAACTTGGCATACGCAATTCACTTGTCCCAAATTACTTGAATCTTCTATTCTTACTGTTGAAAAGTTTATAAAGCGGAAATGGGAGTTTAGTTTGTGTCTATGGTAGTGTAAATCTTGATTATTTTTTTGTTTAGCATTTACTATTATCCATTTTCTCAACAGTTTCATCTGCTGAAAACTTATTTACTTGGGACAGAATACTCTTTCTTATAATTTTTACAATGTACTTTTTCTTCATTTTCTTTTTTTTTTTATTTAAATTAGAAATTGAACTTTTCTATTTGTAATAAATGTTCACTCGTCGTTGAAGTCTACCACGCGACGCTTTATAATTACAAAAAGAAATAAATCTACGATATCATTTGAATATTACAAAAAATTAAAATTGGGAATCCCCGAATCATAGTTTTCATTTTATGCCATATTAATTCAACTTTCGTGCTTGATTGTGCGATATTTCAATATTGACGGAAATTAGCCTTACTTGTACGTTGATGCACAAATCTGACGAAAAGTAATAAGTTATCGCGAAGTTACACCTGACTGTGCAATCAACAACCAGATCGTTTTTTTGACTGCGAATTGATTTTGATGGATGCCCAGGGGATGAACATGTCTTAAGTCGTTTAGATTAATGTTTCTAATTTTTGTAATAAAACATGAATGCCAAAAGGTTCCCAAATTTTTGTTAGCGCAACTCTTTTATAACTTATTAATTAATTAGATTGAAATTAAACATTGTAAGCAAAGACTTTTTTGTTGTATAAAAATCGCTTTACAGGAATCCTTATCAAACATTTTTTGTTGTAAATTTCATTAACTTTATATTTTTGTACAGACTCATTTTGATGAAATTAACATTACTCTTTTGTAATGGTAATTTTTGTAAATTCTGAAAATAAAAATCATGAATGTTGTTTTCAAAATATTTAGTTTTGCTGAAGTATTTTTGAGTTTTTGAATTTGAATTTTGTTATAATAGAAAAACAATAAATTGTGATAAATATTTTATCGCGGTTGAGCTCGACGGGCATGCTCTACAGGTTAAGAACTGCTGTCGCCAACATTTTTTTCATTCCACTCCTGTTGGTCCCGGGCTCCCGGGTGAACTCATTTCGAGAAGTGACCTTTAAAGGTCGTAAATAAAGTTACAAAGAATGGGAATGCGATTCAAAAATCTGAAAATGATTCTCAAAACAGCGACAATTTAGAATAATTTTAAATTCACATTTATATTATATACATATTTTTTTATATTTAATTTTAGAGAATTTAAAACTTTTTTAATTGATTTCTACAAATATTACCTATAGATATTACATTGGTTGTATCTATGTTTAATTGTCCATCAGACAAGCATTTTCCCATCGGCGTTTTCAGGTGCACTAATGGTAAAATCGATATACACCATCAACGGTGCCTAATTTGTCAACCAATACAGTAGAGCACTCATAAATATAATATTGTGCTTTTAGTTCCAATCGCTATCTATATTACTTATCTTTTACGATTCTTAAACTACCCAATTTCTTATTATCAACGTTGTACTCCATGACCATCTATGAAACGATTTCTAATTTAGTAGTTTGTCATTTTGGCTGTAAACCATAAATTTTTTATTTGTTATTTATTGTGCATTGGTGACTACATCAGTCGATCGATGCTTTCAAATTGAATTTTAATTCAAGTTGGAATAATTTTTTTAAACTAAATTTATTATTATGTAAATTCCAAGATTAAATAAATATTTTTATTTATTACATCACTTCTG
Organism: Cantharis rustica; assembly: GCA_911387805.1. NCBI lineage: Eukaryota > Metazoa > Arthropoda > Insecta > Coleoptera > Cantharidae > Cantharis > Cantharis rustica. Next base: position 25,117,438 of record OU426883.1, read on the forward strand.
AAAATTACACCAAATTGATTTTTTATAATAAACTCGAGAATTATTAATTAAACCAGTTTATTTACTAATTATAAAAATTCAGCTTTTCTTTAAAATAACCTACGCCAAAATAAGAATTACCTTCTGTTTTTCAATAATGTTTGAGGTAATGATTTTTATTTATTTCGATGACGCGCTTGAATGGATTTCAAAAGTGGAGATTTTCAATAATTATAAAGAAATAATATCACACGGTTATAGTGCACTTTTTTGCGAAATTTTAGGTTATAAAATCAACAAAAACTTTTTGACTGATACGTTTTTCATTGTCAAAAATTTACGATTGTGCATTACAAATTTCTAGGTAATGACCATGACTGTTAACAATACACCAGAAATGTACTACTGTGAGGATTCCGGTCAAGTGGTTGGAACTATTATAACCACAAAATCAGTAAGGAGAAAGATTTTTGAGTCACCGAAAGTGGACGAAAAGTGATTTTTTTTATTTGATAAAAAAAGGCCTTGAAAAGATACAATTACATTGTTAACATAGGAGCATCGGTATATTTTTGTGAATAATTAAAAATTTCACGAAAGTTGGACATTTTTGAAAAAAAAAAACAACGGTGCGGTTCAAGTTATGCGTAAATGAACAGTTACGTTCTTTGTGCAATGTTAAGACCTTTAGCACATGAAATATTAAAAATAAAATAGTGCCTAACCCGAAATACTAATACAACTTCTTCTGTCAAAAAACCACTTCGTGTAATAACCACTCTGCTAAGCAAATACACACTTGATAGTTAGTGCTAGAATTTCAATAGAACAAATCAATAAAAAAAATTTAAAGTACCTTTATAGCATGTGAATTTAAAAAAGAGTAGTAAGTACATAATTTTTGTAAATCTGATAGGGTGCGTGACTCACCAACGAATTTGGTGTTTTTGTCGGTTGTCATTATATCTAAATATGGTTCTATTAGAAAGAAATGAATTATTGTCGACTTTTTTTATAGATATGTAATGTAGATCTAAAAAGAGTCAGCACAATGTGTTTTCGAGTTCGACGAACTTGCTTCTTGGTTTGCTTTTTAAATATGCAATTTTTTACAAGTTTAATTATTTTATAGAATTTATAAAAACACTCAAATGTACAAACGTTATTTTAACTTGAAGTTAATAATAATGCAATAATTATTTCTGAAAATTAAAATTGAAATATATAAAATTTTATTAAATAAATGGGTGGGGGGGGGGGTTATTTATTGCTGGTTATATTAATATTTAATCTTATTGCCTAGCAATAATAAACAAATAAAGCTGGATAAAAATAAAATTTAAATGGAGAATCAAGATATACTAACGAATTTGACGAAATTGTTTGGTTTGAATTGACAAAAGAGCAGAGTGGAAAACGGAAAAATAAAATAAAAAATTTTTTGGTAAAAAGTATTGGATTGGGTACATCATTACTTGATCCATTGTTACACTTACTACAACATTGTCACAAAATAACCCTAATTTATATTTACTATTATACAGTTGGATTATTTAAATGACGATGACGCGAAGCTTATGACCATTGTATCATAATGCTCGGGTTGGATTGAATACTTACCAAGAGAAATTTAACGTGATGGTTTCCCCAAATATCGTTTTTGTTATTATAGTAATATTCGAATGCCTAGGGACTTAAGCAGTTGTAAATTATTAGTGACATTTAAGTCCGTTATGTATTACATTCAGTAACCCTATTTTCTAAAATATCGTCAAATAGTTTAGAACTAGGTTTAATTAATTTACTTCTCTAAACACCTACTACCTTCGAAATTTATAGCTACACTATGCGAATACAACATCAAACTTGTCACAAATGAAAAACTTATTGTTCTTCTCGACTTGTTTATACTGCGTGGTCATCAAGTTTCAATAATTCTGGCTTGATTGCGAAAAAGTGCTCAAGTCTTTTCTTTGCGAAATTTTCAATTATTTCGATCGCGTATAAACTTTTTCTTTTTTTTACAGCGGACATATCGAGCTAGAAATTCAATATGTAGAATGCATTTCGTCTAAGTCAAAAGTAACCAACTTAATTTTGTAAAATAACATAAATGCACTTAACCCGCTTTACCTCGTTTAATTTTTTCTCGTTACCTCAGTTTGACAAATATTAGCTTAAGCTACACAGAATTCTTATAAAATTCTCTACCTAAATATAATAATTTTTTAACATTTTTTATTAAAAAAAAAAAATAAAATGTTGCATTTTTTATTATATCCAGTATTACCTATGGTATACGGGGGTGTCCGTTGTTCCGTTGATTACGAATCTGTAGTCAAAAATCTTATAAACTATATGGCCGGCTTATCCATAAAAAATTTGTCGAATTACAACTGAAATTAATATCTTTTATAAAATTAATTTTTTACATGTTACATGAAATTGAAATTAATAGTAGTTTTTCGAATTGCTGATTGCAAATCTGAAATTAATTTTTTTTTATAAACCATCAAATGGCGGATTTGATATGGCCGGCTTATACAGGGTGACCCAGACCACCCGTATCAGTACTTTTTTTCAAAAACGGTAAGTCGTAGATAGTTGGGCTAAAAAACGGGAAAAGTCGGCATTCAGAGTAGTTTGCTCTAGAAAGTCCAGAAATCCAGAATTTTAAATGGCATCATATGTCGAAAGTGGTATCGTTGGAAAGCTCTTTAAAAAATAAGCAAGTTTTGTAGGAAAAATTTTTTTATTACTCCCACCCCTTTTAAGTTATATTCGACTTAAGTTATTAAGTTACTGGTCGCAAACAAATCCTCATTGACTGCGAACTATTGATAACCAACATGGTGGTGTGGTGTGCTTGAAGGAAAAATTATAGTTCCTTATTTTTTTGAAGAAAATCTTAATGGGATACGATATGCCGAGTTTTTAAATAATGATTTGATCGTTTTATTGGAAAATTTTTCCCTGGAAATGCGAGCAATAATGTGGTTTCAGCAAGACGGCTGCCCAGCTCATTTTTCATTGGTTGCTAGGAATGCAATAAAGCAACTATTTCCCAATAGATGGATTGGCAGGGAAGCACAGTGGCGTGGCCTCCAAGGTCGCCAGATTGTACTCCCCTGGATTTTTTTCTTTGGGGTCGGATCAAAGATATTGTTTATACAGGAAAACCGACGAGAGATGATATGAAGCTCAGAATTTGCAATGCCTGTCGATCATTAAACACTGAAGAAGTACTTAGAGCCACTGATAGTATAACCAGAAGAGCTCAACAGTGTTTAGAAGTAAATGGAAGACATTTTGAACACTTGTGACTTGTGATTTCAAGTGCTGACTTTTAAAGGTAAGTTCGTTATAAGAAATTGAAATTTAATAACTTAAGTCGGATATAACTTAAAAGGGGTGGGAGTAATAAAAAAAATTTTCCTACAAAACTTGCTTATTTTTTAAAGAGCTTTCCAACGATACTACTTTCGACATAAGGTGCCATTTAAAATTCTGGATTTCTGGACTTTCTGGAGCAAACTACTCTGGATGCCGACTTTTCCCGGAAATAATAATATCACCATTAGATTCGTCATTAGGGCTTTTGTAATAAATTTTTTTAGCCCAACTCTCTACGACTTACCGTTTTTGAAAAAAAGTACTGATACGGGTGGTCTGGGTCACCCTGTATATCAAAAGATGTCCCATTTTAATTAAAATTGGCATCGAGAAGGTTTTTAGCTTGTTAATTACGACTCCATAATTTAAAAGTCAGAAATTTATTAATTTTTATTCTATATTTATTAGGCGTAAAGAAAGGTAAATTTACAAGGAAATTTTCAAAAATTGGATATAAACTAACTTTGATTGCAAACTAATAAATTTTCACTATAAATCAACAATAAACCTTCTTATTTTTTCTAAAAAACATGTATATTGGGAAATGTATACCGCGCATTGAAAAAAATTTATTTTAATTTATTATTGAAAATTTAGTTAAATACCGGTTTAAACCTAATAACCGAGCAAGTTAGCAAATCATCATAAAACACATCATTTTTCGACTGGTTGAAATCAGTAACTTCGATTTATCTTTTTCAGCAGGAACCGAATAATAAGGTTTTTCACAAAGTTGAATTTTAAGGGGGGTAAACACTGTTTATAAAAATCATTTGTAATACAGCAATATTTGTTAAGACATTTTTTGTTCCTATACATTTTTTTATTTTTTCGCTGGTTTTAGACCGAGAGTGACTTATAGCAGACTCGGTAAAACATTTTAATAAAATTAAAAATGCGCTATGGGATTCTTGCGGTTTTCTATGGGGATTCCCATGGGATTTTTACCAAGATTGCTTTAAGTCACTGTCGACGAATAAAAGAATGCATGGAAACCAAAATGAAGGGAAAGAAATTATCTACAAAAAATGTCGGAAAAGTATTTTTGTATGCCAAAAAGAGTTTTGAAAAAGTACAATTTACATTGCTAACATGCTAACTGTACCTATGGCTATAACTGGACGGGGAAAAATTTATATGTAGAAAAAGAGCAAATGGAGAGAAATTTTTTTTTAATTTATACGTTTTTGAGGTTTTTGATCCCGCTGTACGACTCTGCAACTAATTTTATTGTGGGTACGTGAAAATATTGACGAAAAGTTGTTTTATTTTCACATAGCATGATTAATTTATTTAATTTTAGTAAATGAAAGTAAATTTAGCATTTATAAAACGTAAATGGACAAGTTAGAAGAGCTAAAAGTGTGTTTTAAATTAATTTTAAAAGCTAACTCTGCAGTAATCATAATCGAATTTATTTAAGTCCTTTGTTAAATAGACTTTCTATTGTGCTTTTATTTGTTAAATTAATAAATAATACTTCTTTATTTGTTGTTTAAGCGATACCTTCCTAAAAGTTAAAGTTACTACTTAAGATAACATTCAACTTTGTACAATACTAGTGGTAATGAAGATTGCTCGTTTTATAGAAACCAGAAATTGCTTTTTAAAATACGATTTGCTAAACTACAAATTAAATTATTACTTGTTATCGGCAAAGTATATCGCGTATTTCAAGTTAGTGCGCCATTATTTCTAGTATAAAAGACATTTATAATTAGAAATGGTACCCCTGGGTGTAACAAAGCACTTGGTATTATTTTGAAGATGCGCGGCTGGAAATAATAAAATTATTGAAAATTAAAATATGCTTGAAATGTCAATTCATATTCAATACTGTTATAATATTAAAAGTTTTTTATATTTCACTCTCTTGCCAGTCAAAATTATTACGGCTAAAACTTACGAGCTAATAATATGATTCACTAAATCAATAAATTATTACGTTCAATAATTTAATATTTGTGAAAATGTTCTTTACCGACATTTCGATCTGCTTAGTGCTTAAGAAATAATTTATAATTGAATAATCGTGTGATAATGTTCAAGTTTTATTAAGACTCTATGAGAACGACATTTCTATTTAATGACATTCATATTCCCTCATAACTATTTTGGAATAGAATTGGAAATGCGTGCACTTGGTGCGGACTTACCCCAATTTGAACTTGTAATTAGTTTTGGCAGTGTGTTCTCGAAAATTACTGCTACTAATTAAAACTACTTACTCAGACAGATTCAGATTTTGATGGATTTAAATTGTTTTATTAAGTGCCCATATTTTCTAAACACATAGTGTTAATTGTTTTTGTTATTGTATCACCGTTTGCAAATTATTCTCGCCCAATGCATTCTATTATTGCAGCGACAGCGTTTATTCCTACATTTCCTTTTCGAAAACTCTCAGATAATACCAATTGTGCTAAATCGATTAGGTATATTCTGGCATACAAACATTGTTTTTCTAATAAGGTACACTACGTTATTTAAATTAATTTACATATTCAAAAATTCACAACATTCCGAGGCATCCAAATTCCATATAATATTCCCCTTTAAACTGTTGGTTCGAACCACCCAACTGTCGAACTTATTCGATTTATTGGCAAAGCGACACATTCTTGTTAAGGGGCTATTCGAGTCATATTAGTTCCATCGCGGTAGATCAAAAATAAGTCCTCAAGTCTTGTATTATAAACTGCAACACCGAACTTGAAATTTCGCAATTAATCCTTCCATTCAGCAACCGGTGGACAAAGCATAAATCACTAGCAATTCTTCTACTATATTGCATGGATTTCATCCTACAACGAATAAGAATATTCTCCAGGGAAAACTCTTCCAGCACTCTACCACGCTTGAAGTGATAGTATTTTAGGAACTTCCGTTCCATCTCGCTCGCTTTCACCAGTAATGTGCACATTGAAAGCTACAATTATGTCTTTTGAATGAGATGATAGAAGATTTACTGAAGTTGAGCCACGGATTGTTGTCCAGATCTGAATGCAATAACAAACAGTCTTCATTCAATCTGATGATTTTGAAGGTTTTGACTGTTGATTGCAGACCATTGTCGTTCGCAGTGGAAACCTTGAGGAACTCCCGTGTAAACCAAATGCTTACATCCTGTAATCTATCTTTTAGATAACTAACCAACTATTTAACAGTATTCGATCCAAAACCCTTTGCAAAAAGCTGTGTGGGAAACACTGTATATCTGTATAGACAGCATCGATGTTCACGAATCGAGTATAAGCGTAGTAAACCATGTTAATTATTATCGACTATAATGTTTGCTAGCTGTTCAACCATCTTTGATTATGGTCGATTGGATAGAAATTCCTCTGTAATTACCGATATCACCTCGTTTGCTTTTTTTAAAGATAGCAGTTATGAAACTCTTCTTCCAAATACTCGGAAACGATCCCTAGAAGATCATGCAAACGTTTTTAAAATTGGATTCGACAATGAATGCAAACAGATTGACGCATTCTGAGCTAGAAAAGCAAACTTCCTCGCCTAAAAACGTGCAAGCAGGATCACCTTTAACTTTTTTGCAATAATTCTGAAGAAGCATGGCTTCATCACACAAAAGAATTCAAAACGCATTTCTCCCTCTTTCCTTTACATTCACAACACGGACATTTAAAAAAATCAATGTGCATATCTCAAGTGGATTAGCTCGTCTCGAACATTTTGACTTTGCCGTTTCCGTTTTGTTTTGTGTTACTTTCTTTATTTTGCCGAGCTTGCCACCAAGAGGTTCATTATATCTATGGGAATAGAACCGTGGACCTACTGGTCCTTAGTCCAACTCGCTCGCCACTGTGCTACGAAACTATTTGCTAATTGTTTCACATCTTGTCTTCAAACTCCTTCGACTATATTTCAAAGTCGATTTTCTCGAAAATTTCTGGCGATCTGGCCCTACTGCTTTGAGGAGTTCTTATTGAAGGGCTAAACTTTCAGTAGAATAAGTGGCAAAAATTACAAAAATGCGGAGGTCATATAATTTCCTTGTAAGATTTACCTCTCCCAAAACCTTAGTTTTAATTTAAACCTCGGTTTAGTAATTTTATTTAGTGATTTAGATTTTCAATTTGAATCTATTTTAATTGAAAAAAGTGATATATTATTATAATATATTTTATATTTATATATAGAGAGACAAAGTTTGACAAGCTTAAACAAATATGGAAAATTTTTACAAGTATGTTAATAGCAACTATTTTCCAAACGTATCAGTTCAAAGTTGTTTTTAAAACTTTTGACATTTTTATACTTTACATTTGTTGTATATAGAAAGCAAACTTTTAGGTATAAATTTTGCATTAATCACTGAATTATACTGGGCGACTTAAAATGTAGTGTTATAAAAATGTACCGGATGTATTTTAAGTAAAAATTATGAAATGCTATGAACGGTGACGGAACAGTCACCGCGTGTTTAAGAAATACGATAAAGCCTATCAACTAGTATCTGTGAGTTTTAATTTGCGCAATCTGCGCTTGATGTGGTGCTTTCATTTAAGGATGGGCCATGATGAAATTATTTTTGTAGGCAATTGTTCAATTGTATAGCGCAACCGTTACGAAATGGTATAAGTTTATATATTTTTTTTATTATGGCCATATCTTCTAAATCACTCCGTATAACGCTTGGTTTTCTTAACAGCAGTTTAATAACTTTCGGCACCTTATGTATGAATATTGGAAGTTTTCTTTGCTGTACTTGTAATAAATTGTCGTAAACAGCTAAGAATTTGATAAATGCGTATTATATTCGCATGATTTTATCATTTTCTGTGAAAATTCGTTGCTTTTATATTTGCTCGGGTTTTTTTTATATTTTTCAAGATCAGCAATTTTTCTTTATGTTTAAACTAATTTTTCACGAAAACTATATAAAACTCTACAAAACATTCTCCATTAATCCTTTTAAAATTGCATTTATAAATTTTTTCAACTGAGCCGATAATTTAACAACTTATTGTGTCTTTATCTCACCTTATAGTTAATTACTTGAATTCTTTCATTCTACAGACGTTCTTCTATGCAATATCAATTTTGTTGGTAGCGCTTCCGTACGCATTTGCTTATAAATTCCACTTTGGAAAAGTTTTAGTTGCTTTTTTTCGCGTTTAAATTCATTGAGTTCATTAATACAAAGTCTTATTACTTGCCGTTTTTTATACCAAGATATATGGAAAATCGCGTTGAAATCAAATAGTAAATTATTTATTTAAATTGGAACGATTTATTTTCCTATGTTTCTCTTACTCTTTTTTATTCATTCATTAACTTCTAAAGGAGGGCATCACTCGACCTGCAAATTTACAATAAATTACAGCATATTTTCTCTTCTAAAAATCTTTAATAATTTTTTTAATTTTGCCAACAATAATTCGAATTAATACACTGCGTCGATTATGCTTTTCAATTCACTATTAAATAGATATTGCGAATTGCGGTTGAATAAGCAAAGCAACAAGCGCAACCGAAGGATAACTTCACGCTCGAAGAATTCTTGCACACACAAATTTCTCTTTACATTATTTTTCTTCAAGAAATAAGAAAATAATCTGATTTTTATACAATTTCCAATTTATAAAAAATGCAAAGCTTTAATTTGGTAATCGAATTATTATTCACTTGATGATCTAATCTAGTCTATTAAATGTCGCATTTCAAAACTTCAACCTATAAATTAATGTAAAATTTTATTTTCTTACAACAAATTCAAAAAAAAAAAAGTAATAGGTGATCGGCTGCACCTTTGGTTTGCATCGTAACCTCTATATACCTCTACCAACACGGTTAACGAAACGCATTTCAATTTTTGCACGTTTGCTGAATCTCTTTCAGCTGCAGTATTAGGAATTAGGAAAAACTAGATCAAAAATGATCCATATTAAAAAAAAGTCCTTGTCGAAAACTCTTTATGTATTATTTAAACTTTAAGCTACTCAAAAGTAACTAATTATTTTAAATATGTGATGGTAGTAATAAAATTTATTAACCAAAAACAAAAGAATTGGTTATTTAGTGGTGCGAGTGATTGCTGTAAAGTATCGATAAACTTGAAAATATGTAATTCAGAAACAAAATAGAAAATAATAATAGCGTACTAACTCTTTAGATTTAGCCGTTGTTGGAAGCAATAACACAAATTTAACATAAACCCCCAGAGACGCACCCGTAATCCAAAACAAATCATTACATCCATATCTACAAAAGCTGGCTAAATATAAACCGTGCTTTACGAAATATTTGTAAATTATACTCGAAATATAATAATGTAGGTATAAATCACGAAAAAATAATTCGTTTACCTACATTATAAAAATTACGAGTAGCATCTATTTTATCGGACCATGCTTTCGTTTTGATGAGCGTGTTCTTTAATTATCATCTCGTAAATTCTCTACCAACGCTCTCCAGGTTTGTATATTTTTTATTCCCGATCTTGCTTCATACTTGTTTGCCTTGCACTTTGTTTTACGTTTTTGTTTCATCAATTTATCGAATTTTTTTAATTTTTTTCTCGGCATCTCAATTCTTCGAGATTAAGCAAACTTTGAAATAGAGAAATTCATATGTGGTTACGTCGAAATCAAGAAAATACCTGTGAATTTTAATGTGACATGCTTGCAGATTACCACTAACATCTGTAGAATTAATATTCGATGTGTTCAATATGGTTGGCCTCTCAATGGTTTGTAAACGTCTTGTTTTTTTCAATGCATGTGCGGATGATGATTTCCCTCGTGTGTCGTGTGTATATGCCGTTCATAGTGGTGTTCATAATTTTTCCCTATCGCATGCATCGCTGCCTCTAGAATAAAAGCATTTGTTTTACTGTCAGCATTAACTGCATTTATAACTTCAGTAGTGACATCTGCGTCGAGGTAGGTTATTGCTGTCAAGTTAGCAAATCAATCGCCATAAATATAAGGGACCTAAGCAAGTTTTCTTTCAGTCAGTTAAAATGAGTTTATGCACCCCCCCCCCCTTCCTGTGCTTGTTACCGCAAACAGTACGGGATGCAAGACAATGGAAATTCTATTTTTCATCTTTTACTACTACGGCGATAATTTTGAATTTCAATCGCCATGCTTCATCTTATTTTTTTACTTTTTATTTTATTTATTTTTACTTTTTTTCTTCTATTTTTACCTTTCGTAAGGGACCTTGGTGGTTTGCCATTTCTTTATAGAAATGAAATTCTTACTTTATCCGAAGTCAAACCGGGTACTTGAAACCAACAGTCACGTCTCTAACCGTCAAGCCTAAGACCTACGGTTGTCTCAATCGTTTATAATTAATAACTTCTTTATTTTAAAAGTTGATAAAAAAAGTAAAAAACATATTATAATTTTTTCCATCTTATTAATAACTTTTGAGTATAATTTGAATTTGTCTCTCTAAATTTACTCAAGTAAAGTGATAATAAAATCTGAAGGGCTGAAAGATCCTGGCTATATAAATAGACGTGAAAAATTTTAAATCAAGATTTTTAATTTTTCAGATCAAACATAAAGTTTAAAAACTTTTACTTATTTTATTTACGAATTACTGAATAAACATCATTATTATAATGATTTCTATTTGTTGTCGGTATTCTAAAAACTTAGTTCTGTACCAGGATTTCTTTTTATTAATATAAATTATATTAATTTAGTTCTTTACGAGTTTTTTTCTTACAAATTTCTTCAATGCTCTGCAAAAGCAACTAAAGCAGTTTAAGTTTTCTTTTGAGTTATTTTAAAAATTTTAATTTTTTGTTACAGGTGCAGTTTAAGATCAAATTGTCAAGATGCTGCCGAAGATCCACTTTATTGGATTAGTTATAAAAGCGGAAGATGTACAACCATTACAACCGTAACACCAAACCAACTACAGAGGACAACTGCAAGAACGGTTGGTTTTTTTAAAAGTTAAAATTTTAAATATATCGAGTTTATTTTAGCTGGACTTGGTTATCGATAATTTACCCAGTCTTTCTGGCCAATTTTTATGTGCGTTTACAGCACTAGATAGAATTCTTATTACTAATGCAACTAGAAAAAATTATGGAGTAAATTGTACAACTCCACGAACAGATTTGTTACCTCCGATTCCAATTGGGCAGCGTAATTTATTAATTAAATTAATACTAATTTTTAAATTAATTTGTAAAAATTTCAGATCATTTTACTGCAAAGTTATCAGTGAGAATGACTTCTGGACCTGATTTTGTAGCCACAAATTTTACATTTTTCGATTGTAATACGTATAGTTCATGTACTCAATGTGTTTCCTCTTCTTTTCCTTGCGATTGGTGTGTCGACGGACATAGATGTACTCACGACACAGCTGAAAATTGCAGAAATGATATTCTCGTTACCGGAGTCAATGTATGTGTTTGTTAAATTATCTGATTTATTAAAAAGCAACTAATTTAAATTTTTACAGAGAGTTGGTCCTAGCTATAGATCGGGGCCAGCGTTTTGCCCAACAATTAATGCAACTGTAGGTCTTTCCCCCGAAATTTTAGTTGCTTCTGGATTAAAACAGTCAATTAAAGTAAAAGTTCATATCATAGGACAATTTATAGTACAAACTCGCTTTGTCTGTCAGTTTAATATCGAAGGACGCGTTACTAGTGTTAATGCTCAGTTATTGGGAGACACAATTTATTGTGATCCAATGGATTTTATTTATACATCAAAACTTCCAAATACAACTGCAACTTTTGCTGTTATTTGGGGAGGTTCAAAACCGTTAGATAATCCAGATAATATTCATGTCGTTATTTATCGTTGTGGCGATATGGCCGATAATTGTGGTATGTGTTTAGCTTTAGACGAAAAATATAAATGTGGTTGGTGTCAAAGTTCTGATAGTTGTGAAGTAAAAGAACAATGTGGACGTGGTTCGGCAGTTTGGTTAAATCGTAGTCAAACTTGTCCAAACCCAGAAGTTACATCGTTTAGCCCAGAACTTGGGCCTTGGGAAGGTGGAACCAATATCACTATCAAAGGTATTAATTTAGGAAAAACTTTTCAAGATATTTACACTGGTGTCAGCATAGCCGGTATTAATTGCCAACCGTACGAACAGCTCTATGTCGAAACTAAGCAAATTGTGTGCAAGGTACGCATTTTCAATTTAAAATTAAATTTTACTATTTTAATGTAATCTGATTTAGGTCGATGGACCTGGAACTAGCGAACCACGCCACGGACCGGTTGTGGTTCGAGTCGAAGATTACAGAGGGGAATCAAAGTCCCATTACAGATTTGTAGATCCTATTATAACGGGAATATCACCTAAATATGGTCCACGATCGGGTGGAACCATGTTGAAAATAACCGGAGAATATATGAATGCAGGAAGTAACATTCAAGCATTTATCAACAATTTACCTTGTAAAATATTATCGTAAGTGTATTTCTTTAATATAAATTGAAAACAAAATTTCAACTTTTGTTATCTAGGACCGAACAAAAGCAAGCTCTGTGCCTAACTAGCGCTTCGGACGTGCCAATAGCTGGTAATTTAAGAATGAAATTTGATAAAGGCGATCGATTTTTTGAAAAGGAAAATTTTCACTACGTTGAAGATCCAATTATTGAATCAGCCGAGTCTGGTGTCGCTAGTCAAATTAAAGTGCCCAAAGGTATACCTGCGGGCGGCATACGTATTACCGTTTCTGGTAAAAATTTAGCATATATTCAAAATCCTCAAATGTATGTCTATTATGAACAAAAAATGTTCTTTAGTGTAAGTAGCTTTATTATTTTTAATTTTGTCAATTATTTATTTTGATTACTTACAGCAATGTTCTGTACAAAGTAATACGAGTATGACCTGTGACAGTCCCAAAATAGAAGCCGATGAATCAAAATTGGATGCTGATAATCCTCTAAAATTAGAATATGGATTTAAAATGGATAATGTATCGGGTGTTTTAAATCTTACCATGAAAAATGGTTTTCCTCATTTTTTATTGTATCCTAATCCCGATTTTGAACCTTTCGATAAAGAAGTAAAATACTACAAATCCGACTATTTAAATATAAATGTAAGTATCTATGTTTTACCAATTTATGATCGCATTCTGATCTTAAACTTATACTGAGGGTATGTTTAAACCCCTAGAAGTACATAAATCAAACTCAAGGGTACTCGGACAAAAAAGATAAATTTTGAAAAATTAAAAATATTTTTATATGAACTAAATTTATGCTACACCTTGTGAATAATATGTCGGGTTGTAAAATTTGTAGGTAGGTAAAATCTAGATAACTTGGTACCTACCTATAATTTAAACGAAAGCTTGAAAGATGTCTTCTACACAATTTTACCAAATGTGCCGTCATTATATTTTTGAAAAAAATTAGAATCTAAAAAAATTTAATAGTATTTTAATAGAATCTTTTTTAATTTAAAAAGTTTGTATACTATCTAGAGATAAATACACACACACTCTTTGTGAATCATGATGGTTATTATTATACTTCTTAGAGAAAATACTTTTGCTGTGATTTTAATTTATTTACTTATACCTATTGTGACAGATATTAATTCACGCATTTGTTTGCAGGGTCAAAACATCGATCGTGCTTGTCAAGAATCTGATGTCGTTGTGAAAATTGGTAACAGTTTTTGTAACGTTACTTCACTATCTCGCCAACAACTTACTTGTCGACCACCGGAAACACAACCACCTGCTGTGGATATGCAACATCAAGAAAACGGAGAAGCTTTACCTAAAGTGGTTGTGATAGTAGGGGGTTATTTAAATTTCACAATTGGAAGTTTATCATATTCATCTCCACAAGGATTGAATGGTTCTATTTCGAGACCGACTCTGTTTGCTGTTATCGGAATTGGTGTTGTGATAATAATAGTTTTCATCATATTTTTAATTGCATACAGACGAAAATCAACCGAAAGTAACCGTGTTCTGAAAAACATGCAAGAACAGATGGATATTTTGGAACTTCGAGTGGCAGCAGAATGTAAAGAAGCCTTTGCTGAACTACAAACTGAAATGACGGACTTAACTGGAGACTTAACTTCTGGTGGAATTCCGTTCTTGGACTACAGAACCTATGCCATGAAAATTTTATTTCCTAATATGGATGATCATGCCGTACTTCAATGGGAGAGACCCGAACTATTGAGAAAAGAAAAAGGATTACGCTTATTTGGACAATTGATTATGAACAAGACGTTCTTATTGCTTTTTATTAGAACTCTCGAAAGCAATCGATACTTTTCAATGAGAGACAGGTAGCTATTTATAACCGGCACTGATATTTATTTTTTTGGACTATTTAAAATTAAATTATTAATTTTAGGGTAAATGTCGCCTCTTTGATTATGGTAACGTTACAAAGTAAGATGGAGTATTGTACAGATATACTGAAAACTTTGCTCGCAGAATTAATTGAAAAGTGTATCGAAGGTAACAGAAATTAAAATAAGACTGTTGATTGTAAGTTTTATAACGTCATATTGTTTTACAGGAAAAAGTCACCCCAAATTATTATTGCGTCGTACCGAAAGTGTAGCAGAAAAAATGTTAAGTTCGTGGTTCACATTTTTGTTATATAAGTTTCTTAGAGAATGTGCTGGGGATCCATTATTTTTGTTATTTAGAGCAGTTAAGCAACAAGTAGACAAGGGGCCTGTGGATGCTATAACTTCTGAAGCAAGATATTCTCTTAGCGAAGAAAAACTTATCAGGCAGTCGATCGATTTTAAACCGATGGTAGGTTGATCACGTAAAGACGGCTCGAAAATAATATTTTACTTGGTGTAATTTTTAGACTGTGTACGTTTCAATTTCGCAACAAACGGTCTTTGTTGGTGGACTTGATCCAAATACCGATAATGTTCCTGTCAAAGTGTTGGACTGTGACACCATCAGTCAGGTTAAAGAGAAAGCTTTGGATACAATTTATCGAGCTACGCCATATTCTCAAAGACCTCGCAAAGACGATCTTGATCTTGGTAAACAAAGACAAAAATAAAATAAAGCTGTTTTTATAAATTAAAATTTTTGTTTAGAATGGAGAACGGGTACTTCGGGTAGATTAATTTTATATGACGAAGATAGTACAACTAAAATTGAAGGTGAATGGAAGAAGAGAAATACTTTACAACATTATCGAGTTCCAGATGGAGCTTGTTTAAATTTAGTATCAAAGCAAAGCTCGATCTATAACCTTAGTATATTCTCAGAAAAGAATGACAAATCACATAAATATGAAACTCTTAATCTTAGTAAATTTAGTTCTGCTAGTCCACCTTTGAGTCGTGCAACGAGTCCCTTAAATCATGATCACGACCAAGGCATGAGGATGTGGCATTTGGTGAAACATCATGACAATGATACACATAAAGAAGGCGAAAGAGGAAACAAAATGGTTTCGGAAATCTATTTAACAAGATTATTAGCAACCAAGGGTACCTTGCAGAAGTTTGTCGATGATCTTTTTGAAACCATTTTTAGTACGGCGCATAGAGGGTCCGCATTACCGTTAGCTATTAAATATATGTTTGATTTTCTTGACGATCAAGCACTACAGCATGGAATTTCTGATCCAGAAGTAGTACACACGTGGAAAAGTAATTCATTACCTCTTAGATTTTGGGTAAATCTTATTAAAAACCCCAACTTTGTTTTTGATATTCATAAGTCTAACATAGTTGATTCCTGTTTATCTGTCGTTGCTCAAACATTTATGGATTCATGTTCCACTTCCGATCATAGGTTAGGTAAGTCGATCGTAAACACTTAAAATTGTATTTGTACCTATATTCACTTTTGTTTACTTTATCAGGGAAAGATTCTCCAAGTTCGAAATTATTGTATGCAAAAGATATTCCAAGCTACAAAGAGTGGGTCGAACGGTATTATTCTGATATTAAATTAATGCCTGCCATTTCCGATCAAGATATGAATGCCATGCTTGCAGAAGAATCGAGGGTATGTATTGTTAGTAGTTTTAGCAGTTTCCAAATTTTATTTCCAAGTTTTTGAGCTCTCGTCTTTTAAAAAAGGAAGTTAAAAGAAAGAACCGAGTGAATGTCACATTTTTATTAATACGGTATCACTTTTAAATCTAACCCTTGGTTATCTCTGGTATATACGAGAACTCGGTTATCTCCTCACTATTTACCATCATTATATTGTTTGTTGCTTTCCGTGTGCGTGCTCATTTAAGTATTCACATAAGAAAGAATAAAAGCTAAAATTAATTGTAGGCTTTATTCATTGAGCCGATGGAGAACAATACACAATAAAATATTATTTTAATAAAAAATATTATTTAATCTCTCGAAACTTAGATTAAATGAGATTAAATTTAAATTTTCCTCATAACTCACATTAACTATTCGATTTTTGATTTAGATGTGCAAATAAATATCAGCGCATCTCGACATTTTTTTAAATAAAAATATAATTCTTTATTATACCTCTTTTTTTGTGTCAGTAAGTAAACTGTTTTTTTTGTCATTATTAAATTAAATTAGGTGTTTTAATTAATCGACTTGTTGCTTATAAGCTAAGTAGATCTTTTACGGGATAACTTGGACGATAAGCTTGTGCTATGCAGTAAATTAGCAAAGAAGAGGATAATTCTTATTAAGGGTTGCTATAAAATATGTTAATGTATTTATTTTGTTTAACAGTTACATACAGCGGAATTTAATACAAATTGTGCACTGCACGAACTTTACACGTATGCTATGAAGTACAACGAACAATTAATGGTAACATTGGAAGAAGATGAATTTTCACAAAAACAGCGATTAGCGTATAAGTTAGAACAAGTACACAATATAATGGCGGCAGATGTGCAACCGTGATACTGGCCTGATCTTACGTGCCCCACAGCACCTCCCATGTCACCTACAACATTACCACGACCTTCGGCTCCTCAAGAGCTTGCTTGCTGATAAGTAACAAAGCTACTTGAGCATACATATCCATCGTACTTTTTATGTGTGTTGTTGGATCGTTGTTTAATTGTTCAGTGTTGGGGTTCGGTGCGCACTCAGTGACTTCAAGTGCCTATGGTAGAATTGAGTGATGTACTGTCTCCATTAAATTAATGTACAATATTTTCATCATTTGATGGTAAAGCTGTTTGTTGCTTTGCTAACGCTGATCTGCAGCATTAGTCCATATTACCAATTTATATGTAACATCACAAAGTCTAATGCTTTTTGATAATTGTATAATGAATGTACCCTATATTTATCATTGTACAGTTTAATATTTTTATATTTTGTTTGATGCAATCATGATGATTGTCTTCCGCATTTAAGGAAGCAGCAGGGTGTAGTGTTTATTTGCGACCTCTCAATCATCCATGTCCCAATTTGTATATACTGTGCACAGGTCGTATCAATATTGGTGTGTGTAAGTGTAACAAGGCTGTGTACATTTTATTAGTGAACAGTACTATGTCGGTCGCAACAGTAGCAAAAACGACCAAACTGTTATTGCACCCAGCTCGTTTACTTGTGTTCCTCCACTTATCAAAGTATTATTTATTATATTTAAGTGGAAATATCTCGAGCTGTTGTTTTAAAATTACTCAATTTTTTTTATTGAACATTCTATTGTATATAAATAGTATTATATTTTTTGTACCGACCACTTTTGTGACAGAATATTGTAAATTTATTAATAACATTAATTTTAATATTTTAAATACATTCCTATTTTAAATAAAACTCAATACCAAATGTGAATATAATATGTATGTATCTATTAATTTTTTATATCCTAACAATTTGTAATTTTGTACTTTTTTTTAATATTGTCTTTGTTTATATTTATATACTTACCTATGTTTGTTGTATAATATGTTTATATAGTGTGTACTTTACATGTTAGATATTGTGACGAGTCTAAATTAAATATTTAAAAATGGAATGTTCTTTAAAAACAATTGTACGTTTGTCTGTATATAAATTTGGGAATTCTTCACGTGTTAACGATTAATTATTATTGACAAATTTAAAACTATTGTCATTTAATACGAAATATAACCGTCCTAAAATTATAATGAGTTCATATATTTTTATCTCGAATTCCCAAGTTATTTTATAGACGACTGCAATATCCAGCCTAGAATCGTATCAAATTTTATCTCCCATTTGCTTTTTTACTTTTGTATCTTTTCGTAAAATTTATGTATATTGTTTGTAAATACTGCTTGTAGGTATGTATTTTATTATTTTAAATTTTTGATTTCTAGACTGGTATGCAGTAACAGTGTACATATTTGGTGTGTGTGCACGGTGTATTCATAGTACTGTGTGTAACTCAATTGCATTTGCAATAATATGAATGGTCATGTACTACTATATGTTTATTATAAAAGACTGAATGGAGTTATTTCAAATACTGAATAGAAAACATCTCTATAATTATTCTTTTTTCTCTTGAATCTACTTTTCCTTTTCCAACTTGTTAGTTTTGTTAGTATACAAACATTTACTCGTACATATAACTAATTTTCAACACCACGGAAATTACTAATTGGTAAGTTGCTTAAAAATTTATTTATTTTCTTCTAACCGAATTTTTTGCTGCGAATAACAGCTAAATTTGTACATGTACGGTTTTTGGTGCACGTTTTAACAATTACAAATTGTTTTAATTTTTGTCTCTCTAACTTCGTAAGTCCTACCTCGAAGAGATGGTAGTACCGAGTGTACTCTTTTCACTCTACGTCGAGAAATCAAAATGACAGCAATTTTATTCTTTGATTGTAATAAACGAACAACTTTACAGTCCTTAGAATAAGTAGACTGCTTGGAATAGAATAACCAAACTTTAGTTTAATTTTTTTATGATCGTCTCCGTGCTTCGTAGTGCACGTAAAGCCAGCGGTCCCCCTGAGTTATTGATTGCCACCATCAACTATTAAAAACAGGGTTTTTAATTTTTTTGGCTCCAATTTGGCCTAAGCAGCCGTGGGGTCTAATTGCTTAAACCTCTCTTCACAGAGAAAGAAGCTGATGGTTCAACAGTGAACTGAAGGGCCGACTAAAAAGAAGAAGGTATTATAGTGTTATTGTTCCCGGTTGACTCCTGGTGCTGGGACGGAACTAATTATAACTTGGGTTTTGTTTTTAGCTTAAATATAAGTTTATTCAAGTGTGTAAATAAATATAACAATAATAACATTAACAATCACAATAATACTTGAGCGACGTTATTGTATTTACTATTTAGTTATATTTTTAAAAAGAAAAAATAAAAAGACCGAAATGTAAATTTCTAAAGATCGTAAGTTTGAAAATTCACCTATTAAATTATTGAATACATTTGAATGCAGTGGCGGACTGGACCAGCATGCGATTGCATCCCGGGTTTTTCAATCAATCCTAAAAACCGAACGGTCTAAAGCCGCAGATCCACTACAGCCAGTAGTCTTCCACTTCTACTAAAATTCAACTAACTCGATTGGTGCAAATAATAAAAATAAACGTTTTTCATTGGTTGATGATCGACGGTGGCCGTAGTAGAAATGCGACCTACATGACTTCACAGAAATCTCTCAAAAAAACTTTAAATAATTAAGCATATCTTAATGTTTTTAAAGCACATAAATTTGTCAATTTCGACAAGGTAATACTTATTTACGGGTCAATAATTACGAGTGCTTATTTAGCTTGCGAATTTTATAGATTATTTATATTTATAGAAGTTTCGATGGGGGGGCTACCGAAAGCTACTTTTTGCCATTTATTATGCTGGAAGATCAGACCTCCAATAGCTGTTCCCTAAAGCCATTGGGCCAGATGGCCAGAAGTTTTCGAGAAAATTGACTTTGAAATATTACCGAGGGAGTTTGAAGACTAGATGTAAAGTAATCAGCGGTAAGTTTCATGGCGAAGGTAACAACGAGCTAGGTCAGGAACCATTAGGTCCACGGTTTTATTTCCATCTTTGGTAGTTTTTTTTTCTCTTTAATTTATTTTATTTTTCTCCAGTGCATATTCACACGTCATTTAATTGTAAAATTGATTAAATTTATTCTTGTAAACTAACAATATTTATGGTAAATTAAATTTTGTTTCAAAAATAAATAACTTTTCATAAAATTAATTTTTACGTTACATGAAATCGAAAATGCGGTAAGTCGCTTTTATTATCTAAAATTGTAATTAAAAAAAAAATTTAATATATCTTAATGGGATGCTTATTTTATATTCTATTTTTTTAATTCACACAATAAATTTAGTAAACAAATATTATCAAAACAACTAAGGAAGTAAAACAAAATATGAAGACTAGAATTAGATACAAAATTATGATGTAATTTTTTTACTCCTTGTAAATTTTTTATGAATTTTTAAATAATATAAATTTTTATTTTACAGGGTTTAGAAGTCAAACCGTTGGTAAACAGCTTACAGACCTGAAAAGGATGGACTTGCATGTCCATCCGGAGCGGATTGTAATTTTGCTAATTTTATCGATGGTAATGCAAAAATTAATTACTGTTAGATTTCTTTGGACCTTTACTAAGAGTTTACGGAACAACAGGTTTGTGTTATTTTATATTTGGTTTGTGCAAGATAATTATTATTTTTACATTGCATATGTTTCAAATTTTCAAAAGTTCAAATAGTTAGAGATTTTTACATAATTCATCATTATATGTCATTAATTTAAATTCAGAGATGTTTATATAAGAAGGCTAGATGCCTAACTTCGGTTTTTAAAGTGAAGCCTCAATGTCAGCTGGCGGCCATTTGTAGTGTAGGCATAACATACCCAACCTGCAAACCAAAACAAACGATTAGTGTATTGTAGTTAATTTTATTTATATTCGATTATTAATTACTAAAAATTATTATTTGCACGTGATTAATAAACATCATGCCAACTTCGTGTATAGCTTTTGGTTGTTCAAATAGAGCTAAGAAAGGTGGTGAAGTGCAATTTTTTAGGTTAGTAAACTTCGTTTTTGTTTTATGTTAGTCCTGATTAAATATTTTGTAGTTTTCCATTTAAAAATGACAAACTGCTAAAAAGATGGATTATAGCAATGAGAAGAAAGGATTTTACTCCAACAAAGTCTAGTAGAATATGTAGTGATCATTTCATAACAAGCGATTATTTGGTGAGGCCCGGAACATACATAAGGCGGTTAACTGCCAATGCTATTCCTACAGCGTTTAAAGGTTTTCCTAAGCACTTACAAGTAAATCAAACTACGAGAAGGATTTTAAAAAGAAAATTGGAAAACTGTGATTTACATACAATAGTTAATCGTATAAATGATTATCCAGGACCTTCCGTAGAATGAAACGGTCAACAATTTATTGGTAATGTAGAACCCGTTTTAGAACTCGATCAACCTTTGAAACTTTCGAACACAGTAGATCAAGGAGTCCAAACAGAAGAAAATACAATGGAGACAAAATTAAAACATAAAATAAAAATATTGCAACAGAAGGTTAGACGGCAAAAAATAAGAATTAAAAACTGCAAAGATGTGCTACATGTATATGTATTGAGAAAAAAAAAATTTTATTGAAAAAGAAACGGAAAATTTTCTTCTGCAACAATTTGAAGGTACCACTCTAGAAGTATTTAAGAATGCTTATAAAAACCGTGGAAGAAAGGTGAAGGGTTTTCGTTATAGTAATGAAATTAAGAAATTTGCTTTAACTTTACACTTTTATTCCCCAAAAGCTTATGAATTCTGTAGGTACATATGTCTTGCTATATTTGCTTTACACTTTCTTACTAGATATTTTCATGCATTTCTCAGCTAAAACGATCGACTTATAAAATTGACGTTTTATTATTTTTAGGACAGTAATCTCTTTGCCACACAAATCAGCACTAACCAACTGGACGTCATGTGTAAATGCAGAGCCAGGATTTTTTAAAGAAGTTTTTACTGCACTAGCAAAATTTCAGTCAGCTGATCGTGATTGCAACCTTACATTAGATGCAATGGCAATTCGCAAACAAATTATTTGGGACGCCAAGTTAGGTAAATTTGTTGGATTTTGTAATTCGGGGAATATTTACAACTTGAACATGAAGAAACACTAGCTACAGAAGCACTGGTATTAAAATGGAAATGGCTCATTGGTTATGTTTTGCAAACCAAAAGCGGTAGTGCTACTCAAAACCAATTGATAAAAACTGCACTACAGCTATCAAGTGAGGCAGGGCTGAGAGTTTGGGGGTTACATGTGGCACTTCGACAAATTTCTCAACATTTAAGTCATTAGGGTGTAATCTTTATAGTGAAATAGCAAATATAAGCAGCCACTTCAAACATACAATTACAAATGAGGAAATATGTTTTATTCCCGATGCTTGCCATATGTTAAAGCTTGCTAGGAATGCATTAGCAACTTACCAAAAATTTAAAAGCGACGATGGTATCATTGAGTGGCGATTTATTGAGGAATTGAACACATTTCAATTAAATATGGGCTTGAAATTGGCCAACAAATTAAGTAATATCCATATTGAACTCCGAACTCGGTAGCAAACTTTGATGTAAAACCAAATTTCGAAATTAATGACTGCAGGTAAATTATTTTCAAAATAAATTCAAATTATGCAAGATGGCCAGCTCGTCAGATTATGCTTAATTTTTTCTAGGTAGTACATTTTGGGTTTTCCCAATAAAAGATATTATTTTTACAAACTGACAAGGTTCTAAGTAAGAAATGTAAGCCTTTTATTTCTTTTATTTAAAATGAGTGGTTTATTCGTTTATTACCTGATTTACTTTACGACAATCGGACATCTTCATCCGGATAAATAAATAAATAATCTTTTGAGTAATGCTAAAATTTGTCTTCAAAATATGCTTTGACAATAAATTTACGATTTTCCTGAATCTTTCCAATTACAACAATTGGTTTAACGATGGTTTACCATTTACGGTTTACACCATTCTTGCTTTAAATAAAACTTATACTTATCTGCTGCAAAAAATATATTCACTAAAATTATAATAATTAATTTTACTCTAAATTCATTATAAATACTAATTAGTTTCAAATTTTCTATATTGGTAAATGAAAGATATACCATAAAAAGTTTTAATGCATTCCATTCATATTTGAATCAGTTTTGATGGTTTTTTAACATAATTTACTTTACACTTTATTTTAATTAATTTAATTTATTTTAATCTGTGTTAATTTAAATTTTGTTGCTTCAATTTTTTTGAGGCCCCTAGAATGTGGTGGCCCGGGGCTGCAGCCCCCTTAGCCTCCCCCTCCTTAATACGGCTCTTTTCATGACCAATTAAAAGATTTTTGTGAAAGGAACAATGTTTTGGTTCAAGATCAGTCTGGGTTTCGAAGGTTTCACTCGTGTGAATCTGTAATATTAGATTGTAGTGAGGAATGGACCAGAAGAATAGAAGAGAATGAAGTTGTATTGACGGTGTTTTTAGATTTCAAGCGTGCATCCACAAGAGTGATGTTGTATAAATCTTTGATAGAACCACATATCGATTTTTGTTCAACTTTGTTTTTAAATATGAGTAAAACAGTTGATTGTTGATATGATTCAATGTAATAGATTTGCGCCAGAGATATGTTGAAAGTATTAAATTTAATAAGTGTGTCACAGCAAATAAGATACAGGGTTTTGGATTTTGTGTATAAAATTAAGAATGGCATGGCCACAAAATACTTACTGAATAAATTAAAATGTGTAGAAGATGTACACTCGCATAATACAAGACAACGAGACAATTTTTATGTAGATGTTACAACATCATCTAGTACGTATGGTTCCTTCTTTTGCATGGGTTTACTGTTGTATAATAATTTGCCTATTGTATTAAGAGAATGCAACAATTATAGAACTTTTAAAAGGGAATTAGTATTGTACAAGAAATAAATAGTTGAGATAGAGGTCGTTATAATCTACAAAGTAGATGAATTTCAAAATACAAATTTGTAGCAGGACATCGGTAGTCAGGACCGTATTAGGAATCAATAACGAATGAAACAAATAGAAAGAAAAAAAAATTATTAAATTCAAACGCCTTAACGAACGACATGTTTCGGACTTATTCGTGGTATTACCCAACGAAATTGACCTCATCGGGCTCATATTGACAAAGAACATATAAAATTAAACTTACCATTCCATTCAACCGTTCATGTAAACCTTCCACGTGCTCTACACTAACCGAATGCCATACTAAGAAAATGTATTTTGAAAGTTAGTAAGCGTCCACTAGGGATATCTAAACTTACAAGTCTGTTATCTCACCAAACTAAAAAATAACGGTAAATGAAATGAAATTTCAAAAATCAAAAAAAAAAATCAAAATACATTTTCTTAGTATGGCATTCGGTTAGTGTAGAGCACGTGGAAGGTTTACATGAACGGTTGAATGGAATAGTAAGTTTAATTTTATATGTTCTTTGTCAATATGAGCCCGATGAGGTCAATTTCGTTGGGTAATACCACAAATAAGTCCGAAACATGTCGTTCGTTAAGGCGTTTGAATTTAATAATTTTTTTTTCTTTCTATTTGTTTCATTCGTTATTGATTCCTAATACGGTCCTGACTACCGATGTCCTGCTACAAATTTGTATTTTGAAATTCATCTACTTTGTAGATTATAACGACCTCTATCTCAACTATTTATTTCTTATTCTTAGTTTTTACGGTCGACAATTAGGATTTTTGAAATTTCATTTCATTTACCGTTATTTTTTAGTATTGTACATTAAGGAGAATGTGGATAGGATAGTTTTGAGAGTGATCTGTTTTGGTTTATATTTTATATATACCAGGTGTGTAAGTATGAAACCGGAATTTTTGTACAGAAAATACACGTTTATTGTAATGATATGATACAAAGTAACTTATTCAAAGTATTGTCCGTCGCTATCTATACATTTTTCCCATCTTTCTGGCAATTTGTGGATTCCGCGCCCAAAGAACTGTTGCTTTTTTGAGGCAAACCAGTCATCGAGCCATTTTTGTACATCTTCGTAAGAAGTAAAGCGCTGCTCAGCAAGTGCGTGTCCAATCGATGCTAACAAGTAGTAATCAAATGGGGCAAGGTCCGGTGAGTAGGGCGCGTGCTGAAGAATCTCCCAACGGAACGACTCTATCGTTTCCTGGACCTGTTTTGCTTTGTGTGCTGGTGCATAGTCATGCAGCAAAATCACCTTGTGTTGTCTTTGTTGGTATTCTGGTCGTTTTTCACGCAAAACTCGATCCAAATCGGTCATTTGTCGTCGGTAGCGTTGAGTATTGACAGTTTCCCCAGGTTTCAGCAGCTCGTAGTAGATTACGCCCTTCTGATCCCACCAAACACACAGCATTGTCTTTCGTCCGTAGCGGTTTGGTCTTGTCGTCGATGTTGATGGTTCACCCGGAGTAACCCATGACTTTTTGCGCTCAGGATTTTCGAAATATATCCACTTTTCATCGCCAGTCACAATTCGATGTAAAAATGACTTTCTTTTGAACCTGGCGAGCAGCATTTCGCATGATGTTTGGCGGTTTTCCTGCTGTCTTTCGTTGAGTTCATGTGGAACTCATTTCCCCACCTTTTGTATTTTTCCCATGGCTTTCAACCGAAGGGAGATGGCTTCTCGGGTCACCTTTAACTGATCCGCTAGTTGTTGTTGTGTTTGAGCGTCGTCTTCGTCCAACAAGGCTTGCAGGTCAGTGTCTTCAAACTTTTTCGGTGGTCTTCCACGTTCTTCGTTCCTCACGTCAAAATCGCCACTTTTGAACCATTTGAACCACTCGAAACACTGTGTTTTACCGAGAGCATGCTCACCAAACGCCTCCACAAGCATTCCATGCGATTCGGCTGCGGTTTTCTTCAGATGAAAACAGAAAAGTAGTGCTGTCCGCAAATCGTAATTTGTTGGCACAAAACTCGACATGTTTATCTCTAATAAACGAATGCTACTGAATGAAACTCGTGATATTGTGAGTTGGAAATCTTTGTCGGATATCAAAACAATAACAAGACACCGCTGACGTGATGTGTCGGTAACTGCATCGACATCTAGCACCACCTATAGGCAAATTCCGGTTTCATACTTACACACCTGGTACATGTGATTTAATTGTGAACTTTTAAAATAGCATTAGCTAATAAACCTATTATTATTATTAAATTAACAAGTAGTAAATATTACGTCAAAAGGCAGAAGCCTTTCTTGTTTTTGAAGTAAATTTGTAGCATTTTTTCTATAAATTCTTACCGATTTAAAATTTTTAATTTGTTCTAGATTTCATAACAAATGTAACAGTGCAGTGCAGAAAGTTGTTAGGAGGAACAACCACTAGAAAATTGATGAAGGTGAAGTTCAATCGATGGATTTGCTGTATTAGAAAATGAAAGGTTAGTTTTATTTATACAATGTTAAGCAAGATTGACATTAATTTGAGCACGCAACCCATCAACCCATTGAATCTGCTTCCTTTTCTAGCACAGTTTACGTTTACACGACTGCCGATTTACAATTTTATTTTACTGGTTTTCTTTATGTTAGTTTATTTATTATATTTCTGCAGCGTATAGTTAATAAGGCTAATTTCACTCTTTGCATTTTATGCCATTAATCTTATTTAACGTTAGATATTGGTCTACTTGTAATCAATTCTATTAGCAACTATAACAGACTTGGTGTTGACCTTTTTACCGATTACAAAAGTTATCCGCAAATTAAATGAATCAAATAAACATAATCGCTTGTACTTTTCGTAGATATGAAATGTAAGAAAATTTGTGGTCCTCACTAATTTACTGGAATGCGTGTTCAAATTGATGTCAACCCCTATTATTGTGATTGTGGGTTGTTGACAAAGAAATTATATTTTCGAATTTATGTAGGAAATTAATTGGTAAATCGAATGAAAAATATTTATAGTTTCCGTAACAGTAGGTTGAAAATTGATTTTGACATGTGTATCCGTTAATAAGCAAAATAATTTGAACAAAATTGTAGAACATGAAATTCTTTAATCATTTTTTTTGTGTGGGCACTGTTTCCACGCGAAACTCAATATCAAGATTCTTAGAATATCTTGCAAAGTATGTTTAGTTTATAAGGATATCAAAATGTATCTTTTTATTAGTGGATTGTCAGAATTGAAACATTTGTTAACATTATATTAATACAATTCTACTGGTGTCTTCTTCTTTACTGCGTAAATAACAAAAGAGGACATTTTAAAGAAGAGTGATCTAAATCCTTTTTTAATTTTTGTTGTATTTATTATGTAGGCTTAATAAGGTCGCTTTTCGGACGAAGTTTGGTTTTATTTTTATCTGAAAATTTAGTATGGTGTAGGGGGTTGCTTAGTTAATAAGCCCTACTAATGTTAATATAGTGCAGTTTTGGAATTATTAATTTTTGAAATTTATTTATTAGGTTATTATGTTTTTGTCAAAATTTTTTATATAGCGGTTGGAAAATTACTGCCAATTCAGTAATTTAGTAACGTAGGGGTGATTATTTTTTCTCTAGGGCTGAACATAGTATAGTACAGTCTCGTTAATCCGATCACACGCTAATTCGACCATCCAGAAATCTAAACAAAAGAAAAATTCAGTAATTTGCACAAATAGTTTATATAGAAAAATGTTTGGATTGCGGAAAAAAGGATAGGATGAAAAATAGTATTTACAAGCTGAAGTAGAAGAGTGGGTAAATGGAGGAAATCAGGAAAAGAATAATTTAACTGATCCAGAAATTATTGAGCAATTTATTGAAGATCCGAACGTAGATGACGAAAATGACAAAACATGTTTTATAAAAAATAAAGAAGCTGTCGATAGTTTTAACATTTATTTAAGATGGGCATGTGAAAATGATGTCCCATCTCATGAAATTTTATTGTTCCAGCACTAATTAAGAGAAGAGGCAATTTTCGATTTTTAACTTTATCTAGTAATCTGAATGAGGCCAGGTTTCTATTAGTTCGGATTACCGAGACTACTGTAATGGATTTTTCGAAACAAAAAAATTCGAATAATTTTTATAAATATGGTCCTTATCGTAACTTTTTTGATAAATATAGAAGTTGCCTTTCGGACGAAGTTCGCTTTCATTTTTATCTGAAAATTTAATATGTTGTAGGGTGTTGCTTAGTTAATGAGCCCTACAAATGTCAATACAGTATTGTTATTAGTTTTGTAATTATTTATTTTTGAAATTTATTTATTAGTTTATTGTTTTTCTCAAAATTCGTTATATAGCAGTGGAAAAATAGCTGCTAATTTAGTAGCGTAGAGTTTGATAATTTTTGCTCTAGGGCTGAAAACAGTAAAGAATATTTTGAAATAGAAAAATTCAAAGATTTTCGAAAATTATCGTTCTTATTGCATATGTTCAAAATTTTTATTGTTTTGCATTAAACAATAATTGAATTAAAAGTGTATATTTTTTATGAAGTTTTCAAAAATGTAAATTTTTGTTTTACAGAAGTCCAACTGTCGGTTAACAGCTACAGACCTGAGAAGGATTAACTTGCTTGTCTAGAAAAAGTTATTGAGATTTTGAGTTATTATCGATAGTGATGAAAAATTTGAAAACAGCATTTTGATATTCTTGGCCACGTACTAAGAGTTAACGGAACAGCAGGTTTGTGATATTTTATATTGGTAGTGTGCAAGAAAAATATTATTTTTACACTGCATGTGTTTCAAATTTTCAAAAGTTGAATTAATTACAAAGGATTACATAGTTTTTAATTAATTTTTCTTAGTGCTGCCATCTAACCTGAAAATAGAAAAACATAGGTTTCTTTAATGCCGGATAACTGTCAACGTAGGAATCTGTAAAATAGGTAAGTTTTTTTACTAAGCATTAAGTTGAGTCATTTGTCGATAGGTGGCGCTTGTTTGTTTTGTTTTCGAATGACAAGTACAGCAGCTGCTCGAGATTAATTTGGAATTTTTAATTTGTTGTAGTTCTTACAATAAAAAAAATAGGGCAATGTAGAATGGAACACATGGACAACGTAATAGAAAATTTGACGTGCTAAATCAAAGTTGAAAATTTCTTGAGATGTTGAAATTGATAGGTGAGTTACATCTAGTAATATTTTGTTGTGGCAGTTTAAAATCATTGAACTATTTACTAAATTTTATTAATATTTTTTTGTAGAATAAAAGCTGTTGTGAGACAGTTTGCAGACTCGGGAGTGTGAAAATATGAAAATTTCAGTCGAGTTACCGAAAGTGTTGAGCATTCAATGACAATTAGAAGATACCGTCGATGGTGGACCACTATGAAGTATAAGGTAGGTTATGTTTAATTCTGTGTGCCAACAAAAAGCTATTTGTTAATTTATATGTATTTGAAATATTCGGAATTTCTACCAGGGTTTCAATATTTAACGAACAAGATGTGAACAATACTATAAGACAGTGTGATTCTTTGATCTTTCTGAAGTTCAAGGCAACACACTCAAAAACATTTTGAAATGACATTTCATTCGTGAAACTTACAACGGAAACCTTGTTTGCTAATAATTAAAAAAGTATATACAAATTAACAAATAGTAAATATTATGTCAAATGGCAGAAGTATTCAGCTTATTTTTGATGTTTTTAAAGTAAATTATTGACAATTTTTTTGAGAAATTCTTACCAATTTAAGATTTTTAATTTGTTCCAGATTTCGTAACAAATGGAATAGTGCAGTGCAGAAAGTTAGTAGAAGGAACAACCACCAGACAATTGAAGAAGGTGAAGTTCTATCGATGGATTTGCTGTATTAAAAAATGAAAGGTTAGTTTTATTTGTACAATGTTAAGCAAGATTGACATTAATTTGAGCACTTAAAACCTATAAACTCATTGAAACTGCCATTTATACCACTGTCGATTCACAATGTTGTTGTTGGTTTTCTTTATGTTGGTTTATTTATTATATTTCTGTAGGATATGGTTAATAAGGTCAATGTCACTCTTTGAATTTTACGGTATTATACTTATATAGATATTGATATCAGTCTACTCGAAATCAATTCTATTAGTAACCATAACAGACTTGGTGTTGACATTTTTACCGATAACAAAAGTTATCTGCAAATTTAATGAATAAAAAAACATGATCGCCTCTGCTTTTCGTGCAGTTGAAATGTAAGCAAATTTGCGATCTTCACTAATAGCTGCTTGTATTTGAGTTTTACTGGAATGCCTGTTCAAATAGATGTCAACCCCCATTATTATGATTGCTAGTTTTTGACAACGAAATTAAATTTTCGAATTTATGTAGGAAATTAATTGGTGAATCGAAAAAAATATCTACAGTTTCCGTAACAGTAGGTGTAATAAAAAATTTGATTTGAACAAAATTGTAGAACATAAAATTCTCATTTATTCGGTATAATTTATTTATTATAATAATTTATTATAGGGTATTATATTATTATGTTAGTCATGAAATGAGGTAAAAATTGAAGAATTTGAAAGATTCTTAGAATATCTTGCGAAATATGTTTAGTTTATAAATAAGGATATTCAATGTATCTTTTTATTAGTGGATTGTCAGAAAGATAGAGTTTGAAGTATTTGGTAACATTACATTGATGCTGGTGTCTTGTTCTTTACTGCGCAAATAAAAAAGACATTTTAAAGAAGAGTAATCTAAATTAATTTATGCTTTTTTAATTTCTTTTTATCTTTATTATGTAGGGTTAATAAGGAGCTACCCACTGTGGTTTTTTTGTAGAATTTTAAAATTGCACCCTTGAAATTTAGTTCAATTAGTTTTAAGTATGTATCAAGTATGTTTTTGTTCGTTCTAATTAATTAATTTAAACCAGTTTAATTGCCGATTATTTTATACTTCCTTTTATGGATAAATAATGGTAAAAGCTTTATTGACTTAATTAATTGCACTCTCTCTATAATTTTGTTCTCCAATTATATTGATTATTTACGAAAATATTTGCAAAAAACTATTTCGGCAGGACTCATCTAGAAAAGTCAGGGAATTTAGAATTGTTCAAATTTGGCCGGGGAAAATTTTTTAAACTTTGAAATATAAAATAATTTTTTGTTAATTTTGTTGACTTTCCATTTTAATAGTAAAATGATTTACTTTCAACAATAGCAACTAACCATAAAGTGGTGTTGGATGTTCCTGGTTTTTTATTAGTGGTTCATTATCGATATCATAATGACAAACAATATAAGCAATTTTTCTTGGAAAAATAGTGTAAGGAGGATCCAATCTTACAAGGGAATTCCCATCTCCTAATCTCAACAACACCAGAGAGAATTCTCTTGAAAGATTGGTGTTTCCTTATAGTGTTTTTCTGTGAATACATTTGTACAAATTGCTTATAATGGTGTGGGTATTGAACCATTAATTTAAAGAATCAGAAACGTCCGACACTATTTACATGTGGTCTTATTTACCATCGCCTCAATCGCGACAAAATCCTTTTACTATTCTTTTTATTAAGTAAATTTTTTACGTTTTTCAAAATGCGAAGCGTTAGGGAAGATCTTTATCATAATAAATCTGGAGAAGTTGAGTAATTCGTTTAGGAAAATGTAGTGGGAAATCAATTTGGCAAATACCGCCAATTTTTTTGGAATTTTTAAGTGAGAGAATCGCCAGAAAGTTCTTTTATTCGATTCTCCAATTAATTTTCAATGTGTTTTGTTGCGAATATTCAGAATTATCGAGGGAACTTGCGGAATATGTTATGATAACATATTAAAAAAGTCCTAAGTCATCTAATCATGAGGGATTCATCGAGTATTTACTATGAAAAATCTCTTTTGAAAGCAAAGCAAATAGGGTAATGACAAACTAGAAGTTACCTTTTTTGTAGAGCATAAAATTAACTATAATACCGATAGGAACAAGATTCATTGTCCTACGGGAAACTCCAGGAATCTCTTAGTATTTATTGACTTGTACAATGATATTCCAAACAGGATGACTTGAAATATCTAACGTGTGTTATCGACGAAGTGCATCTAAATATATTCTCCAATATTCATTTGATAATTCTACAGAATTTGTAAAGATTGTCTGCTGCACTTTTCTGGCGTGGCCTTTTATTTCCCAGTCAATTCTCAATTTTTTGGTCTTATTTTGTTTCCTATTTTTATGTCAGTAAAAAATTCTAGATGAGAAGTTTATATTTCTTTATTTTGAAGGAAGAATTTACTAAATCTTCCTTAAAATAATAAGAAGTTATGACGAAACTTTTCTATAATTGATAAATTTTTACATGAACATAAAATGGGAAATTTCAAAATTTCGACCAAGAAATAAACCATTGACAAAATTTTGTG
The DNA here is from genome assembly GCA_911387805.1 of Cantharis rustica. Classification (NCBI taxonomy): domain Eukaryota; kingdom Metazoa; phylum Arthropoda; class Insecta; order Coleoptera; family Cantharidae; genus Cantharis; species Cantharis rustica. The sequence goes on from OU426883.1 coordinate 25,150,125, forward strand.
GGCTAACCAATAAATCTATAACCAAAATGAAGTTGAACAAATTTGTGAAATTTGGATGTAATTTAAACTAATACAATTTGCATTTACGCAGTTTTAAATATAAGATCAAAATTGCGAGCCATTAATAATAATCCACAGCATTGAGTGTATTATAATATCTTGAGATTGGTTGTAGAGAGTTGTATTTAAGACAGGTGTATGAACAAATAAAACAAACGTTTAATAATGTAAATAATATATTTTAATCATTGGTTCAACCATTTGTAGCGAGCGAGTCGACTCAAATACAAATAACTTATGCTTCCTTAGTAAAATATTGTAACATGCTTTCTACTTTGCAGATTCAAATTATGAGCCATAGTCGCACAAGAACAGCCATACTTATTGGACAAGGACATACCTACCAACTTCTGACATCATCCAGTTGAATCAAGTGTTGCACTTATTTGTTAAGCTATGTTACTAAGGACTTTGTAATACGTTCGTATCATGAATAAAAGTAAAACACAATACACTGTCATATTATTTATTTGTATGCATCATCATAAGTTGTAAGCTATGTGTGTCATCACTAGACATACACCTATTACATTAAGTGAGGTGTCATATCACATGAGATATGATGCATAGGGGGTCCCACTATTACATTAGGTAAGATAGCAAGGGGGCTCACGTCTTACATGAGGTAAGCCGCCAAGGGGGCCCACGCCTTACATGAGGTGAGGTGCCAAGGGGGCCCACGTCTTTTACATTAGGTAAGATAGCAAGGGGGCCCACGTCTTGCCTGAGGTAAAGGTGCCAAGGAGGCTCACGTCTTACATCAGCTAAGGTATCAATGGGGCCCACGCCTTACATAAGGTAAGGTGCCAAGGGGGCCAACACCTTACATGAGGTGAGGTGTCAAGGGGGCCCACGTCTTGCCTGAGGTAAAGGTGCCAAGGAGGCTCACGTCTTACATCAGCTAAGGTATCAATGGGGCCCACGCCTTACATGAGGTAAGGTGCCAAGGGGGCCCACACCTTACATGAGGTGAGGTGTCAAGGGGGCCCACGTCTTACATTAGGTAGGTGTCAAGGGGGCCCATGAGTCACATGAGGTATGACGTCAAGGGGGCCCAGGTATCACATGAGGTATGATGCCAAGAGGTCCCACGTATTACATTAAGTAAGTACCAAGGGGGCCTCGATACTCTTCTCGTAGGTAGGTCTTCCTTCGCTGGGGGCACTACTATTCCTTCGAAGTATTTTGTCAAATTTCTAAGTTCGGAATGTCAAATGTAAATTTGAAAAATTTTCTAAGTGCGAATGTCAAATTTAAATTTGACATTCGGACTTAGCAAATTTTTCGGCCCATGCCGCCGACGAATGCGGCGCTCCGCGCCGCATTCGTCCGTCGATTCTTCTTAAGCTTTCGTCGATACCCGGTACGAGTTGGACCGGTCCATCGCCTCCACGGTCCGGGCCTCGCTCCGCTCGGCGAGTATCTGAACTGGAGTGTTTACTGGCAGCTTCGCCGTGTCCCGCAAACCCGCCCTCAGAGCTACACTTACTTAAGTATTGTTTGTCCCCACCTTGGCACTCAGACTTTGGTGGGATTTTGGTCGCGTGACTTCCTACTCACCAAGTCTGCTGCGTCATTCAATGAGTCGAAATTTGCGTTTTATGATAACGATTTATTGAACATATAAATACAAGTCATTGTTTTGTGATTTGCAATATGAGTTACAATTTAATACTTCACACTTCGGCGTTCTACTTCTCGCCCAAGTCTCCAACTGCCCTTTCTACGATCCGGATGATGTGATCTGCTATGCCATCCGGGAATGAGTTCGTCTGGAATTAAAAATACAAATTAGAATCCTATTTTATTTCTACACAAATCGACCTTCTCCGCCAAACTTAACACAGCGCATAAAAATTGGCTAAGCCAGACTATCTCCTACTTTGCATTACCCACGTTGCCCAGTGCTACCCCTAACAGTTTCACCTTTTCAACCCAAACACTTTTTCGTGGCGCAACTTAATCTTTTTCCACAAGTTATTCGACTGGAATTGAGTTTTCGTCTCTGGCTCGACAAAACTAATCACATTCCGCCGCTGTTGGAACTTGCCGTTTTCCAATCTAGCGAGGGAAGGTTCTGAGCATCCCTCCGCCACTACATTTTTTTTGGAAATCAGTAATATACCTTGCAATTGAAAATAACAACTTTCAAAACATAGCACATGTATTTACAAATAACTTTAAAACACCACTACCAAATTTTAAAGTGTTATCTTCTCAGGAGTCCTACAAGACTTGGAAAAATAAAAATTAGCTATTAATTCTTATTTTTTCCAGTCATTCCAAAACCGCCCGATATCCTTTTAAAATTTAGCGGTATTATTTTTGTACTTATTTGAAAAACCACGCGATATTATTTTAAAATTATTATTTCAATTGGGAGATATAACATTTATTTACAAAGTGGGGTGGACGATATATCCTACTCTTGAGATTAGTGTGGTTTTGGTGTGTTTCACAAGAAATAAATCATCTTAAATCGGATCGTCGTATTGACTTAAAATTTTGAGAACACAATATGAATGGTGTTACGCAACTGGGATCCAATCCACATTCCAAAAATTTGAGAAAACGTCAGTTTAGATTTTTATTTGTAAACTGGTCATGCTAACAAAATCTATTGTCTTTAAATTGTGTTAATATAGACAGTTTAGATCTTGACGCGCCGTTTTCTCAAATTTTTGCAATGCAGATTGGATGCCTGTTACGTAACACCATTATAATATATTAAACACATTAACGCACGATATTTTAAACAATACAAATTTTACGTCAAAACGTCTACTTTTAGACTAAAATTCCTAAAAACTAAATTATAAAATAGCAGCTATTGTGTGCTTATATTTTCTTACGTTCTCTAACTGCCAAGTCAATCCGTCGAGCCATTATTAAGAAGCGTTTCTTGCGAAAACCAGTAAAACTTCAGTGTTAAAAGTGGTTATATATCGTCCACCTCATTTCTGTTTTCAGAAAACGACTGTTATTTATTTTTTTTTTCAGGAAAGTGTATACTTATTTTAACAAATTTTTCATAATTATTCCAAAGAGCTCTGTTTGAAAAATACTTTTTGTACAAAAATATTTTAAAATAACCAAGTTCCAGTCTTCGTTAATTTTTAATATTTGTTTACAAAAAAAATTACAAAATATCTTTTAAACAAAACTCTGTTGAATATAAATATTGTTGTGCGAAAATATTGTGTAGCACACTTTCCGAAAACAAAAATAACGAAAAATCGCTTTTTTCCGACCTCCTAAACAGGCATAACTCCTTAGATTCAGAGGTATAACATTAATTTACAAAGAAATGGGGTAGACGATATATGCTACCCTTAAAGCTAGGATTTTGCTGTGTTTCGCAACAAATAAGTCATCAAGATACCGCTTGATTTGAGTCAATTTACTTGAACTAGTTTTTATAAATCGTAAAAAATATGTTTTTGAGTAAAATGTATGATCGGAAACGTTTTCTTCATCACAAAAATAGATGTTTATTAAATCATACTTTGGTAGTAAAGTCTTACCAAACTAACATTGATGTTACAAGAATTGTTTAAAATTTGACCCTGATTGTCGATGAAAGCATGCCAGTGATATGTCATACTTTGTGAAAATCTTCTCGATAAACCATACATCAGATGCAAATTGGAGAGTGAGATTCAGTAAGTATCCATTTGCATGATCAAGAAAATGTTCTCCGTCGTATATTCCTTAGTCATTTTTATTCAAAAACATACTATCGACAATATTTCAAAATTTGACCAAGTTAATCCCGATACCCTGTATAATATTAAACTACTGCTGAACTAACGATGATCAAATTTTCGTGGCTGTAGCAAAATTGGACCCCTCTAAAATTCTTAAAATTGCAACCACTTATTGTAATGACTTTTGTTTTTCAAAATATTTTTCTAATCGAGTTTCAAAGTAAAAATTAAAATAGATGCAAATTACAATAAGTAATTGACACAAATATTAAATGTCACTAACCTTTTCGTTAAACCGTTTTTAAATCTTCAAATAGAACCAATAGGTAATGTCCTTTTCTACTTCGGCAAGTCCATCTTCCTCACTTCCATGGCTGCTTTCGGATGGTTTTTATTAAAAACGCTGAAAATAAAAAACTTATAAGAATATGTCAACCAAGTTTGTAATTCGAATTATATACAATAAGTCCGAAATTTAAAGAATGAACGCAATAGAAATTAAACAAATAATGTTTGTCTATTTATGATAAATTTTTGATAATTAATTCTGTAACATCGATAGTTCATATTTAATGTTTGAAAAGTGCAAGTTTTAAAGTTGCAAAAACGTTTAAAATCCTGATTAGCAAAACCATAGTAATAATTTTAATTAAGCGATATTAATAACCTAATGAAAATATCGAGTGTCGTTAAAATAGGCCAACGAAAACGTCGTTGGAAAACATGTTTCGATGATAAAACATTCTCATCAAGAAGAAATAATTACAAAATCAATAAAACTAAACTGAAGAACAATTCAGAAAATAAATTTTAAAATATAAATTAAAATATCTGTATAATTTTATAAGTTGATTTCTTTGTTATATCAGTTTAAATTTAACAAAATAAAAACGTAAACCTTTTTAATTGAATTTATGCAATTTTAAACAAAACATCCTTATAAACTATTGATTAAATGAATGTTCATGTGTCGTAGATTTAAAAAAACTATTATTGAACACAAAGAAGTTTAGATTAAAATAAAATTGAATCAGTAATTTCAAATGTTAATTATTTTTAAACTCAAAATTATTATTAATACTTTACAATAGTTCAGAAATTTGCTTTTCTCATATTGATCAGGATGCAAACATTTTTGCCGTTGCTTAAAATTTCTTACAAGAAAAACTAAAACTAAAAGCTTGTTACTTATGAGTGATATGATTTAATAGAATGTGTGCTCGAATTAATGCCAATCGGGCATCGAATGAATATATTCCATTTACAAATTCAGCTCTTATTATATTCCATCTCTGTTATCGCGAGATGTACTTTTTGGCTTAAGTCATTTTTGTTCACATAATTAACTTTAAATTCAAAAAATTTCAACAGGCATATTTTTAAATTTTATAAAAGATTGCACCAAACAAAATAAAAAGAAACGATTATTCAAAAAAACGCAGGGATTTATCGCGTTTCCTGTGAATCATATAATTATAAACTTGTTTTAACATGAAATGCAAGTGAATTTTAACCAACAATATAAATTATTTGACATTAAAATATAAAGAAAATTATAAATGTTTTCCAAATCATTTCCTCCGGTGCATTTTTATTATATTCCATTGGAAGTTCAACATAGGTAACTAGGTAACTCATGAGAAGGCTACCGAGGAATAACTTCTAATTACTTATCCCGTTTACTAAAATCCCCTAATATTTTTATACATTTTGTTATAAATTTCTTTGTATTAAAGAATCTATTTACAAATTCAATTATTTTTGAGTTTATTTACTCGCCTTCTGGAAGAATAAGAGTCGAAAACATTATTTACAAGTTTGCAACAAATATTCTAATATAAAAATTAAAATCTGTTGCCAGCAAATTTATTGATTAATTTATTTGAAATTTATTAGGCACTAAAAGATGAATAATAGAATATGACGTCGAATTTGCACAGAGGTGATTTTTGGCTTAAGTCCTTTTTGTTCGCATAATTAATTTTAAATTCAAAACAAAATAAAACAAAACGATTATTCAAAAAAACGCAGCGCTTTATCACGTTTCCTGTGAATCATTATTTCATAAACTTGTTTGAAAATGAAATGCAAGTGATTTTACACAACAATATAAATTATTTGACATTAAAATATAATGAAAATTCTCGGTCGTAGTATGTTCCGTAGTCATTTTTATTCTAAAACATACCATCGACAATATCTCAAAATTTTACCAAGTTAATCCAGATACCCTGTATAATATTAAACTACTGCTGAACTAACAATGATCAAATTTTCGTGGCTGTAGCAAAATCAGACCCGCTCTAAAATTCTTAAAATTGCAACTACTTATTGTAATGACTTTTGTTATTCAAAATATTTTTCTAATTGAGTTTCAAAGTAAAAATTGAAATTGATGCAAATTACAATAAGTAATTGACATAAATATTAAATGTCGCTAACTTTTTTATATCCTATCTGGCTGTTGTTCGTTAAACCGTTTTTAAATCATTAAATCCATCTTCCTCATGTCCACGGAAACGCTGAAAATAAAAAACTTATAAAAATATGTCGACCAAGTTTGTAATTCGAATTGTATACAATAAGTTCGAAATTTAAAGAATAAACGCAATAGAAATTAAACGAATGATGTTTGTCGGTGCGACCAAGTAGCTTTATAAAAAATAATCGTGCAATTTATGCCTTCACTCGAGGTGCAGGACAACATGGTCTATTTATGATAAATTTTTGATAATTAATTCTGTAACATCGATGGTTCATATTTAGATAATTTTTGAAAAGTCCAAGTTTTAAAGTTGCAAAAACGTTTAAAATCCTGATTAGCAAAACTATGGTAATAATTTTAATTAAGTGATATTAATAAACTAATGAAAATACCGGTAAAATAAGTCAACGAAAAGGTATAAAATTAATGCAACTAAACTGAAGAATTCAGAAAATAAATTTTAAAATACAAATTAAAATATCTGTATAAATTTATAAGTCGATTTATTTGTTATCAGTTTATATTTAACAAAATAAAAATGTGAACGTTTTTAATTTAATTTATGCCATTTAAAAAAAACGTCCTTACAAACTATTGATTAAATGAAGGTTTATGTGTCGTGGATTTAAAAAACTATTATTGAACACAAAGAAGTTTCGATTAAAATAAAATTGAGTTAGTAATTTCGAATGTTTATTTATTATTCAACTCAAAGTTATTATTAAAATTTTGTTATTTTTTTAATAATTATTGCTTTCCTCATTTTGATCAGGATGCAAACATTTTTGCCGTTTCTTAAACATTGTTTACGAGAAAAACTAAAACTACCTACAAGCTTGGGCTATTATACGACAAAATACCCTACGATTTAACAAAATGTGTGCTCGAATTAATGCCAACTGGGCATCGAATAAAAATAATTATTTTACAAATAATGCAACTGTTATTGTATTCCATCTCTATTACCGCAAGATGTACTTTTTTTTGTTCACATAATTAATTTTAAATTCAAAAAGTTTGAACAGACGTATTTTTAAATTTTATAAAAGATTACACAAACCAAAATAAAAAGAAGCGATTATTCAAAAAAACTCAGCGCTTTATCACGTTTCCTGTGAATCATTATTTTATAAACTTGTTTGAAAATGAAATGCAAGTGATTTTACACAACAATATAAATTATTTGACATTAAAATATACTGAAAATTTCGAGTATTTTCCAAACCATTTCTTTCAGTGCATTTTTATTATATTCCCTTAAAAGTTCTACATAATTATAAGTAACTTATAAGAAGGCTGCTAATGCTGGCCACTCACACTACGGTTTACCGGAGAGGTCTACCTGTAGAGGTACAGGTACAGGTGTACCTGCGCAGGTAGACCGGAGCATTTATGGCAACGGACCTGTGCAGGTTTTTTAACCTGTACAGGCGACCGGAGCAAATTCGAAAATTAATATTTTTCATCGACACCGTACGGTACACCTGTACGTGTGTGCATGTACTCCGGTCACCTGTGCAGGTCGTGTCAGTTGTTTTCTACTAGAAACAGAAGGCACTGGCCTATCAATGCCAATGCGTCATCGTCTTCAATCGATGCCATCGCGAAATGAACTGAAGACCGCTCCGGTACACCGAACGTCCCCATTCACCATTCCGGTAAACCTGCACAGGTAACATCTCCGGTAGACCGTAGTGTGAGTGGCCAGCATAAGGAATAACTTCTAATTACTTATCGCGTTTACTAAAATCCTCTAATGTTTTTATAAATTTTGTTATGAATAATATATTTTCTTTGTATTAAAAAATCTATTTATTCAATTATTGTTGAGTTAATTTACTCGCCTTCTGGAAAAATAAGAGTCGAAAACATTATTTACAAGTTTGTAACTAATATTCTAATATAAAAATTAAAATTTATTGCCAACAAATTTATTGATTAATTTATTTGAAATTATCAGGTACTAAGAGATGAATAATAGGATATGACGTCGAATTTTCAAACAGATTTTAAATAATTTTAGCTTTTATAGTTAAATGTGTTAACTTAAAATTAATTTTCGATTGCAAATTCCTAAAACTAGACGAATTTGTAAATAGATGCAAAGTAAAACAAAACTAGTAAGGACAATTTCATTGTTGAAAAAGAGACGAAAGCTAACTTGAAACAAGAATCTACTCCTATATTCTTTGAAGAGTTTCTTTCAAAAATAGTTGCATCGAGCCTTCAGCGGGTGAACCTTTCAAGTCTGCTCGACTATGATTATTTGATGTACGATAAAATAAACGTCACGTGTGGCTACTTGACAATATCCGAGACAAATAAGTGTTGTTCCCAAAATTAACTAATCGATATGATTTTTCGAAAAACCGTTTAATAATAATTTATTATTTACTTTATTATATTTATTATAATAAATATAATATAATAAATGAGTTTATTTACTCGCTTTCTGGAAGAATAAGAATAGTCGAATACATTGTTTACAAGTCAGCACATTTAGGAACAACATATTTTAACATAAAAATTAAAATTTATTGCCCGCATTCATTGTCATTTATTGATGACTAGTATTTATTTGATATTATCATGTACTAAAGACTAAATAATAGAATATGACGTCAAATTTCCACAGATGTGCTTTCTGGCTTAAGTCCTTTAGTTCACATAATTAATTTTAAATTCAAAAATTTTAATACACATATTTTAAAATTCCTAAAAGATTACACAAAACCAAATAAAACGAAACTATTCAAAAAAACGCTGCGCTTTATCACGTTTCCTGTGAATCGTATATTATAAATTTATTTGAAAATGAAATGCAAGGATTTTACACAATATAATTATTTGATATTAAAATATAATGAAAATTTCAAGTGTTTTTGAAACCATTTCTTCCAGTTCATATTTATTATAATTCCCTTGGAAGTTCTACATAATTATAAGTAACTCATAAGAAGGCTGCCGATGAATAACTTTTAATTACTTTTCCCGTTTACTAAAATCCCCTAATGTTTTTGTAAATTTTGTTATGAATAATATATTTTTTTTTTATTAAAAAAATCTATTTACAACTTCAATTATTCTTGAAAGATAAATAATTGATTTGCAATTTTGCAAATTATTTACAAGTTTGCAACTAATATTCTAATATAAAAATTAAAATCTATTGCCAGCAAATTTATTGATTAATTTATTTGAAATTATCAGGTACTAAAAGATGAATAATAGGATATGACGTCGAATTTTCAAACAAAGGATTAATATAATTTTAGCTTTTAGATCATGTGTTAAATTTGTTAATTTAAAAATCAATATTCGATTGCAAATTCTTAAAACTGGACGAATTTGTAAATAGGTACAAGATAAAACAAAACTAGTAAGAACATTCGTTCCTTCATTCATTGTTAAAAAACTGTTAACTTGAAACAAGAATCTCTTGTTTCCTTGAAGAATTTCTTAAGAAAATAGTTACATCAAGCCTTCAGCCTGCGACTCTTTAAAGCCTACTCGATTTAAAGGAAATTCAAAATTTAAATATAATTATCTACTGTTAGGATTTATACTTTAAAAATCGTACAAATAAAGCATAAATTTTGAACTTTGTGACTTCTGTTTAAACAACAAAATATTATAGCAATATAACTAACCTTTAGATTTATTCCAAATACAGCAAATCCAATAATTCGGCATTCTGTTCCAACTTCCAATTGATTGTCGTAATCCAAATTCACTACACGGCACTGTTTCACTTTATTTGTTACAAACACTAGGATAAATTAAAAATTAGTAAAAAGTTCTCAAAAAGTCATAATTTATTTAATTAAAACACGTGAAAGCAAATAAATCACTTATTTTTGCACAACATACGTTTTAAAATATTTATAAGTACATAATGGCGACGTAGCAATAAATATCGGAAATACAACTTAATTTTATTGATTTAATGTCAAATATTGCACAATTATGAATATTTGAAAACTTTGAATTGCATGCCAATTACAAATAACCATTAATCTGTAGGCACTAAAAATTAAATGTTACAAACCTAATTATTTCCTATCCGGCAGTTGTTCCGTAACCGTTATCAAAGTTCGAAACCAATCTATGTTATCGAAATTTTGCTTAACCGTTCTTGATTTTCTGCATAAGTAAGTCTAGTCCACCCACAAATAAACCCTAAAAAATAAAAGATTATAAAAATATATCTTGCCATTGAATTTGTTTACAGAATTCTTAAAAATGTGACAACTTTAAAGATGGCATTTAAATTTTATCAAAGCCATTACCTCCTGTTGCAAGTTCATTTACTGAATTATTATGGCCTTAATATTAAATTATCCTCAAATGAATTTTTGCCCTAAATGCATACGCCCACTCCTTTTCCTTGAGGGTAAAAAGGAAATTGTTAGTACTTCTTCACAAATTAATAAGTCTCCTTTCTTTCTTACAATCTCAGAAAATTTGGAGAATTATTTCCCGACATCCTGTACAATTAAACTACCGATGAACTAATAATTCTTGTCCACTGTTGTCTAACGCACCCTAAATTGTTTTAAATTGCATTATTGTAATGATTCCTGTATATCAAAACATTTTTCTAATCGAATTTATTGTAAAAACTTGACGAAAGAATTATTTGTGTTTTAAAACGGAGGAAATCTTGGAATATTCTATGTTCATCTCTTGGATTTTATAATACAGGTTAAACTTGATTTATAAGATGCACTAATCAACCCCCCCCCACAACCAATAAATAATGAATGCTAATAATAAATGTCATTCGAATTTCTTAATTATTACACAAAATATAACATTCCCTTTGTTAGAATTAGGTTAAAATATTTCATAACGTAAACAAATCACATTGTCATTCGAGAAATGTCAGATTTTTAAAATTTAAAATGACATGTAGCGCTCTCTAACGTTAAATAGCTAAAATTAAAAAAAGTAGCAAAGAAACTTACCATAATTAAAACTTTCTTTGTCTTCAAAGGTGCGGTTTCAAATATTGAAGTTAGATGACAGCACCTACAACAAAAATTTTAAATTGTTACCACAGTATTAAAAGTTTTAAAAATTAAGATATGAAATTACAATAAATTTACTTTGAAGATATAAATATTAAATAAATATCGCAAACCTTTTTATATCCAGTTAGTTGTTAAAGCGTTATAAAGGCTTCAAATTGAATTAATGACATATTTATCTGCGCCATCACAATTGATAATTTTCACTACATCAAGTCCTTTTCTACTTGAACAACGCCATATCCCGCAAATCCATGTCTAATTTCAACAGGCTTTTAAGGCAAATCCTGAAAAAAAATATTTATAAGAATTTATAAAACAAGTATGTAATTTACATTGTATACAATTTTGATTAACTTAAACTTTAAAGAAGAAAAATCGAACTGTATATTCAGCTCCGTCAAGTTCAGAAATGAACCAATTAACGTCGAATTATTTCTCGGGTTCATTCTGTTGTACTTAATTACGAAAACTATTCAGAATGTTCCATGCAACAGAAACAAATTATAAAAACAAAATCTACTAAATTATCAAATGACGACGATTTTACTTTAGTGCTTATTAACCAAGCACCCCCCTTCAACATATTAAATTTTCAGAAAAATATGAAAGTGGCCTTCGTCAGAAAAGCGACTTTTATGTTTTTCAAAAAACTTGCGATACGAACCATATTTTATCGAAAATCTTTCGATTTTTTTTATTCGAAAAATCAATTAGAATGTTCTGCCTCAGAACTCAAACGCTACTAAATTACCGAATTGGCAGCGATTTTCCTACTACTGTATACCAAATTTTGAAGAAAACAAATTAATAGAATAAATAAATTTCAAAAATTTAATAACTGCAAAACTAATTAAAAACCTCTATTATCATTTGTAGGGCGTATTAACTAAGCATTACCCTAAAACATATTAAATTTGTGAATAAAAATTAAAGTGAACATCGTCAGAAAAAGAACTTTAATGTTTTTTGATTCATGATTTTTGTAATTTGATAGATCAATTACAATGTTCCACGCCAGAAGAAATAAAAATAATCTCAAGATCTTCTAAATTACCAACTTCTTTTATATACGTTACAATTTTGAGTATCCTCGTAATGATTGCTATATTTTATATTTCAATATTTCTTTTCTGTTTATATTCAAACTAAAGTTACTTTCCGATTAACATTTTCATTGGAAACTTTTCCGGAAGATGAGAAAAATTGTTGTTCTCACAAACATGAGAATGTGATCCCCATTAAAAATTAATCTTCTAGTTTTAAAATCTAGAAGTATCAGAGTTAAAGGAGAAAAGTGTTCGTTTATGTTCTTCTTCCACCAAAAATTATACGAGGAAATACAGGATACCATTAAATAATCGAATTAAAAAATCAATAGTAATAGAAACTTACAACAATCAAATTGAATTAAAGAAGAGTTCAAATTATAAAATTCATACAATAATTTAATTATTAAATTAAATTTTTATTTTCTTATTTGTGCTGCGATTCTGTTTTTAGATTGAATTTACGTATCATTTATTGTACCTAATTATTATTAGTTATTTTTATTTATCAAGAGTTTTTATTTTTGTTATTCGGAGAGTTTAATTTTTGAATTTGTGCTGCGATTCAATTTTTACTTTGTATAAGCTATATTACGCTGTTACACAAATAGTCTTGCATATTGTTATTTAAAAAAATAAAATCGTTGTATTTATATTTTCTGTTGGTTTTTATATATTAAATTTGAACTAATGTGATATAAATCAACCATTGGTTTTAAAAAATTTAGTTTGAGAATTTTTCTTTTCTTATTAAAAGTGAATTTACTTTTAATTAAAAATAGTTAGTTATCAAACCAAATTTTTTTAAAACTTTTACTGTTGATTTATTCATTATTTTCAATAAATAGAACATTTCAAGTGCATTTAAATGTGCCGATAATTTTTTTTAGTTCACAGATGCCAATTGCGGCGCTGTTGTCGCAAAATTGTTTCCACTTTTTTAACATTAAATAGAGCATCTCTAATCATTTATCTATGCATTGAATAGACCATCTCTAACCTTATTAATCTATGCCTCTCATCTTCAAATTCAGCACTGCTAGCAATATTCCTTCGTCCCATAAATTTTGAAACCGTCTTGATCGAAATTCTCTACACTTCTCACTCATGCACTGTCACTTGATTTGTTAGAGTGTCTAGAATAAATTACAAGTTTAAAATCACTAATAATATCTCTAAAGTTCGTAATTTATTAGTTGAAAACCACGAAAGGAAATAAACCGATCAGCTGTTTAATGACACACGCGTAAGTATAAATAAAAACAAAATTCAATTAACGATTATGTTGCGACACCTAACGATAAATATCAAAAACTCATTTTAACTAATTTTCTAGATTGTCAAAATGTCGATTCAAAATAATTAATAGAAATTTTGAAACGCATGCAATTCCTAAAAAATTAGCTGTTGATATGTAAATACCAAAAATTAAATGTTACGAACCTTTGCAAATTTTTTTCTTAAAAGCTCAAATAAAACCCGAAATGAATCTAGCAATTGTTATCGAATTTTGCAAGTTTATCCTTCCTATATGTTTCCTCAACCCTGAAAAATGAAGATTTTATGAGAATATGTTTGTGTTCACGATTCTTTAGTTACGTTTTTATTAATTTTAAGTAATTCTTTAATTTGCTAATGTTTCCGTGCTATATAACATGAGCTAAAATTTGTGGTACAAACATAAGGAATCTAGAAACAGTATAACTTTAACAACATATATTACCTCCACAAAATATTAGATAACACAAATATAAAAAGAAATGTTACCACGTAATAAAACTTTATAACAAGTGTTTGAACAATTATTGAAAATAAAAAACTTATATTTACGATCTTCGGTTATTTGTGATCATTTACTTTTATAAAAACTGTAAATCGATTAATTTTTTCACCCGAATCTTTGTATTCGGTATTTTAATAAGATAACTACATTGGCACGTAAGGTTTCCACATCAAATTTCTGCACTTTTGGGTAACATAAAATAATGTGTTCATCTATATATGCAATGAATTTTATGTGTGAAAACACTTCAAATACACATGTCAAGACATAGAAATACATGGCACTTCTATCGAGAAACAAATGATTTAAAAAGAAGAGAACGTATGCGAATTAATAATAAATAACAATACTTTATTTAGTCTTCAAATTTCTTTTGTAATTATTAATAACTTCCTTTTATATTCAATCAAATTATTGAATATGCTTGAAAGCGAATCGCTTAGCTTTTAAACCACCTATTTTAAAAAAGGATTTCTGTGAGTTTAAGAATTTTTACCGACTTATTTCCTAAGAATTATCGTATCGAAACATGTTTTACGTAATAAAGAAGCATATAAGAGAATAAATTATGTTAAGAATTGGGGGACTGTCAGATAACTATCATCACGAATTTAAACTACACTATAGGAAAGAGGACAATTTTCTAAGCAGTTTAAAACAAAAAATCCTTGGGTCATCTATAAGTTTTCGAAAAATTCGAATTTAAAGATGTAAAATTTACATGTATTTTAGATACACCTTTTAACACGTCTGTATGATTAGCCGTTGTTGTGTAAGGCAAAAAAATAAAATAGGCCCGGAGGGCGCCGAAGCATAACAATTTAAAAATATCCCTGAAGAATGACAGAACTCCCCAAGAGTGGAACTCGAAGCCATAGAACTCGTCCGGGTGTCGACCACGACTGATAACAACATTGAGAGTATATCAAAGCACACGTACCATCAACAAAATGAAGAGCAGGGAAATCAATGTGAGACCGACCGTCACGCATCGGGCTGTATCATATTACATCTCCCTGCTTTTCGTAATTTTAAAATGCCGTTATTTCGACAACTATTGCATAATCCAAAAAAATTTTTGTGTTAATATACTCAGAAAATTGTCCTCTTTCCTATAGTACAGTTAAAATTCGGAGTGATAGTTATCCGACAGTAACCAAGAATTGTTTCAGCACAAATCACAGATGCAACTTTATCTCCAAGACAGAACAGGTTATAAAATAGTAACCTGAATGAACATAGCTCAAAAATAAAATTGTAAAGAAAGTGATACTTTCGTTAGTCATGGACGTAAAATACATTCTATACTAATTTATAATTTTTGCGGTATAATCACAAAGTTGGAGTATAAATATGGAAACTAGAAATAATTACCATACTTTATTTACAATTTATTATTAGTGCAAGTAATTATAAGTAATAATTACATTAACAAAAACTTATATTTTTGATAGAATATATAATACATTGGTAATATTTATAAAACAAAAAAATTATATTCTGCATTTAAAAAGTGTGGAATAAATTTATCATTTCCTTCAACTGCCAAATCAAACTTTTAGCATCAACCCATCAAGAGTGGAAACGTCCTTCTACCCTGCAATCAACCAGTATTTTACAAATATAATTTTAAAGTAATATTTGAACACAAAAATAATATAACAAATGAAAACCATCTTTAAATAACAAAATAAATTTGTGTATTCGAAGTTTAATGTTTGCATAATACAGAAATAATGAATCCATTTTATACTTTTTAAACACAGCGGATTCAAAAATTAATTCACTAAAATGAATATGTACAATAAATAAATATAAAACATCTAAGTATTATAATGATCATACTATATTAATATCTCAAGATATTTTCTTAATAAAAAAAATCATTCGTTTATGATTATACAGTATATCCACTTATTATAAGAAACCAACGGCACCAATCGGCAATACGGCGTATCGCAATCTTGAGCTCTGTTTGTTCAAAATCCTTAACGATAAAGCTAAGTCAAGTTGCAAATTGATATCTCCATTCATGAACACACTGTACATTTTTATAAGTTGTTTTTATTTCGGTTTTAAAAATCATGTTTTAAAATATACAAGCATAATAATAATTAATAAGTGGGAAGAAAATTAATATTCATAAATAAAATTTTCTAAGTCGTTGAAATATTTTTGACACAATAACAGGAAATTGTAATGTAAAAATTATATATTTTCATATCCTGATGTGTAAATTCTGTGTAAAATTAACTCAGATGACAGTATAAAAATTGAAACAATTTTTAAAGAAAACCAGCTATTTCTAATTATTTACTAAATAATTATTTTGTGAAAGATGCAAATACAGCCCATAAAACTTCCGTTGTGTTTGGCTTTACCGATTCTTGTTCAAAATCTAAATCTAACAATTCTCGAACCCTTTTCATGGCAAGTTCGTAGTCATCGTCATTAAGTGGTGCAAATGCATTTTCAAGAACATCACTAGCATGTGCTAAAAATATTAAAGCAAGCATTCGTTTATCCATACGTTGAGGATCGTTGACCCACTTAGTTAATACAGCATCTTGAATCTGCAAATTTCATAAATACTTATTATTTTTATTCGTAACGTGAAACAATACTTTTATACCTTTTTAACTAATCTACATTTTGTTACATTATCGGTAAGCGGATGTGTGGTCATGTCAAAGAGCAAGAAATTTTGTTTTTCTGTTGTAAGCACTCCCTTTTCAACTAAATTTTTTGCCAGACGTTCTCTTACATTTTTTAATTGATAACGTAATTTTAGAGGGTTCCAGGTTTCTCCTAAAAAAATATTATTATCTAAACAAAGCAACCAATTTCTAATATATTGATGGATACAAAGTGAATGTTAGTGGAAATTTTTTTTTTACTTATCAATTTCGGCGCATACGTGCTAAGGAACATCAATCGATTTTTAGGATAATTGAGATAATTGCTTAAGAAGGTAGCTTATATGATATAGTAAATGTGTGCAAAATGATATTATTTAGCAGAAAATTATTAAAACTTTACAAACATGATTGCATAAAGAGATGTAATAAAATTCTGGAAAATTAGCGATTATTTAAATTGTTGTGGTATTTTGGAAATAAAAGACATAAAATAAGAATTATTCAATTAGCTCTGAATATTGTACTTAAAGTTGCTAAAAATTGCGGAGAGCTTCCATATAAATTATTTAAATTATTTTTTATTTTCTCGTAAGAGATTGTGCACCTATCGTTATGCTGAACATCATTAAAATAGCAGTTATTTTTAGCAGCATAACATGGTCTGCATGTTATGCTGACTATGTCCAATGTGAAAATCATCCTTATATATTAAAAACGTTTTCACCATACTACGGCAACATCAGGCGATGAATTTGATTAAAAACAAATCAAATAATATTAATTAATCAATTACATGGTACACCTTACAAAGTACACAATACATTAGTTATAGATATTATCTTAAGCAGAGTCCTCTTCTCTATATTTAATTAAGGCAGTCACCCTGTGTGATGTGTCAAAAAAATCAAAAATTTTTTTTTCATAAATTGATTCCTAAACATGTGTAGAATATGCTAGTAAAGTGATTTTCCAATTTTCTACACACATTTACACTTTAAAAACATTACATATATTCTACACGTGAAGATATGCTGTCTTTGCAGGACTAGCGGTATTCTTTTTCATCCCTTGGGATTGAAGCAAAAACGGAGCCAGCATATTTAAGGAACTTCTAAGATAAAGAAGAAGGAATTATCTATGGACCAGGCATAGCAGATTAATGGTGACTGAAGATATTAACTTGATTTAAATCTTAAAAGATTGAAACCATGAAATATTTTAAATCGTATTTGAACTTCTTTTTAAACGCGATTTTCTTAAAATTACATTTTTCCAACTGGTCTCCACGATATCTCAAATACCGTATGACCAATTGCTTTGAAATTTTAACGGTAGATTTGGAACATGTATGGTCACCGATTCAACTAAAAGAATTGAAAAATTCCAAGCCGTTTTTTTTATTCGTAACAAAATAATCAAATAAAATCATGAAATTTAAAAATTAATTTTCAAAAACATGTCAATTATTCAATTTCCAATATTTTTGAATGATTCTAGTTCATTCGATAGCCACAGCTTTACAGATTGAAATGCCGTTTGGTTTTTTGATTTTAGATAAGCCAATAAGCCGGAATCATAGAGACCGTCGACAAACTTGTCAACAATCTTGGCTTTTGGAGTAATTGTGATGAAAATTTTGGTCTGAAAATATTCTGACTTACTGTTGAAATGTCAATAAATATATAGAAAAAAGTTCAAACCTCTATATTTTTATTGTTCGTCATAAAAAAAATCCCAAAATATAACTTAAAAAATGATCGTCACATGGGGCGACTGCCTTAAGTATGTGAAAAAATGCGATTTTATTACAAAATATTTAGGTTTTAGACAAAAGTTCTTAAAAACTAGATAATTGGTTAAAAATTGAAATTTTTTAAAATATAAAATATTGTGCATTAGATAGTCATCAAGTAATGCAATTTCAGTTTTTTACTATACTTGGTACTATTAATTACTGAAGTCGTGAAAGTTAACTTGAAAAAATTTTAAATAAGTTTTTAAATCAAGATGTTTAGAAAACATCTCGATTGACGTTATTATTGTTATTTACTACGTGGGAGTGAACATTAGTTCACTCCAATTTTTGGTACAAAAAAATTAAAATGTGAAGTTATGATCCAGGAACAAAAAATAGGTTTTGAGTTGACAATGACCAGACTTTTTAAATCATGTTTTTGGAAAGGAGTGCAGTTCGAAAACTGGAAAAGAGAGGCTGATTGTTGTTACAATGGTAACAACAATCAAACAACAATAGCAGAATGCTGCTAACTACGAAACTGTTATATTATTATTTATATTATATAATAATTATTATTATTAAATAATTCTGTGGTTCTATGATAAAAATAAAAAATACATTTGACACTTAAAATTCAACCATTAACAAAAAAGTGACCAAGCAACAAACAAATTTAAACAACGTGGTATATAGTAATAAGTATTTAGTTTAAATATTTTTCAGAAATATTATATTAAATATAAATAGAAATTAGAACTATTGACCATCTAGGGAGCGAGAAATCAAGGTTTTATTCCTGGTCGCCCTGACCAATTCAGGGCTGTAACTCAAGTTATAATTTGTTATTTATGAGAATTATAGATTACATCCCCAACTCTCATAGCAATAAATAATAATAAAAAAATTGAGAATTGCAATCCACAAAAGAAATCACAGGTGTTTACCTTCGCAGGCCGAGCTAGATTCACGAAGCTAACCAGGTAGTGGCCATTTACTGGCAAGTTATGTATAAAAATAGCTTTCATTAAATTTAAATTTTTTTTATGGTGTAATTTGTTTTCATTTCAATAAATGGTTACCGTTTGCACAGATAAGATATAAATGGTAACAAAACTTGAAAATTTATCTCAAATAAATTCAATTAAAAGATCATTGAAACCTTGAGGTAATGAAAATTTTTGTAATTCATATAATACGGATGGTACGTCAAGAAACAACCAGTATTAAGGTTTGAAATTTGTAAGTAAAATTTGAAAAAAATGAAGACTAATTAATATCACATACCGCTAAGATATTCAATCCAATTTTGAACAGTCTCGGGAGGATCAGTTTCTTTTAAATGTTTTAAAGCTTCATCTAGAAGTACATCACCAGTTGGTGTGTCGCTCTTTAATATAAGTTTTCTTGATAACAATCCTTTTCGTCTCATTCCTGCACGTTCAAGTTCTATTCGCCCTCTTAATCCTAATTCTATAAGAATGCAACCTCTCAGGCCACTAGATATACAATCATTCCAAAACGACGTGTATCCCTAAAATAACACCAAGATAAGATTAACCCACATACTCGATAAACATTATAAACTGTCCACACCTCTTTGTCTTTAAGGCCCAAGAGCAGTACTTCTTCCATTAAAGTTAACCTAGTTTCTTTAGAATCTCCATCGTCCAGTTCATCATCACGTTCTTCCTTTTTATCATTTCCATGGAGTTCTTTAGGAACCCCTTCACCGTTTTCTCTAACAATATTTTTTCGCTGCACCAAACCTTCACTACGATTCATTTTAATAAATCCAACTTTAATCACAGCCAATAAATTTTTATAATATAAAATTATGGTGATGTATTATAAAAACACAATTGTTTATATTATGTACTATTATACGTTGACGTTTTACGTACACCAAGTCAATAAATATGGCGAACTATCACATTATGAAAAACAGGAGTGGGAAACGGTCGCTTTTGTATTATTCGAATTATGTTTTTCCTAGATCAGCAAAAATATTTTTATAAAATAGCTCAAATAAAGAGAAACAGTAAATGCTTCTCACTGGTGTAATATAAATTACGCGTACAAAAAACAGGCGACGGTGGGATCCAGCACTACCGAACGCTCAACGAGCGCTCACGACAATAAATTCGCTTAGCATTACTTAGCATCTGTACTAAGCACTGCTCTCCAGCGCTGCGTTTTCCTAACGAAGTAGACGGGACACCGACTGGGGGCGCAAAATATTTAAAATATTCAACAACAATATTTGACATAAAAGCAATCGAAATCTCGAAGAAATTTCGGAAAATGATTCTTAAATTTTGCTCGTTTAGTTTTCCCGAAGCACAAGTCCGAAAAAAAAAATCTTATAAACCCCCGAGAAGTGCATTTTTATTTTAGACTTCACGTACAAGCTACAAATGGGGCGCAAAATTTTGCCTTAACTAAGAGCGCTTAATATTCTATATAACAGAGCTTTCCAAATTTTTAAACATTGCGACCCACTTTTTGAAATTCGAAAATTCAAGATGTTGTCGCGACCCACTAAAAATCAAGAGCGTACTGTCCACTATCGCGAATCCAATTCACTCCACTTCCTTAAATTCTTAATTACTCAGATTAAATTTTACAACATGGAAAAACTTAGAAAAGAGGACTTGATTAAAAAAATTTGTTCACATAATTTTAGATCCGCTTAGCAACAAAATCGCGGTTGCTTGATAACTAGCATAAAAGCTCGCGAGCGCTCCTATTATTAAGCGAGTGGCAGCACTGAATTGCGCCATTAGAGGATGGTAAATAATATTTTCTCGTATGTTGTGGTTGTGTCATTTGAAAAAGTTAATTTTTTATTTTGAACTAAATAGGTGTTATATGTTAATTTTTTTAAACAGTGAAGGGTAAATTGCATTTCGTGCATAAAATAATTTTACGAATCGTTAAAACTGATCTTATCTTTATACATTGACATAATATTGATTTACAATGAACGAACAAGAAAACGTGACTGAACAAAAGGCAGAGGTATAAATTTTGCTTTATTTTATGGTTAGATGTTCAAAGGAGTTAATATTTTAGATGAGCGCCCACGAAATTGAAAAATTAGAGGAGGAAAAACTGAAGGCCAAGTTTGCAGGTGGTGGTGTTTCGGGTTCAAACGTTGGACGTCCTATCGGAGGACACTCTGCATTTTTGCAAAAACGTCTTGCTAAAGGAGTAATTAAGCACAAATTTACGTCTTCTATTTATTTATGCTTATTGTTTTTCAGCAAAAGTTTTTTGATTCTGGTGATTATCAGATGGCAAAACAAAAAATAGGAGGTGTTAATAAGCAACCATTGAAGGTGACTTGTCCAGTTAATCCATATGCAACTGGAGATGCCATTCCAACACCCGATAACATTCCGGCACGTAAAACTTCGATCATTCAGCCATCAAAATTTTCGTCAAATGTCAGTTAGTTAAGTAATTCAAAAGCGCATTTTTTGTTCTTTTATTTTCGCTCATTTGTACGTTTTATTCTGCTTTACATATTTATTTTAATATTTACAATTTAATGTTACTCACCTGTATATAGTTTTGAACGTAATGATCTAAATTTTTATTTGTTTTTCAAAAAAAAGTACAACTTCATTTATTACTGATTAAATTTATGTTTAGTGTTAATTAATAAAATATCCTAAACTAATTTTATTTATTGTACAAGAATAGTTTGGTAAATTTTTCATAAATCGGTTGTTCGAGATTTTGAGATTCTATTATATTTTTAAAGTCATTATTTTGGTTGATTAAATAACGAAATGTGCAACTTGCGGCATTCATCCGGACACATTCCTCCATCACATAAAGAACGTTAATCGAAACACCATTCTAAAATTGAACAAATTAACTTAAATTTTTTAATAAGAGTTATATTTTTACCAAAAATATGCAGGAAGAATTTGTTAATTCTTTTACGCGAGATTTACACAATGCTTTGTAATCGTGTACTAAATAATTACATTTATGTGGTGCTGCTATGGCACACTTGATATGAATTGTTAAGTACGACAAAGGTTCAAATGGAATCAAACTAGTTAATGTGTTAATATGAAAATTAAATATGGTAGCTATTTGTGTGGTCTTAAAGTTACTGTTATGTCCAAAAGTTGTTGAATACCTAAAAGTGAAAAGTTGTAATAAAGAATTTCAAAATTAAAATTTTATTTTACCAAGTTGCATAATCCATTTTCATTGAATTTTCTAAACAACCTTGCCTTATTATCAGAAGACCTTTTATAAATTCATTTACTTTTCCACCTTTGAACGATTTTGTTAACGAGCTTAAAGTAGCCTCTAAAAATTAAACAGTTTTTGCTACTATAAACTTATCTCTGGAATATAATACCTTTCACATCAGCTGGACCTGTTGCAGAAATTTTAGTACAAACGCCTATTGCTGATAACGTATATTTCCAATTCACATTTTCCTCATTTTCTTCAATAATATTCAATATATCAGAAAGATTACAAATTTGCATAAATAGCTAAAAATGTAATTTAATGAAAAATGGGAATAGCACATTTTTGTTAAAAGATAATTATGCTAGCTATGATTGGAAAACCTTGGGTTCAATTACCAAGTCAACCTTGTAACAAGTACAATGACTTCGTGGCCAGTGGTGGCAATCGGCTCAGGAGTTGTAAATTCAACCAAGAAATAAATGCTCTAGTATAGACTTGGAGTCGAGAAAAAATATACTAGTAGCGCTCGTAGTGAGCAAATAAAAAAATAAGTGTTGTATGTTAATAATATATGGTATTTAAAAATTAGTAATTAGGGCCAGTATTAAAACAATAAAATTGTCCGACGTTTCGGATCTTTATTGACCCATTATCATGGCTTTATGAGAGATAAATGGAAGTAAGAAAACCACCATATTCCAAAAATATTACGTTATTTTTTCACAAACTGTACGATATCCCATCCCTTTTTAAGAATTGTCGAAATACTGATATCCTACCTAGACGAATGTTTGGTTTAAACTGAATGAATTTAAAAATTTTGCATTTACCAAAATATTCAGAAAGTATTTGTAGTTATTGTAGACATTTTCAACCCGCTTTTTTATTTACAATTCGAAAAAATATAATAAATTAATCCCAACATCACATTTTACAACATTGAAAACACATTCGCAAACAAATTTACATGGAGCTTTTGGCGTTCGGGAAATATTGTTCATCAAATCTCTCTCAGCCTACGGCTTCGGGAAACTAATATTCCAAAATTTCTCTCATGAAGCTCCTGAAATTTGCCTTGTCCCAGGGCTGTTATCCCTAATAGAAGCTGCTAGGTTGGAATATAGGAACAAAGGCCCAATGCGATAAACCTTGACACCAAAAAGTCTTTATTTTTGGCAATCGCTGTCTTTGGTCAAACCATACTCAAAGTTTTTTTAAGTTTCTTTCATTTTTTTACATATACATGGTGTCTACAACTATCAACGTCAAACAGGGAATTAACATTTATTTCAATTGTTTTATAGATTTCTGCTCGCCAATTCAACCTCCGGAAACTTTTTTGGTATCTATGGAACGAGAAAATTATTGTGCATCTATGATACTAAAATTTTTCATCGATATTTATTAAAAAATGTTAATTTAAAATTTAATGTCAACTTTAATCTACTTTTTTGAAAATATGGTAATTTATTTTTAAAAACATTAAATTTTTAAATTAAAATTTTTTAATCGATGAAAAGATTTAATTTTGGTATCATAGGCTGCACAATAATTTTCTCGTTCCATAGATACGAAAACAATTTCCGGATGTTAAATTGGCGAGCAGGAATCTACAAAACTATATTCTCAAGATAGGAAGAGATAGTATTTTGGCGTAATTGTGACAGCTGAAGTTTGAAAATTTTTACAAGTAATTTACAGCCGCGGTCATAATAGTAAAGTACCCTATAAAATTTTTAACCTTTTGTAATGGTAACTTCTTTGTTTTCTAATTTTTTCTGAGCTCCGGCTAGGATGACTCTATAAATAACCTAGGGGTGGTTTGAGTATTTTTTACACAATTAGCGAATAAACAAAGAAATACCATACAAATTATAAATATTTAATTTATTGATGAAAAGTAATCTAAAGACATTAACTTACATACAATTAACAAGTCTTAACAATCTCTAGACCTGACGAATTTTTAACAACGGCTGTGGGTGTAAATAATGTTCACGCACTTCACCCGGTACACGAAATTATTCTTTCTTCTTTTGATGTACAGAGACGATCCAAGTGATGAAAGATTTCGTTTTCTATATAAAACAAAATGTCGAAACGAAATTGAGTCTACGACTCCACTATGCACTTCGTTTAACAAAGAAAGAAATTAGTCGCACAATCCCTCTATGTCTTGGCAAGATTGACTTGACAAGATTTTCAATATCGTAATATAGTACTTGCTTTAATTTCAGCAAGCAATAATTTATTTGGCACCACTTGTTGCCAAATAACAACGAACTTTTCTTAAATATGTGGTTTCTTTTTGAAACCACCCGTGGTCAAAACTACCACGATGCGCTTCTTTTCCTTGCAAAGAAGGAACTGTCTTTCTTTCTTTACACCCCAAACTTACAATTAAAAAAATTCTATCAGGCCCGCAAATGGTTCACACCCTTTGCAACTATTCCTAAAATTAACTAAAACTAATAAATACTCATAAATGTCATTGAGGCGGTAGGTTTTCTAACGTTTCTTTTAAAGTTTGAAAACTACCCGCTCAATGTAACTTAATATTTTTTTTAAAACTACTTTCTCACGATTTTAGAAATGTTGAATTTAACAAATATAATTGTGAGCGTGAAATTTACAAAAAAACTAATTTATTTCATTACACTTTTCAGACAAGGGTACACTATAGTGTACTCGCGTTTTATTAAATTATTGTGAAGTTTATGATGACAAACTTATATGTTAGATAGCAATTATTTTTGAAAGAAAGAATTATTGAATTCCTCGTGGTTCTTTCATTGAAAAATGATTGCTATTTAGCATTTAAGTTTGTCACCAACTTCAAAATAATTAAATAAAAGGTACACACCCTGGGTTTGAAAGGGTTAAGTAATAAATTTGACAAAAATATTTTTAACAGGTAGTTGTAACCCAGATGCAATCATTATAATGCATAATTTAAAAAACTCGGCACGATGTAAGTTATTATTCGTGAAATGTGTTTTTAGTATTATATGAACGGCGATATATAATATTTTCGTCAATTTCGTCTAAGATCAGATAAATATCGTCGATAAGTCACATTTTGAAAAATTATAAAATACACACCATTTATAAATTTTAAGTTAAAATCTCACTTGTAACGTTTTATTTCCTATTTACGTATTATTCGTATTTACGAGACGATTTCCGCTATTGGGAGGTGAATATACGTTCACTAATCATTAAGTTCCTTGTAACGCTATTGACCACTTTACGAGAAGGTGAATATATCGGCCCTAAGATTATAAAAATAAACCGAGGGAGACCAAAATAATGTTCAATTTTGCATGATACCAATAAAAAGTATTATAAATTCAAGAATAATTGAAATTTATTCAATACATTCATAAAGAAATTTAAACTAGCATTAAAATTTAAGCAGAGTATTTAGTTATAATACATCTTTTGTCGCTTTATCTTTATCATACCTACAAGCAGTAACTATTAGAAAAGAGACAGAAAATAAAAACACTTTGAGGTTTTTATTTTCTTCGATGCTTAATGTCAACTCTATCTTGATGCTCTACGTACATATTAATGCTACCACAAATTTCTTTAAGAAATCAGAAATTTTTATAAAACTCACCTCTTCGTAAACAATATAGAGATTTTTGTTTAATGTTTTTGAACACCAAGTTTCTTGATATGTATACGAACTATATAAATCAAAATCTTTTCTATTATATTGCAATAATTGATTCAACATTTGTAAATGAAACCTTTTAATAATGGCATCTAAAAAGGTATATTTTATAATTTACAAAACAAAAGGTGAACATTTTAAATTACTTGGAAGAAAATGTTTATAAGTTCTTAGAAATGATAGACAGTTGAAAAATGGTTCATCAGATTCGTCGAATATAACATCGAGTGCTTTTTCCATTAAACCATTTATAATATAAATGCAATAGGATGACCAACATTGACTTGTAGTTAATCTAAATACACTAATAAAAGGCCGATAACAACCTCGAATTAATTCTATTAGTATATCTTCCACTATATCGTTAGGAATAAAAATTGGATGCTCTTTATTGGTTTTCAAAGTATTCATTAAGTCGTCGGCCAGATCCGGATAGTGTGTGTCGGTACTGTAAATTTAAATAATATATAGCATAAATTTACTCAATACTAAGAGCATTTACCAAAACTGGACCAGAGACGTTACCTCGTTTTTATTCAACCACCACACAATTTCTAAAGGTAATTCAGAAAAATCTTCTAGCAAGCATTTTCCAAACAAGTATGAATTAAATTTATTGTTCTTCTTCAAATATCGTATGCATGTCAAAATTATTTTCAACTTGTCATACTCTTTCATAAAATCTTTATTTTTAATAGAACTGTTCATGACGGAAAAGAAAAACTAAAAGAAAACTTAAAGCACCTTAACATTTATAATAAGTTTACCTGGTAGCAAAACAATGTTCCATCCGATATTTTTTCATTTCTGACAATATTTTTCATTAAAATAATAGAATTTTTAACTTCCAATGATTGAAAATGCATCTTATATTTTAATTTAAAACTTTTATCCATTTCTTCCAAACTATTTATATTCATGAAACCACACTAAACTCAAAATGTAAGTTAACTACAAATAAGAAAGAGTGAATAAACTAGGTAAACGTAATTCAAATTTTTTGGTTAAGAATATAAACAAATTTAACGTGGAGGGAATATGTCAAAAGTACGGTAGCCAGTGGCGGTTCGTTATAAGGAGCTAACACGCTATGGCACTACCATTATCTTAAATATTATCATGAAGTTTTTCCAGACGTGTGCCAATGGGGTTTGAAGAACCCGGGAAAATTTCTCATATAAAGGTCCAGCTCGTTTAGTTCCTTAGTTAGGTTATTTTCTTAACAATTTTTTTATATCGTCGGAAAACCAAAATTTAATTTACAATAAGCACACAAATATAAATAGCTCTCCTGAACAATTCTGAAAATATGAGTTAATACAGTCTGATTCTAAAGTAAAGACTTAGGAATAACATAAATATTGTGGATTTTTAAATTTTTAAAAAAAAGAAAATAAATATAATTTTGTCGAAAAAAAAATTTCGTAATTTATTTATTTTTAATAGTTTAGATGCAGGAGGCATACACAATTTCAAAATATGTTTCTTGTTCAGGTGTCATTATTTATTTTTACTCCGATTCAAAATTATTACAAATTTAAATGTTCCGTTAAAAAATAATATAGCCAACTTATACTTTTTTAAAATGGAACGCTCCACATCTTTTCATTTTGTTTAATTCTTATTATAGTCCTATAGAATATAAAATCTTATTTTTGGATTATCCTTATATCCAATTATAATTTCTATATACATAAATGTCCAAGTCTTGACCGACTCATCAACGCTTAGCTCCAATTACTGGACCTAGGAGTTAAATTTGTTTTGATATACATACTACCTAGCCGTTTTATTGGAATATTGCTCTTTATTGAATTCCCATTTTTCTGTACCGATAGACACGCTCATTCCTTAATTATGCAAAATTTATTGAAATGAATGGTTAAACAGAAATACAAGAACTTTTACGATATACATATACGTAAATAATCCATTTACCTTAGTAGGCCTAATAGTATCTTATTTCACAGTTCAATTATTTTATTAATATTAATAAAACAATATTATTGACAGGAAAAAGAAAAAACTAAAGAAAAAAAAAAGATTGACGAAGGAACAGGAACAATAATTATTCATGCTAGTATTAGGTATTAGCGTTTTAGGCATTTCAAAACTGAAACGATAATAAAAAAGACAACGAAAGTAAAAGGATATTTATTTTTTATACAAGCATTAAGAAGTAACAACTACTTCTTATAATTTGTACATTTTGACAGTTTTTTATCTAATTTATTTTGGCAATTCTAAAAACTAATTCGTCAATTCAGATTTCGTAACCTGGCAGAGAATCACTTTAAAAGAAATTGATGTGCCTTCTAATTTATTCATTGTTCTTTGGGCCAATTTTAAGAAAATCTTTTCTTCATTTGGCAATGAGTTTCCATGCATAGCAAAGAACTCAGCATCAAGTTTCTGGGCTGCTTCAAATAATTCTTTATTTAGTTACATAAAAAATCCTATAGAAATTAATTTCAACCAGTCAGGTATTCTGTTACTCCATTCTAAATTATTTCTAGGAACACCCAAGGAGTATTTGCATTTGTACCTGTAAGCTACATATCCTGCAATATATGTAAGAGATTCAATATTAATTTTTTGCTTTACTTCGAAATTTTGCATTAGTTGCAAACTTTCTTCGTTTAGATCATCTTCGCAATCATCCTGCTCCGGCTCATCCAAAGTTGTTTCGGTTAAACTAGAAAGTACATTTCCAGTTAAACAAATACCTTGCATTGTTTTATCTTTCATATTATTGCTAGATTCTTCGGTCATATTAAGCAAACATTCTTCGTTATTTTCTTCGGTGCTTCGATTTTCTTTAAACACTGCTGCTGAATGTTTGCCTAATACAAACCATCTCATTTTTCGCAATTTATTTTGACACAGTAGTTTCTTAATTTGCCCTTCTGTAAAAACAGTGGTCAGGATATCATCCATATGTCGGAGTTTATTTGACAGTTCAGTTTCCTTATTTTCAGATAGTATATTTGTAAGCTTCTGAATTTCATCTTGTGCTCTGAAAATAATACAGTTTAAATAAACTAATGTAATAATTAGGAAATTGATACTTATTATATGTACAGGGTTAATGATGTTTATTTTTTCAACTCGCTTGCTAAATCCACCTGCATATTATTTGTTTCGGCATTGTCTACAGTAGTGAACAATAATTCAGATACTTCTGTGTCATTATTGTCCTGGTTTGCATCAATAATAACAACAGCTTTGGATACATGTTTTTTCAACATATCATTAACTTCACCTCTGCACATTCTTTTTGCTGAACTTTCCGATCTTTCCTCTGGTTGCTTTTTATTTTCTTTTCTATTATTACCTGGAAGTTTTAAAGTAGATACCGCATCGAGTTTCAAATGTCGGCTGTTTCTGAAAGTGTAGTTAAGAAGTTGTTCTCTTAAATGAACTTCAAAGCTGTTGACTTCGAAATGTTCAGAACAAACACATGCTAAAAAATAAGATAACAAGGTAGTGAGATTTAAATACAATATAATATTAATTTATCATACCATTTCTTAAGTTTATTTTATCCTCACAATAGCATGCAACGATCAATTTCTTACAAATTTCGGAAATCTGAAATATTTTATTTCTTCCTTTTGTCTTTTTATTAGTATTGCCACATTTAAACACTGCATAAACCGGAATTTTCACGACCACTTCTTAAATTTAACACAAATGTACATGTAGCAGTGTACGCATTTCAGAAACATAATTTGCATACTGTATGTAACTGTATCATGGGACAAGAAGACCGAAAGATTGCCTGGCCCTGCTATAGTAAGATATTAAGTGCTATTATGTCTAAATTATGATGCAAGATGTTTTATTAATTTTTAAATGTACCTACTTGGGAGCTTATGTTTCGACGATATTTTACAATTGCTTAAGTCACATCAATAGTAACTACAACAGATAATGCAAAGGCAGATTTGCCATTGTTACAACATTATTTATTATAAATTAAATAGATTTTTAGTGAATACGATAAATTGGAAACAAATCGTGAACTGTGAATGAAACTCAAGGACTAATTAATTTTATAATACGATAAAATTTTGTAACGAACTACTTCTTTATTAACCAAATTGCAAAAATAGAAGTAAACAAACATAAAACTATAAATGCAAAACAGCCTTTGCCGATACAATAAACATAAAATTGAAAACACCAAACAAGTTCTGAACTGGAACTTTATTTGTAAATTAAAAATAATTGATATTGTAAAAAAGAACAGTTTGAGATTTTAATTTTCGTTATACGAAAACTTTATAAAAGTAAAATACATTTTTTTGAATACCTCGTATCAAAATCACAATTTGATAATTACGATGGCTTCGCGCATTGGTACAAAGATTCAAAAGCAATCTGTACAGATAATAGAAAAATTAATATTTATACTATTATTATACTATTTATAAAGAAAAGAAATAAACATTTGAAAAGATGATAAAAAATGTGGTAATGCAGAAATACAAATCTATAAAAAAATGTACACTTGAAACTTTCAAATTAATACTTGCATTATAAACTATAGCAGTGGCGTCACCGTAAGTAGAAAAAATGCTTTAAGAATCATGCATCTTTGGAAGACACAAAGTCTAATTCTATTTGGCAAGAATAAATTAACCCAAGTACCAAATGCGAGTTTTGTCATGTAATAAACATCTGAATAACGATTTCTATTTCTATTTACCACAAACATGTTCAATACCAATATCAATGGCGAGCTCAATGACATTAATGTCGTTCAAATTAATACGTTATTACTTTTTGACAAAATACAAATACATTTTTCTAACAAAAAATAAATAAAAAAAATAACAATACTGTATTCTCTTACCAACTAAAACTAAAACGTACGGTTGAACAAAATAACACATAATATTAGTTATTGCATACTATAAATGTTGCTCTTGCAACAATATTTGCGACCACAAATCTGTAAGCACAAACAAAAGTCTCATCAGATTTAGTCCAACATCCTTAACCGAATTATATGTACAAGCGTAAGCTGCACTTACAATTCCCTTAATTTTTTTTCTTGTAATGATAAAAATTTTTATACAAGTAAAGGTACTAAACACATTGCAAATATAGCAAACACTATACAAACTATAAGTACACTCGTCCGTCTGTTTAGTCTTATTTGTACTAAGCCGAGCGTCACTTGTAAACTCATGTAAACTAACAAAATTCGAGGTTCCTACTATACAAACATGTACACTATCTTCTTTTGGCAAAAACAGTCTTCTTTTGTGTGAATGGCGTCGTGGGTCGAGATGTAAGTCGTTTTCGTACAACTTTAGCTGCACCGTTACAACAAGGACAAAGTTTCTTAACACTTCGTCGAGCACCTCGACCGCTGGGGCAATTAACTATTTCTTTGCAATGCACTTCTTCACATTCTTCGTCATCCTTTAAACGTTCCACAATTGCGTAACCATAAATTTCATCATCACAACTTAAATTTTGGTTCAACTTATTAGAATAATCTTCCGAACTCCGACTGCAACTTTTTAATTCCGTACTTCCCGTCGTGTCTTCAGAGCTCGACAATTCAATTGGCCAATTTTCGACCTGCTTTGATTTTTCCACCTTTTTGCGATTGCTATATTTAAATTTACATTTATTAAGGTGCGGGGGCGAATTATCGGTATACGGGTCTGGAGATATGGGGGAAGGTATTGTCACGTCCGACATTGAGGTACAAGTTTGTAGCAACGTATTATCTTCACATAAAAAACCCGTCTCATTGCTAACACAAACTTGCCTCTTTGAATCTCGTGATCTGTTATCATATTCCAGTTCGATCGAAGGGCTTTGATACTCCATCGGTTCAAATAAAAAATCACTTCTCATGGGTTCGTCGTCGCAAAATAAACCAATTGCTTTGTTTTCGTCCTTCATTTCTTGATGAACGACGTTTCGTTTCACGACGTCTTGAGAACATTGATCAAAAGAGGGTGAATGATTTGAATCGAATAATAAATCGGCTTCAGGAAATAGATCACTAGTACTCGGTTCATCCACACCGAGATCTTCACATTCTTCCGATAATGATTTTTGCAAGTGCAATTCTCTCTCGATGGCTGCTTGTTTACGTTGCAAGTCTCTATCCAACCTTTGAGATCCTGCTTGGGCCTTCTTGATTTTTCCTTGGTAAGAGTAGACACTATTTTGTAACGATTTAGATTCGCCACTATTTCGCTAAAACAGAAACTATCAATTAATTCAATCTTAATTCTATTTTATACATTTTTTAAAGAAGCATTACGACTTTGCAAGCACACATCGCAATTTTACTCGCAACACTAAAATGTAAACACCAAAACAAATTATTCTTAAGACTTACATTTTCATGTCAGGGTAACTAAATTTTACAAAAAATAATAATAGCAAACTATCTAAAAATAAATTTGTTGTCACCAAAGTTCTTGAAAAGGTAAATAAAATTTTTCTTTACATGGTTGTACATCTATGTTACATAACTATTTTTTCTAATTGCATATAATTTAATCATATCAATATATTTAAAAAATCATTCATTCATTTTCCGTTTTTTCTAAAATAATGAGTTTCACTACCTAAACCACGTATCCATCGATGATGCACATGATTACTATTATATTTATAATGTAAAAATATGAGGACATACAGAGCGCTACCTTAAAGTGTGATAATATAAAATTTATTATTTTAATGACCCGTTTTAGAAAGGTGAGATCAACTTTAATCTATGATTAAAATTTTACAATGAAAATGTATTGTTTTTCTAATTTCGCGCGAAAATTAGTTTTCGAGCATCAAAAATTATATTCAAAATGACTTGGCATTAACACCCTGATTTTTCTTGTTAGATCCGACTCTGTTATAATAATAAATTAAACAATTTCAGCTCACCTTTGTGAAACCAGACAAAATTGAAACATCCTAAATATTTTTATATAATGTGCATAAGTAAAAATGCAAACATGCATCAAAACAACAAAAATGCAGATCCCAAAATATTTTCAAGATTCTTACGATAGAAGAAAATAGAGTATACTTTAGTGTAAATATAAAGCTGTGCATATGACGGCGATTATTTTATGATATTTAGATTTGGTACAAATCCTAGTGTAAAAATTGATTTAAGAAAGACTTTGAAAATTAACAAGACACAATAATAGAAAGTTATTAAAATAATTTATGAGGGAATGTTGACTTTAAATGCATTACACGTTATAAAACAAAAGGCAACTTAAGTTTACAAAATCATAAAATATTAAAATTAAATGAAATAAGACTGTTAGATGAACAACCGGTAAAAATATTGAATTAATAATTTTTATTGATTTTAATAAAACAAATAAAAAAATAAAATACATTTTAAAGTTTTGGAAATGTGTTAATCTTTGTATCTAAAATTTTTGGTATGGCTACATAAAAACTTAAAGAATGAAATTCCAGAGTAAAAAATGTCAGAAAGCAGAATAGCTATTTACGGGAGAGCAACCGAAACATATACTTTATATAAACCTGTAGCAGAACGGGTTGCAGAGCGACGAGTTTTGGTAGCTTACGAATTA
This sequence comes from Cantharis rustica, assembly GCA_911387805.1. Taxonomy (NCBI): domain Eukaryota; kingdom Metazoa; phylum Arthropoda; class Insecta; order Coleoptera; family Cantharidae; genus Cantharis; species Cantharis rustica. The sequence continues at coordinate 25,184,099 of OU426883.1, forward strand.
CGTTAAGAATTGCTGCAACATATGCAGCCGTACTTCCTAGACAGAACCTTTCTAAAATAAAAATAGTAAAATGTAACCTGAATAAAGGATAGAAAACGATAACCTGAATAAACATGGCTCAAAAATAAAATTTTCTGTATGCATTTTTATATATTATTATTAGTTATAAAATGAAGTGTTTTGGCATTAGTTTCATTCAAATCAAAAAACTCCTACTCGAAAATGAGATTTTTCACCCTATTTTTCGAGGCTCGATATCATATCTAAAATTTATCCAAATCAGTGAGACACCAGAATCCCTTTCTTGTAAGTTGATTGTATCTCTATAAATATTAGTTTAAGTATTAGATAATAAATCAATATGGTTGAATTATTTGTGTGAAAAGTACATGTAGCAATAAATAAGATGCATAAAATAATAAAGTTGTATGTTACCACACTTAAGGAATACTCGATTACCAGGTATAAAAGAAGGTATTTTTGTTTTATTAATATAATTAAAGCAAAGAATGATTATATATAAAGTTGATTGTAGTTCTTCACAGAATAAAAAAACTTTTAAAACAATCATCAAAAATTCCATTACTTGACAAGGTTTTCTTCTACGAAAAAGTACAACAAACTTCATTTATATTTTTACTATCAATTGCGATATAACAGAATTTGTTATGAGTAGACCACTCATAATAGGGGATGATCCGTAGTTTTACAAAAGTAAGAAAAAAGGAGGTATATGTGATTAGGGTATCATGAATAGCTTTTGTTTGTGAACTTGAGACTTAAGAGTGAAAATCAAGAATCTGTAACAGTTGTGAACCATTCCTCATTCAAAAAGCTTCAATATTCATACAAGTGATTTGCATTAATTTACAGAGAATTGAACTGCATACCCGAAGGTTTAAACGCACAAGATTGGTGTTACACACCCACCGATGAAAATTTCATAAAAAAGCAAACCAATATATAAAGTCCATGTTAAGAATAAGAATATTTAAAAGGGTCCTGGATAAGAATACACTGAATGAAAATCATGTAAATGGTAAGAGATATAATTAAATGGAATGACTTATTCGCCATTTTAAATACTAAATAGATCATCTTTAAAAACACAGCAATATTTTTTAGCTCTCAGTACAGCCGGAAAATGTAAAAAATATTATTCCAGATACTTAAGGTATTATTTTGCAAATATTTTCAGAATCATTGATGCACAAAAGACGATAAATGAAAGTATATTAAAATACAGTAATAGCAAGAAAAAGGTTACCAATTATTATTTATATAATAAATATCTAGTAATGGTTCGAGAAAGTCACACAAAGTATTAATAAATTTGTTATTATTAAAAAAAATTTTGTTCTAACTTATGACTTCAGTTTATCTCATCGGAAAATTAAAATTTTTAGGAATACTGTATTTTATAGAAAAAATATTTATTAGACAACAAATATTAAGCACCACTGGTATATGTGTAACACTACACCTACAACTTGGCAATTAGTAAATGATCCGAGTTGTGGTTTCCTTAACTTTTCTTGAAATATATCATGAATACACGAAATGGTTCAACTTTTAAGACCACCCAATACAATTAATTGTATATTAAAATTAATATACTACAAGAGAGCATTCCAAATAAGTTTTTAGTGTATTTTTTTGGTACATTTCTTATGGTTCAAAACAAAATGTCGAAGTTTTCTTCAAAGAAGAAAATCTAACCCAAGTTAACTTGGGTGAGTGCACGAAGCTAACTTTTTGAGAAGAGGATGATTTTGATTGCACAAATACACTGTAATTTTGAAGTATGTTGTAGATTGTGAATTTATAATTTAACCAAGGATTCCAACTTCACTTATGAAATCTAATAAAATTAGAGGTAAACCATAAAGAGCTTTTGCCACACCAATAATTGGTGTGACAAACCAAAATCAAATATTTACCTGTTGTGTTTTAGTCAAATTTATATGATCGGTACACTATTTGGTGGATCTGTTTGGCAAAATAAAACAAATATGTGAGTGTACTAGTTACTACTACTTACTTTAAGAAGTTTATATCCAAACTTAAAGTGCAAAAAGTTAAACTGAGTCTATCGTATAAAAATGTTTTGTTTAAAAAAAAACATATGCAATTGACCACAAAAATTATTTTCAAATAATAGATCGAGTATAAATTTTTAACAAATCAGTTTGGTTAACACCTGTATAAAAAAAAACAAAATAAATTAGATGGTAACAAAATTTTAAAATATTCGTCTGAAGTGAAATAAGTCAAGTTGTTAAATTTTAGCAAAAAATAGCATCTCAGGACAGATTTTTTTATACCTCTTTAATCAACAAAAGAAAAAACATTGTAGCACTAATCCAAGAACAACTTCCCGAAGACCCATTCCATAAATCTCCAAGAAATAACGTCAAAAACTTTTTCGGAAAAACAAACTGTTACATTTTTTGTGAACAAATAAAATTTTATGAGATGAGCCCCTCTTCTGTCTAGATACAAAATAGCATAAAAATTGAAGCCTAGTTATTTTTGAACAGTGCATTCTTGCAGAACATTCGAAATCTTTTTTGAATATTGTAGGATACTTTCTAGTAATTTGGTGTTATGAAAGGATACACAGTTTTAAGTAAGGTGATATAATTTTTAGTTTTGAAAGTAGTAAATAAATAACAAGATGATATGGAATAAATATGCACTATAAAAAGTTGTAAATACGATATAGTAAAATAAAAATATAAAAATCAATCGCAAAAATTATTTTAACCCATACAAGCCACAAGCAAAATACTTAAATCAAAAACAATAATTATTATTATAAGCATTTGCAGAATCTAAAAATGTTCAATCGCAGTGGTCGATGCAGTCAAAAGAAATAAATAATAAACGTGCAAAATAATGAAAAACTAAACAAGACCTTGGCTGTTAACTATTTTATTGCTAACTATTTCATTACTAATTAGAAGTTGTGTAACTACAATAGAAAACATGTGCCAATTTAAAGAACAGTGACTGACCATCAACGAGGGATAACACTGTATGTACCTTTCCGTCGTTGTGCAAGTACTCATCTTTATTAGACTCTGAAATGGAATTAGTAGAATCAGACTGCTTGTTGAAAGTAGGTGGACTATGAGATAGCATAGGACCATTGGAAGTACCGGTTGTTACCAAAACAGACTGTACTCGACCCTGCACCTTGATTGCTGTATCTGCGCATGTTAACCCATCACCATAAGTCACTAATAAAATTTAAAATACTATCGTACCTTTATCATTTTCAGATGAATTTAAATTAAGAGCCATTATTTGCGTCTTGGCAGCATGTTCATCCGATAAACCATCTTTAATACTAATTGATTGTGCAATAACTGACGTAGCGACAGAAGAATTAAGCAACGATTTTTCTTCGTTAAAAAATGCTTTTTCTGTTGAATTATTAATTCTTACATTTTGTGCATTTTCATCCGTCGAACTCACTGTTTTAGTTTGACACTCTTCAATCGTAATTTTATTTTCAGAAGGACGAGCAATCGTAAGAAGCAATTCGGTATCAAAATTTTGATTTCCCGTAGTAGTTTCCAATTGGTTTACTTTTTGTATCGCTATCGTCGGAGATAGAGTTACGGTTGTTAAATTTTGGTTGGTAACTGCAGTGGTTGTTGTGGATATTTGAGAAGTCGTAACGTTAGCAACGCTTCTAGTGATACTTGATATTGGTTGAACAGTGGAATACTTCAAAGTGGGTAAATTAGTTTTTTTGGTTTGATTTAAAAAACTTTGAAAGAGTAACATATTAGGACCAGCACGTGCAGGTACTGTTGCTAAAATTTTACTTCCTCCAGACACGACTGCAATCTGCTGCCCCCCTTTTACCATAGAAACTGGCATTATGTAATTGCCAGGAACTAGTACGGCAGCGTTTGACATTTTAAGAGTTCCACCCACATTTGTGTCAGTAATTACTAAACTGCGTGGTTGAGACGTAGTTGTATCGTTGACGATCAGTTGTTTTGGACTCGTAGAAGCTTCGTTTATTTCAGTACTATTTACACTTGGAGGTTGTTCGTCCTCTTGCATGGAAATTTGAACGACGCCACAAGAACTATCTTCGCTACCGACCGTGTGAGAATCGTCCATATCTCCATCAGAAGTTAATGAGCTGCTACAATGTCCTGACTTTTTCGAACTGGAACTTTTTTTCCGTTTTGCGTTTTGGTTTGGATTTGTAGGTGGATTAGAACGTCGTCGTGGTGCCGGTTTATTATTTAAATCTGGAGAATTTCTTAACTGTTCTGCATATTCCGCTAAAATATCAAATATTCTTTGAGTTGTGTGCTCGTCTTCTTGAGGTTTCTGTTGAGGCTTAGGTATGGGCGAAGCTTTGCTGGCATGAGTTGTTGTATTTTTAATCGATTTAGGCTTTGGACTCTTTGTTGCTACCTTTGCCAACGCAAGTGTTGGTGCCGGTGTGACGCATGGACTCGAACTCCCTTGAGAAGTCACACTAAGAGAAGGAGATGCAGCAGATTGCACATTACAGTAACTTGTTACGACTACCATTGGAGCGCAACTAATTTTTTGGTTCTGATTTAAATATGTTACGCTAATTTGTTGAGGAGATTCGTTAGAATCGGACTGTGGACTTGATTCAGTTGGAGCGCTGCCACTGCTTCGTTCCTTCACCTGTTCAAAATTAAAAACACTAAATTCAATAATTTAAGATAACCTAACTTAACTATGACTAAATTTTTAAAACAAGAATTTGTACTTTTAAGATGTACTACGTTTATGGGTCAATGTAACCATCACCATCATTTTAGAACGAAAATGATGGTCGATTACACCAAACATGTTAAAAAAAAAATTTGTGCAAAAAAAATCCAATTTACCTGTTTATAGACCATATCAAATTCACGAAGTTGCTCTAACGTAGTCGAACTAAGATTAGATTGAGGAGCACTACGTATAACATTTGTTGGGATTTGTAGTACAGGTTTGACAATTCGAGCACTTTGAACTAGCATGGGACGTGTGGTTAACGCAACTTTCGTGCCAGTCTGAGCATTTTCCTCTCCATTATTTTCAGATTCATTATCTGCAGTTCTTTGTTTTCCTTGTAGTGCTGCAGCTAACAATGCACTCATTCTACCCTGTATAACAGAATCTTTTACCAAAGAAAGTTGTTCCGAGTTAGATGTAGCAATACGAAAAACTTGCCCACGGCCAGGCGGTAACAAATTTATAGTCTGTGCAACCGGCATTTGACGTGTGTATATAACTCCTCCCTGAACGGGTTGTACGTTCAGGGAAGTTGTCGAGTTTTTTGGAGGTTGCGTTTTTATGGTGGAACTTGATTTAGCCGAATCATTACTAGCGTTATCATTATTTACAACAACACATTCTGACGAATCTACGTTATTTTGATAAGTTGGCTTACCGAACGCTTGCTGAAATTTTGGTAAAATATCTGGAATTTCGCTATTTTCCGTTTTAACATTTGACGTAGTTTGAAGATTTTTAGGTCCGTTTTCCGAATTGACTGTTGTCGAAGAATTAACTGTTTGAGCCATCGACACTTTAACAACTTTATTTGAAGTAAAAGATGTAACAGGAATGAGTTTTCCGTCAGAAGCTTTACAAATAAATTGCACAATTCTATTTTGGTCCGATGTTGGTGAACTTACTATCGTCTTCAAAGTTGGCATAGGTGCTCGAACTGGGTTTATTAACTGGTTTAAGATTTGTTCACTTCCAGAAATTACTCGAGGAATGCTGTTAACCTGACAGATAATTTGTACAATTATGGATCAATCAAATAGTAACTTATTATTTTTCATAAGATGAAAATTAATAGAGATGAATTTCAACTTTCTTTCATGCCAAAAACAACGGAACACCAGAATTTCTATTCGTGTTTCATTTTTCGCATGTAAAAGCTTGTCATTTGATCTAAATTTTAATCGCAGCACAACAATTTAACACAAATTTTAAAAAATAATTTTATTTTGACAAAACCGAAACTATAAAATTTCATTTGAAAATTTTCAATAATTTTCAAGGTAAATGTTATTTTTAAATTCCAAGTCAACTACTTAGCATTTTAACAAATACACAGCAATTATTATCACTGCACAAATTACATAACAAAACAATATTTTATTGCTCAATTATTTATAAAATATGCAATCACAAACTCAAAAAATTAATTTTAAGTTCCTTTAGCTGTAGACATTTTTGGAAATTAAAGAACAAATCAAAATATTCAAGAAAGGCAAATCAAACAATAAAAAATATTAAACTCAAGTATCAACAATTTTAATTTATTTATAAGACACCAAAAATATAAGAAAAAATTCGAATGCAAAAAAATCAGGAGTAAGAAGTACTAAAATAATATAAGAGGAGGGGGGAGTTCTAAATTTTACAAAATTTCATTGATAAAATTACTGTCATAAATAAGAACATCTTTATGCCAAAAAAAATTAGTTCAAACTTTTCTATATTTTGAAAAACTAAAAAACGTAACGCCACTCTGGTACAATGCGAGCAAATTACGTTGTTCATGCAGGTTAACTCGGATATAATAAAAATAATGGAATACTAATAGTAGTTAAGGTGTCTCGAGCCAAGTTAGGTAGGTTGCACAAACAGATTTTGATTATCATTTTATGTTATCAAGTTGTGCATCGTTATTAAATTTTTGCAAAATTAAAAAATGTTATAATACTTTATACACTACCAATCAAAAATTTAGAAATACTTTAACTTTTCTACTAATAAAATTACATAAATATAAAACAATATAATTTTTTTATTCTCTATAATGTACTAAAAATTTTAACAAACAAATTTCAAAATGGAAATATTTAAAAGAAGTAGTTTCCAAATTTTTGAGCGATACTGTAGCCCAAACTTGTATAATTCAATAATATTCATTGAAACAATTTCCGTTTCAAGCCGCAATAAGAGTAGAATAAGTGTAATTAATAATTAGGAATAAGTGTGAGTGGTTCAAATATAATCCTTTTTAATAAGTATTATTACTCTTCAGGCGGAATTCATGACTACTAATTAATTGTTGTTTACATTTACCACCATGTCGAGATGGATTTATTCACAACACCACAAGCTCTCAATAGAACCGGTGCTAAGAAACATTGAAGTGACGGGAAAAATTTTCTGTTTAAGCACGACGGTGTTTTATCGTATCTTTTAGTGACAAATTAATATTAATAAAATTTTAAGTAAGTAGATGGTGCTATTTCATTATTTGAAAGCCTTTTCTGATTAAAATCTAACATCTTTCCTAACTTTTTGAAATTCAGTAGAACAGAAAATATTGCAACATAGAATGTTACATTTTAAATGGGTCAACATGGACGATCTCGCTTATTACATTAAGAGATACAAATACAGATAAATGGGATAAATATTTTTTAATAGACGTTAACTTACATAAAAAAAATTCCGTTTAATTCAGGAACGATATTTTATGAAATACTATCCAGATTGCGTTATTCAGCTTTTGGCCTTGCTCAGTGAGATCCCATTCTCGAGAATTCTTTAACTTTATATTCTGCTATGGTGCCCTAGTAACCAATATTAAATTTTTAGGTGGTGATAGTACACTTTTCTAAAATACAATTTCAACTAAGAATTTTGTTTTGTAAGTAGAATTTTTTTAACCATATTTGGTGCTCGCTTAGTAGTCCTGCAAAATTTCAGCCTTCTGGTTGGTCAAGAAGTTGTAACCACAGTGGTGTCCAGCTATAACAAACCCGGTTGTAACGTATTTCCTTTCTAGCAACCTAATATTTTAAAAGTTCCGCCAAAAGGGTTACATAACACTTTTATAATGTACTCTTGGTTATAACAGACTGCACGGTTTAAAATTTGTGTAAAAATAGTTTCTAACCAAAGGTTTATTTTGGAGGAATAATTATTTTCAGAATGGTATCCTTCAAAATAAACCTTACATTAAGGATAACTTAAGAATGAAAAACTGGACCTAAATCAATGTGTAAGTATGTAATTGACACGTTGAAAAGAAAATATTGTGATGTTAATATGAATACACAAAATAGCAGAAAACCCACGAATATCTTATGAATTTTGAGCTACCTTAAATTTAATTCGTTAATGTAATTTTTGTAGATTTCCTAAAGAAAATAGATATGTATTAAGTATTTTATTTGTTTTTATTGATCAAATTGTTAAAAACGTCATTCGGTTATAAGGTATCAAATCACTCAGTTCCCTTGAGATATGTTATAACTGGACACTACTGTGTATGAAAGAAAAGATACATTATACATAATTTCCCTGTTCACTTTTTCCTTATCTTCTAGAATTCAATCTCGTGAATTAGAAAATAAGTATTTAAGTTGTCAATACAAATTGTTTAGCATAATTTCCATACTCCACTATGGAATTTAAAGTTAAGCTGTATCTCGCAAAATACTTCATCATTTTTATAAAACAAAAATCATACTTTTCTAATAGTAGTCATCGGTAAATTTCTTATGTGCCACCACATGACATTTTGAATTTTCCAATTTCATAATTTTTTTGCGGGTTAGTTGGTTCTTATCTGTTTGTAAAATTTTAAGTTCTTAACCTGCGTGAAAATGTTCAATCGATTCATGTGGACAGATAATATATCCCATTACATTGCCCTTTATAGTATAGACTAGGGCCTGGTATAGACTATAGATCATCATAGTTCTCTTTCTTCTACCATAACCAATCTCTACTGCCCTAGTAGGATACCCGCAGTCACTTATTTAAGTGTGAGCATTGTTTTGTGTAATTTGACGAGAACAGGTATTTACATTGTGCTATATTGTTATTCAACATGTAAAAAAAAAGAGTTGTACGCATACGAAAAATTCTACTTAGTCTTTAAAAAAAATTTCACTAGCTAGGTACCTGCTTACTATAATATCGGTAACTATATACAGAAACCTTAATTCTGTATTAGTTGAGACATCTTGAATAGATGCTACTCAAGAAGAGCTTGCAATAGAATTCATTTAAGTACTCCCTGAAAGTAACATAAGGTGCTCTAAACTGAGGTTTAGAATCTATTTAAATATAAATATCCAACTAGTATTTGTGTGAAGTTAAAATAGAATTGGGTTTTAGAAAAATCTAGAATCGGTATTATAGCAAGTAGGCAAGACCTACTTTCAAGACTTAACTTATCCAAGTGATTTAAACTGGTCTTGATTACATGTATCAACAGGATAACATTAAGAATTTTAATTATTTTTGTATCATATTGATACATGCAGCCAACGGAAGATTATTGCATAATTTAAATAACAAGTAATCTTTTTTTAATATTCTACTTCAATGTTTAAAATTCTTTCTTCTAATCAAAATTTGTTATTTCCAGCATCAATACTTTTTATAATAATTAAAAATGATCCCCATACTGAGCTACTTAAAACCAACCAACCTGATAAAAGGAAAAATATAATACAAAATTTTAGAAATATACATTTAATTTAATAAATTACAAGAGAAACTAAGTACTATATTCAAATTTTCAAAAAAATTTCCGTCTTTTTTTTTTTTAGCTAGATACAGTTTGTTGCCAAACCCGTAAGGAAATAGAGTGATTAGGTATGTATGTAAATAATAAAAAATTCTTGTATCTTTCCATGTTTTTCTGAAAATTGAAAATCGACTTGTATTATAGAAAAACTAACATTGTAAAATTTTGATGCATCATGAAAATTATTTCAAATTTACCAACTTTCAGTAGTGAATGATATGTATGCAAACAGGCCTTGTTTGTGTTCCAAAACAAAGATGTAGTTAATGATCAGGAAAGTTAAAATATTCCTGACATATCTTCTCATTGATTTTCCTGTGGTTAAATAAATTGAAAATTTAAACCTTAAAAACACTGTCATCTTTGTTTCAAAATATGATTTAGTTGCACTCATTGATCAACAACCAATTTAAAATTAGATGTAACAAATCTATATATTTGATAAAATGGTAATAGAGTTGAAATATAAAAAAAATAATATGGGTTCCATTTAAAAAAATTCAAGTGTGAGCTTGATCACAAAAATAAATAATTTTGCAACTTGAGTTTTATGAACTTGCTCAGCAACATTTTCTAATTTGGTACACGATTAGAGTAGAATCTTCGAATTAAAAAAACTAATAAAAGACTGATGTAGCATGCAAAAACAACAAAATTTTTTTGTGTTTCGAAATGAGACTATTATTTTTCATATTAGTAGATAATCTTACATCGTCAGATTTCTCTCAATAAAAACGACAGTTCTCCGACCTTTTATAACCCCCAAAACATTTAATGTATAGTACCGATAAAAAAAACATAGTAAGGTAAACCCATAGAAGTGTGACCTATTTTTTTTTAATAAGCTTTATATTATTAAAACTCATATACTATGTGTCTATGTGTGGTAAATATTTTTAAATTTGCAGTTCATAACATTTTAATCTATTAAGTCTTATTAAATTAGGGCGGATACGACTTTGAATATTTATATTATTTGATAATTTAGTATATTTAGTACTGTCTAGATCAATTTGTTTATTAATTAAATTTTAAAAAAGACAATAAATACAAAATGCCAGTATCCAAATTTCAATCACCTTAAAAATGCTCATTTAAATGTCCTAAAAATAGCATTGCAAATAAAATTATAATTGTTTAAAAAACTTTATTCTTTAAAATTCCATACTTTTTTTTATACTATAATGAAAATTGTTTTTTCAAGTCTGCTTCATCTGGGACTTGAGAAAAAAAGATGACAATCTACGAAATGATTAGAAGCTTTATTGAAATTATCCCAGCGATTATAACTATAAATTGACGCAAACTTATTTACCAATTTGGCAAATTGTAATGTACCTTTTTTAAATGTTTTCGGGATATTATGTACCAGTGCAGGATACACTTATAACCTTTTCGGCATATTTCTTACAGCGCCCGTTGATAAAAGAAAGTCAGAATTCTTATTTACAGTCCCAAGCATTCCTCTTAAACAGGCCTTGACTGTAATAAATAGTTAATGGTTAACAGTATGACAACATATGTTTTTAAATAGTCTTAAAGAGTTTCTACTTATACAGTTGTTTGTCAAAAACTTACGCGTTTAGTCACAAGATTCCGGTGGGATAGAAGCACTAGAGAAAATTTTAAAACCACTGCTTACACTATTTCGGGTTTACCTTATGTGTATAAATGCAAAACTTTTATTAAACTAACAATGTTTCATTAAATATCTATTGTACATTTTGAGATTAAACGTAAGCACGAAAAAGATTTATCAAAAACTTACATATTTAACCCTTTCAGAACAAGACCCAGACAAACAAGCAAAAATTATTTGTTCTTGTAATGAACAGCTAAAGAAGTTCGTGTAGAAATCAAGCACGATCAGTTCTGAAAGGTTTAATATAAAATAAACCATACACGGAACGAATTGCACTTGGTTTTCATTAAACCAAAAAAATAATTGAGCCTAAAATTTTACATGCTTCGATAAGACAAAATTACCCATTTTGACACTGAATTACTTTCTGTTTTATTGTCAAGTTTACAAATAATGTAAAATGCAAAGAAATGATAGAACAATAAAAATTTTTATGCTTACCTGAACCTCTGTATTTCCAGACGAAGATGTTTTAGCAGTGGATGTGCTGGTGGCAGGCTTTATGATTTGTTGCGATAAAATGTTGATGAGTGGTGAAGATCTGGGTTTGGCATTGGTGTTGTTTTGATTGCTGGGCCTGATAATTTGTTGAGATAAAATGTTGATCAAAGTTGGAGATTCCGAAGCAGTAGTAGAATTTGCATTTGAAACTGAATTGCTGGTGGTGTTGGTTGTACTTGTGGAATCTGGTGCACTACGTTCGGGTTTTTCTATTCGTGGTTGGCCGATACGTTGAATATGAGGTGTCACTTGTGTACTTGTTTGTGTACTCTGTACTGGTCCGCTTGTAGTACATCTAGAACCCGGAACTTGAACAACTTGCACTATACGGTCTACAGAACTAGGTCTAATCATTTGTAAGTCATTTAAACCAGGTACATTTGCTAAAACAGAATTTGAATTTTTTTTCTTATCTTTATCAAATTCTAATCGTTTTAATAGAACACACGAATTCAATAACTTTTCATCAGTCTTTAAGTTTTCACATAAACTTTTTCCATGTTTGCGACGATTCACTTTTGGATTGATATCTTGAAGGGGCCACGTTTTCGAAAAATTATTTCTGTTTCTGTCTTTAGGTGTGATTCTCGTTTTATTTTCAGATTTTGCTATTTTTCTTTTCGACGTCCTCATAGGAGATAAAAATCTGTTCCATTTTGAAATGGCAGACAGTTTAAATTTTCGCTTAGAATTTTCAGGCAATATCAATCTTTGTAACACAACTTTTGCATTTTTTATTTCATGTTTTTCAAGCAACTCTCTCATTTTATTTCGCGTTAGTTTGCTATAAGTTTTATGATAAAATTTTCGAAAATTTGATCTATTAGAAGGACCGCCTAAAAAATTATCCATGTTGTCTATGGTTTGCGTTTCGTTGGAACTAATCGAATCAATGGATTTTACAACTTGACTTTCTTCATTTCTTGGTTGAAATTCGCTGATAGAAAGAGAATCTGTAGATTTATCTTGGGGTTGGTCAATTCCAATGCTATCTTCTATTACACTAATGCTAGCGGAGTTACTGGATTTGATATCTTGCAAGCAATGGCTTTCTCCACTATTGTTACCACTACTTGCAAAAGTTATTACGTTTTTTGGCCTATCTACATAAGAATTTAAGTTTTCCATTAAACAATCAAATTTTTTTAAAGGATTGCCACCATCAATGTCATCTGCCAAATCTTCAAAGAGGGTATGCTTAAAGTTGTCTTCTTGAGAAAGTGATTCATCTCTTTCTTTCTTTGCACAATCAGGCACATCATTTAAACAACTTTTGTTCTCAGTACTAATCCCATTTAATAACTTGCTACATGTAGGCATCTCACTTTTTAAATTTTCAAGTTTAAGATCATCACACATTGTTGTATAATTATCAGATTCTAAAAGTTTTTTCAAAGTTTTTGACCCATCGCACAAATCCTTTGTATCCAAATTTTTTATTTGCAATAAATTATGTGCAATAGCTTTATCTGGATCTGGGTTCAAAAGTCTTTCATTTAAATCCTTAACAAGATCTGGTTCAGGTTTACTGGAAACAGGATCTAGTTTGGGTTTACTGGAAACAGGATCTGGTTTGAGATTACTGAAAACAGGATCTGGTTTGGGATTACTGGAAACAGGATCTGGTCTGGGTTTACTGGAAACAGGATCTGGTTTGGGTTTACAGGAGACAGGATCTGATTCGGTTTTACAAGAAACGGAAGCTGATGCAGTTTTACAGAAAACATGATCTGGTTCAGGTTTACACGAAATAGAATCTGGTTTGAGTTCACTGGAAACAGGAGGTGTGTGTGTTTCGCTGCTTTTATTAAAATCCAGAATTGGACTTGGATTTTTTGTGACATCTTCATTTTTTGTTAAAACATCAACAACTGTTAATTTAGCACTTCCCGAGAGAGTCCGAGGAGAAATACTGAGAACTGTTCCAGGAGATAGGGATGTAATGGGTTTCTTGAGATTATCTGCCACTTTTGGCAAAGGAGTAATGGTTAAGGTTTTATTGCTCGAAACATGTTCAGATGAATGAGATGAAAGTCTTGCTATTAATGAAGGAACTGTGGTGGGAAGCAAAGAACTAAAGTTTTTTGAAGTAGTTGCAGTACTATTGCTTACTAGTGAATCACACGAAGTTACTGTTCTCGAGTTGTGATGCGAAGAGACCGATGACTTTAAAATGTTTGGTTTTGGCTGATACGAAAAGGTACTAGAAAATTTTGAATTATTGGCAGCAGACTTAGCAGAAATTGGATCAGCTGTAGGGCGTTTATCCATACACATATCTAATGCGGTATCTTTTGTTGCATAATTTATAACAGTGTTTGTGCTATTTAAAAGTGGCGTATAGAGTGACGCACTAGGTTTTGCTTTAGGAATAAACTGATGATACGAAGAATTACTTGCAATTTTCTTGCTATTATTAAACAACGCAGAACTTTTTGGATTTGTCAATTCTTTTGTGAAATTAAAAAGTTTGTCATATGATGGTGTTGGTGCACTGTTCAATCTTGAGGTACTGGGAATTAACTTTTGAACGTTTGTAGTTTTAGAACTGCTTGGAGAATAGTTGATTTTTGAACTATTTAATATGGTTTCATATGAAGAAATACTCGACGATGCATTCGTTTTAGAAACGGTCTCCTTGGGAACAGGTGTAATTGTTAGTTTACTTCCACTCGTAGATGATTTAATGTGTTTACTTACACTAGGTTTAGTGTAAGGTAGGGGTGTGATTGTTAAGTTAGAAAAGCTTGTGAAAGATTCATAAGGTGGAGGTGGAATAGTCGGTTTCGGCAAAGTAAAATTTGTTTTACAATTAAAAGATGATTGAGAAGTTTGTGCAAAATTTCCATTGTTAAATATTGGACCATAATTCATGGTGGTTGGTATTTGTGGAGTATTGGAAATTGATGTGAGAATGCGTCCTTGATTTAAATTAGATACGGTTTCTGATTTAATAAACACTTTTGAAGGCGTTTCGTTCGGCAATTGACTTGTTTTGGGTCGTTTTAAATTTGGCCTAAACAATCGCAAACTTTTCAAAACTTTAGGATCAGATTTTGCAGGAGGAGGAAGAAAAGTAGAGTTATCTTCCATACCATCACTGCCTAACCCATAGGAACGAGAATCTTGTGAAATGGAATCTTCGCTTGACGAAGTCACACGTTCTTCTGGATATAAATCTTCCTCTAGAAAATGTTCGTAACCTCTTTCTATTCCCGTTATCTCTTCGTCTTCGGGTTCACGTTTCATGCTCATATAAACAGAATAATCTATGTCTAAAAATTTCAGTTCCGTAACAAAGTTTTTAGTTCTTTCTGGATCGCTAAGATACAGCACGCATAATCTATGTAAATCTTTCCACGGCAAAAGCCAGTTAAAAAGTTGATAACGAGGACTTGAAAGTACCACTACTAAATCATCACATAATTGGGGACTAAGACCTAAATGTTCTGCAGATAATGCTTCGCTTAATGCAGTGTTTGTATTGGAAGGCGATTCAATTTGTGGTTGACTCATAAAATCGCCACATAATTCGCATTTCCAACAAATATCATCTGAAGGTAGTGCAGGAGGATGTAATTTACATTTCCATGTTTGTCCCGTATCTAACACAGCATAACCAGAAGTTTCTGCTAATTTCATAATTCTGTCTAATGTTTCCCGAGTTGGTAGTAAACTAAACGATGTTAAAACGCATTCCCTGCTAACTTTGACGTGTTCTTCTAATATATCGGCTAAGTGCAAAAATCCCAAAGCTAACCTTTTTGTTGTTTCAGGTACCTTCATATCGTCATCTTCAATTTTTTGTCTTTCCAAATCGTTCATGTCTGTCGTTAATGCTCGGATGTACAATTCGATTGTGAAGGTTTTCATACTTAGTCCAAACTAAAAAGTACAAATTAAAGTTACGAAATAATTAAAAAAATTTAACTTACCTTTTTATTAACTGCTTCACAAAATATGTACACGTGCACTGCGGAATCAGCGGCTTGAATGATACGTCTTATTGTTGCTGTCAAAGTATCCAAATTTTCGTTTATTTCGTGAAGAGAAAACCAAGTATTTAGAAGGTCTGCCAAAATGCTGAGATTTTCATCTGCCGTTTTCATGATGGTTGCTGTTATATACACTTGTGCAGCTAAATGAGCTATGCGATTGCTATGTCTCCATATTTTTGAGATGTTTACACGTTTATGAACAAATCTTTGCAATAAATCTAGCCCTTCTCTCAGAGATAACGATTTCAGCTGAAAGAAAAAAAGACATGAAATTAAGATATTGTAAAAAGAAAAATGTTTGTACTTACAGTTGATACAATTAAGGAAGTTCTTTTGTATTTATATAAAAGGGCGATGTAAACATCTAAAATGAAACGTTTTTGATCCTCTGTAGCATTTAAACTAAACTGTTGAGCTTCCGACATTTGATGACACCTCATGAAAGCCGTCACCAAATTTAATGCCAAATCTTCGCAGTGAGATTCACATAATTTTCTTAATCGCGTTGAAATCAAATACCCAGTTTCCATAGAGAAGAATTCAATTTCTAAAAGTTAGGATTAAAAAAGGATAATGAAAAAACTCCAAAATAGTCTTACCCTCAGATCCAACAACAACATCGGCATTATTTAATAATTTATTAAGAATAGGATTTCCCCAGGGATCTTTAATAACTTCTGCTAATTTTCTACATCGTAACGAAAATATATTGTTTGAGTGTAACAGTAACATTTCACAATGTTTAACTTCCTTCAAAAGTCGTTCTTCAAACGTATCTAAAAATGTTGTCAATAAAAAAGAGAGAAATGCTATGTTTTTTTAATTTAACCTTTTACTTTTTTCCAGTCTCCGGTCAAAACAATATTTAGAGTGTGTAACTTAAGCCAATCCATGAGATGTACGATGTATTGTTTCTGTTCGGTTAAGCGACAATCACTTACTTGCTTCCAGACTTGAATTAATGATTCCACTTTGTTAGGAAACGATTCCGTTTTATTGTTTAGTACATGTTCAAGTTTCTGTAAAAGAAAGTAAATTAACAACTAAACAAGAAATAATAGAAAAAGCATGCAGGAATTCCATAATTAACCACACACAAAAAGCCTCACTGTGAGTTTCTCAAATTTGACTTTACAGAAAAAGAACCATAGAAAGAAATAAAAAAGACAACACTCGGTGCATCACACATTAATTTCCTATATCACTTCAAAATTGCAACTTTTTCTTAATAAAAAAAAATTGAATAGCACCCATAAAAATTTAATTTGAACTATGATGGTGAACAAAAATATGATTTTAATAACTAATCAAAGTAAAATTACATATTAAGTATATAAACACAAAGCAAACTTTATGCAAGAGTGAATTTTCATTAGAAAAAATGTTTAGTTGGTAACCATAAAAACTACCCCAAAACAAATTAAAAACTGATAAAATCGCGTTTTGAAAATATGTAATAGGGTGTAACCAAGCAGATTAGGCAATTCAATCAAACAATTATTTAAGTTTACGTTCACATGATTCACATATTAATTTAGTTCAAGTTAATTATTAAATTTGCACTGTTTATTTGGACAATTATAATTTTGATTAATTTTTACCTATTACCGTAAACATTGCACAAAGTCAATGTTTACTATAAATTGAGTGAACTTTTTAAAAAAATTACGGAACATCCTGTATAGATTTTGACCTTAAAATACTTGTTAGCAATTGGGGCAGAATGAAATTTTAAGCGTGCATGAATTTGATTACAAACTAAAAAAATATGGGTGAAAAATTTAGAAAATTTGAAACACATATGGATGTTACAAAGGTATTGGTTGATAAAATTTGATAAATCGGAAGTAGGCATTTAAAAGTGAAATGTAAACATGCAAAATGATACCATAATAAACTTTTCCCATGAATTCACTTTTGCTATTAGTGGATAATTAAAAAAACTAAACAAAAAAACGATACGTGCTTTTAAGGAAATGTAATTCGTTGAAGTTCCTTCGTCTATTTCATTCATCGTGGAGCCCCGATTCTTGAAGAAGTAATTCAAACAAACAAATTGTAATAAAATAAATACTCAGAGCACGCCTACACAAGAGATGACACTTCACCACATGTTTTCAATCACATTTTCGAAGACACTTGGTCCCTTGACCAAATCAACAATTAAATCAAGTCGTCAAAAAGGTCGTGGTTAAATTGTTGAACTTTTCTCACAACTTATATTTGAGAATAACTCACTAGGAGAATATGGCCGCCATGCCAAACGATACAACACTTTATAAACACAATTATCATGCGAAAAACAAACAAACTAGTAATGAATAAACACGATAATACGGTTCTTCACCTTATATACATTAACGATGTTTACTTCTTGCTGACTATTCACGTTAGAAATACACAGTAAATTGTTATCTTCTTCTATCGACGCCATATTTACGCTAGTTACATACTTTTAATACGCATACACTAATATCCACGTGGCGCTTGCGCAATACTCACTAACTCAACTTTACTAACATGGACGGCGCTTCCTGCTTTTTCCAAAGGGTTTCCATCGACACATTTTTTCCTATCGACAACTAAAATTAAGGCTCAACGACATCGTATGACACTTTTTCTTCATATAAAATTTTTATTTTTATTCTAAGGTACTTTAGGCAGATGTTATAATCGGCCGAGTAAATATTATTTAAAATTTAAGAACAAACAAATATCTTAATTTTTATTTTTAATGGGGCTACCCAGGCACCACAAACCTAATCCTCAGGTTTAAGACAGCGAAATGCAAAATTATTTTCTAATCCTGAATTAGAAATAAATATACAGACATTCGTTATCTTCCTTAATGGTCCATAGACAGGCGACGCCACTGTTGCGTTGATGCGTTAGGTGCATTTGACATTTAAAATTTGCAGCCGAGTGAACCATAAACAAACATTTTATAATCTTGGTTTCCCCCATTTTAAAATTAATTAGCTATCAAAAAAATTTAATTAAGCGATTTTATGACCCGATAACCTTAAAAAGTATCAACACTTTTTTTTAACTTTCGCCTACGACACTTATAAATTTTCAATAAAATAAAATTCAAACTTGATAAAAAGTTTATTTCCTTAAATACACATAATGTAATTAATCAATCACGGTACATTCAAATTGTATTCCTACAATTATATTGCAGACAAATTACGAAGAACAATTTTTTTTATTTTTTAAAAAAAGTTAGGGTTTAGATTATTTTTTTCTTTTGCCAGTTTGAACAACTTGAGCAGGTGCTTGCACTGAATACACTTTCTGCGAGTACTTATTAAGAAAATGAAGATGTATAATCGAGAATAATAAACTGAAACATTAAATTTTATTAAAACGTAATGTAATTTTATTTAATTTAAACTTACCAACTGGTTGCACAAACACGATGAATCAAAGCACAAGACGTTACGGCAAGAAACAAACAGAAAAGAACTGAAACATTTAAATCTAATCATTATTCTTAAAACTAATCAAAAAATATTACCTTCCGGAAATATTTTAACTTGAAACGATTTGCCGAACATACAAGTTTCCAAATTTCCAACCGACGTTAACAAAAATACAAAAAGAAGAGAGCCCAAATATCCTCCAAAAATAGTTCGAATGTGTGTTGCAATTATCCAAGACAAATACATCTGCATACCAGAAAACAAGAATACGGCACTGATAGATGCTAGCAATAAAGAGGTTCCACTGGAAACCGCTAAATAAGAGGTTATGTTATTTTGAAAACCTTAAATGAACCTAAGAATTCTTACCCATAACTTCAAGAAAAATTAATAAAAACAATAATCAAATTATAAAAGAAAATTGTGATAAATAAATCTCCCTTTAATTTCTGTTCCAAAATTCGTTTTATGAGTACGTCAACAAAATTTTTGACAATGATAATATGACATTTCAAAATTGCGCTACAGGGTGCTTCGTAACTTTAAGTAAGAAAAATAATAAACACCCGGTATGTCACACAGCAGAAAGAAAAATAGTTTTAATATTGTACCACTTTTGTATTACATACAAATATTACGAAAAAAAACCAATCAACTATTCACAAGTATTCTTACTTGTAATTAAATTTACATTTATTATCAATGGATAAGTGGTTAAGGTAGTGTAACTCGATATTAATATCAAATGTTTTTAGACTAAAATGTTTTAAGTTAAATTTGAAGGATTTACAGAATGCCGGGTAGCAGATTTAAACCACAGAAAAGAATATCTTTAAATGGAAAGAAGTTTACCTTAATTAAACGTAAGTTATTTCTAAATGAGCTTTTTGGTGAAAAAATTATTAAAATATTAATTAAATATAAAATAAAAAAATTTTGTTAGATGTTAACAAAACATAGGCTTCGTACAGACCTAGCCATAAAATATGCATGCGGCCACATCTTTGCGATTATTTTGTAGGTATTGTGTGGTTGTGCTATTTGGATATCAACCATGTGAACCATATTTTAGTGGCCGCTTGATTCAACATCATGAGCGATAGTAATATCCTTGCTAATAGTAAAGATGCATTCCTTGCTATGAGCAAAATAGAATTTTGTTGCTGATACAGACCACCCGTTGAACAGTCTCTTAAACTGGTTTCAGTTTAGCGGTGTGTGTAATTAAAATCTGAGTTTTTATATAAATTTATTACCATCGTCGTACCATATAATTTGTCTATGTATAAAAGACTACGAAAGAAATTGCAATCGGTGAATTACCAATCTTTTATCCAAATAATCCAGAAATACTGCTCGTATAATAAAAAGTTCAATTGTTTTTGCTGATAGTTCTAGAGAACAATTAAAATTTGAATGCCAGTTGGCATTGAACTTTGTATTGTAGTTCTTTTAGGTTTTGGTTGCAGTTTCTTTGTTATTTTTCAATAAAATGTAATTTTAAAATTTAATCCAAGAAAGGAATTTGAAATTCTGAAAGAAATAAAAATGAAGTTGTTAAGTTGTTTGTACTTTTTATTTTTTCAAGATCCTAAAAATACAGAAATAGTCTACTTATCGGTATATTGAATAAATAAAACGTAAAAATGAAAGTATTTAAACATAATGAAAAACATTACCACAGACAATACTTAATTATAAGTGACAAACAATTTTTAAGCACATTAAATGTTTTTCAACTAATAATTAAAAAGTAGAAGCATTAAAACATTTACACAAAATAAAGTCCTCAATGTACACAAGGAACTTTTAGTCTGGATAATGGATCGGGATAATTAAGTAATTTTCCATAATAGTTAGAAACAAAGAAATAATGAAACTAAACCACAGATACACATATTTACATAAATAACGTACATCATCAATAGATTTCGTGTCCAATCTTTTTCACAATGTACGATACATTTTATAATCTTCAGGTTGTTTGCAAAACAATTTTACAATAGCAAAACAGCTATTTCAATTATTCTTATTAAAATTGGAATAATGAATAAAATACGAAAAAAACATGATATCTTTGCATATCTTAGTTTAATGCTATGCTAAATATTAAAAACATCAAAATTAAATCAAGTCATACATTATTACCTTAACTTATAAGTTGTTAAATTGTAAATGCAGTTCATAGAACTAAAAATTACCATTGCATTTTACATCATTATCCTAAAATTTATCACAAATGAAATATCTATGAGTTAACTATTTTAAAATACTTTATGATGAATGTAGGAAATAAAACGAAATCGAATGAATTATTTGTACAGTGCTCTTGCCTTTTTACTAAACTTCTTTAAGCATTGATAGTGGCTGGGTAGAATCTGGAGATTGTGGGTTATCCGATAATTGGCTTTCGGGAGACCGTTGGAGATTTTCAAAAGCAATACTGGAACGAGAGCATGTCATACAAATGTAGTCTTCATCTTCATTAATTTCTTGAGCAGATAAACCAACACATGCCATATGAAACCATTGTTCGCAACCACCATCACACTGCACCCAATCCACCTCATCACTGGAAGGTTGAAGGCAATTAACACTAGCACACTTTTCTTCTACTTCATCGTCAGAACTACTTTGTCCTTGACTACGTCGTGAATTGTTTGCATCTGACCGCTGTTTTCGAGTCGCATCATTTACATTTTTAGTTTTACGCTTTGTTAACTTTTTAATACCATCGGTTTTAAATTGTTTTAGTTTCCTGACGTCGACTTCCTCTGATCGTCGCTTGCGAGTCTTTTTCAGCAAAGATACTTTTGAGGGACTCTGTAATTTATCACATAATTAAATTAATTTTTTCTTTTTTAATTTTAATTAAAACAATTAATTTGTAGGCTTTCTTATTTTTGGGGTGTACATAAATATCTATTAAACTATTTTGATAATTTGTAAATTGATTGTAAATATTTGTATAAAAGTTTTTCTTAAACTAATAAAAAATAAAATAAAAAAAAAATAATTAAAATTAAAGAAATCACAAAGCAAACGGTATAATTGAAAGATTGAAAAATTGAAACAAAAATTAAATTCCTTCACATTTCCAATCTATATAGCCATATGTTTTAAGCGCCCTATAAATTTTTGCATAATATCTATCAATATAAAGTAATTTAAAAAAGTAACATTAATTTTTAAGTAACAGTTTATTACATTTTTGCACCACCGCACATAGGAGTATTTTAACTAAAAAGCTGGCCAAAAGTCGGATTCTTGAAGTGTGGTAGAACATGATGCAATAATTTTTTTTTAATAGCTCAATAAGTGGTTTATGATATCCTGCATATCTCGCCCCCACAGCCATGCACTGCGCTGCACATAGGTAGCCGGAACTCAATCATCCGTTTAGTGCATTGCATTGTTTTCTCAATACCGTCATTTTTAAGAGAAGTTAAATCTGTCGTTACAATATTTTTTGTGTAGTTAGTGTGATAAAACATCATAGAAATGGAAGGTGAAGGTATGTACGTTATTATCTCGTTACAATAAATTTGCAGACTCGTCAATATTTGTTTTAATTACTAAAAGCAAACATCAAGAAATTTTCTTTTCTTTATAGATCAAAATAGATCAAAAGATTTGAGAGATAAAGTATCTATGGAAGAACTAACTTATGCTGCTCAAATGAGTCAACGTGCTGAAGGAAATAAAGCCGTTTCTAAAATAATAAAAGATATCACTTTAACACCTACAAGAGCTATAAAGTTCGGAAAAGCGATTTCCTCATTAAAACAAAATAAAATAAAAAAGCACACGCCATCTGAAGCCTTAGCTATCTTTGTTGAAGGAAATTTTAGTAGAACACAATGGGAAATAATACACGGTGTAAATAAAAATATATACCCTGCTATTCCCTAATAAGAAAAGCCAAAAAAGATTGCTATCCAGAGGAGCAGTCAATTAGAGTTACAGAGACTCGCGCGGAAGTTCTGCTACAAGATTTACTTAACCACACATCCGTACGGTTGTGTAAATATTTTGAGTTAATTATAAAATGGGGGTGCGATGGATCTCAGCAATCGGAATATAAACAAAAGTTTGAAAGCCATACAGATAGCGATGCAAATATATTTCAAAGTTCTCTAGTGCCATTACGTCTACAAACAATAACTAAAGCTCGCCTCACACGATGCTTGTTCCCCTGCATGTTTCCTTGCTTGGTGCCGTGATGGGTGCGCAGTTGACCTGCACGCTTGGTTGCATGTTTTCGTGCACGATTTCTATGATAGAACCCGTGCTATTTTTGGTGTTGGTTTCCGTGCATGTTTTCAGCGCTAACCAATGATAAAGTCGCGTCGAGCGAGTGCTACCGAGCAATGTCGAGTTTGAATTGAAATGATGTAAACAAATAAATTTATTAGGTTAAACAACCTAATTTATTTTATTATTAAAAATAATAAAATATTTTTATTATATTGGTTATTATTATTGCTTCTTGTTGTTTTCTTTATTTTATAATTTTTTCGAAATTGTTGTTTTTTGGTCAATCATATTTGAAAGAAATTTTCATTTTAAATTGGTAGTTCGATTTGTGTATAATTGCAATTATATTGTTTTGTGTATTTTGCATAAAAATATGCTAACAGCTAATATTCTACTTTAAATTGTCATTAAAAGGCCGTTCATTTTTACAAATTTGCGACTGTCACTGCGTGCGCATTGAAGCTTGAATGACTAATTTCAATATATAGAAAATCAAGTGAAAAACTTAAAAAGATCTAAAGTATCAATCGCTAATGAGATAGTTTACGTAGCTCATAAATTACTACCAACAATGGTGGACGCTAAGGTATGCAACGCAGCTACCAATACATCTTCTAAAATGAGGTGTTATATTTGTGGGCTTACTTCAAAAAAATTTAATAACTTGATAAGAGAAACTGAAGTTGATCCTAATACTTTAAAATACGGATTATAGATTCTCCACGCACGAATTAGATTTTTTACTTCATCCCTCCTATAAGCTCACTGCTTATTTGACTCACGATTAATTCAGAGGTTTAAAGTGATACTGGAAACAATTTCCAGTGGTCATGCAATAGATGTAAAAAAATTTGAAGCCTACACATTTGAAACTGCGACTCTTTACGTACAGCTGTATGCATGGCATCCAATGTCCCCCACTGTACATAAAATTTTAATGCATGGTGCTATAGTTGTTTTGCAATCGATACTACCAATCGGGCAGCTTTCAGAAGAGGCTGGTGAAGCTCGCAACAAGCATTTCAGGCTTTATAGGCAGCACTTTGCTAGAAAATTTGACAGGGTGAAATGTAATAGGGATGTATTAAATAGACTTTCATTATCTTCCAATCCATTTTTAAGCTGCAGTAGAAAACAACCACGTAAGAAAAGCAAGCCGTTCTGTTCGGAAACTATAAGTCTTTTACTTCCTGAATCGGATGAACAAATAGAAAGTAGTGTCGAAGAGGAAGAAGAAGACGAGAAAGAGAAAAAAGAAGACAAGAAAGAGGATGACGATGAAACCGATGAATCTGATTAAATTTTACTAGTTTTACAAGATTTATTTCTTATTTTTATGTAATAAACGTCTAAAAACTTTCTCTATTTGTTTATTTACGATTTTCTACATGATATATATCACGAAATAATTTTGGCCAGGTTTTTAATACCAATACTCCTATGTGCACCGCCTGCTTTAATTACAGCTCTAACATGGATTTGGGTTGGAAACATCATTCTTTCGTCATTTTTACCCAGTCTTCAAAATTTTTATTTTAACGCTGTTTTTGAAAGTCTATGGTGATGAGCTACCTTTTGTTTAGATAAAATAACTCTGGGGACTTAGGAGAGTAAATTTAACAAAGGAATTCTGTCTTCCTATCAAAACATGCATTTTTTGACCTGAACGTAACATGTTTAAGAAAATGTAACCAAAACTTCAATGCAACATTAATTGTGAAAACGTCATTAAAAACATCGATAGTAGTTAAAAAAAAAGTAACCAAAATCTCGATGAATGTAACATTAATTTGTACGTATAAATTACGTACATAACAACCAACCATTTTTAGCGACATAAATATAGGCATATGTTTTGTTTTAATATGAGTCACTATGAAAGTACATCCGTTCATTACGACTCCGCTTACAACCACCGACTGCTTTTAACGACGGAATTTCACACAAAATTGTCCAGTTACAACGACGACGAGTGTTTAAAATATATCATAGGCAAGGAGCTATCTCCGCCCCGCGCATCCCCCTCTCCTGCACGTCGCTGATTGGAATGAGACTTTATTTTACGGCAATAATTTGAAAGTGATGAGCAAGTACATGTACAAAAATGACTTCTACAAATGATGACACTATGAAAAGTATTATATCTCGTTTGCATAATGCAGTCCGTACTTCTTACTATGTAAATGAAAACCAAAAACAATAAAAAATTACAGACCTTTTGCACTAGATATTTCGTTGTTAGTTATATAGATATATTGAGAGGTACATTATGTACGTGCACAGTTATTTTGTTATGTGAAATTTTTTCGAGATGCAATTAAAAATAGCATAATATATTTTTTTAAATAATATACTTTGACTTGTTATAGTTTTAGACTAAACATTTTTAATTTTTTCAATAGTAATTTAGAATTGTAATAATAATAATAAAGACAATTCTAAATTATTGGATATTATAAAACTTATACTTACTGAAAAAAATTGAAGCAAATTATCAATAAAATAAAAAAGTATTATCATAAAGTGACCTCCGCTGCTTAATATTGACACTACATTGTTGAATTTACAAACAACATTTTACTATTCATAACTCAAAATCATCATGCTTTACACTGGAAACAATTATTTTCTAACTTTCTGTGAAATGGATTGATTTAAAAAAAAATTTTACTAGACAAAAGTTGTAATCTGCTAAATTTCCTATCCGGAATGGAGCGTCAGATTTTTTATAAAATGTTTCGTTTAAAAGATACAGGGTTTTGAAAAAAACCAAAAAGAAGCTCAAATTTTTCAACATTTGTTTACTTACTTTAATTCTTAACTCGAAAACCGTTGGTTTTAGACAATAAAAGGTTTGAATCTAGTTTGTAGATTATTTCACGCTCTTGATAACGGCACTAAAGAAAATGCAATTTTAGAAATCAAATGCATTTATTCACCCGATACACAAGTTACTTCTTTGTTAGAGCTAATTGAGATAAAGAAATTGAAGATTTATTTAAAAAAAACAAAGAAAAATGAGATACAATTAAAACGCAATCACAGGTACAACTTTACTTGTAGTATGGTCCGGATAAATCAGCACAAAAAATCCGGAAAAATCAGCACGAAAAATCACGAAATTTGACCCTAAAAAGCATAAACTTAAATAAAGCATAAATAAAGCAAAACCATGGCAAAAAAAAATTTTTAAATAAAAAACAATATACCGCGACCGAATTTTGTAATGAAATTTACTCATGACTTAAATAGATCTATTGTTTTTATATATTTTCAATCAGAAGCCAAAATTTTTTAAGCGTTGAACATTTGGAGATCCGAAAAAATTTGTCTAATTTTGTACATGTGGCGATCGTAGCGGTCAAACATGCAGCGGTCACCCT
The DNA here is from genome assembly GCA_911387805.1 of Cantharis rustica. NCBI lineage: Eukaryota > Metazoa > Arthropoda > Insecta > Coleoptera > Cantharidae > Cantharis > Cantharis rustica. Next base: position 25,210,867 of record OU426883.1, read on the forward strand.
TTAATGGAATAATTTTTTGTGAATGAAAAAACTAAGCTTTTTTGGACATAAACCTAACGGCTAGCTTCAAAGCTTCAATATTTTTTATCTATAATAAATTAAAAAAAAAGATTATAAATAGTTACTTACACTGAAGTCCATTAAAACTGGTTCCTTTTCAGGATCACGAGATACTTGGATAAGTTTCCATAACTGCAAAGTCTCATCAAGTGACACCTCTAAAAGATCGCCTTCTAATAAAATATCTTCCAAAAGTTGTTGTGTTGAAGTTGGCAATTTCAAAATATAATCCCTAGAATCAATGTTTGGAATATGTAAAGAATAAGCATGCTCATCTATTGTGTCATCTTGAGATGAACTGACGGTGGATGTACATTCGCCTACTTCCATGGTTGCATCAGCTCCATCCGGAGTTATTCCACTCCACGAAGCAATATCGTGCAAGTGTTGTTTCAAATCTGGATTACTAGCAGCTTTCTTTAACTCTGAACTGATGATTTTCTCTGTTTTCTGACGAGCAGCTGCTTCCGAATATTTTTGTGTTAAGAGTGATAATTTGGACATTGCAATTTCTATGTCAGTTGTTTGCAGTAGTTGTTTTACCCTGTCTTGCCATGTCATTGCACGTTCTGTTAAACACTGTAAAGCCTCACCTTCTGGTATACGAACCGATAACTTCTGAAGGGATACCAATAAACTTAAAATAACTTCAAGTCGAGGACGTTTTGTACGAAAACAACTTGGACATAAAAATTTAGAATCTTTAAAACCCAACCTAAGCGAAGTAGCAGTAAAATTATTCTTTACTTTAATATTGGCTATTTTTGGCAACGTCACACATGTCGAATGAAACCAATCTTGGCATAACTCACAACGCATCATCACACCAAATGCATTTCGTTGACAAACACAAAACTTGCTATCACTTTCCACGTTAAAACTTTTAGCTGAATTTATGCTCCGTAGCTGTCTTATTCCTTCTAATTCGCGTTCTTCCGCTTCTTTAAATGTGTTTACTACATCCACTGGTTCCATTTCGTTAGTTACCATAAACGGTTGAATTTCTTCTGTGGGTTTCCGACGAGCTTTAACATTATTCAACGAAGATGGATGACGAGGAGATAAAGCATCAAGTAAATTTAACACAGAATTTTTACGTAAAAATATCCGACTGGTTTTATCTTTCCAGTTATAGCCAGCAATAACGTATTGCTCGAGATCGGAGACATGTGGAATGGGCAGAGGTATAGTACGACCCTTTTGAATTAAATTTTCCACAACATTAATGTAAGGATAAAACTCAGCAGCATTAATTTCATCCAATTGTTTTGACCATTGTTTGACACAATCGACAGTTTCAATTAAAAATTTTTCAGTTGGAAGATAAGCGTTGATTTGTTTAGCTTCTGCAAGCAGTAATTCAATCTCCGTTATCAACTCTGGATGGGGTTTACTTAAAATTTCCTGAGCACGTACTTCCCAATTGTCGGCACATGATAATAAAGTCCGTAAATTATTCAATTCTTTTTCAATTAGTATATCCGAATTTAGCAGTTCGCCACTTTCAATGAAGCGATTTATTACATCTTTACTTAATGGTTCGGATTTCTCTCGGGTTTCGTTAACATCCTCTAACCATTTAACTTGACGTAAACGTTCACGCATTATATTTAAAGATGGCAGTTCAATACAAATAGCTTCACCGTGTTCCAAACACTTTTCAATTTCTTCACAACTACATTCTGATAATGACATATTCATGAATATTTCACTATTGACTTCAAATTTATTTGATTCTTCTAACAAATCTCTTACAATTTGTGCCTCTTCCAAAATGCAAGCTAAGCTTTCAATTTCGCCTATAAATAAATTAAGTTCTTCTAAATTTAAGTGGTATTTTCTATCAGTTGAATTTCTGGTACGCGTGCGTGCCATTGTAGAATCAAGTTGTCGTATGACACTTGCACATTTTTCTGCATCCTCAATGGCACTCGATAAAGTGGCTAATAAATCACTTTTCGGAAAATTTTTTTCTTCTGCTTCATCTAAAAGACCTTTTAACTCGTTAAGAGTTAAAGAGGAAGGTACACATGGATCTAAAGAATCTCGAACCTTGCTTAACCACAAATCAAACGCTTCGGCTTTAATTTTCAATTTGTTTAACATCTTTGGTAATTCGTCAAGAGTATAACGGTAACGCAATGTGTGGGTACTAGGCGGACATTTACATAGATCGGAAAAATGCCGTAAACATACGATAGTTTTATCACTACAAGAACAAGTTATAGCTGACAAAAAGCACGTCGTCTTACATACTTCACACTGCCGTTCGTCATCTGGATAAAGTTCAAATGATTCCCTTAAAGCGTTAGTGACACCCTAAATAAACAAATTTTATTTATTTTTATTGCAATTTTTTTTTCTCCACTTACCCAATCTAAAAGATTTTTACGCATACGTTTTTCCGAGTCAACCATTTGAAGCATGTCTTCGTATAACGATGCCGCTATTAATGGAGTCAATTTTTCTGGTTCTAAAGCCATTTTACAGACCAATTCGTCATGTGAAAAAACACAAAAACGTCGTAAAATTGAATAATGTTGAATACACTCCCGACCCATTTTTAGCCAATCGGCGGGAGCAAAATTTACTGCTTCAGCAAAGTTGTACCTAAACAATAAAATGTGATTTATATTTATTTGTTGTGAATATAAATAAATACCCTTGGTTAAATCCAGCATGATAAGCTCGAGGAAAAGTAACCACAAATTCTCCGGCATTTTGATCGGTTCTGAATACTGGAACTCCAGCACTCATTAATATATTTGGGTTCATGATCGTCACTAACTGATGCAATAAATCGGGTTGAGAATGAAATAATTCTGGTGCAGCTGATTTCATAGTCTCTTCGAAAGCAATTGCTTTGGTACCAGGTACGCCATACCTATAATGCTTCCAGATAAAAAAAAAGAAGAAACTTTGATAAAAATGTTATTGTATTTACCATGTCTTTGGTTCACCCCAGTGAAGGTAATTAATGGAATAACTCCAATGATCTTCATTGTGCCAACAAAATGTAGAAAAGCACATTCCTACATACATCCAAGGTACCTATAATATAACAACCTGGTTTATAATATGTCGCCAATAAAATCAGTGAAAGATTGAATAAAAAACAACCATTCAAATTTGAGAATTACATTTTTAGAAACACTAATTACAGATTTTAGACAAAATTCAACCATATCTTTCGAATAATTTATTAAATACGTTATTAAAAAATATATCATTATTTGAAAGCTACAATGAGATATAACGAAAATAGTCAATTTGAGATAATTCATGTTAAAGATTTAAATTGCATTTTTTTTTTGCTTACTAGGTAAACATTAGTTCTAACGTTACAATGTTTTACCAACGTTTATTTAAGATTTAATTTAATTAATTATTATTCTCATTAATTTTTTTTTCGTTAATGATATCAATAATTGAGCTGAGCAGATTTTCGTAAAAGAGATGATGTTTTTAGGATATTGCATTTGAAGAACAACGAGAATGCAGATCTGTCTTTTTATTTGCTGCTTATAGTAGGTGGCCTTTATAAGTTGAATCCAATTCTATATTATCTACCTTTCTGTCTCTCATTTTATATTTGATATTACTCATATTAAATATCTCTTGGTTGTAGTAAGAAGTTCTATAATAAATTTCTTCGCAACAACTTTTTTTAACATGTATCATTTTTACATTATTCCACATACATTCAGTATTTATGAAAAAGTTGTTACCCATTTTATCTAAAATTTTCTTCCAATCAAGAAAATTGTTGGTTTCCATTTCTTTAACACGATATCAAGATCCTGTTTTCTTTGCCAATTTAACAATCATCGCTACTATAGTTGGTACATATATTGGACCTTGTTTTAGAAACCTTTTTATCTCTTTCAATGCAAGAGTGAATGAAATCCCCCTTTGTTTTCTGTGTGGCCTAATGTTAAGTATTTATATACAAATTATTCTTGTAATGTCAAGATTTTAAACAGCATGTAAATACATAGAAAATATATACTTATTTTAGTTTTGAGCCACACAGTTGCCTGGAATATACGTGGAATACACGAACCGCCAACTCAATGCAACTTTGCACAAATTGTTCCACGAGAAACATAAACTATAATAATAAATTAATTTAAATGATAATAATTTAATAATAAAAACACGTGGCACTCGCGGGTTGTCTGTAAAGTCGGTTTACGGACAATAATTTTACGTGATAACGTCATAAGAAAACATTGATGAAAAATTGCATACTTTTATGAATTGAATTGAATTATGTTTATGTAACAGATAATACGAATTAAAACTATGTTATTACATTAACCCTCAATAGTCAATAGGCTAGTGCGTTATGTGCATGAAACATAATCGCATCATTTGGTGATCGCGAGATCAAACCTCATGCTGGACAAGTTTTTTTTAATGGCATTTTATAATTCAAATGATGTCTATATATAATGCAAAGCCGATCGTGCCTCTCTCTCGCTTGCGGAACGTGACAATTTTTCGTGCGTGCAGCCGGTATATCAATTTATAAGACGTTATCACGTCAATAATAAAATAACAGAATAGCATAACTTTAGTTAAAAATAACTCGGCAAAATATTAAGTGCATAATTTTTGTTATCATATTGAACTTGATCTACTAACAAAAATTTACCTGCTTAAATCTCTTATCATGCGCTTTATAATGGTTTATATATAGTAGGTACACTACAGTGTATGCCAGATCTTCGTGGTATCTATCATCGCCACATTTGTAGTTTCTCACTCACATTACAAACCATACATAGTTATGTAATAATTGTGTAATACTACTTAATATCACCGACATTCTTGTTACAAAAAAAGATAATAATACAGTGGACACAAAGAGCATTCAAACAGCCTCTTATACAATTAGATACTCTAGATAAATCTGTCGATCTTATTAAATTCAGAACTCTGATAGATTATTTTTTTAAATATTTTGGCAATGAATTATTTAACGACATGCCTTTTTATACGAATTTATATGTAAATACAAACCATGTATCGCAATTCAAACCTACAGATGTGGATGATAATAGTTTTTATAGGTATTAATAAAAGTAATTGGTAAGTCATAAAATTCAGTCCACGAGAACCCAGTGTATAGTGTACATGCCTGTATTTTCGTGTATAAAAATCAGAAAATTATGAAATTTGCTAAAAACACTTTTTAAGATACCTTTACACTATTAGATTTTGTCTAATGTAAAAATTTTCGCGTTTACACTACTCGATTTTACATTGGACTACATCTGTTGGATTTTTCATTAGACTTTACATTGAATTTTTAAGGAATAGGACGATGTCTATTTGTATTGGATTTCTATTGGTGAGCATGCGCAGTGTGATTGCTTGAGTAGTTTGACTTATGGTTGATTTTATTAACCTCAAATTTTAATACTTTATTGACAACTTATTTTAGCTGTTTACAACTTAGCTATTTACGTCGTCTTGAATTACGCAATTTACGAATTACACAAGTTGGAATACAAATGATACGCCAAATACGTACTGATCGACATTTTTCTAATATAATTTTATTACATATATTTATTATATTATAACAATATTTTATAATCTTTGTTTGTCATGCGTGTACGTAACACCAAGGTGCATGTTTACCACAAAAATTAAACATAACCAAAGCTTTTAACATAATTTTGTTCTCAGCACTGTCATTTGTCATTACAAATATCCAATAATGTAAATGCGTTTATATTCGAGCATTGGATATGAAATCCAATACAAATCTCGAATACAAAAATCCAACACAAAATCTAATAGTGTAAAAATACCTTTTGAAGACACTAATACGAAATTTAAAAAAAAGTAATTTTTTGTCCAGTCAAAAAGTCGGGTCTGAAAGGATTAAGGAAAAAGTATGTAGTCCTTAATTTATTTGGTTTGTAAAGTGCAGTTTACCTTATGCGATTTTACGTACGATTTTTCTTGCGAGTTTCAATATGATAGGTTTTGGTGGTGTTCACGTTATGCGATTTCGAGCAATCACGAGTAACTACGATCGAACTCAAAAATATTTTAACGAATATTTGTAATAGAAAATTAACCTAAAAATGAATTTTTAAGTCTATAGTGTGGTAGTGAAGTAGTATGTAACAAACTAAACATAATATTAATTAAAATAATGAATTTTAACAGTTAATATTTTTAATGTCAAAATTATTTCTTGACCAAGTATTCTTTGGTCAACGTGTTTATCCATGATAATGTACATCTACCAACATAAACAAAAATACAAATTTGAAATAATTTGTCAACAAACTGTCAATTATAATTAGCAGGGCTAGATTTGTCGGCAAAGTAGATTTCATTAATAACAGCAATCGCAAAGAAAATAGACATCGCCCTATTCACAATATTTCCTTACAAGTTCGTTTGCAAGTTCATCTTCGGGCCGTGTCGTATGCTAAATTGTATAACGTGAACTACAAAATATTTGCTTATGACAACTTGGAAGCAAAATCGCATAACGTAAATGCACTTTAATAATGTCCTCTTTCATATTGCACAAGAATCTTTAGTGTAAAACTTGAATTCTGTAGGGCACTTTTAACGTGCTACATTCCTAACTACAATCAGTACGTTTATAACATTGCTATGAACGATAACAAAAATTTTAGTGAAAATCCAGTTGCATATAGTGTAAATTTTACAATGCAAATATGTAAAAAAATTAATACAAATATATCGATTGTTTATACACATTACATTAAACAAGTCAGAGAATAAAGTTATGGCAAATTGTTACTGTGCTAGAAAAATAAAATGCCATCACATCACAAAACTTGTATTCCCTATTCGTTTTATTTTTATGTGGTAAATACCTTCATTCCAGAAATGTCTGCATTTATATATCCTAATACGGAACCTTCCAGGACTGGCAAATTATTTAAATTCCACTGGGAATCTGCATATTCTATATCGCCTGGCAGTAGATTAATTGACGTGGATGTCGGGAATCCAGAACCATGATCCATTGTATGTAAATCTGCTCCATATTCAACTGTAACATCTTCATCAATGGAAGACACAATGCGCCAAAATTCCCTTTCTACATCACAAGTTCTAACCAACTAAAATATAAAATTAAATTTTGGTCAGTCATTTGAAGTAATTCTTACATGTACAGGCGAATTGAAGTAGTCCGATTTAAATTGATCGGCCATTTCACCAAACTGTTGTAAGCTGTATTCACGTTGAGCTTGTTCAAATCCAAAAGCTTCGGTCGGTTTTGATACTTCCACGGCTACACAACTAGGACAGCGCCAATCACCTTTAGGAATTTCAGTTAAAGGTGGCATAAGGCAAAATGTATGGTAACTATCATCACAACCATCGCATAATAGCATGGACTCTTCGACATCTCCACGTGAACAATGTTGGCAAACATATTTTGCAAGCTACAAGTATTTCAAAATAAAATTAATTTAAGCATGGAATAAAATAGTTATACTCACCGGATCATCACAATTACTGTTTTTCAACTTCATTTTTCCCTCATTTTTAATGTTATAGCCTGCCATTTTTGGGCCTGCGCCGTAAAACTGTAATCGCTTGAGTTCCTTATTTCGATCCGATTCGGCATCATCCATAGGTTCTAATTTTACAGGTGATGTATCCTAAAAATGTATAAAAATATGAAAGCAAAAATATGATTAAAAGACAATTTACTTTTGTGTTAATCTCTGACTTGGAATCAGGGTCATCTTCGTATCGTTTTGATCGTCTAAAATGTTTATCATTAGGTGGTTTCACATTCATGCGTCCAACTATTCCATGAGGCTTATAATCCCGATCACTATCTGGTGGATTGTTTTCGACGCTCTAAAAATTAAGCAAAAACAAAAATAGAAACTGAGAAATTGAACTGTTGGAGTAATACACACAATACTGACTGATTTTCCGTTTTTGAATACATCGTATGGATATAGTAGTCTTTCATAATGCGTTTTTAGAATGGTTCCTATACCTTTTCCAACTGGATACCCCATTAAACCGGCGATTTTCGACCATTTTCTATCTTTGGAGACGACATCTGAACCGCCTAAAGATTTTGTTATCAACAAACCAAAAGTAAGACGAAATTTACAAAATTTACCTTCTTTTTGGACTAATCTATGTAAAGTGTATAAATCTAATGCTCTTTTTTCTACCATAGGGATCCGAAGTGATGATCCCTGCAGTTCCCAAAATTTTGCTATTTGATCTAAAAAATTTAATTTGACTCTTGTTTTAGCTTCCAATTCATTCAGCCTTTGGATTCTAGGAGTAAACCTAAGTTTATCGACATCGACGGCAAATGGAGGTTGCCAATTCTGAAATTTAATAAAAATACCTACTTAATCATCAAAATAAAATAAAGATTTTCTGTTGGTGGTAGTTTGTTGAAAATTTCTTTTAGATAAAATGTTTGCACAATTGCACTTAGGATGTATGCAAAACAAGAAATTGCTAACTAAGCTCTTCCCACATATAAAGCTGCTTTCTTGCATAATCTGAAGATAACAGAATTTATATGTTGTGCACTTATAATTCATGATGTCGAAATTACTATTCCATTTCCAATCAAGTTGACTGGGACAGACGAATCAAATAAAAAATCGAAAAAGAATTTTCTTGTTGTCGATATACTCATAGCTTAATGTATTTTTTAAATAAACATCTGCATCATTTGAGCAACCGTGATTTGTTTCCATTTATAATATATTTTTGATAATATTAAAAGTCAAATGTTCCAAGAGATAATGTTAAAAAATTTTGATAAAAAAAACAATAGTGAGATAGAAACGTAATACGAACAAATTTTGAATAATGATAATAATACTTACGGCAGGTGGTTTGATTTTGCATATTCCAGTGCTTTCGGCAGCAGGTCTAATTTTATTGATGTAGGCTAGAGGATCTTTAAATTCTTCTTCGGATGGATAGAAGACGGGAGCTTCCGGTGGAATTTCAAACTCAAAACTTTCCGATTTAACAGATCCTGCAGGATTTTTCGATCCATTTAAAGGAGTTTTAATAAGGTTACCATTTATTTTATAATCACTCAATAGAGAGTTTTGGTTTGAAGACTTCACACTATTAGAAGAATTTTCTACTTTGGAAGTCATTTTGAACACTTTTTCACATTATGGTTTACGTATAAAATTTGTTAGTTATATTTTTAAAAAATCGGTACGAACTGATTAAACTTGTGTACGACCGTGCGATTGTTGAAATATAAAAGTAACAATAAACAGCAGCACAGTATTATTACACTTATTTTTTAAGAATATATTATATCTCAAAGCACGTTAAAACTTGAGCACAGGGCGGTAATAAAATCAAGAAAAACCGATTGATGTACGAACGAAAGCACATACACCTTCAATTATATCAAAAAATAAGAAAATATTCACCTTACTCCTGATACACCTATATATGTATATTTATGTACCACACAACAATATTTATTAATTTATTATTCCTCATGCATGCATAACACTAAAAAATTTTAATAGTTAGTTTCACATTTAATATTGTTAAAATACGGCGCGACTACAACTTTATTTTATTTGTTATAGAAATTGCTTCAAAGTACATTTTGTTCACCCCACTCAGAATTGATTGCATCCATGAAACCCACAAAACAAACATATCCAAACAATTTTTACCAAAACTTGGTTTATACCATTGCAAAAATATTGCACTTTTTCTCTATTAAATTGCTTTAACAAAAGCGGCTGTGATTTATTCGTCCAATTACAAATACGATAGGGTTTTTGACTTATGCAAAAGTGTATACACGGTTTAGGTTAGAATTACTAAAACACTACGTGATGAACAATCGGCCAAGCAAATACTTACTTCAAAAGTGCCACCTTTTCATGGATTTTTGCCTTGGTCCAATGGACTAGTCTGACCGAGGTTGGACATTTCGGGGAGGCAGGGAGTGACTAGCAGGTGGGTTGGTATTGTTAGGTATGGTTCGTGTCCCCTACGAAAAGTCTCTCGAGGTTGGTAGTACAATACATTAATTAAAAATGAAGGGAGATCAAATTTGCACATTATGAATGAAAATCCGATTTTATCTTCTACTTATAAGATTCAAAAACAAATGACTTATCGATTAAATTTTATTTGTTTTTAATCAATCGAACGTCGTTGCAGTTTTCTGACTTAACGATCTGTCTTCGGTTTGTTTTTGTTTTTATTTTGGCACTTGCCCAGGCTTGACAGTTTATTATCGCGATGAGAACGTGTTATAAATAGAAATGACATTTACTTTAATTTCCAGTATTAATTTCTTACAATTATAGTTTTAGCAAAAATGTTAGTAAGTGTAGCGCAAGAATTTCGTAAATTTGCACGCCATTGTTATACCTTAAAAGTCATACTCAAAGATACTTTGAGATCGTTGGACGATATCAGATGTAACCCTGTGTTAGGAGGTACGTAATTTGTGCACCTAGTCCTAAATTTAACTATAATCACTATTTTGACTTGAAGGTGAACTTAAAGAGAAATTACTAAACCATGAGTTTATCACTACGTTGCAGCATGTACTCGACGACTGTTACCCCGTCTTTCTTGTTTTTGGACAACATTGTCATGCAAAAGCTCTCTTTATCAATTACATATTAGAACAGTCGGTATTACCGTTACACAGTTCCAATTGGAGATGGGTAAATCATAATTTTCAAAGTTTGTGTATCTTTTAATTGATTGTGAACGTTCAGGTTAGAATTTCCTATGGGCACTCGAAAGAAATTCGATTAACTCTTGGTCAAGAATATGAAATTGTAGAAAAGCTGCAGGCACACGAAGGACCCTGGATTACCGTTCCTGAAAATGATATATTACGATCCAACGAAGAATTAGCCGTAGAACATTGCCCAGCATTAGACATCAAATTAAATAATAATTTTTTAAAAGATAAAGTTAATCTACTAATTCCACCCGATTGTTCGTGGGAACAATTATCTGAAATGCTAACTAAAAGTTTGGATAATGTTTTACCTGTGATAGTATATATTATTAGCGAAGACGTACTGAATCAGTCGGTAAGGAAATTTTGATAACTCTTGTTTTACTGATTTTATTTGTTTTGTTATTAAAGCACATACACGAAATTTGTAAGATTAAAAAAAATTTTCAAGACGTTCCTATCCTTTTTGTGAATATGACAGAAAATGAAGCTTCCTTAACTTCCGAATCCTTAACAGAATCAGAACAACACTTTTTAGAACAAGCAACTAACGCTTCACCATTAAAAAAAAACATTTTTTCTGAAAATAAGAACAGCAGTAGGTTTAATTCTGTAACAAATCAACTTGTAAGATTAGGTAATTTTGTGTAATCTGTGCTTTCGTACAGTTCTTCATTAGTAAATTTTTTGTTTTTCAGGCTACTTAAGAGAAAGCGATGAAAATCATTCTACACAAGAATCTCATAACACGGAATCGTTTTGTACACAGTGTACCGTGATTAATAAGTTTATTAATGATTACGAATGCAAAGATAAATTTGTTGAATTTGTTCAACGTGCTCTAAAGTCGTATCTTCTTAAAATGTCTTCTATGTTAAGTGAAGTGAGTATTTTTTTTATTTTATGCACAAATAAAATTTTCTTATTTTCATGAATTTCGAAAAAGAAAACGTAGAAATGTGCTATACTTAATAGACTTTTTTGGATTTTTAAATTGAAAAGCATTTGTGCTATATTTAGTTTAATTAAGGCAGTCAACCCTTGTGATATGTGGAAAAAATCAAAAAAATTTTTTTTTATAAATTGATTCCTAAACGTGTAGAATATGCTATATGCTATAAGTAAAGTGATTTTACAATTTTCTACAAACATTTACACTTTAAAAACATTACATACATTCTACACGTGAAGATATGCTGTCTTTGCAGAACTAGCGGTATACCCTTTTCATCACTTGGGATTGAAGCGGAAACGGAGCCAGCATATTTAAAGGACTGCTAAGATGAAGAAGAAGGAATTATTTATTGCCCAGGCATAGCAGATAATGGTGACTAAAGATTTTAATAGCATTACATTCATTCGAATTGAGCTGTCTCATTGGGACTTACAAAATCCTTTTTGGGAGAGGGATTAGTCCTCTTCATGTTACAGATCAAATAATTCAAATCTTGTAGTTTCTCATAACCTGGGATGTGACTTCGCTTCTTTTACTATTAATCTCCATCTTGTGCGATTTACGTAAGCCTGTCTCCAGTTCGTGACTCCAATCAATCTCAAGTCCTCCATCACACCGTCCCACCATCGTAGTCTCGGTCTTCCTCTAGGTTGGACTCCGCCAGGTTTCCACAACGCCACTTTCTTTGTCACCTCCTCGTCGCTACTTCTCATAATGTGGCCCAACCATTTTATTCGTTACACCTTTATAAACCTTACTACGTCTTCGTCGTTCATTTCTCTCTGAATCTCGTAGTTCATTTTCGCTCTGTGATCGTTATCCACCCTCGTTGGGCCCAGAATTACTCTCATTATTTTTCTTTCAAAGACTCTAAGGTCCTCTTCTTCTCTTTGCGTTAGGCACATTGTTTCCGATGAGTATGTCACTACCGGCCTTATCAGAGATTTGTAGATTTGGATCTTCGCGTGCCTCGATATTTGCTTGTCTCTCAGTATCTGTCTATTTGCGAAGTATGCTCTGTTACCAGCTTGAATTTTTGCTTTAACTTCTGATGTTCTGCTATTATTGCTATTTATTTGCACTCCGAGATAGTTGAAATTCTTTACTTGTTCGAAACTGCAATAGTTTATTTTCAATTCGTGCATGCTATTGTTGGCACTTCATAAATTTTGTCTTTCTCTCGTTTACTACAAGGCCCATCTTCTCTGCCGCCTCTTTTATTGATATAATCTCTGTGTCATCGGCGTATGCAATTATTTGGCTGACTTTATTAATTATCGTTCCGGAACAACTAGCTTCTTTAACTATTTTTTCAAGTATAATGTTAAACAATGTGGCTGATAAGGCGTCGCCTTGCCTAACACCACAGTTCACTTCAAATTGTTCTGTTTCGCCTGCCGGAGTTTTTATTTTGACTGTTGTTTTCTCCAATGTCATCCTAATTAATCTGATTAGCTTTGTTGGTACCTTCATCTCTTTCATGGTTTCCAGCAGTTTTCTCCTGTTCACCCTATCGAATGCTTGCTTAAAATCGACGAATAGCAGGTGCATGACCATTCCAAATTCTCTGCTCTTCTTCGTTATTTGTTTCAGTACGTGTATGGTGCCAACCGTTGATTTCTCTCTTCTGAACCCAAATTGATATTTACCAATCATGTTGTCCTTGTATTCGACCAGTCTGTTGTGGATTATCGAAGATAGTACTTTGTAAGCCACGTTCAGGAGCGTTATGCCTCTGTAATTGTCACACACTTCCGCATCACCTTTCTTCCTCAATGCTATGATGATGCCTTTGCTCCATGCTTTTGGCATCTTCTTCTGGTTCCAGATCTTTTTTGCAATGCAATTGCAATTTTTTTCGTAATTTGCTGTCTTATTCCCTCTGTTGATGACTTTTGTTTGATATCTGCGACCACGAGGTAATGATCCGTGTCAGCATTGGCTCCTCTGGTGACTAAAGATATTAACTTGATTTAAATCTTAAAAGATTTAAACTATGAAATATTTTAAATCGTATTTGAACTTCTTTTTAAACGCGATTTTCTTAAAACTACTTTTTTCTAACTGGTCTCCACGATATTTCAAAAACCGTACGACCCATTGCTTTGAAATTTTAATGGTAGATTTGGAACATGTATGCTCATCGATTCAACTAGAAGAATTGAAAAATTCCTAGCCGTCTTTTTTATTCGTAACAAAATAATCAAATAAAATCATGAAATTTGAAAATTAATTTTCAAAAACATGTCAATTATTTAATTACCAATATTTTTTAATGATTCTAGTTTATTCGATAGCCACAGCTTTACAGATTGAAATGCCGTTTGGTTTTTTGATTTTAGATAAGTCAATAAGCCGGAATCATGGAGACCGTCAACAAACAATCTCGGCTTTTGGAGTAATTGTGATGCAAATTTTAATCTGAAAAAAATCTCACTTAATGTTGAAATGTCAATAAATATATAGAAAAAAGTTCAAACCTCTATATTTTTATTGTTTGTCATAAAAAAAATCCCAAAAAATAACTTAAAAATCGTCACACGGGGTGACTGTCTTAAACTACCTAATTTGGCATGGCTGCTACTTAAGTTAAGCTTTGTTTTTTCAGCAGTTTGAAACTAGACATGAGCCATGCCAAAATTTGTTTATTTTAACTTTATTAAAAGCTGGAGAAATTTTATAATTATCGTAAGAGAGGAAAAGGGAGAACATATAAACTCAAAGTCAAAATGTATTTATTAAAGAAGTAAAATTTCCAAAATTACTAATATGTTTATAAATTAATTTATTACAGTTTTTGAAATTCATACTTCTGCTACACGTAATATATTTTTTGCCTTGTTTTTCAATATGATCTGTTTAGCGTGTTTGTGCTTAAAAGAACCAGATATAGAAAGAATATTCAAAATTTTTTGCAGTAAAACCATAATTTAATTTTCAGGTTCATAATTATTGCCTAAAAAGTTTTGTTTTAACTGCTTTTGACATGGCACGAGAAATTCAAATAACACCTCGTCGAATCAAATATGCGCAAGCAACAGAGGGAGAGTTATATTTGTCTCTGATGACAATAGCAGGTCAAAAGCAAGAAGAAATAACGCGGATTATTCATTCGACACTCCAAGATATGAAGTCAAACGCCGGTCAAATTCTGGAAGATTATTGTTTTCGTCAGGGTTGGTTTGGTTTACCTCCGCAATATTCTTTTCATTTTTACAATTTTAGATGCAGATGTGCGTCAGCAATCCTTGAAACACACCACTAATGCAATTCAACAAATAGTTTTAACAAAGTTGGGAAATTTAGTTGCAAATCAGTTAGTGAAATCTGTTGGTTGTTTACATGAAAGCTTCACTGGAACGTTGCAAAGATGTTTAAAAAGTTTAGAAAAAGATTGTCACGACCAAGACAGTGGAAGTTTGCTTGCATCTGATGCGGTTAAACAAATTATAAGTGCTGCTTACAGCATTGAGTTAAAATCGTCTACATCGATATCGGTGGTTCAAACTTTCATGGAACGATTAAGAAAATTGTTACAAAATTTTCAAATGCCTTGGGCAGCTTCTTCTCCACTTCAGTGCGACTTCCATTGGCAATTACAGGTGATTTCTAATACGATAGACTCGTTAAGTTCATCAAAACTTGCTAAGACTGTTTCGACTCAGGTAATACTTGATCAAGCTTTTTTTAACTGAAATATGATATTTGATTGCTTTGTTCAATTGTTAACAGTTTCAAGAAGTTGTAAAAGGCTCTCATGAGTCTTTCCAATCGGCAATGCGTTCATTAGAAAATCAATTGACAGGTAAATTAGAACAAACTGAAGAGCAAAGAATTGCTATTAGGAAACAGTATGCTCCTCGTTTTGCTAGGCTTTCGTTAGAGAGTACATCTTTATGCGATGTAATACGTTTTGGCATGCCTGTACAAAATAGAGAAATTGGTCGAGGGCAATATGGTGTTGTGTTTGCATGTGACCGGTGGGGGGGTGTCGATCCTTGTGCCGTAAAATCTGTGGTACCACCTGATGATCGACATTGGAATGATTTGGCAATGGAATTTTATTACACACGGTGAGAAGTAAAATATTTTGCAAATTTAAATTTACTCTTTTAAATATTTAGCACAATCCCAGAACATCCACGAATTGTTAAGTTAAAAGGTTCCGTTATTGATCATCAATATGGTGGTGGTTCTTCATCGGCTGTGCTCTTGGTGATGGAACGAATGAAAAGAGATTTGTATTGTGGCTTACGGAGTGGTCTTAAATGGACCGCACGACTACAAATTGCTATCGATGTTATAGAAGGAATAAGATATTTGCATTCTCAAGGGCTCGTACACCGTGATATTAAATTAAAAAATGTTTTAGTAATTATTAACTTTTATTAACCAAAACTATTTTTATTTTTACTTTAATTTTTAGCTTGATAATCAAGATAGAGCTAAGTTAACAGACTTTGGGTTTTGCATACCAGAAGCTATGATGTCTGGGAGTATAGTTGGTACGCCAGTTCATATGGCTCCTGAATTATTATCAGGACATTATGATTCTAGTGTTGATGTGTATGCGTTTGGAATACTTTTTTGGTACATTTGTGCAAATCAAGTGAGGTTACCCTATGTTTTTGAACAGTTTCACAATAAAGAGCAATTATGGACCAGCGTTAGAAAAGGTAAAATTATATATTAATAAAATTGAAGAAAGAAAATTTTTATAATATAAAAAATGTATTACCAAAATATATTTCTGCACAGGGTGACTTACTTATGCCGAATTTTTTATTCTGTTCCAAAGGTAAAATTTCATTTAATTTTTGTTCTCCCACTGAAAATGCAGTTAGTTTGAAGTTTACAAGCATTTTTTTTTTAATTTCTCAGCTGTATTATAATAGCAGAAGGTTGCTAGTATTCTGATAATGTACGATTTAATTCAATTGTATTTTAAAATTTTAAAATAAAATAATTAGCCAGCGGAATGCAGCACTACAATTTATTATGCATTTTGCAATCACTTTTGTGAAAAATTAAAAAAAAATCTTTTCATGTATTGTTATCAATTGGTTATTGTTATCAAAACTCCCGAGTCCCAATGCGATCACTGTATTTGAATTTTCAGCAAAATTTTTTTTTTATAATGATATTTATCTCAGGCTTCTTATAATTTTAATAAACCATTAATAAAAATACCGTAACCTGTATTGGGTTTTGTATGTGTAATTTCATAGCAATAACAAACATGGTTAAAAATTACAAATTATTGATAGAAAAATACATATTAATAAATAAAAATATGTATTTCTGCGACTTAATCATCCAGCTTTTTTTTAGAAAAAGTATATTAATATATCAAAAAATGGCTCTCATTGATTTATCTGTAACAAATAGTTTTTGTATTTTTCAAGCATTACATGTTTTTCTCTAAGCCACCTGACCTAGTAAATTAATAAAATTAATAGTTAGGATAAACTCGATTGTTTGCTATAGAATTTGCTTCAACTAGTGTGAATATAAAACTAAGAAATACTAAAACTAGTAAGTAATAAATCTTATAAATAAAATAAATTTGAGATATTTGAAAATGCTTTATTTGTTTTTCACAAAGTATAAATTAATATTCTTTGTAATTTTATAATCGACTTTATACTTTTATTTGAATTATGATTAAATTATTTCAAAATTAGGAGCTCGCATGGCTCAGGGAGTACAATCACTAGCTACGATTATAGAATCGTTCTGGTGCACCAGCATTCTGGTGAATATCTTGGTATAACACTCGGGGGTAGGTAATAAATAGGCAGTAGAAGTGTAGTTGCTATCCACATAGCTCTTATAATATACCAAATGGGTTGAGAGTTGTAACTGCTGTTCTCGTAGTGGTGCAATTATTATTGCTAACGCCATCATTTATTTTTATTGTTAAAATTATAATTATAAACAACCATTATATTATCTTTGTTAGTAATCGTACTTGATCTTATCAGTTGTAATTATAACTTTCCATCTATTTTATTGAAGCGACTTTAAAATATGACTTGGTGTATCGCTCCAGATCCAGGCAGAGTAGGTTGAATATTCAACCTTTATTCAACAAGGCAGCACCAAAGCAAACATTTTGCTGTGTTAAACAAAATTCAAATTTTGAACAAAACTTTAAAAAATAACGTTAATAATTACAATTTAAAAAAATATAAAAATTTTCTTTCTTTCATTTTTTATTAATATTGAACAATTCTGCACAGCAAATTTGTTTCCATTTTATAAAATAAAATTAATTTGAATTTTTAAGGAGTTAGACCTGAATGCCTACCACATTTTTCTGAAGCTTGTTGGAATTTGATGGAGCAATGTTGGGCCGCCGAACCATCGGCACGTCCGTTATTGGGTAACGTTCAACCCATATTGGAATCTATTCGTCGCAATGCAGTAGCAGAATCAGTTCCCTCAGGCAAGTTACCTATTCGAAACTGTAGTCCTCCTTTTCAGAGACGTAAAATACAATACGTCGATAGTTATTGTTACGACAGATATCCTCTTGTTTTCTTAAGAGAATTTTAATAAAAACATAATTTACTTGTTAATGTTAAAAGAAAAATGTTAAGTAGAAAAATTTGTTATATTTTACGTGCTCTTTATCTAATTGTTTTATTATAGTTTTGATATTAAAGAAATGTTGGTACATATCTGTAAACTGATTTTTTCTTCCCTATTACAGATCCGTAGTTAACAGAGAATGTGGAAATTGAGACTAATTTCATTTTATCATCTTAACTTGAAAAAAGGTTGTTGTAAATAATGTATAATTTTTATTTTATTTTCTACTTGAAATAAATTTTTAAAAAGCTGTGTTAATTATTTGTTTGTATTACATTTACTTGTTAGTTGTTAACACAAACTTCACAGCAACCCATTTTACTGACTTTAAAAAAAATAAACAAAAGAAATGTAGTCTAGGAGCTACTAGCTTGTAGAAACATGGCAAACTGATTTTAGTATATATTAGCCTTTTTATTATTACTTTAGTATATTTTAAAGCTGCTAAATTAAAATAGTTTTTATGTTTAATAATATGGCTCTGATCAGAAGTTTTTTATTGTTTATATTTTTTTCAGCCGAGGGTTTTTTAAATTTTTCTCTTAAGGCCAAAATAATTATTTTTTTTATTTTTATCTACATTTATATATTTTAAACTTTTATAGTCCATAGCAATGGCTTGATGTGATATTAAGTTACAGAGCGAAGTTCCGAGTTTGAATAACAGACTTTAAGGAATTTGTTAGCTCCTCTCTCCTACAAACATAAATAAAGACGATCTTGGGACATTGTAGCAATAGCAACCTACCCCTTAAACTATTTTTGCAATAATAAAAGTACACTACAAAGTGCAAGATATCGATTAATTTGAGATAAATTTTTTTTTTGTCGTGCTAAAAATCTAAAAAGCTTTAAAATGCCGATCGCATATGTCCTATAAGAAAAATTGTTTATCACGTCGTATCATATAATTGCAAGTATCTGGTAGGCCCGGTCCTAAGCTCACACTATTGAAGCTATAGTATTGGTGTATCTGGCATCATGGTCCCACTGCTACATTGCGCTATATGGACCAAGCTAAAGGCCAGTGCCTACGCTATAATACTTTGAAGTAGATACAAATAAAAATATAAAACGCGTTCATTTTTGCAGCTGTAATTGCAATTTTAAGTGTAAATAACAAAAATTTATTGTCCGCTATATTAAAATATTAATTATATTATACATAAAGAAAATGTTATTTACGTACATTAAATTTTGGGTAGTCCGGGCCTACCTTGCCCGTTCCTTAAAATCGCCACTGGGATTTACCTTACTGATTATTTAAAAAAACTGCCTTATTTAATAACCCTGCTAATGCTAGGTGCTAATGCCCTTGTTGATGCACATAAAAATAAGAAAACATTTATACAATCTTTGGATAACAAGAACATGAAGTTTTTATTATGCAAATCCTTTTATTGTAAACCAATGAGATTTTATTTAAGTGAAGGTCCTATTTATCGAAACTTTTATGAGTTACTTAAAATATTAAGTAGGACACGAAATTGTTTTACTTTCATAAAAAATCCTCTTTTCCAAACATATTAATTAAAAAGATTTTTAAAAATAATATATTATTTATTAACAGTTACACGAGTATAAATATACAAAATAATGCAAATATAATATTTTTGTAAACAATTTCTCCCTAAAAAAGAAAGAAACTTTACCTTTTAGATAAATTCGACTTTAAAATTAAAGGATTAGATACTTTAAAAATACTTGGTAACATAGCTGTCAGCGATTGAAATACGTCGCTGGAGATTCCCTAAAATAAAAAAGAAATTGTGAAGAATACACCTAATAATTCACAAAATAAATTTCATAATTTCAGTTTAATTTTAAAGGAGGGCATAGGGGTGATTATCTTTCAGAAATAGTATCCCCTAAAAATTAGATATGACCACTCGTTTTACGAGCCTAGCTAAAAAACTGAATTTGGGTAAAAATATTTTTTTACTAAAATATAAATAATTTTTACATCAGGGCTAAATTTTTTTTACTTAAAATGAAGTTTAGTCAATCTAACTTAGTTAAGATAAGTTCATTATGATGTAAACCCACCTGTGGCAATAAAAACTGTAAATTTTTCAAATCTGAACCACCCCACGAAGCCATTTCAATCATAAATCCTTTGACACACTTAAAAACCAATTCTGCACGTTTTGCACACCATGTAACCGTCATTTCCTAAAACATATAATTTAGAAAAAGAACTTCGATAGAGTAAACCTTTACTTCTGTCATTTCATATTGGAGCAACAATGGAATAGTAAGAGAAGTAACATCATTCGAACAAGCAGTTTTCAAAATATTGCGTAAACCTAGCACAACAGGATGCCTACTATTTATATCATTTCCTCGCAGACTATCGTCGCTTACAATATGAAAAATGAGATGAACCCGAGATAAATTTGAATGTTTTGTAACATAAACGTCGCCGGGCTGTAAATGTTTACTATTGGCACTTCTATTTTTATTAACAACACAATGTTGCTGAATAACGTCCGATATTTGTTCTAATTGGTCATCTATGTGTGAAAAGTGAAACTCGGTAGAGCTCTGACAAACTTCCCTAAAATCTAATTACAAAAATTTAGCGACATATTGGTGAGCGTTTAGAAACGCACCTTTGGCAAGTCGAGAACCAATAATATTATCAGTCATCAGAACCAAACCACATAAATCGTTTGAATACAATCCTAACGCTCGTTGAAGTACTTCAGGTGTCGTATCAGATCTACAAATATTTAAAAAACAAAATGTTCCCACATAGAAAAAGTTTCCTTACATTTCTTCCATTTTATCGGCGATGCAAAAATCCATTACATTCGTCGAAAGTATTCTAATGTTATGCATCTGTTTTAATTGAGACCCTAAGTGTATAGTAAAACTTTCTTCTAGTACAGTCGATTCTAACAAATTTCTAGTAGATTGTTTAGAGCCCCATGTTGGATACGATGGAATGACAGCTAATGGGGAGTTTCTAAAAGTTTCAATAATAAACATAAGAAAAGATAAGATTAATAATTTATACTTAGGTGTTGGTAGAGAACTATTGGCCTCATTTTGTTCTAAAATTTGCATTACCCACTCTCTGTACTCTCTCCGTTGGGCTTCTTTTATAGTTTCTAACTCACTGGTCAGCTGAACTTGCAAAAACGTTTGATCTTCGAAATGCCGAGTAGCAATTTCGTTTATTTCAAATTCTGTCATATCTTCTTCTAACCTATCAACTGCTTTATTCATTTCATCTGTTTGTCTGTTAATTTTAAATATTATGAAACATTAAAAACTAAAAAATTTATTGAAACTAACTTTTCAGACAATATTGATATTTGCTCATCTTTTTCATTCACTCTTTGGCGTACAGTATTTGCATAAGTGTGCTCCAATTGAAGCATAGTTTCGAGTGCCGGAGAATGAACAAGTTTATGATATGCAGTAGCAAACAGTTCTTCATCCGATGCGCACCCCTTTTCACCATATTCTGCCGTTTCCTATGATCAACACAAAATATTAATTTAATGAAGTAATTAAGAAAAGGTGGATAGGTACCTCGCGCATTAATTTCTCCCATTCTTTAGTAATATCTTCTACATCCTTAATGCTCTCTTTATAATTTTGCGTTAATTCTGATGTAGCATCACCATAATAATTTACAAAATATTCGGATAAAAATTGAGATATCTTAAATAATAAATCTACAAATGAAGTAATATAGAAAAACTACTAGATGGACTATCGGTGCTTATTTACCATCGTAGATGTACAGCGGTAAATCATATTTACTAATTAAAATGTAAGTCAATTCTTCGGGTGAATCGATAAGTGGAACGTCTAAAGTAACATCGATGACATTTTCCGAGTCCTTGAACATATACCGAAATACGTGGATTATTTCTTCCATTATTTAGCAAGAAAGTTTTTGATGGGCAGCTAAACGTCAAAATAGGTTATAAACAGAATTTCTCAAACTGCTGTTGCTGTCATTCAGCGCATTCAGCGATACCCAACCCGTACTTAAATTAATTCCGCTGTAAAGTTAAAAATATTCAGCTGGTTTATTTTCTTCGGCTGGTTAATAAATTCAGCGAGGATACGTTTATTGATATTGGGTTTAACACCGATTAAAATTTATTAAAAAGTCTTTCTTTGTTGACGTTCCATGTAAACGCATGCATACATTTGTGGTACATTTTCGATGGACACAACGTAAACACAGTAAACATAGAGATACATAACCTCACATTTAGCAAAATTGTTATCAAAATTTATCAAGAATTATTGTGTCTTTCATAGCAGCTAGTGTAAAACAATGATAACGTTATCCCAACGCTTGAAAAAACAACAATCTCAATCATCTTCCTCTAATAGAATATCGATTCGCGATAGATTATTACCTAGGGAATTACAAGAATTGGCACAAGTACTGCCCAGTAATTGTACCATACACCATGAAAACGTTAACGAGTTAAGTGATTTTACGTTAACCATTAGACCGACAGAAGGATATTGGTTAGGCGGATGTTTTAAATTTTCTGTTATTGTTACGGAAGAGTATAACATGGTGGTAAGTTATTTTCTTACAACCTCTTTAATATTGATTTACTTAATGTGTTTAATATCAGCCTCCGATTGTTAAATGCCTTACTAGATTATGGCATCCAAACATAAGCGAAAATGGTGAAGTTTGCTTGTCTCTTTTACGTGAACATAGTGTAGATGGTCTGGGTTGGTCTCCCACTCGAAGATTAAATGATGTTCTGTGGGGTTTACTAGCCTTGTTTACTGTAAGTATCTTGTAATAATTGGAATTAAACTAAACGCTTGTTTTATTTTAGGATTTACTAAATTTTGATGATCCGTTAAATATCGAAGCAGCCGATATGTACAGAAATTGCAAAGATAATTTTCAAAAAAAAGTCACCGAATTTATAGTTAAATATGCCATCGACTAACATTTAATAATATTTAGTTACAAAATATTACTCATTAATTTGTTCCAATTGTGTAGTTTTAATTTTATTTTTTACCAATTATTTTAACTTATGTGGCAATTATACATCACATTTTACCACGATTGTAAATTACTATATTTTAATTAGTCAATTTTATTGTAACTGTCATTTTTTGTGTAATTGTAATATTTAAATTTCATATTATCATCAAGGCTTTACAAATTGCTGAAGTGCATCTTGACCTTTATAAAGATCACAATAATTTATTGAGAAGGTAGCACTTTCTAGTCAAGCCAAGATTATAATAGATATTATAAAATTTAATTAGGTGGTTACGGGTCATTTATACTTAAGGGAGGAAAACACTGTAAAATTTTTAAAAATTTACTTTTCATATTTTAAAAGATTTCTTGTCTTTTCTCGTTGTCTTGCATGTGGAACTATAAGGAATAGTAACTTTGGATTCCAATTTTTTTGAATCACAAATTTTAACCTGGTTGATAGCAAATCGTGAAAGCTGTACTTCTAATTAATATGACTAAAGAATTTTGTTGCATGTTACAAAATACATGGAAGTATTTTTGGGTTTTGTACACCCGGTATATAGCCTACAAATAATTCGAATTTTTTTTTCTATTGTATCATATAATCAATAAAATGTGCTGAAGATTTGAAAAAGATGTGTTGTGTACTTTCCCTATAAAATTATTGTATAAAATACCATTATTTTTCGAGCTGTTACAGTGTTTTTTCCACTTAATTATATTACCACCCTAACTGTTGGACGAATTGGAAAGGAATAAAGAATCTCTCTTGATCAAACAGTTCTGTAAAATTTGATCATATCAGTATTTCAGAATAATCAAAAAATGCACTACACACGCTATAACAAAAATGCACAAAGTTATTATAAATAAAATAAGTACATCATAAATATAAATTTTGCAAACGTTTTTACCATATAGTGACAGTCATTGGCTTAAGGCAGTCACCCCGTGTGACAATCATTTTTTAACTTACTTTTTGGGATTTTTTTTATGACGAACAATAAAAATATAGAGGTTTGAACTTTTTTCTATATATTTATTGACATTTCAACAGTAAGTCAGAATATTTTCAGACCAAAATTTTCATCACAATTACTTCAAAAGCCAAGATTGTTTGTTGACAAGTTTGTCGACAGTCTCCATGATTCCGGCTTATTGGCTTATCTAAAACCAAATGGCATTTCAATCTGTAAAGCTGTGGCTATCGAATGAACTAGAATTATTAAAGAATATTGGTAATTGAATAATTGACATGTTTTTGAAAATTAATTTTCAAATTTCATGATTTTATTTGATTATTTTGTTACAAATAAAAAAAACGGCTCGGAATTTTTCAATTCTTTTAGTTGAATCGATGACCATACATGTTCCAAATCTTTAAAATTTCAAAGCAATTGGTCATACGGTATTTGAGATATCGTGGAGACCAGTTAGAAAAAGGTAGTTTTAAGAAAATCGCGTTTAAAAAGTTCAAATACGATTTAAAATATTTTATAGTTTAAATTTTTTAAGATTTAAATCAAGTTAATATCTTTAGTCACCAGAGGAGCCAATGCTGACACGGATCATTACCTCGTGGTCGCAGATATCAAACAAAAGTCATCAACGGAGGGAATAAGACAGCAAATTACGAAAAAAATTGCAACCGAAAAGTTAAATCACGACGGGGTAGAAGCAAGGAAATATGTAGAAAAGTTGAAAAGCGAATTAGAGGGGAAAATGAGTGGTACGGCGGTCGAAATTGAGGAACAATGGAAAACAATAACAGAGTGTATTTCAGAAAGTAAGCAAGAAATGGGATACAGAGAGAAGCAAAAATGGAAGAAATGGTTTGGTTAGATGTCCCTTAAATATGCTGGCTCCGTTTTTGCTTCAATTCCAAGGGATAAAAAGGAATACTGCTAGTTCTGCAAAGACAGCATATCTTCACGTGTAGAATGTATGTAATGTTTATAAAGTGTAAATGTGTGTAGAAAATTGGAAAATCACTTTACCAGCATATTCTACACATGTTTAGGTGACTTCCTTAATAGTTAGCACGATCAACTGTTAAGAGACAGATCGAATGGATATGAGAAACTTAAGAAAACAAATTCAGTATATTTTATTTGTGAAAACTATGTGCATTTCTTTATTGATCTAAATATTTGCAACTTGAACCACAAATCTGTCGTTTTCGTAAAATTTGAATTTGTCAATTGTGAATTCATCTTTATTTTTGTATTGAAGGCTTGTTCATTTGAATTAACTTGTGAATTTGCAAATTTTGTGATTTCTGATTTTATATTTTTTAATTTATTTATATTCTTACATTAATTATTAATAAAATTTTAGATTAATTGAGTAACGTAAACGAATGAACAAATAAACGAACTTCTTTTAAATAACTTCTTATGATGTTTACTTAATTGTTGTGTATGAAAAACTTACTGAATGGAAATACTTACAGTTAATTAAAGTTTTTTTAATTAAGTATTTTAAGGCCTACATTTATTTTTCTAGATTGCACCCAAAGATTTTTTAGTACAAAAAATCGTCTTGATGAACATCACCGTTTTACTGGAATTTTGCATAGTGAATTTTGACTAACCACTTCATTTTATGAAGAGTTTTTAAGGTAGGTGGTTTGCTCTTGCGTGCCGAGGGCGGATGGTTTTGCTTCACCACCCGAATCGAACCAGTGATCTCTGCTTAGTAGTCAAAACATCAGACCGTAACCCTTCTCTGCTGGAATATACTTAACTTAAAAATCTATTGAAAAAAATTAAAGTTTTTATTCATTTGTTTTTAATTTTTTTTGGTTTGTGTGGGTCAGAGGTGGGCCCAACTTATTTAAAGCGTTCTTTATGTTTCTAATTTCCTTCTTCTTTAAGAGACTGTGATGACTTTTTAAAAACTTTCTGAGAAGATATTTCCAATTATTCATTAATATACTTAGCATTTTTACTTTTCTTTTACTAATTTTCTCACACTGCACGCCGTCTCTGCAGAACCAAATGGGCTCAAGATGAGAAAACTCCGTATTCGGTCCGATAAGTGCAATCAAGAAATACATGTTCTAGTGAAAGTGAAAGCCATAACTAAGCAATGTTATCCCCGGTGCGAACGAAACATTTTAGCTTCCCTGACTAAGCGGCACCCGCATTTTGTTTGAACTTTTTGTCAAAAAAATAATGGCGTTTAGTTTTTTTGATTCAGGGTAGCCTACCTACAGGGCCGTCTTAAGATATACGACGCCCCATGGCTGCTAAAATTAATGCGCTTCTTTTCATAAGAAAACACAAATATAAAATAGAAAAATAAACTAAAACTTTGGAGCAAACAAAAAACAAAAGTTGTTAAATAAGTCAATCTTCTATATACAGGGTGTCCCCGTGACGGTGGAGAACCTTTGAGGTGGTGATAAAAGACACTTTTCTGAGACAAATTTTCAAATAAAATTTTTGTCCAAGTCCAAACCCATGGAGGGTACCCCCTCCTTAAAGCAATTTTTTGAATTTCTGATTTCAAACAGCCATAGCTCTGATATTCTTAATTTTTTAGGCTTAATGGATTAGAACTCTTTTAAAGATCATTCGCTTATTTACAAATTTCGAGTTATAAATTAAATTAAGGGTAAAAATGTTAATAAAAATCAGGTTTTATTTTTGTTACTATTCTTGAGAACCCCGTATTTCTTAAACGAAACGCCTTAAAAAAAAATCTGACGGCCCAAACCGGATAGGGAAAAAAGAAAAAGAATAGGGAGAAAAAATTATCAAAAATGAAAAATCGTCGATAACTACTTTTTTACATTTTTTTAACAACGGTGAAACTATAAAAAACTGAATTATAGGATTTAATATTAAATTTGTAATAAAATAAAGAAGAATAAGTCTTATTTTTTTATTATAATATTTTTAAGTTTATTTTTTAAATTTAAATTTTGTCTAAGCATTTTTGCGTGCACGAATGCTCTAAGCCTCACGCAATAGGCAAAATATACCGAGGGAAGGTATTTCTGAATGTAAACTTTGTTTATTAAATGAAATTTTGAGCATTCGTATGCGTAAAAATGCTCAAATTTGTAGGAAGTTTTAGGATGATGGGATGTTGATTGCCATATGATATGGTAAGATTTTTTAATATAACTAATCGTTAGTTGCTTGCTGCTTTCGGCCTAATTTTTCTGGGAGTGAGAAAAGTAAAGCATTCTTATACAATCAAGTTCTGTTTTTATTTAACTACCTAAAGTTTCATTTAGACACATCACGAGGTTTTAGTTAGGTTATTTGGTAAGCACATTATTTAATTTATTAATTTTAGAAAAATTTTTTCAATTTTGTTTGGTATATTTGCTCTTAGTTCTTTTTATTTTTACTGTTATACATAACTGATGATCGCAAATAAACGTGAAATAAAAGCTTTTATATTATGTTACAGGATTTTTTAATTTTTATCATTTTCTATAGTATAATTTTTTCAGATTTTAATTTCTTGTTTATTCAAATTTTTCTAAGTTCAACCCTGTTCAATGTGAATTTTTGTTATTTTGGTTTCTTTAAATATTATGTTTTTTTGTAGTATGTAATTATTTACTTAACAGTTAAAATTTATTATTTTAACATTTTGTTAGGTTTTATTATTTTAACATCACATACTACTAAATACCACATAAATACTTAAAAAGTTCTAGAAACTTTTTTAAGTTATTTTCTGTTTTTATTTACTATTACTATTTGTCGAGAGCTGTTATTTCAAGCGAGTACTCATACATATGATATATACTATTTCAGCTCCCCGACTAGCAATATTTGTATTGTACAAAATGAAAACTGAATTAAAGTTTAGAATGTACAAAATTAGATAATAAAATTATTTTATTCTTTTTAAAGAACCATTTTTATTTTTTATTTTTTATAGATCGGGGGCTAAAATAGTGCCAATACGAGATTGAATATTTTTCGTCTTCTTATTTTAGACGGTGGTGTTTCAAAGCCATTATTAGTACTGTAATTATATTAATTGTTTTACATCTGGTGTAGTTTGCTAAGTTGGCCTTAGATGTGCCTGTAACTCTGTGTTACAGCTGATGATAGCAATCATCAATCAGGCAGAGAGACCGACAGAACAGAGTTTGCTGTAGAATTTTTTAAATCTTGGCAAAATTCATGAAATGTTGAATTGCACAAGTGACAACAACCCAAGAACCAATCAATTTTTAATTTTGAATGCAAAATTCCTATTGTGGAAAACATTACAAATGTTGCATTTTATATAATTCTGCAATTGTATATGCAAACCATGTCGCATGGTATTACGCTGCATCATTGTGGTATAAATATTTAGATAAAGCTATTTTTGTTCATACATTTTTCGTTAAATCAATATTATTTTTAATTAATAATTACGTTTCTCGACCCTGTATTATATTAAAATATAAATAAATATTAAAATGTTTTTATTTATTATAAAACATTGTACAATATAATATAAATACTTTTGTTAGTATAATTAAAGAAAACATTTTTCTTTAAATAAAATTGGTTTTCAAATTGCCAATATTTATATTTCAAATGTATAATAGTATATTATGCAACAAGGGGATAAGTGACCAATTTTTGACCTGATGGTAAAGGTTTGTTCGCACGAAGCTTTAGCCGAAGACAGCAATTACCCTTAAGCAAAGAGTCCTTAAGTCAAAAGTCACTTTATCCCCGAGGTGCACATACTATTTTTTGCAATTGCGAGAGGTAAAGTAGTAATTCCACCAATTACGAAACTTAAAGCATAAACTTTAATGTTTTAATTAAAAACACCACGAGGTGTTGCCACCTGAATACCCGAATATCTTCAGGAATTACTTTTTATTTTTGCCCGCCGTGACTACTTTTTTTCCCTAGAACCAAAAAATGCCATTTTTAACCCGCAAATTGGGGTGGATAGTGACTACTTTAGCCCCGCAATTGCAAAAATTTTTGAGCATGTTGTGACTCGTAGTTATGAAACGTAAACATTTCATGGCGTCATGTTTCAAAATATGTTGTTGTTTATAGAAAATGAGGAACCCCACATATATTTATTTCGAAATCTTAAAATGCCGCTATCAGGACTTTTTTTGGAATAAACAAATTAAACAAAATATTAAAATAATGAATTTTAATTGTTAAGTAAAGAATACATACTTACATAGAAAAATAATATTTAAAAAACAATAAAAACGACAATAATTTACATTTAACAGGTTTGGACTTGGAATATTTGAATAAACAAGAAAAATAAAAATCTTTAAATACTCACTAAAAGTTTTGATAAAATTATAATAATATTATAAAAATTTAAAATAAAAACTTTTAACGTGAAAAAAAGACAGGTCTCCTCATTTTCCATAAACAACAACATATTTCAGTGAGTATTATATAGATCTATAACGATGGCCTTGAGGCTCTTGAAAACAGCCCTAGGAGCCAGGAAATTTACACGGAACTTTGCCTTTAGGAAATATTTCAACCAATTTCCCTTAGCTTTAGGCTTCGTGAAGTGCGCAATTCAAATATTCTTGAAATTGCTCTCGTCCTAGGGCAACATTCCGAAACATGAGGTTCATCCGGCCTGCATGATTTAAAATAAATTCAGTCTATATACGGTTTTCTTCTCTATTCCTATATTATTATTGCAAGTTATTGGATAAATGTTGTCTTTGAAATAAACTGTTTTGAAATAGACGACGTTGGTAGTTGGAAATTTTCTTGTAGAGCGATAAACCTTTGGCAATTTCGAAAATATTCCTTTCCGAAATGAGAAATTTATTATTTCGGATAACCGACAGAAAATTTGCTCTTTTATAAATAATTGATGAAGGTAGGCATTTACTTATACATGGCTGTTGAGGTCCCATTTGAGTGTTTCAAAGCAAATAAATTGTTTTTTAAACAATATTTATATCAGAACACGGATATCTTGTTTATGTCCTTTGTTTAATTTTTCATAATGTTTTGCTTTTGATTAGAAAAATGGTCGGGTCAATATTCCACTTTTGATGATGCTGTTTCATCGAACACAAAATTTTTTATCAGGTATTTAAATATTGGTGATTATTTATGTTAATTAGTGCAAAGAGGTAACACAAGGTGTAGCTGCGTGTGTAAATATTGGAATAAAATTATCGTTATCAAATTTTCATCTATCAATTTTTATCAGTAAACTGTCGTTTCACGTGCTGTTACAGAGTGACAAGTAGGTAGTGGTGGTTTGTATGTGGTATGTCTACATGGGTGCTGCTATTATCGTAAAAGCCGCGGTTGTGACTCGTTCTTCTAAACAGCGATTTTCAACTGTTTCATCCTGGCCGCAAACCTCTTCAGTTTCAAAGCGACGGAAGGGGCAAAGTAGGATTTTTGAAATGGTACGTGTGGTACTTCCTGTTTTTCTTTTCTTATTTTAATTATTGCACCAATGATTATAAGTTTAAAAATTGCGCTATCGTATTTATCTTTCATTTTAATATTAGTTATTGTTTACATTCATATAGTTATCATTTTGATAACAAAGTGGATATTTCACTGCGGAACAATTTTTAACTATATCATGGGTATCCCAAAAAGTCGGTGACAATTTCAAAATTACCTTCCAAAAGTTGCGCAAATTTCCATCAGATATTTTATTATTTTAATTTTATTAATAGGTAGCTATCTAATTATTATAGTGTCTGAATGTCTTTGCGAAGGAAAGAATGTTGCACCTTGTAAAATTTTACTCTCCCGCCTTTTCGGACAGTTTTTTCAACAATTCACTATTACCTCAAAACAAAATATAATAGACCAATACTAATACTAATGAAGTAATGACCAAAAATGATCTCGATGAAATTTTCAAAAATTTTTTTTTCTTCTAATATGTGAGATAAACTTGCAAGGACAATATAATTATTATAAATATTGATTAAATTTAGGGGTTCCTAGTCGATTCATAAGTTACAAAATTCGAAAAAATCAGGTTTTGTTTTATTGAAAATTTGTCAAAGACACCGTTAAAAATATTTAATTGTGATTATTTTAAGTTTTTTTGAGGTTTATCATATTTACTTGAGTTATTTATAAAACTTATTAACTTTTCTCAGCAATACTACTAGAAAACCGGACGAGAACCTATTTATTTACATATCTCTATTACCATGTCAAGAAACCGATAAGAGCGATTAAAATATATTTTTTATAATTTAATATATGATCATTAGCGTTATAATTCTGTTACATCATGCCAAATTGCTAATCAATATAATTGCTTACTAATATTTTATAAATATACTAACTTAATATGATGAATGATATAGTATGAAAAGCGTAAAAATTAGCTTAAAACATTATTTCCCAAATTTTTGGTCGACATATCTTATTAATATGCTCCGATAGGTATAAGGTGATTCAATACCCTTTGTCTGATTATCATAAATAATTATTATATATTTAAAGTTTATTTATTTTGATTTATTTTAAATCCAAATCAATACTTAAACTTACTTATTAAAAAATTTTTTTTTTGTTAATTATGCAGACATTTATTTTATTTACCACGGATTGTACTTAATTAATTATTAGTTAATACTGATAATAATTGTTAATACTGCAATAGGGAAAATGTTGTCAACAGATAGTATAACAATAAAGGATAACAAAAAACAAAAAACTTATATATAGATAAAAATCATTCTTCCTGGATATATTTTTGAAAATATAAACATGTAAATATTCAACATTTATAAGAAAATTAATTAACTAATGAATGCACGTTTCTTAAGAATCTGTTAATTATTTTGTCATAAATGTTTCATAATTAAATGCTTATATTTTCAAAATATTTATCATTAATAGCTTAAGCCACCTCATTTCGTAAATTAATTATTGCTCACCTAAATGATTTATTTATTTATGTAGTACTATCCGAATTTTTTATCTTTTTTTTTCTATTGTTTTTTTCTTGAAGTAAGTTCCCTTATGTAAATATAAAAAATATTTGATTTAACCTGTAAAAATTTTTTTAAAGCGGTTTTGAAAAATCTTTTTTGCATCACTTTTGAAAGAAAATTTGTACCACTGATTTTTTTACTTCTTTTTCTTTTTGAGCTCATGTGGTTTTTTTATAAGGAGTTAACAATGTCTTATTTTGTAGATGCTACTATTAAATTTAAAAATATGTGGTTTAAATAATAGCAAAAATTTTCTGGTAAATATGCTGAAATTTAAAATCTCCTGCGGCACCATAAATAGTTAAATTACGAATATAAATTTGGAGTAGATGTGTAGAGGTTCATTAACAATATAATAATAAGTAATATTTTTTAACATTTATAGTTATAGGAAACAATATATAAAAAATAATAATATTATAGTAACACAAACGTTAATATAAAATTAGTGGATGAGTCACGTGCGTTTTTAAAATTTTTTTTGTTTCGAGTAATAAAGTACGTTCATTAGCATTGCATTTTTTTAAAAACATTAATAGTCGTCATTATGGTATTGAGTAATGGACCTTGGAAGGGTGAACATTGCATATAATAGTAATTATAAATAAAGAATATTAAATTCTAGACGGAATTTAACTATTATTTTCTTTATTTCTTTCATTAATATCTAATCTCAGTCACCCTAAAATTTTTGCTAACCTGAGCAAACCATTCCGTTTTAGAACTTTGTTGTATTCGATTTTTTGTTGTTTCATTATCATCTTGGATATTTTATGTGTTTTATTTTGTTTTGATTCACCAGAAGTTTAATCTTTTTGGTCTCAACTTACCCTTCTTAATTTGCATTTTGTTTTTGACTTTTGTGTTTTTAATTTGTTGCAAAAAAATTATTTATTATTTTTTTCATCTCTTAATTTTTTTTTTTATCTTATCTGTCACATCTCATAGCGCTTTCTAATTTTCTCATTGCTAAATTGCTTCTAGCAACAAAACACATAGTTAGCTGATTTTTAGATGAGCAATAATGAGGAGTAATAAGTAATGATTTTTAGCTGAGGAGTTAGCTGTGTCAACACGTAGTTGACTGCTCAGTAATCAAATCAAAATTTTTAGTATTAAAAATATGGAAAATTGTAAAAGGAAAATTTAAATTATGGCTTTTAAATTCACGAGACAAGATTACATTCAGGAATTCTTATCAATTGAACTTATTTTAATATCGTTAGTCATAAATAAATTGTTTCATACTCTTGTTATATCGTAAGTATCGATATGTATATTTACAATCGAATTATCATGATTGGTAATATAATTTTTTGACAAAATTGGTACTATAAATAGAAATGCTTTTATAAATGTTTCGAATACATTAACAGGTTTTTAAAACTGTAAAATATATTACTGAAAGCACAGTTTTAAATATTGAAAAACAATAACCGAAGATCACGTAAAATCTTTGCTACGAAATTTTCATTTAAGGCAGTATTCTAGTTTAGAAAGTTGAAAAAAATCGAAAATTTTTGTTTTTATATTTCGATAGTTTAGATATTCAAGAATATCTTTTTAAAAGGTTTTTTTGAAATTCGAATTATTTTAAAAATTATTGTCATTTTAGTGTCGTGGCAACTCGACCGGTTTAGATAGAACGAATCTAAGAAAAGTATTAAAAAATACTCTTTATTGTTTTTCTGTGTTTTTTAAACTTTACTTATTTAAATATTCAATTTGAGGTAGAAGAAGGCCCGATATATGGAGCCGGAATCGTTGATTGAAGAAATGTAAGTAATATGTATTGTTCTATCAGTTAGACTGCCTGAAACTTAACTTAAATTTTTAATCGTGTTTTTTTCGAAACTACTTTTTTCGAAACGGTTGACATAAAATCTCAAGTTCTAATTGACCGATTGTCTTGAAATTTTGTATGAATTTTTTTTTTATAATCCCCCTATGGTTGGAACCAACAAAAAGCATAATTTTCAATTTTTACTATTTTTTAAAAATTCGGAAAGTTGAAAAATAACTGAAAAAATCAACTTTTTTATCAGAGTAGCCGCTATATCGCGAGAAAAATCTTTTTTTTCATTTTTCCTGGTTCCTACCATAATGACATTTGTACTGATAAAGAATCCTTTTTTTTTATTTTTTTCAGATGACCAGAAGGGTTGGAATCGTGTCAACCAGAACACGCTCTGTTTTTTCCCTCTCTACTTCAATAACGTGTAACTTTGTGAAATTTATTTATTTTCTTTGAAAATTTTTTTGTGAATTCCTAAAATATATATAAATGAATGACAAAAAAATGTATAGTTAAAATATTAATTGCTTTTCTTTTATCGACCGTCAAAAAATGTCCGAAATTCAGGCTTCTAGACTAGAATACTGCCTTAATTAGTTTAGCTTTTAGAAAACGTTTCAATCTAAGCTCATTTAGAGAAATCCTTCTAAGCTGAAATTAAAATTAGTGTGTAATGTAAGCCAAAGTTAAGTTTTAAATTATTATATAATAGATTAACGAGGCAAATAAAAGATAAACTAAAACTACATATAGAGGTTTTCTGAATTCTCATCCATCTACCACTTTGTCCGACATAAATATTTATTAAATTAATAGTTTTTTTTTTTTTAAATAAAACCCAAGTATTATGGTTAGGATCGTCGATAATAATATATAAATATATTTTTAATAACATAATTTAATATTATCACATATGCTTTTAAATTAATCGTCAATTTACTGACTTCTGAATAATATGCAATTCATTCTTAGTTTTTTAACGATTTAGTTACTACCGCGTTTGATTAAAGCATCTATCGTAAATTAGGTTTACTGAAAGTTGTAATCACGAGATTATGAGGCAATTTTAATAATAGATTAAATCATACACTGTAATTTTTTTAAGTAGCTAAACGTACTACTTATTTTATTTTTGAAAAAATAATAATAATATTAAATTAAAAGATTAAATTAAAGTGTACTTTTTCAGTTTTGTTTTGAAATAACCAAATACTTTTATTTCGAAAACTATAAATAAGATATTTAAAAGATATAATTATTATTGTTATGATGATAGCGATTCATTGTACGTAAGTACACTGTAAAAAAATAATACGTTAAAATAATAATAATAAAACAAAAAAAATTTAACGGACAACCAAAAATCAGAACACAAATTGAAATTGAATTGTGTTACATTTTCAAGACACGCTGTAGATATTATGTACACGTAAAGCAATGTTTGCAAAAATTTATCATAAATACAAGTTTATTATTTGATTGTTTAAATAAAAAAATAAATGATAAAAAAATAAAGTTTTATAGTCAATACGCTGCATGTTATAATTTTCATTGAAGTAAAACTGTAAACTTAGATAATGAGTTTATCGGGGATCAGTGGAACAATTTTCTACGCTTTATAGACCAGAACTTTCCGAGTAATAATGAGAATGTTTGAGAATAAGTTCACGATTGAAGTGCAGTTGTAGAATGCAAAGGGATTTATTTATTATTGAAAAATGAAGTATGAAAGAAATAATAATTTATAACCTTGTAAAATGAAATGCCTTCAAACAATTAAATTATTATTTTAAATGTTACATTTAGTTAAAAATGTTGAAAATAGACATAAAATTAAGTTTCGTATAATATTCTTTATACGCTTGGTACGCAGACAATGCAACAAGAAATATGCCGGTGCAGATGAGCTTTTCGGGTTGGTACTACGTCACATTGCGGATACAATGTGCACCCCATTGAGTCAAGCAATCAACGCATTATTCCTAGGGGTTGCATCCCAAAATGTTGAAAACATTCAACAATTCAAAACAAAAACAATTTTTGAGAAGAAAAGTGATAAATTCTGCATTACTAATTAAAGGTCAATTATCCTACGATGACAGTTTTCTAAAGTCATAATTAATTACCTCGAATTGAAAAATCTACTATAACAATTCGGCTTCAGAGAAGATGTAACGCTATTTTCGGTTTGCTTTTGACTATAATCCAATAAGTCCAAGTTTTCTTCCATACGGTCGAAAGCTTTGGAATTACAAGTCCGGACAAGAAATGGGTCTAAAACTCAAGACACGAATACAAGTCATCAATTCTACATTTTTACATCTACACGTTTCCGTATAAGTGTGACGAGGCTTAAGGTTGGGCTTTTTGCTTGTCTTGTTTGTGAGAGCAATGTGCCTGCATTTGCACCAACGATGGCTTGAAAATTCGATATGCGGACGATTTCAACACATTATATTATGTATCTCGAACCGACCCCTATGATTGATTTGGAATATTTAATTGACTATTTCCACTAAATAGGCCAGAACCCGCGCTTATCGCACGTGGTAAATTGAGTTTACCACATCAGAGTGGCAAATGCTCGAAATGTAATGTATTAAAATAATTTTACAAACTTTTTTCTCACACTACTTACAAAATAAAATAAAGCAGTAAATTATTTAATTGAAAATGAGTGAAATTAAAAAAAAAATCAATAACGGCGTACAATTTAATAACGGGTAACCTAGATTCTAAAAATTTGCTAAAAACATGTTTATTTCGTTTTCTAAGTTAAATAATTAGTAACCTTTGTTTAAGTTTTTTCTTTTTATCTTCCTCTAATTTCTTTGAATTTAATTGTTTTCTTACACGCTAACTGTTACATACAAAACAAAATATTGCGAAATTTCTGTATTTTATTAAGAAATCTTCTATAGTATAGTAATAAAATTAAAATAATAAGTAAGTCGTAAACAAATTATTATATATGTTACGGAAAAAATACTTATACCGGTCACTTATGGCAGTCACCCCGTGTGATATGTCGAAAAAATCAAATTTTATTTTTGTATAAATTGTTCTTAAACATGTGTAGAATATTTTGCTAAAGTGATTTTCTATAGACATTTACACTTTAAAAATATTACAAAGATTCTACACGTCAAGCAATGCTGACTTTGCATAACTCGGTATTCCTTTTCATCTGTTGGGATTGAAGTAAGAGCGGAGTCAGCAGCTTTAAGGGACTTCTAAGATGAAGAAGAAGGAATTATCTATGGATCAGTCAAGCAGATTAATGGTGACTAAAGATTTTAACTTGATTTAAATCTTAAAAGATTTAAACTAGTTTAAATCGTATTTAAACCTTTTTCTTAAAACTACGTTTTTCTAATATCTCAAAAACCGTTCGACCGATTGCTTTGAAATTTTAATGGTAGATTCGGCACATATTGATATGGTAATTTCGTAGAAAATTCCCACACACTCAGTCTTGCTCAGGTAACCCTGGATTGCGGGTGGATTTGATAATTTTTCAAGGGTCGAAGGGTTCTAACTTTTACAATTTAAAATAAAAATTTTTTTGTCTTAAAAATACTAAGTAGTTTTCCAAAAATTAATTAATTGCATTCAAATTCAAATTTAATAATTTATTGTAAAATATTATTAGGCTCGTACTTTCGATTTTACGCTTATCCAAATCGTCCGCTTATCAATATAACCATTCGTTCCTACGGATGCAATAATTTTTACACTTTCAAGTTAAAACAATTTAGGTCCAATTTATAACTTGCAGTTATTCCTTTTCCAAATCAGCGAAACCAATCAATCCACTACCGCTCGGTAGCAACTTATCAAAAATTATCCAAATCTCAAAAAAATATACTTCCAAAATAACGCAATAATGCATCCGCATCAAATCAATTTATTTAAATCAAATCAAATTAAAATACTACTCACAATTCTCAGAAAATATTAAAAATCTCAAAATTCAGCGGGCATACAAATTTTCGCACCCGCTGTCGGCCATAGTTGGTCAAAGAAAGCCTCTATCTCTATCTTTTCTTCCCACTCTGTACTTTTCTAATTTAAACGTTTAAAAATGAAATTAACAAATTTTTACAATTTAGCACAGGGTGGGTCGATTATATAGTCATCGATTAATCTAAAATAATACAAGAATTACGAGCCATTTTTTTTCGTAACAAAATAATGGAAGAAACTCATGAAATTTTCAAAATGATTAAAAAAAATATGTCAATTATTAAATTTTCAATATTTTCGATTGATTCTAGTTTATTCGATAGCCACAGCTTCACAGATTGAAATAAGCCAATAAGCCAGAATCATTGAAGACCGTCTAGAAACTTTTTTTTGCCATATGTGACGTTGGAGTAATTGTGATGAAGATTTTGGTCTGAAAATATTCTGAGTTACTGTTGAAATGTCAATAAATATTGTCGTGTTTTTTTTTTACACTTCAACCAGATAAATCCCCTGGTGGTACTTGGAGTTTTAGTCACCAATCTAAACGTTTGTAATTTTGAAAAAAAAACTGAATGTGGTTAATCACCGTACCTTTATTTTCTATAAACATAAAACAACATGAACATAAACAGAAACAGAAACTTAAACTAATAAAATTAAACTTTAAATATACCGTTTGTAACAAATTTTATTTAATTTGTTTTTTTTACTTTGCGCACGTCACTGCGTTCAAGCTTAGCGCGACGCCTATGATTTTTCAAAACTGCGAGTTTTGATAACGCTTTTGCTAGGTCGTTTTGATAACACGTTTGACACGGTTAAGGTGATATCTCGTCTGTATTAGGTAAAATATTTTTAATTTTACATAGGTTTATTTTATCATTTAATGATTTTAGGAAGCACCTTACCTTACCTTTCTTTTTTGTTATAAATTTGGATACACCAACTATTCCGATAATAATTGGATAAGAACTAAAATTGCAAGAATTAAAATATTTTTAATCACAACTGCTTATCAGTATAATTTGGTTTGTGCCATTTTGGATTTATTACGGACGGAAATTTTTAACGCAGTTGAAGATTTTTTATTTTTCCATTACGTCTCGAAGTTGTGACTCCCAGAGTTCCTCCTTTTTGGTTCAAGTGCAGAGGTACCGCAGACTTCCAAGCGTTAACGGCTCAACGTCATTTTTTTTTCGAAGTTCGAGAGCTGGACAACGATTGCGATTACTTGCATCACTTTATAAGCTGTTGGTTTCCGTTAGGTGGAAAATTTTGTATTGATAAACTTTGTAATTACCCGGGTAAGTGTTTTTTTCTTTTCTAACCCAACGAGCCACTTTTGCGAGCAGCTTTGATTTCTCATTCGACACTGTAATATTTTTGAGTGTCATCATAGTTCTCGACAATGGTTTGTCAGTGCACCCGAACATTCGTTTGAGGACGATTTTTCCTTGTCATAACTTTTTGCCAACTACGCCGAGAATTGTAAACGATTGACAACATTTTATACTTTCTTGATCTCTTGTATTTGGAGTTAATAAATACGCTTTGCTTTAATTTGTGTTTCTTTTCGGGGAAGCCGTACTGCAGTATTCAATTGAATTCACACTCTCGCTCACCGCCCTAAATCGGTTAGCTTTAACATCGTGGGCCTCTTCACTATTTTTTTAAAAAATCTGGATTTTTCCAGAGTGTGAAGAAAATACTGTCTTCCTGCAAGGGCAGGTAGAATTTTTATTTACACGTTAACGGAATAATTTTTTCTTTTTTTTTCTCCTTTTCTACTATCGCCGCCGTTCTTTGCTCCGCCACAGTTATTTCTTCTCTAGGAATCCACTTGCCAAACTTTACTTCTACACCCCTTCAACAATTCTATTTTTTATACTTTCGAGAGCTTCTTCTCGGAATTAATCGTTCTTTTCCTTTTCTTTTTTTTTTATTTAATTAAATTTCGAGATATCAATTTCTCTCCAAAATCCAGCTGGGACCTGGTTTATAATTCTTCCCTCACTACTCTCTTTTTTTCACCTTTTTTAAATACATCTCAATATATGTATAGTAAAAAGTACAAACTTCTATATTTTTATTGTTCGTAAAAAAAAATCCCAAAGTAACTTAAAAAAAATAACCGTCACACGGGGTGACTGCCTTATGGTGAATATACACACATACAATATACTTTTCACAATAGAATTTTTATTTAATTCAAATTATAATAATACCCCCGTATATATTTTTTTAAATAAATTTAAACATGGAAAACTAAATATTTAAGTTTTCAATTAATTTTATTAAACTAGAAAGAGTATAATAATTAAATTAATTTTTATCTTATATTTTACTTGTATTTATAATCTTTAAACTAGGGACCTTGTCGTAACTATCTTTCAGAAATACATTATGATAGACATTCATTGATACATTTGAATATAAAGATTTTCATCTTAGTTCATATTATTACAAGATTACATAAGTGTGAAGATTGCAACAGTATTTAATTATATAAATAAATTATAACGACTTATTATAATGAGTAATATAATTCCCCAACGCACTTCTAATTTTTTAATTTATTTGTAAACAACCTGAAAGAAATTATATTTAAATCGCAATTTGCAAGCACATTTCATTTATTTCAGGCCGATTTGGACAGTTCTTTTTCTAAATATCTCTAAAATTTGTGATGGACTTTTAGTTATACCGGAAATAGATAGCAATTTTTTGTCCATCTTTTTTTTTATTTAGTTATCTTAAGCTTTCTGAAATTGTTTTAAAATCTGAATATCCGAATGTACGAAAAAAATGAAATATTTTTAAAACAGTACTAATGGAGAGCTACCTCAATTTATTCAATTCACCATAAAATGTTTTTATATTCACATAAAAAGTGTTTAAAAATTCAATTTATTACTAATCTTTAGTATCCACATAATTGGCGTTTACATTACAAAAACGTGTTGTTTAGAAAAATAAATTTGAGCACGAGCTGTCGGGCGAGTACGATAACTTTAAGAGCCAAAAGTCATTTGGTGTTGCTACTTTTCTTGAAGTTCCTAACTTATTTGACTTTTGATGCCTATAAAAATAAAAAAGAATTTGACGATATTTAACGCAGGTCTTTTAGCAAGGTTTTCGTTATTATTTTTTCTTAAAATATCAAAATATAATTTATTTATTAATTTTAAGGCTATAATTAGCAGTTTGTTTACATTACTAGAACGGAGTTAAATGAAAAAATATTGTTTATCATGTTTATATCTGTGAATGGACGTGGAAAAATTGTTGTTTCTGTTTTAAATTATTTTGAAAAGTTTGTAGTCTTTTGTTTTAGCTATTTATTATGTCAATTTAATTTAGTTGAGTTGGGAAAAAGGTTCGAGATAGTTTGGACGATTTTTGAAACATGTAAAAGGAAGATTTTAACAATTTACGTATTTTAATATTTACAATCAAGTGACGCTTTCGCAATCAGAAATCCGGAGCCTTTTATCGATATAATTGCTTGTTTTCGTCTACATCTTGGTTTTCTTAATCTTTAAATGTAGACGTTCCTTGATACTATACCTTACAACTTACGAAGTATTCATAAAGTAAAGGTCATATTTTTATCGACAACATTGAATGTTATTGATATACAAACATATTATTAGTCGAGTAAAATTAGTGAGTGGTGATGATCGAAGAAGCTCAAATTAAATCACTAAAACGAAGAACTCGTGGAGAGCGTACAAAAAGAAGGGAAAGGTACCTTTTGAAAAGTGAACAGTTGAATGCTCTAAGTAAGAAACCGGAAGACCAATCACCTACGAGATTAATAGAAAATAATAATTGTGTAAAATGCCGGCAACGGCCAAACGTTGTCGAACAAAATTCCGACGAATCGGTAAGAGCGATTTAAGTAAATTGCGGATTATTAAAAATTTTAACTTATTTTTAATTTTTTTCAACGACTACAACATTTAAGAAGTTCGCTCGCACACGATCCATAAAATTTCTCATACAAGGTTACGGTTTATCAATAACGATAAACTATAATTACTTTTAAACTACATTTAAATTTGTTTATTATTACTAAAGCTCTTAAAATATATTATTCCGCT
The DNA here is from genome assembly GCA_911387805.1 of Cantharis rustica. Lineage (NCBI taxonomy): Eukaryota > Metazoa > Arthropoda > Insecta > Coleoptera > Cantharidae > Cantharis > Cantharis rustica. The sequence continues at coordinate 25,253,012 of OU426883.1, forward strand.
TAACAAAGTTAACCGAACATTACAGTTTATAAAATGAACACATCAGTGATAATGATAACTGCTCTCATTCAACGGCGCTAATTTATTTTGACTTTTCAAATTATGTCAAGATTATTCCTGATTATTCCCAACATGTAAAAATGGTAAAGACTTTTTTATTTAATTATTTCTCGTTTAATCGCAAACGTTTGTTTGTAAATTGTCCGCCCAAATAATTTGAGAAAAATTTATTTTTGATAAGAGCGGAATTTGGAGAAGTTTTATATTTTGACAGCGTGTCTGATTAATTCGAAAGTATATTTTCGACTCATTGATAAGCCGAGTGGCATGAGTTTGATATTGATAGCATAAATAAAGCAGATTTGTGGTGGTTATTAACTTTTATCGTTTGGCGATAACAAATTAGTTCTCGTCGCTTGTTGTAGTGGTAAAAAGATATTTTAAAAATATCGATTAATAAAAATAATCTTTGTAGATAAACTTAATATTGTGCCTGTATCGTGTTACGTATCTACGTATATCTTGTAAGAAGCCACAACAGTGTAACTCCTAGGCTACTTGTGTTACACGAGGGAATTGTGAAACCTTTTTACGCTAAGTAGACGTACAACTTGGTATTTTATTTTTTGACGTGCCATTAAAATGTTTGTACAATTACAACTTGCCATAGTATAAAATGAAATTGAGTTGTGACAGTGAAGACAATACTTCGGTGGAAGGTATAACTAAAAGTGTCGAAAAGTGTTCACCTGACCTTGAAGATGGAATCAAAATAGGAAAAGAAAATTCCAGTCCGTTACGTCCGTCGTCGTCTCACGGCATTACTGGATCAACTTCATTTCCTGAATTATCCACATCCCACGATGATCAATATCTAAGTTATTCAAAATCTGAATCCGATGCTAATTTAACCGAAACCTCTTGGAAAACCGCTAATAGTTCCGGAAAGGACAGTAGTGATTCCAAATCTTGTACTAAGAGTGTTATCAGTGTCGACAGTGATAAGCACTTAATGCAGACATTAGAATTTCCCACATCAAAAACCACCGACAAAACTAAATCGTTGGAAAATATGCAAAAAATGCCCGCATATGGAGATTTAATAATGGATCCCGCTGGTTCGAGTATGGTAAATTTAATTATTCATTTTTTATTTACATCGCACATTACGACAACTGTAAATATTACAAATATATAACCTAATGTAAATCATAGCAAAATAATAAAAACTACTATGACAAATATTAGAGTTAGTTTTCTCAACGGAGATTACATAAATTATGAGAAGTTAACGTAACGACGTACGTACTAAATATTAAAAATTTATTTTTTAATAAATTTATTTGATGATACCGATTAACGTTAGATTTGATTGGAAGTTTAATTTCTTTCGAGACCAAATTTATTGAACCGATTTTTTAGTTTCAAATTTCAAATTTCAATTTACTTGTTCGAAATTTTAACTCTCAACGTCTTCGCATGCAAGATAAGAGACACTGGGGAGGGTTGATACCATGGTAGGCTTGATACGTGCTTAAAATTGATCCAAACGTTCCAACATAACATGCGACATTGAGCTAATGAACATTTATACAGTGCTTTAAGTTTCGAAATTAACATAGTTTACATTTTTATTAAATTTGTCTCTTTCTCCACATAAGGACACTATAGTAACTAGACTGATATTTTAATAACATATTGTAAAACTTACATTATTTTTATCTGAAAAATGAAACAATCAGGAAGATTGTCATGTAAATAATACATGAAAAAATAAAAAACTAACTTTTTTTCGTATTTTTCACATTTTTATGCTAATATAAATTAAATATATTTTATCAGCTTTTCTTCGATTTTAATTAAATTTGCTGCGGGAGACAATTAACAACAATAATAATTATTTATTTCGCGTTTAATTAATGTTGTAATTTTTTTTATGTTTACTGCATCAAACCTTACTAGTTTTTCTATATGATTTTTGCTGGATTATGTTCCTATTTTTTTGAGAATTTCAATACAGCCTTTTTATTTTTTACCTTGATACACAAATTTTCTAATTTTTTCATAAATTATATTACAAATTTATAATATAAGTATAAAATATTAAATTTACACAATAAATTCTTTGATAAAAATACAATTTTTATGACATATCGATATTATTTGTATAGTTTTATTTTAGATAGAACAACCAAATCAAGATAAAAAAGTGATTATCAAATTGAAGGAACTTAAATCAAAATAGCTTCAAATTTTTTTTTTTTCAAAATTTATTTATTGTATAAATTTGAATAAAGGCTATAAAGGCAAACAGTGTCAAGTAACACTTTTGATTATTATTATTTCCAAACCACTTTACAAACAAAACTGAAAATTGCACAGTAAATTCGTTGATAAAAAATAAAATTCTTCTGACCATTTCGATGATGTCCTTAGTTTACCTTAGTTTAAAAATAATCCCACAATTTGATTCTTATTAAAAAATATACTATGTAAATTTATAAAAATTGATAGTCGGTTATCAGTGTTTTTAATGATAACTGCCAGACTAATTTACATAAAAATTAGAAAATTTGTAAAGGTTATTTTTGTGTGTCACTCTATAATATTTGAAAAAAGATGAGAGTCAATACCAGATCGATTTGGAGTGGAATACATATCTATGGTATACCCAATCATGCCGTTCGTTAATTTCGCGACGACATTTTGGACATTATGGTTTTTTCCAAAAATCTCGAAAGAATATGTTTATGTGTTTATGTATACAAAAGCAGAAACAAAAAACAAATTTAACAGCTGCTACTTTAGAGATCGATTGGATGTTAATTTACAAATTATTAAATAATCTAGATTTCTAGATTATTTTAGTGCAATGTTAGTGCAATTAATTATCTATATGAAATCTTAAGCATTTTAACTCACGTTTGAAATTTTCTAGTGAAAGTGGTTAGTCTAACGTAACTGAATTGTGAAGGCGACAATAATTGTCACACTTCACTAAACACTTTCAGCTTTACTTTCTCGTAGTTTAAAATATAATAATTTATACAAAAAATTATATTTTTTAAATTACAAGTTTTATGTTTCAATTTTAATTTTCTCAAATTCTCACAAAACTCCAAGTCAGGAATATCTCAAAAAATAAACGCTGGACGTTTTCAAGGTCAACTTTGATATTTTTATTAGTAACTTGCAAAAATTGCAGGACTTTTTTTAACTCGAGACAGCTTAAGCATAGGCAGGCTATAGAGCTTGTTTCAAAATTTCAGGAAACAGGATTTGTTGACAACAGAAAACGAACAAAAATTTCATAAACTTCATTCATACAAAATGCTATACAATAAACCAGAATCAGTTTTGGGTAACCACTTTATTTTATGAATGAAGCTTTGGCTCCATTCGTGCTTGAACCAAGGATAGAAGATTGAGAATCTTCATACAAAATGCAAATTCATCAAAATTGGGTGAAGGATGAACCGAATAAACGAGTACAGTTTTGTTTTTGGTGAAGAAATTTAATGGCTCGTTTTTTTGACATGCATTTTTTGTTCTGATGAATCAACCTGTTATAAATTGATTTATTAATAAACATAATAGGTATTACTGGCGTGATAAAAAACGTAGCCAAATAAAGTAAACCTATGAGCTGGTACAATTATTGGAAGATTATTTATTGATGGTAATTTAAGAAGCCAAAAATATTAGGAAAAGCTTGGAATAAGCTGTTAAGAAACCGTATTAAGTGCTTTAAGCTGAAATAAAGCTCTCCAATAAGTTAAAATTTATTTTACTTTAAATTATATATTAAATATATTTTATATTTGTAATATAGTACATAATATAGTGTAACGAAAATTAAAACGTTTATTTATTTTCAAAGGGCTAATACAAATATTTATAAATACGGTTTATAACAATAAACTACTAACTAGATTACTAACTAAAATTAACACTAACACTAATTTACACTATAATTTATTTACACTATAATTTATATTTAACATTAGGTCTATATTTATTTAAACACTCGGTATATTGTTTATCACTTCACTATTATTTATGTTCACTTGCGCGTTTGAACTAGAATTGATTCGTGACAGGAAATCGCGCTGCATTTATACTTAGATGCAGCCTTCCAGAAAATTCCATAACCATCCAGGAATTTCTAGTCACTTCTTTGCGCTTCTCGATTGATATCGAAGCATTATTTGAATGACTAATGATGTTATCATGCATGACTCATCACACATGACGTCATACATTAGTCATCAAATATAATTAGATGTTCTTTCGTAACAATAGTATAAGCATACGGTTAATAAAGTACGGTTTGTTGTGAAAATGTTAATATTAACGAATAAGAATGATTTTTTTATAATAGTAAAGTCTTTCCCGTTATTGGGTGTAAATCCGTTTAAATATATAACGAAATAAATGTGTATAAATTGGAGAGTAAAAGACCAACTAAGAACTGATTTTCACTGACTGACAGTCATTATCTCACAATTACCAACGTCTTTATTTTAGAAAACACTGTTATATGCTTAGGGCAGGTTCCACCAGTTCTGATTAAATTGTTGGTTAAGTAATCACGGTTAAAAGAATTTAACCGACGTTAACTTAGTCTTTCACCAAGCGTTTTATAGCTATAATTAGTTAATTGTTTGGTCTTCGTGTATACTCAATTTTCGCTTGTTAATAGATAGTCATACGAAACTTGTCATTATTAGTGAAATCTAGAATTTTAATTATTAATTTTAAGTCAACGAGTTAAGTCAACGAGTTAAGTCAACGAGTTAAGTCAACGAGTTAAGTCAACGAGTTTTTATTAAATAATAAAAATTTGCGAAATTAGTAGATTAGTTTGAGGGCTGGTTAACCACATTTTTTTTATTTAACCGTGATTAACTTCAACTAACCAACATTAAAGTACTAGTGGAACCGGCCCTTAAACTCTAAAGTTATTGCATGATCAAAATCTAATTCAGAAGCTATCGAAAATCATCAAATTAAGCTGTAAAATAAAAGTGGAAATGCAGGAACTCAAAAGGAGTTATTATTTTCGGTTTTATTTTGAATAAATACCATATTTTAATGTGTTTTATAACGGTTTTTTGTTAAATTTTATGAAAGCATATAAACCGCTCGTGGAAATTTGCGTATCTTTTATAATTAAAATGAAATAATATTTTTTAGAAAAGCAAACATTTATTTTGTTGCAAAACTTAACGTTGCTTTTTTCTTTTTCTTCTTTCTTTTTTCTTTATATATAATTACACTTCTCACGTGTACATAATTTTAAGTAATTGATCTACACACACACAGAATAAAATTTTGATATTTTTGAATATTTTAAAATTTAATATTATTTTACTTTTATATTCGAATATGTAATTTAATTCAAGATAGTTCATACTCACTTAAAAGGACTAATTATTAATAATATTTATTTAGCATTAAATAAATTTGTTTTGTAAAAAAATTTAATTACCTAAAAGTAAATAATGTGGTAACAAAACCAAACCTTAAGTGTTTGCTGTGAAAATCAATTACTTATATGACCAAAAGGGTCACATTAAAAATGAAATAGGTTTTTATTTGTGAGGCTTTTGTTTAATCAATTAAAATTTTATTATTTCTATTTTTTCAAGTCTAATCAAAATTCAGTCAAGCCAAAAGATCATTTGTATAAAATACTCGTTATTGGTGATTTGGGAACTGGAAAAACTTCCATAATTAAACGCTATGTACATCAATTTTTTTCCCAACACTATCGAGCTACTATTGGAGTTGATTTCGCTTTAAAAGTTTTAAATTGGGACGCAAATACTTTAATACGATTGCAATTATGGGATATAGCAGGTGAGTTTACATGGAAAAGTTCTTGTTAATCAATGAACTTATTTATGAAATTTTAATAAATACAACGAATAAATTTTTTTAATTCATACTATGAAATTTTTATAAATACAGTAGGCCGAAATTTCATTTTTTTCATTTTCATGGAATTAGAAAATTCAAAAAGTTACCGTTGTACTTAACGAGATATTTTTTAGGTCAAGAAAGATACGGTAACATGACAAGAGTGTATTACAAAGAAGCCGTAGGAGCTTTTATCGTATTTGATGTCACTAGAGCAAATACGTTTGAATCTGTCGCTAACTGGAAGTCAGATCTCGACTCAAAAGTACAATTGCCGGATGGCTCACCAATACCTTGTGTTCTTTTAGCAAACAAAGTAAACGTTCTCATATTGTTAAACATAATTTTGTTTTAACTAACATTTTAATATTTTAGTGTGATCAACAAAAAGAAGGATTAGTTAACTCCAAATCAAAAATGGATGATTATTGTAAGGAGAGAGGTTTTACGGCATGGTACGAAACTTCTGCTAAAGAAAATGTTAATATTGACGATGCTGCTCGTGCACTTGTCAGCCAGGTATTATTTTATAGCCGCATAATTATGACAGTCTCTAATAATACGATTTTAGATTCTTCTTAATGATAAACTCATAAATGACGTAAATAAAGATGGCGACCAATTTTCATTGGCGAATCATTCTAAGGAAACCAGTAAAAAATCGTGTAACTGTTGACGAAACTTTATTATTTTAATCGCAGCTACATGATATCCTCCAATCACAAAAGTATCTAATATGTTGTTATTGTTAAGTTGTTTTAATTTTACTAATATAGATTTTTTATTTATATATTTTATATTAACTATTATTTTCAAATATGTTCGCATACCAATTATCTGAAAAATATAACTAAATAAAAGAAAAATAAAATAAAATTAATATTAGTGATAAGTTTAACTTTTATATTTGATTATTAAATGTCTTTTTTATTTGTAATTTCAATATGGCAACTATTTTTTAGTAAAGTATTTGTACTTAAAAATTTTATATTTTTTAATTCCGAATCTGTTTAATAATACGTATGTAGAATATTTCAGAAATGTATAAATGGAAGCTATATTTTGAACTTGAACGAATACATTTGTTACACTTTTACTTTTTTTTCGAAATTTCTTTATAACGATATTGTACAAACAACGTACCCAACTTTTCTACACAGACCAATTCCCATTATTAATCATGCTTATTTTCTAACCTACATTGTTAAAACTTAATGTAAGTAATAAAATAGTAAATTTAGATGCAAATCAATTAAATTTACATTATAAAATACTGGTTAATTTCATTGATTTTTAGCAGAGTCCTTAGCCCTACGTAAAAGTCATAGTGACCACTTTTTCTTCAGAAGGGTTCTCTAGGCAGATACGTCGGTAGTTTGCCATTGCTTGCCGAAAGAAGACGGTCAGAATAAAGTTTTTACTCTGGTCGGCATCGAACCAAGGATCTCGGCTTAGCAGTCGACGCACATAAGCATCAGGCTTTGGCAGTCTTTTTTTAGCAGTGTAGTTGAAAACATGTACAAAATTACATGTGTAACTGATTTTTATAGTGTTGAAAAAAAGTGATATCTTTTAAATTTTAGTAGTCCTTATATAGAATTTATCAAAACTAAGAAAAAGATCTTTATAAACATAAATCCAAATACCAGTGTTTACCTGTAATTTTAGAATTTGTGTAAAAATTACAAATAAAATAAATAATTTTTGATATTAAATTGATCATTTAAGAGTTGATGAATACTACGTCTTATTACGTCTACGTTTTATTAAAAAATTAGTTACATCAAAAACTAACAAATTTGTTTTGTGTATTTTACTAAAAAAAGAGTTTCATAACTTCAAAATACGTATATTAATGTACATACCGAGTACCAGGTCTTAAACTCTAACATAAGAAAATAAGATAGCAAACCAACTTTTCTAAAGATTTCGACTTCCTATTGTAATGAATAAGTATGAAAATGGTATCTTAAGATATCCAACATATGATATTTTTCTCTTTAATTCTTGTTAAAAATGCAAAAATAAAACAAGCGCTTAAAAAAAGCAAGTCGGTTGTGAAACAATCGCCAATAAATTATTTTGAACGTCAACAATTTATTATTCTATTGAAAAAAATGTTTTTTAGTAAAATTATATTACAATGGTAACATTTTACGTAAAGCAACTTTTCGCATTTTAACATGAATTACAGAGAAAAATAAAAAGAGCTTGGTATCTTCGGAGGCCGAAAACAATATTTTCTGAAAGAAATTATTTTCAAATTTATCCATTGCAATAGGAACCAGGAATCTTAAAAAAAAGTTATTTAAATATCATATTATTTTTCTATGTTCGAGTTTAAGACTTGGCATCAGGTGTAACATATGCATATTATGTTAATAGACTCTTTTGTTTATTTTGTTTATTTTCTATGAACTTTTAAAATTTACTACTTGTTTTATCCAGTATATCTTGTATATTATGTTATCTTGTTATCTCTTTTCTGCAAATTATTAAATATTACAATAGTTTTCAATATTCATGAAAAATATTCATGTCCAATATCTTACAGTTACGCCACTGCATTGGAGATATTTTTATTTTGTCAACAACAAAATGTCGAAATATTTGCAAATAAATCTTAAAACTACTGAAAAATTTAACATTAATGATTTGGCAAAATGTGAAATTTAGTTACATAATATTTATGCCTCCTTCAGGATTACCTGATTACGTGCAGTGCTGGGGCACCGACTTTGGATTGAAAACGAATCGCTTTGGTCAGTATTTTGGCGTAAAATTATATTTGGCCAAAGAATTTAAAACAGCTTATTATCAAAACCATAACCTTCAGGAGCAAAATAGATTTTGCTGAACTATCAAAATTGTTTTAAATTGTATAAGCGAAGAGGTAAAAAATAAATAAATAGAATTAAAATTTTTTTTTCATATTATTTGTTTTTGATAAATTTTTATCTTTACTGTACTTAAAGTAAAGTTCTCGTGATTTATGAAACTATCCAATATTCTATATTTCAAGGAAAGGAGCACGTGCCTTCAGTGTTCCCCTGGCTATGGGATAATAAATAAGGTAATGTAACCTACTTAAAATGTAATGCTAGATTGATTTCAGGAATACATACTAAAATATAGGCATATTTACGTTAAAAAGACATAATTTATTTTTGCATAAATTTGAGTCTAAAGTCAATGCTCTTCGTTAAATTCATTCATATCATAAAATTCATTCAAAGAATTTTGAATAGTTAAAAGTTAATAAAAAGTTATATCAAATTATTTAGAAAAACCAAAAACCACTTTTTAGAGCTAAAATGTTTTAAGTTAACACAATATAAAAACACCGTATGTATATTATCGCAAACGTTTTCACCATAATATGACATCACTAGGGTTCCTAGCAGTTCCTAGTCATTCACATCCAAGTAACGTACGTAGCGGACATACAAGACATAACGCAAGAAACGCCACCAGTGACATTCGTACAAAACATAGCCGACATGAAGTAACGTAACAAAGAGTTCGGTCAACTTCAACTTCTACGTTATGTTCTCTATGTTTGACCAATGAGATGCGTTTATTTTACAAGGTAACACCTCCATTTTAAAATTTTAAATTTTAAGGTGAAGTTTACACTTCCGACATTTAAACTTTTAGGTTAAATTATAGCGTTTCGTGTGTTTCTTATGCGTAAGTTTTTTTATTGATATTTGGTTAATTATGGCCGACGAAAAATTTATAGATCTGATACATTCGTATCCGTTTCTCTACGATCGTAGAGAAACCGATACCGTAGTCAATCGATCGGGTGAAAATACGCGTACGCGTTCTTTACGTTTCTACGTTTTCTATGTTGATGTGAATGGCAAGTTATTTGCTATGTTTTGTACGTTATGTCTTGTATGTCCGCTACGTACGTTACTTGGATGCGAATTTAGATGTCAATGCCTAAACACCTTCTAAACAAATATCTTGATAAAAAAATTTCAAAATTTTGATTGATTTATAATGATCATACTACATTTTACATATTAATGGCTTATAACTTGGCCAATTTAACGAATTTTAACTTCAAATTTAGTAGACATGTGGTTCTTAAAACAAACAAAAAAATTTTTTAAAAACGATTAAAATGAATGAAATTAAAATATAGATAATATTTTATGTAAATAATAATAGATTATACGAGGAATTCCTCTAGATAACATACAATTTTTAAGTAAAAAATATAATAAAAAAACAAATTCTAAGCGCTTTTTTGAAAACTTTCAGTTCTTTAATTCTGTTTGTTTTATATTTTGTTCTTCAGTGATGCAATTAAAAATTTGAATTAAAATAGCATTAAATTTAACATTATGCTTTTGAAAAAATATGAAAACATTTTATTTTTTTTACATTAAGGATTGCTGTAAATCTTAAACGTTAATTTAAACAGGGAAATTAATAATTTAAAAATGTCAAGGGTTGGAAATACAAAATATTGTGTTGCATGGTTGAGTAGATCATATCTAAGTAGTTGACTTGAATTTGATTGTGCCTTGGTTAAAATTTCACCTTAAACTGGTTTTAATTGTAAAACACTTTATTTGTTCTGTTATCGGAATTTACTCATTGAGTGTTCGTTATCTGTCTTCAATACAATATAATAAATAAAAAGAAAGTCAAGTTTGTCTTAACCAGTGTCGGGTATGTTTAATATTAATTTAATAATGACGAGATCTTCGAAATACCCAGTCGCTGCATACTTTGTCATCTGCGTGACCATTAGCTCGTTTCTGGCAATGTACAATAGATCTGTTGATAATTTGGTCATACTATGACATCGTCAGACACAATCAAAAGATAATGTATAAAGTAGTATGTAACGTATAAAAGAAACACCAATAGGTATTTCAGATTATGTTTTTCTGATAGTGATTGGAAGTAGGGTAGCCATCCAAGAATTTACCACAGGATATTAAAAGATTTATAAAAAAAAAAAATAATACTAATAATAATAATAAATTGAATATTAACTTAAATATATTAAGGCACAATGCTCTCGGGATTCGTCTTTCCTGCAGAAATGAACGCTCGTGCATGCTTATCCAATCATAAAACGTCAAGAATTGGAAAATGAACAATATTTAATAATTTGTCGTAGTTTTGTTTTGTAAAATATAATAGAAAGTTAAAAATAGTTTAATAAATAAGTGTTTGCTTACCCCCCTCCTCTCATTTTAAAATGCTATTTTGACATATTATTTGTTTTTCTGTAGTTACGCCACTGATTTTATAAAATAATTTTCCAGGAAATAATTTACAAATATTATTTCGAAATAAATACTGTAGATTAATATATTATCTTAATGAATATATCAATGCTTTTTTAACTTGCATGGGTCTAATTAAGTGGTTTTTTTTTATACCTTACAGACTAACGAAATAATAATTTTAACCTTGGCTTAAGATTTATTTCAACATTATAATCAGTAGAATACAATTTGCGGAATGGTTAGGCAGCCTTTGCTCCTTATTAAAATAAAAACTAACTAAATAATATAGTAACCATTAAGTAATATATTAAGAAAAAAATTAGAATGTATGTGAAAGTGTTTGTGTTATGTATTTTATATCATTTAGCCTTGGCAAATGAAAACAGTTCCCTTGAACTGATTCAAGTGGTAAGTTTATTTATTTTGTACAAATAAAAAAAATAAATGTTTGGTTATAGTTGTCTAATATAAACAATAATTAAAGCTATTCATTCAATTTTTATAATATATTTGATAGATTTTTAGACATGGCGATCGAACTCCGACTGAAATTTATAAAAATGACCCAAACAAAATTTGGACGGAAGGGCTAGGACAATTAACCAATGTATGTACTTTTTTAGAATGTAAATTTTTGCTTATAAAATTAATTTTAGAAAGGAAAAAATCAAATGTATCAGTTGGGCTTACGTTTACGGGAGGAATACAAAACATTTTTATCGGATAACTACTCTCCGGATAAAGTATTCGTTCTCAGTAGCGCTCTAGATAGAACAAGGATGAGTGCTGAATTAGTGTTAGCAGGATTATTTCCACCTGTAGGAGAACAAATTTGGAATAGTAAATTGTTATGGCAACCTATACCTGTCAATTACGTTGCAAGGAAACAAGATAATGTAAGATACTTATCATAATTTATGAATATCTCGTTTTATACTTTTAAAACTTTTCTAAGTTAATTGCAATGAAGAAAGACTGTGTAATACACAAACAAGAATATGAGGCAGCTCTTGATTCCGTAAAAATGAAACTTATTAATGAAGAAAACAAAGAATTGTTCCAATACTTGTCCAAAAATTCGGGCAAGGAAATTCGCGATGTTAGAGGTGTTGAAACTTTTTATAATACACTTACGATCGAAGAAGAAAATGGTCGAGAAATACCTGAGTGGACCAAAAATCTATCGAAGCCAATATTGTATAAATTGGCTTCGGAAAGTTTGGCAACTTTTTCCACCACTCCCACAATGAGGCGTTTGCAAGGAGGTAAAAATATTATAGTTTTAGGTAGCTAGATAGTATTATAACATTTTTAGACAAACGTGAAGCTGCAGCTACATACATGCAAACTGTAATAGCTAACAAGTTTCGACTTCATTTTAGATTCAACTAATTGTAATTAACTAGTAATTTAAAGTTAAAACTTGAATTAGCGAGAGGGCTATAATTTTCTAGTAAGATCGGATTTTCTCGGGTTATGGGTTATTTGCATGTTGTGACTTTTCAGCAACAATATTTAAAAATTTGTTCAGAATTTAAGCTCGAATCGTCGATTTTATGAAATTCGATGTCCTACTGAACATAAATTATTTCAATTCCACCACGCTTGATTACATTTCGTATAAAGATATCACCTTCGATATAATTTTTAACAGAAAAAGTAGAATGGGAATGTTCATTAAGCTAGCGTTTAGTTGAACAAATGGCTTTAGGATTTTGTAACCTAATAAGAATATTCAATTTATCTGCAAGATACGTTATCGGCTGCAGGTTGGTATGTAAAATTATAGAATTACCATGAATTCCTTGCACGATTTCTCTTGTAACAAAATCGCTGATTAGGTGTTATAATAATTATACAGTTCAAATTTTGTTTTTTTAAATTATGCAGATAACATAGTTGAATTTTACCTGAAACGTGAAATTGATTAGAATTTAAGCATATCACCAAATAAGAAAAATTGCTTTTATTCCTAGGAATAGAAGCTTTTTTCAGAAAATATAACCAAATATTTGCCATACAGCTATGGCAGAAGTATTACCTTTCGAGTAGAGTACTAATGTAGCCAATAATAAAATAAAGTAATGACCATTTTATCTTATTGCGTTATCTGAAAATTTCGAAGTTATCCTGAAAGGACTTTTCATCGTCAGATAATGAGAATCAGATAACGATAATTTTGAGTTTCTAAGTGATCTGAAAGTAACTAAACATCGAGGGATTGTAACTTTATAAAGGGCTTTTCAACAAGGACTTCGTTTTTAAATTTTAAATAAAACATACATTTTAAATGAAAGTAACAGCCCCGAACCGAGAGAAAATTTAAAAATACTCGGCTTCGCCGTCGGGAAGTTGTTGAAAAAATTTTTCGAGGGAAAGTTATTTTCCAAAAATTTTCCGTCGGATTGGGGCTGTTTTACCGATTACAACGCGAGAACCTCCAATTACGCGTTTCCGAAGATTGCCGAAGAGCGTCGACGAACGGAAAAATCCAATATGGCCACCACGAGGGTTGTTATATATCCACCAATTTCGTAGTGGATTTTAATTACTTTTATGTGATTTTCGACTGAAATTGAAAACATTATAATAAATGCCAGATCTACTACTCGACATATCATATATACGATAAAACTATCACTAGATCCAAAATTATCCCTATTTAAAAACAGAGTCCTTGTATGACGTGTTAGGTCAATCGACAGCTACTACAATTGACTCAATTTTCTTCTATCCATCTAAATATGTTTAACTGATAGCTATTTAGAGCAAGAGCAATTAATTCATATACATTTATGTATACCTGCCCACTCAATAATAATTTTTATTTTTAACTATGTCAATAAGTTGTTAGCCACATTGGCTTCCATTCATGTAATCCTGTTTGACTTTGTGTCAAACATACTTGGTCAAGTTTGAAAGCCTTTTATTGTAGGTTAACGTTAAAAGTCAATTTCATACTACAAAGTGTACTTGATTTTCAAAAGCTTCAATTATAAATGGATTTGTTGCATGACTTTTAATTCGAAAGAAAACGCAAAGTTATTTTCAATTTTAAAAGCAATCTCCAGCATGTCTAAAAATGTTTATTACTTTGCACCGTGTCTCTCTGTACCAAAATAATATATATTGAAAAGCAATTGAAAGAACGAAATGATTTTAGGTCCATTGTTAAAAAAAATTACAACGGCAATGGCGGATAAGGGAGAAAGTAATTTGAAGCCGGATTATGATTTAATGATGTACTCGAGCCATGATTTGACAATCGTTAGCTTATGGAAAACTATGGGATTTGAAGAATTACTGAAGCCCGATTATGGAGCAACAATTGTTTTCGAATTACACAATATCGAAAACGAGTACGAAATACGGGTAGGCTTATTTAAGTTTCACAAAAAATTCAAATTTTTTCCTTTTAGTTTTTTTTCAGGAAAAATTATGCCGAGAAGCTCGAAAAACTAAACATTCCGTTTTGTAACGATCCATGTTTATTAAATACGTTTGCGGAACAAGCACGATTGTTGTATCCAGATAATTGGGAAATAGAATGTTCAAATGTATAGGAACCGAAATGTAGGTGTTAAATATCTTAAATAAAAATTTCTTTTTCAACCTGTCTTTATTAAGTATCGATACAATAATTATGTATGTACAATAATTTTAGAATTGATTAAATAGGTTTATTAAGGTGAAAAATAATGCGTACAACTGGACGAGTAAATTAGATATAAATAGAATTAATTTAAAAAAGCGGCTTGCAATCGGCACCATCTGTATTAAAATAGCTAGTTTCCGTAAAAACTTAATACTTCGGACTTTTTTTTAAGCTCGGGTGTTCCATATTTTTCATATCCTAAAGCGAGAGCTTGCAAAATTGATTCTACCGAGTCAAACGAACGTTTTTGTGAGTTTTTATACGTATTCATTTCAGATGCCATAAATTGATCTATGTATGCGAAGAGACTTTGATCGCAATTTCCAAAAAGGTAACAAAGTTTATACGCAATTAAAGGCCAAATAAATGCTCCCAGCGCTATTAACCCTGACACCACTACCACCACTGCTACGGAGGTCGCTATTATGGTATAACTATTCCAGGTAATAGGATATTGCTGCTTTAAAAGCTGCGTTTGAAATTTGTTGTCCTTGTTGATGCTGTTATCGGTCAGGTTATTATCGAATTCTGCTTTTACTACGCCATATAACAGGAAAGAGAACGTTAAGATTCTCAAGACTGCCATTCTAGAATCATTATAAAAACATTTATGTTCATCGAGATCTTTTACATCTTATTGTTATTTGAAAATAACCAAGCAAATGGAAAAACAGATTATAGAGATTTACTAGTATCATTTCTTAAAAGATAACATTTCATGCTATGCATTATAGAAATAATAAAAAACATTAAAAATAAACAACAAAATTATAAAGTTTCCTACCACGTCTTTTCAGTTTTTAATATTAAATTAAAAGTTAAAAATTAACAAGTCAATTTCAATAATTTATTTTATTTAAACTTAAATTTATTTTTACAGTACTTGCTTAGGTTAATAGTTTCTTATTATTGTACTCCACAAAATGTAAGCTATGCGTTTTAGAATTAAACTGGTTATTTCCAATAATTTTCTTTAATAACCATTAATAAATAAAATTTAAAAGTTTATCTCAGAGACAAAACGATTTTTCAACGGTTTCAACGATTATGTTATTACTACTATATCTAATAATTTCAATTTTTTTACCTTAATGTTTGCTGAACGAAGATTTGCCAACTACTGCAAGTTTAGACACAGGACACAGACACAGACGACTTAAATCCAGGTAGACAAATTTAATCTCATCTTATCCTCATGTACCTCTTACCATAAATTTTTAAAATTAGTTTTGACTTTTACAGCATTTCACAAAATTGCATTATCTAATTAAGCAATTTACCAAAAGTAATACTTTACAATTTTAAGAAATACGGAACCATCGTGGAAGAATTATTATAGCCATAGAGCAATAATTTTTTTAATAGAAGAGTACCTAAAGCTGTTTTGTTATAAATAATTTAAATAATTGTTACATGAATACATAATGTCGATAAAAATTAACAAGTTATTTTATTTTACAAATAAACTGTATAATAAAAAAGTCAATTATATTTCTGGATTTAGATCTGCAGCTGATCCCCGAAGGATTATAAATCTATTATATTGTCATTGTATATTGATCATATTGAGTTGGGAAACTTAACGCTTTTTGAAATTTAATTAAAATATTTGTAATTAATAAAAATAAAAAATATAATTTTTATTAAAAAGCGATTAACGTGAATTTTGGAAGTGAATTTAGTGTTTTAAAAGGTAATTTGATTATTTATTAGAATTAGAAGCTACGGGAGATGAATTAAAGATATTTGAGAAGATTAGACAAAACTGGATAAGAAGAAAATTAATAATTGGTTTTAGAATTGATTAGACAACATAAAAAAATTTGTAAAATATCAATTTTATAAAATTTAATTTTGAGATTGTCTTTTTTCTCTGAGAAATCCACATGAAGTTTTCGGAGCTGAAAAAATATATTTCAATATAAAGGAAATATTTTGGCTGTATACAATTTACAAAGTTTGAGGTTTTTTATTTGTGCCTCTTTTATCTAAAATATGTGTTTCATTCAAAATTTAAAAACAAAGTCTTTGTTAAAAAACCCTTTAGTTTTTGGAATGTGGAACCACAGAAATTTTGTTGTTGTTGATTTTTTGAAATGCTCATTTTTATGGCCGGTGATTGAGTCAAATATATGCGTGGTCTATTTTTTTTAAATTCAATTTTGTTAAAAAAATGAAATATGTATTTTAGAATTATCCTGTATATGATGAACTGCTTTATTCCGATTTTAGTTTTATAAAAGTTTTGAGTAGCAATCAAAGAAGAACTTGACGTAAAATCAAATAAATTCTTGATTAACCGTTGTTCCTTTAAAAAGTTTCTCGATTGTTGAGAAAGGTTAAACAAGTTTTCCATATTTATTTTCTCTTACATCAAATGGCTACTAAATTAAAATGCACGTATCTAAATACTTCAAAGGCATTATTTACCTACCCTCTCACGATAAGCTTTTACATCTTTTAAGCAAATATATTTACTTTCTTTTGAAAAATTTCTTTATATTACAATTTACTTAAGTAAAAGTAGTACTACTTACTTCTTTGAGTGTCATACACTATGCAGTGCATAGACGATCAACAGCGGAACCCTAGGTGACATACTGAGATGAAAAACTATTTTTCCTTTGCGGGGAAGAACAATCTTTTCTCTACACGCTGGATAATACAAACCAGCCAGCTTCTCTTTGGTGTAGAAAACCCTAAGTGATATTATAACTAGTTGATTGGATGCGGTCGCGAGACCGAGGTTCGAGTAAATCATTCTTAGCAAGTCCAGCTTTTCAGAAAGAAACACACATAAAAATAACAGATATTTATTTAAAGTAATATCAAAGATAAAAAAAGTGTCCTGTGATTTTTCTCTAAAAACTATTACTGCTTTTCATTCTCTAGTTCTCAATATTAATCCTTACTAGGATTTTTATCACGTGGTCCCATACTTGGGTTTTTTCATCTTTTTTCCATCTTGTTACTATTATTATTTCATCTTTATTTCTTTGCATTATATGGTCCATCTAACTTATTCTTCGTACCTTCAATTCTGATTTATTTGTTTTAATAACTTTGATTAGCCACCATTTATTTTTAGTGGTTTTACAATATTTCTTATAACTTTTCGTTTAAAGGTCCCTAATCTTTTATTTTCAGCCCTTGTAAAAAACAAGGTTTCAGAAGGATACGTTAGTTTTGCAGCTTGTCTTTACACTTACATTTCTATTACTTAATAAGTTTTTGTTAGCATAATACGAGTTTGTATTTTCTCTTTTTTATCAGCTATTTGTATATCCTTGGTTATAACTTATAAGTAATTAATTATCCATCGTTGGATGGATAATCGGCCTTCTTCTCCGCCAAATACCTTTTCTCCGAGGTCAACGTCTACAGTAACAGTTGAACAGTTGAAAATTTTCAAGTTAAAATTTTCCATTGGCATTAAAGTATAATAGCTTTTTTTAGTAATTTAAATTATTTTTAAGGCAACGGTTTATCTATGGCACCCCCGCGAAAGTTGGAGCCGGCCTTGTCATTTTCCTGCAAGATAATTGTATTGGTTTAGAAAAATGGAATTTAGTTTGCCACATAAATGAGGAAGATCGCAGGCGAATAATAAATTGACAAAAGAGGATAACCAAAGGTAACATTATTTTTATGTAAATAAGGTCGATAAATCTCCAAAAAGTTAATTTTAAAATTTAATTGAATATAAATTGTAGCTCTTGGTTTTTGGACATTTTTAGAAAATGATTTTAAATTCTTGTAAAATTTGATGATAATTTCAAATTGTTGACTTCAATTTAAAGTAATTGCAAATTTACATATCTATATGAAGTTTTACATGGCAACCCTCATAAAACAACCCCTAAATTTAAAACGAAAATGCAATGCATTGTAAATCTGACTTTTCATAACTATTATGTTCAGCAGACGTCTCCTCAGGTGATTTTAACTGTCAGGGGTTGCAAAGAGTGTTACGCGGAATATTTTCGTAAAATAAAACAAAAATTTATTTATGTTTCTGCTTCGTTTAATTTGTTTTGTCGTGTTGGAATTATTAAACCGATGTT
Organism: Cantharis rustica; assembly: GCA_911387805.1. NCBI lineage: Eukaryota > Metazoa > Arthropoda > Insecta > Coleoptera > Cantharidae > Cantharis > Cantharis rustica. The sequence continues at coordinate 25,271,908 of OU426883.1, forward strand.
CAACCATCTACCCATACCTGTATCAACCAAATGATGTAGGTACAGGTAATATAAACAAAGCTCTTTGAAATATTTCATTTCCTAAAATTACTATTATGATTTATGAAGAAGAATTAGACTGTCGTTTTTATCAATAAACACTTTGACTAAAGTTGAGGTTAAGTTGTCCTTCAAGCCGTTAAATAAGTTAATTTTTCTAATTAAAATTTATAAAACTGTTTACAGAAGCATAGAGCCGGTTCTAAAAATAACTTATTTTTCTTTCTCCCATCAATCGCTCTTCGTATATATTACGTTTCTTGTAATCTATACGTACCTATTTTAATATGCGTTAGGGGAGCGTACCTACCCTCAAAATTATCCACAACCGCTAAAAAATGTTTGAGTTTAATCGAGACTCACTCGAAATGTGACAAAGTTTTATTGTACACACACGTAAAAGTAGTTTGTTTTAAGATTTGATTTTAAATGTAAAGAAAATAAATTCAAATTAAAGAAAATTTTAAAAATTTCTATTTGTAAATAAGGATGAACTTCGTGAATATAATTTAAATTGAAATCGTTACATATAAATTTCAACAATAATTTGTGCAACATACAGGCGAGGGGTTGGTAGTTTTTGTAAATATTCAAATACAAAGCTTTAAAATATCAGTTTTCTTCAGTGGCGGCTCGTGAAAAATATTTTTGGGTGTTCTGCATTATAAAAATAGTAAGATATCAGTAAAATGGCAATCTCAAAAAATAAACTTACTTATTGCACATTTTTAAATATTAAACGTACAACACTAATCTAGAATGTAGTACTTTATATCATTTTACATTTTTACAATAAATTGCAATCCTAATTTTCGAAAAAATTTTATTAAGTACAGCTTATGAGAGAAGTTGTGTTAAAAATATTAGTAATATTTCATTTTATTTTTTCTTCATTTAATTCATAAGCATTTATTTTATGTACTAGTAGGTATAAGATACTTTCTTCGATATTCATAATTTCAATTAAAGTTCATAACGCAAGATGTGTTTAAAATAAAATCGTATATGTTCGTAAAACTAGAACTGCAATATGAGCAGAACGGTTGTACGTACCATGGTGGGTTCTTCCTATATCTTGTAATCTGCGAGTTTAATAATAAACATTATTGTAGAAAAAACCTACATAATTTTAATTTTACTGATATTAATAATTAAGCGTAATTTGATTTCGAGTTTCTAATATAGGATCTGCCAAGAAATAATTTTACTACTATTTTGATAATAGTATTTATAAGAGACTTGGTAAAATTAAAATTTGTACTAAATTTTCAAATTACACTATATTACGAGTATTAAACTATTGCATTTTATTGTTTAATCATGTTGTTGAACAATCAATGAACAAAAATTAACTTACTAGTTGTTTTCATAAGTCAAATTTTAAATTATATTACAAAAATACGGCATGTATTTCTGCATAAGATGCAGCTCAATTTGTAGTGTATACCGTGGTGTTAGGATTGTCCTAACACCACGATGTAAACTGGTATGGATACGATTCCACCCGATAGCTCGCGTCATTTCATGTTCAGAATCATTTCCAGCACATCGAAGTTAAACAGTGATTTCGAAAGCGTAACGGACTTGTATTAATTATTACAGTACTTATTTGACTGACTCAAGGCAACATAAGAAGCGCTCTTTGAAACCAAAATTGATTATTCAATTATTGAAATAATTTGAAATATGGTGATTATACTAATAAGTAATAATTAATTTGGTACACTTCGTTCTTATTTTTGGCGGTTCTGCAGCTCTGCAGTTCCTATGGTAGAACCGCCCCTGGTTTTCTTTTTTTAAAACTGCATCCACTCTCTTCATCCAAAAATCGACTCAAAAGCTTATTTGATTGGTACACTTTATACTTATCTTCTTTTGTCCACTTATTAATTTGGTAACTGGCTGAAACACAGTCTTCCTTTAATGATGAGTTGAATTCCAGATAAAGTATGTAGCGAGTTGTACTTCAAAATTAAGTAAGCCAACTACTTCCATGGTTCGGAGCACACGTCAAGCAGGACATAGGACCCCGAAGAGAAAGTTGCCTACGTGCGTCTAGGAGATTCGACATGGTATTTGAAAAAAGGAAGCATATTATACTTTATAATTTTAACCCTGTATATTTAATTAATTCCAAATACAAACAACCGATGCGAGTGGTATTCGTACAATAATAATTAAATTAAAAATAAACATAAATGATTGCGCAATAAACAATAGAAAATACCTAACTACATTCTATTACCAGTATAATTTTTTTCCATTAATTTAATCGCATTAAAATAATTTTGGTAAAATTCAGCTTAGTTGCAAAATCTTAAATAGTCTTCATCAAGTTTGAGTTTCAAACTAATAATCTCCAATTTATCGGCGATCACAAAAAACAACTGCTTAGATTAAGTACTTATATTATTTTTTGAACTTAATATTATGCCATAGAACAAATTAAACATTCGCTATCATAAATAAAATTGAAAAAATTAAAAACATTACAAATCAAGAAAATGAAAAGTGCTTAATTTTGTTTGTCAAACGTCGGCAGGTTTTTTGGAATTTATCTATTCTAGACTGACCCGAAGTAACAGTTTGATGAAATGGTGTAAAAACAACACTGCAATCTCGACTGTTGCTATTATTTAAATCAGTAGGAAGCAGTATAAGAGGTATAGGGTGTTGTGAAGTGTGTACGTTGAATGAAAGAGTTGCTGATTGTCAGGAAACAGTAATTGCAAAGCAGCACACACCGACATGAACAGCACTTGCTGTTCTACTAATTAGAAGACGAAAACCCCTCTATTCTGCACACCTATTTCATATTTTCAGCTCATAGCACGTTATTTTAACGGTATAGCTATTTCTTAGACGATTTTAATTGAAATTCAGAAGAGTGCTACATTGAAATGATGTAGTGAAAAATTTAAATTTATTATGATGGTGGAGGTTCAGTCACCTATTTCACCAACATATTATTTTTTAAATAATACCTGTGTTGTAATAATTATTGAATGCTTACGGAAAGGTGTTCTCAATTGAACGGCAAGGCACAACAGGATATACCTATCCTTAACAGCCTAACATCTTTGTCTTATGATTCTAAACCGTCGTTAACAAACGTATCGGTTTAATTAATAAAATAATTGCACCAACAGTTGGTGTTGCTGGTCGAGAGCTTGCTTATGAATACCCGAGTTCGAATCCCATGCTCATAAAAAACAGATGAACTTTACATATTTATTAAATAAAATTAATTATAGAATCTAAAAATGTAATCTTATATACGATGTTACTCTTTAAACATAAAATATTTGAATGCTCTGCAACCAAAAGTTTGTAAATCTGTAAACAATTTCTAACTGATGGTAAAGATGTCAAGCATATAATAAATACACCTATATATACTAGTCGCTGTATCTATTTTAATATTAGAAAACGTATTAGTTTTCGGTTTTGTTTTATTTTAGTTGATTTTCTCAATGCTGTAAGTAAAAAACATCAGGATGTTACAATATTTTTGAATTAACTGGCTACAATTTCTTCTACACAAGAACCAGTTCTTGCAAAAAAAAACTTGAATTGTCAATTTGCTGGGAAAATTCGTCTATTATACTTACAGTGTATTTTATTTGTGAAAACAACAACAAACAATCTATTTTTATTTAAAATTGTACTTAATTAGTACCTAGTACTTTGTACTTTATTTATTTCTAATTAAATAAATTAAAATTTCTTGTACCATCATACGTAAATCAAATAATAATCACGTGCTGTGTAAATTTACCTTGAATTTACGATACACCTTGAACATAGATCTTTTTATATAAAACTTTTATTTATTCACCTTTGTAACCCATATCCCTAGTAAGTAAAACGAATATACCTATATTTAATAAATAAATAAGTTTATTTTTTTGGAAAAACTAAAAAATGTTTTATTAATGTAAAGAATGAATTAAAATTAAATTTAAATTTAACGTTGCTGACAAATATGAAAATAAAAGAAATGGAAAAAAAAATAATTTAAACACTTTGGGTTAATTTAAGTGACGATATTGTCATGTCGAACAATAAAATAATTAGAAGTTTTAAATCTAGCAATTAAAAGCTTGCGTAGTAATTGAGAATAAAATAAAAAATTTTAATATAAAAATCAACAGTTTAGAAAACGGTTGAAAATCCCTGCTTAAAGCAAGCCCGTAATTACAAAGTATAGTAATAATCTTTATGCGAAATCGTTAAAGGAAACGGTAATATTAATTACAATTTGAATTATAATTGCTCGTGGGCCTTATTTCGGATGTAACCCCTAGGAAATACTAAAATGTTTTCGACTTATTTAGTACTCGCAGGAGGTATATATGTACATAGTATTTATTATATAGTAGGTATATATAGGGAGCTTTTTAATAAAGAAAAATTTATTCACAATTAACTATCACGAAACAGTCTTTATTAGTAAATCTACAATAGCGATATTATAAATATAATATAATATAAAAGTTTGACTTGAAATAATAATTAAATACAAACTAGGTACATAATATAATTTTACAAAAACGATACATGATGGAGCAAAATAATAATTTAACTTACTAATAAATTAAACTTAAAACTAAACAACAAAATGATAAATAATGTGGAAACCCGTACAGAATATAGTTAGTTTGCAATAATTTATTAATTAACAATGGAAAGTATTCTAATTTTGTTTATGAATAGAGAGGGCACGTCTGCGCAATAAATTGCGTTGAGACGGCATTGCAAAATATACCAATCCTAAAATTGCCATAACTACAAAGTACACACTTAATGCGGTAATAGCAGCAAACGACCAATTATTTGGACTATTTGATTTTGCAGCTAACTCATCTAGAGACATGGCCGTGAGAGACCTAATGGATCTTTTCAATTCTGTTTTTGGTTCACATCCCGATTCGCGAACGTATTTAGCCCACGTACGATTTGTCGAAGTTAATATACGGCTAGATTTAATAAATGGCCTTCTTCCTGTCACCGTGCGATTCATTACCAACGGCATTTGCACACTGGCGTCATAATTACAAACTAAAAGTTTCTTCTTTTTATTTTTTCCGGCCGTAATTTGCTCCTGTTCCACCATAGTGCCTTCCAAAATATTCAAGCTACCCTTTTGTAGTTGAGCCCAATCCCACAATTCGGCCACCGAACAATCACACTTCCATGGATTTCCAATTAATTTCAACTTTTCAATTTGAGGGTTAAGTGACAAATCCTTTGGCAATAACTGAGTTAAATTATTATACCGCAAATCTAACATCTTTAATTGCGGAAGTAATTTTAAGAAACCAAAAGAATCGTCACTAACGCGACTTAAGCGGTTTCCTAATAAACTAATGTGAGTAATATTCCTTGTCCAAAAGAAGGCCTCGAACGGCAAAAACGTTAAATTACAGTTATTAAGATCCAATATTTGTAATCTAGATAATTGCTTAGGAAGCAATGGACCTTCCTTTGCCACTTGCAAAGGATTACCGGCTAACTGTAGCTCGGTAATATCTGTATACGTTAAATTGTTAAAGAATAACGTAGCATTTAGCGAACGTTGCAAACCGCAATTATTTAATTCTAAACTCTCCAATCGAGTTAATCCGGCAAACAGGCCAGCTTCTAGATTATACAAATCGTTTCCGGAAAGAACTAAACGTTTCATTGATGTCATTTTCGAGAAAGAAGTTGGAGAAACGTACGATAAATTACTGTAACCCATATTTAAATATTCCAACGTTTCTATAGGCGAAATAAGCCTAATAAACACATCATTTAATGGATTATGCGATATGTCCAATTCTTGTAAGCTTTTAAATTTATGGAACGTATCCGGCAGTTGACTTAATCCACAATTGCTCAAACTTAATTTTTGTAATTCCACCAGTGGCGCTAATGCAACTAATAAATCTGAGGCAAATAAAGAATTTCCGGACAAAATCAATACTCGTAATTTTGTAGAATTTGAAAAGGCATCTTCCGATAATGGATTATCTAAATTACAATAAGATAAATCAAGTGTTTCCAACTCGTGTAATTTTTGACCAATCGAAGAAGCAACATCGTAGCCGCTTAATTTATTTTGGCCTAACAAAAGAGTTCTAATGTAGTCGTTGTTGTTGAAACTATTTTCTGGCAAATTGGTGACGCTCGAATTTCTTAAATCTAGCATTTCCAATCTGATAAGATGTCCGAAAACGACGGGCCAATCTATATTAACTAAAGTATTTTCGGCTAATTCGAGCGTCCTCAAATAAGTCAAATTTTTAAAGACGTTATCGGAAATGTGACTTAAATTACAGTTGTTCATTCTTAATGTTTCCAAACTGTTTAAAGGCTCAAACACCGAATTACTAATTTCGGCAAGCGGATTTCCGGATAAATCTAATGTTGTCAAAGCGGTAATATTTGAAAAAAAATCAGAGTTTAAATAATTCAAACCGCAATTACTGATATCTAAATAAATTAAGGTTTTGCTGGATAAAAATAGTCCATGGACTGGTTCGAGTGGATTTCCTTGAAGTTCTAATGTTATAAATCCGGGCAAGTCGCTAAATAAAAAATTATTTCAATACAAGTTACTCTTGGTACTTACATTCAAGTTTGACTTACATAAATGAATCCGGATCGATTTTAGTTATTTTATTTTCTGACAAATCGGCATCGATCAGGTAATTAAGACCAGCAAACGATTCTTTTCTTACTTCGGTCATACGATTATCCGCAAGTTGTATACGACGCATTTTTATGTCTTGAGGAAACGGCATTATGTCGGTTATATGGTTTGAGTTAACATCCAGTATATACACATTGAGACTAAGTTCGTCGTACGGAATTTCGGTTAAGTTGCTGTCTGAACAATCTGTTACCCAATTGACGCGAAAATAATGGCAATCGCAATCATCCGGGCATTCTAGCTCTGCTAATTCGCCATTGAAAGCCCAACTATTACTTAATATGCAGACAAAAATTATCGAAATGTACGACTGCATCTTCTGAAACAAACAATTTACCAAACAGTTTATGATTCATCAAATAAAATTTTTGATAAGTTTTTATCCAAGTGTTAAATTTCTATTATCTAGACTGCCTCCGTTACCGGTGTTGGCAGAATAATTTACGAACCGTTGCCTTCACTTCAGTGGCGCACTTAGCGGCGGTTTGATAAATTACAAGCTTTAACCAATGCATCGTGCCATTAATAATTATTATTTAACATAAAAACATAATTTTGAAAAAATTCTAGTTGTTCAACAGGTAAGTGTTCGAAACGCGCCAATTTTTCCGTCACCGGAGGAAGTCCCTATAAAATATTTTCAATAGCACCACATATATTATTTGGGGTTAAAAAAAGGTTTCTCCAACAATAAGTAGGTAATTCATTATTGATGCGGTTATAACTTATAAGTGGTACTCGACTAGAATTGCACTGCCAAAATTTTACGACTTTCAAAGGACACCAAAATTTATATCGATAAATTCGTTCGGCAATGCAGAGTATCTTAAACAGCAAAAACTTCTTTATTTTAGAAAAATACTGAATTTTCGAGGGACTTTACAACTAGCTAAAATTATTTACAGTTGCACCATGTGTTTAGTTTAACCTGAGCAGCAGTATTATTGGAGTTTTCGATTTATATTCAATTTCTTTTAGTAAATATATAAATTTAAATTATGCCTACAATAATCCATTTTGCTTTAGGAGAATTGGCATTGCACAAACCGTAAAATTTTTGAAATTATTTGAAATTACAGATTGATATCCAGATTTGTATGTTTTTACATAGCGAATATTGGTTGATATATTTTTTATTTTTGTAAAATTGTTTTGTTATTTTATCACGAGAAATTGTATATTTGCATCAGAAAATCTCGATTTATTTTCTGTTTTTCTTATTTGGCTTGGTTTTGTTAATAGTTTGTAACTATTTAATTAGCATTAAAATAAAATAAAAACAATTTTATACAATTGAAAAACAATTAAAAATAAATAAATGGTTATCTTGCAAAAATTAGTATTAGTATTAAATTAAAAGTTAATAATAAGCAAGCTAATCAAAGGCAATAAAATTATTCAAATTAATTCAAAAGCTTTGTTCACATATTTTAATTTGAAATATTAAATTAAATTTTAATTTCATTCTGTAACATGCGGTGCAAATGAGTGATATTTACCTAAAAAGAAGATAAAATAAATATCGATCGTTGATCTGTATGTTAGCGGGGCCCGAAATTTTAGTTGCACTAGTTTCTACGTATATTCGCTTACTGCTTTTAGCAACTAGGTGTCCCTCACCGATTTGGATAAATTTTGCATTTATAGAGCATCGAAAACTAATAGTAGCGGTTAATCAAACACCAATATCCAGGAAGTTTCTTGCGATTACTTGCTTAAATTAAATTAGTAAATACCGCAAACAAACTTTTTTGAACTTGATAATTTTTCTATTTATGAAAGTTGAAGCTGCAATGCCAAAAATTAGGTTTCGTTGAAAAAAAAACGATTGCAAATATGCGCAGTAGAACTTTTGAATTTTAATTTAACCAATTCACAATCAGTTTGATTAGTGCCATTTCATACATTAGAATTTCTTCAAATAAATCGTAGCGAATTACAATATTTGACCAAAAATTATTAGTAGAGTTGCGAACAAAATAACATTTCTACACAAAATGGGCAAAATTCACTGACATGGTTCACCACTTCTAATAATTTTGAAACTGCAATATTTTCAGTTTTGGTTTTATATTAAAAAACTTAGATCTTTCGAAAAACCATTAAAGCAGAAGCAGGAAATTTTAAAATAAATTGCTGCTTGATGAAAAAATATCATACAGCGTCAGTAAAAAAATCTATAAAACAAATAAAACTTTGTAGGTTAAATTATTACTTTTTGCGTTGTACTTTTAACAGTGGAGAAGATTTTTCAATTTGGTTTTTCTTAAAATTTAATCATGGTGTAAGCAAAAGGTATGCCCGATGCAAGGTCAGCGAAAATCTACGGTTGATATTTAAAAACGAATAAATCATTAAAGCCATAAAAATCAATAAAATGTTTGGTTGTAATTGGTTAAAAATAATCGAATAAAATATCAATTTGGAAATAATTAATATAGTTTTGATTTTAAAAATAAAAAAATTATTAGAAAGACGGTGTAGAAATTTTGCTACGTTCCTCGATCTTTTCCGGCAAATAAAGAAAACGCTAATATTTAAATATCGGTAAAGGTCAGTTACATTAGGTCTATTATGTAGTTTTATGAGTTTTAGAAACAATGATTACGTATATAATTATGACCGAATAATATAATTTGAATAAAGGCGGATATTATAAATGCGCACGCAAAAATCGTCCAAAGCAAGCGCAGATAAAAGCAGAATAAACCCAAGTCAATATTAAATTTTTTGTTTATCTAAAGCTCAATAATTGATAAAAAGGCTTTAGGTCTTAAGAGCGAACGTTTTTATATATTTTTCATGTCCGTGGTTATAATTATGTTTACTTACCACTAAAGGATGAACGTAGTTTACCGATTCGCACACATACTCAGCGCATGTCGGTATACTGAGAGAGCATGAAAATTTTGCTAGCAGGTGCCACTGGATTATCCCCGCACCGCTTCTTTCCTACGTACGAACGTATGTGTTTACGATTCGACCATCAGTCATAATTGCATATATATTTTCTTGTGACTTAATTTAATAATTGCACCGACACACCCATACAATTAATTTTATACCTAACAAAAATTAATTTATTATAATTTATTGGAAAATTTCAAAAATCGATACAAAAAAGCAGCTTGCCTATTCTTGTTTTTTTGTTCCGTTTTTTCTTAAATATGAAATTAAAATGTATAAGTGACACTTTCACTTTATTTAATAAAAAAGTTTCATTGATAAAACTTGATGAAATTAAATGGTTCAAAAAGCGTCAGAAAGTGTTCAAGTGTGAAGAGTAGGAACTTTTCGGTGATTTCTTTTTAAATTTATTTTTGTAACTTTCATTTTTTATTGCATAAAATGTGTAGCTACTGTGTAATTTACTTATTAGAATCTCGATGCATAAACTAATTAGTGGCGTTGTCAAGGTTGTGTATTGTGTCTGATGTCTGATGACGCTAGGTCATTGTTGCAACATTCAAATTAACCCTACTCGGAAAAAGCCCAATTTCCTTTCTATGTTGCTGCTTCTAAAATGCTATCTTACCGTCAAAACACACTGCAGTCGATTCTTAAATATGCATCTTCCGACTCGTATCTACTTGTTACCGTCTACCGACAGTTCGAGCAACCATGCACATATTGTCCTGTGACTCCCCGGAAAAAATTTCGAAAACGTATTAAAAATTTAATTAGCGTTCAATCATACCGAATTTAAACAACCTGAATTCCCGAATTTTTAGTTCTATGGGAGCTATCAGCATGCACGCGTTCCAGGGACTTCAATGAACTCTAACTAACGAGTTATTGATTTTTTAAGGTTTCTAACAATTTTCTCAACAATTTAATCTTAATTATTTGGTTTTCTACCAAAAGAGTTCTTTAACAAAAGAACGAACATCTTCCACTTTCAGTTTATGAACCAACATCTGCTGCATTAAGCAACACAAGTATTTTTTTAAAGAGATATTTCAGTTTCAAACATATGGAAACTTTGGGCAACTAAATATACCAAATTTTATCATTCAATAATTTAAATCTAGTAGGTAATATCTAAACCAAAAATTGAACGTCTTAAGTTCCAAAATTTTATTTTACCTACTAATTAAAAAAAATATTATTTTTACCAAAAGAACTATTCGCATTTCATATTTTGAGATGTTTTTAATAAATGAATTTTTCATCAAGTTTTTTGATGTTTTGAAATTTTGGTACTGTAATTTCTAATTTAAACAAAATTTAAATTGCATGTAATAGTATAATAGCGGATGTAGGTATTCAATGCTCTATAATGCGTCTTATATATATTATTTATTTATGTGACTCAGGTTTTGCCAAATCACCACTTTATCATATTATTGTGCAGGCAATTATAAATATTCATATATTAAGCAAGGCATAGTTTAGTTGACATATAAAAACAAGTTATTTAATTTATTTATTTTATAATCAATAAAATGTGAATGAATCATAATAATTAAGTTATTTAGGTTAGAAAATTGAAGTTCAGCATGAAATCACGTGTTATTTTATCTACAGTAGCCACATTGTTTTACTAGGGAAAAATTTTATTTTTTTTGGAGTAAAACATACTATTTGTTCTTCAAAATTACAAATTTCATTGACTCTTTAGACATTTTTTTTCTCACTTCCGGGAGTAAAATTGCCACTTTACTGGTGGTAAAGTCCTACGAAGAATACTCAAGATCATTGTCAAGACCTCTTCTAGAATTAACTGGTTTTCACTCGATCATAAAATTAAAATATTCATTATATACTATACGATATTTGAGTTATTGTACAAGACAGTGACAATGGTCGAATTAAAAAAAAATTTTAGAAATCTTTAAATAACCTAAAGCAAGACAGAAATCATCAAATTCTCGCTTACAGCAAGTAAAAAAGATAAAATAAATGTCAATATACATTATGTATATCATTCTGATGATTCCAATACAAAATATTTCGACAGTTTATTTGGCATGGAATGCCCTATATAAATGTTTTATATTTTTTATATAAATAAAAACGTAGGAAAATTGATCATTTTTAAATTCCTGTTTCCCATAATAACGGATTATAATAAAAAATATAAACAACTTTTTCTTCAATAGAGTAAAGACTGTTTATGTTTATTTCGACAAAAATTTATTTTAATATGACAAAATAACTACACGGAAATAGTTTTTGAAATGATAAAGCAATATTTTTAAAACCCGTTCTCTCAAGAAGTCCTGAATTTCATTCAGGTGACTGGTTTGAAGCAGCTCTCCATTCTTCCCGGTTGGAAGCCAATCTCTTCATACAGTGTCTTTTATTATCAGTGTTATGTATCTTAGGCGGGGCCTTTCTCATTTTACCTTCCACGATAGTCTTTAGCAGTATTGTCAGCAATAATTTAAAAAAAATAAAATATTCAATATTTCATAACTTAAGACGCGGAAAAAATTATCTTTCGAATTATATAGTTTTTATTATAATCTGTTGTAATGGGAAGCTGAAATTTAAAAAACCTATTGCCTTGTTAATTCCCTATGTTCGGGTGTGCGACCAGCCACCGTGTTATATTTTTTATCAAGTTTTAAATCCTTGAACTTTTAAACATTTACGTTAATAGCTACTTCAAATTACCATAAAGAACAAGAAGAATGAGCACAGATATCCACATATACAGGACATTTGATTGGGATTATTTAAATTTAGTATTACACAGCAATGAGATTAACAATGAAAGTCTCAGCATGGTGCCAAATACCAAAAAATAATTTATTAACTTTTTTGTTAATAATAATAAATGGGCATTTTTCGAGAGTATTACATATATTTAATTATATTTTATTTAACTGATCAAATTACAGCCACGCATCTAAAGTTTGGAGAAGCTGTAATGTAGTATAGTAATATCAGATTTTTGTACCTTTTTCTTTTATCAACTTTTTATCGATTAATTAATTAATCATCAAAATTTGTAAGTTTGTCTGTAAATTCAAAAATTTTAGGCAGGAATATAAATTTTCCTAGTTGAATTTTTACCATTTTTCATGAACGACAAGAAAATTTTTTTTCTAGTCAGCAATAATCTCTTAAAAATTGAATCAAATCGTTTCAATTGTGCATACAGTTAACCAGAAAAACATTAAAATTTATTGTTTGAAATTAATATTTGAAAAATTTAAGTTAGCAAAACTTTCATTTATAAATTTTGCTTACGGCTATTTCGTTCGGTATAATTTTTATACTGCTACCAGTTTTTTACTTTTACGAAGTTTACCATTTGCTACGAATTACTCTCCGAAGATTTCGTCTTTGCCTGCTTTATTTTTTTATAGTGATGATCTTATGCTAATTATTTTTTTTTGTATTGGCATTTTTTTTATCTCAAAGAATATTTAATAAAAAATATATCATTATTAATTTAGGGGTGAGATAGATAGCCTATTGATAATAATTTAAAACTACATACATATTTTCATTCGACTACGACTCCGTTTGTGCTGTCGTCGTCGTTTTAAGCCTATTCCAAGTTTAATCTGATCGAATAAATCAAATGTACTGACTGAAGTTTACGATTAAAATTTTTGAATAAAAAAATATGATTATTATCTACATATTATACTATATTTTTATAAAGTTTAGTTACGTCACGTCATTTATTATTTATCGTTAACTATTGCTATTATTTATAACTCGATAGCGTTTATTTTACAATTTTGTCACCATAAGTCCAAATATTTTTGGAATTGAATTATCAGATCCAATCCAATCTTGGAATGTAAACAAAGTGTTTTTTTAGTAACTTTCAGTTGTTTTAGTTTATTCGATCTGGGATTCATACTTAATTAAGGTAAACGTAGTCGATCTAGTCCGCATATTTATTTTATTTCATTTCGATATACATACTCTTTGAAACTTAGGTAATTTTAGTTTTCGTGATATCATCAATTAACATAAGACACTGAAATTAAATATTTGATCTCGGTAAGGGTTTTTAGCATTTTATAATAATTATAAGAGCCATTTTATACTTTGGCACACCGTCTAAAATAATAAATAAATATCTTGTAATTTATACGAAAAATTATCTTCTTCACAAAACCATGCGACGCGGCGCCGACGTCGAAATAGATCCAGCGTTGAATGCATTCATCTCGAAGCGGTGGCGTAGAAGCGACAGAGTCCAAAAGTTTTAGATCAACATTTTGATGTCAATAAGTACGTATACTTTATATTTATTGTACAGTGTGTCTACTGCGAGAAGGCAATTAAATCGTTTGCGAGTTATTGCAAAATATTCAATTCAAAAATTCAAATATTAACTCACCGATTACTTAGTCTCATTGTTATTACCAGTCGGCGAAGAACAATTTTCTACCTCATTAAGATTAATTTCTACGTTTACTAAGCTGTAGGTAGTTTTAAATGAGTTTATCTCTGGAATCTATAGAAATCACTTCAAATTATGAAATGCTTATGATTTGTATGTACGTTTTTGAATTTTACAAAAATTGCTGTTGTTGTATATTATGTTTTGTTATTGTCATTTTTAAATTTGTATAAAAGTCTATAATGAAAAACAAAGTCTATGTACAATCGTAAAACTGATTATATAGTATTAAAAAATCATAAAATTGACTGAAACTTGAAAATTAACCCTGAACTACAGGTCTAGATAAAATTGTGGTGATATAGTTCATCGACAGATTTCGTGAATAATCAAAGCATCAAGTGAGATGAGTTTGGCAGTAAATCAACGGTCGGAAACCATACATTTTTTTTTATAATAAAAAAAAGAGTTAAATATTTCAACGATCGTTATTCTCGTTTGCTTACTGGTCGAAGGACTTTTTCAATATTGTAAAAAATAACACAAGTATAAGACTGTATGTTTATTTATATAACTTTTTAACAAACATAGTATGTTACTATATAATATATTCGACATGTTAATATGGAAGTGACAAAATGCTGATTTACATGTACAAAATTTTTTGATTGTAAAGTCAAAATTATCAATATCATTTAATAATAAATTTTCACAAAGTATTGCACATAATACACAGTAGGTATATAATAACTGTAAAAATATAATACTTAAGGCTTCTTCATAGGTGGCGCCCTAACTTGCTGTAACAGGATCTAATGTTTTCCAGTATCAGAAAAATTTTGAGCAAGTTAGAACAGTACAATAGAACAAACCTTAGAAATGTTACAAATTTAAGTTTGTAATTTAATTTTCGTATTAAATATAATATAAGAGTATTTATACATATGTACTGATTTTCCACAAACACATTGTTCGGCTTTTGTCGTAACTCAAGAGAATAAATTTTTCAGTTAGGCCCATGTAACAAAAAAACCGTGACTTTCGACACTTGCAATCGTGGAGTGAATCCCAGACGATCCACTGTCACCTTTATCGTTAAATTTTGTTGTATGCTACACAGGTTGGTTAAATCTGTTTTAAGCAAAAACGAAAACGTCTGTTTTTTATACAAAACGTTTCGATTGGTTTCCGATGAAACATTTTTTTGTTGCTTAACACAGTTTTACTAATCCGAGCATCAGCTTTATCGTGATAATCAGCAACATAATTAGAGAGCGAGAGCTTTAAATTTTAAACACTGCAATTTTTTTTTGTAAATTATTGCTTTTTATGTCAATACAGGCTAAGTTATAATATTTGACACAGTAGATCATACACAATTTATTTTTAAAAATAGAATAGGTGGTAGTACCCTAACCTTTTTCTTTGAATTCGTATACATAGAAATTCATTAGTTTTTGTAACTATATATCACGTATATAATATAATTACAAGGACGTACAGAATAACTGATGTAATATAATATAGTTATACAAAAGTATAGTATAGTTTATAGTTGTGTCAACTATCCCTATGTACTGCACTTATGTATATATTATCAGAAGAACACTGGACGAACTCACACCGAGGTCATTACAAATTTTATCACTTTAAACGTATACAATGTGAGGTCTCGTCTTGACATTTGTATTAAATTGTTTATAAATGTCCATATCATTAGTTTTTGAAAAAGTATCCCACGGAGGTAAAGCTCGATACTCTTGAATCAAAGGCGTTCCAATAATATATTTATCAACGCGTGGATCATCATATGTGAGAGTCAAAGTGGCACCGTCCGGACATGGGGCACTTTCTCTGCTTGGTAATTCACGTTTATTTAAACGCCGTCGCATGGGACCAAAATATAGCAAAATCGAAGCCGTTGCTAACAGTAAACAAGCAAACAGAACCGCAGAAACCGCGGTCACCCATCCCATAGTACAGTCAACTTCAGATTCGGAAGCGTCCATGAGCAAAACGTCATTTAGTGGTTCCGGTCCGTTACATCGAACGTGGTCTACGTCAATATTTAATTCTACTAGTTCGGTATCATTGTTAATAATTATTCTATTTACTTGCTCTCGTTCCAATCTCCATAGCCAAAGCAAAGAACAATTACATTGAAACGGATTGCCACCTAGTTTTAGAGTTTTTAACTGATCTAAAGGAAAATGCGACACTTCTAAAGTTACTAATTGGTTGTTACGTATAGAAATATACGTGATACTTGGATTTCCATAAAATATACGCGTTGGAATGCGCTGTAAAGCTATATTATCGTCAAGCCATATTTTTTCCAAATGTATGTTGTCGACAAATGCTCTCACATCGATAACTGCAAGAAGATCTAATTTGTCTAAACGAAGATAACGCAATTGAAAAAGGCCGCGAAAAGCCACTGGCGGGACGGAGGAAATCAAATTTCCACTAAAATGCAGTTGTGTTAAATTCGATAACTTGGCTAGCGATGCTGTCGGTATCGATGTTAAGTTGTTTTCACTTAAATCTAAATACTCCAAAGCGAGCAATCCCGTCAGTGCACTAGGATGAATGTCGTTGATGATGTTGTTATCCAGTAGCAACGTCGTTAATTCGGGAAGTGTGGGCAAGTCGCCTTCTTCTATGGTCGTTAATAAATTTTGCGAAAGCGAAAGAATTCGTAAGTTAGAAGCTTCGCCAATTATTAAGCCCGGCATTTCCATTAATTGGTTATCGTCGAGATATAATTCTTTCAGCTGTCTTGAATGTTCAAATAATCTTTCCCTAAGAAACATTAATTGATTATTATTTAATATCAGAATTTGCAACGAGTGTAGCTCTCTAAACGTAGCAGAAGGTAATTCTTCCAAACGATTGAAACTAAGATCAAGATCCGTAAGGTTTCTCAAACCTTTGAAGGAATCTTTAGATAGGCTTTCCACTTCGTTACTGCTCAGGTTTAAATGTTTCAAGTTGCGTTGGGATTCAAAATTTGAGGATCCTAACGTTTGAATTTTATTTGCAGATAAGTCTAAAGATATTAAGTTGTAATATATGTTTAAAGTGAAATGAACGTTATTTATCTTGTTGTGAGATAGATCTATGTGACGTACTTCCGGATTGAGTTGAATCGGAACGTATTCGAGACCTGCGGCAACGCAAGACGTCTGTAGGTTGTCGTCGTTACAACGGCAACGAGCTGGACACATAGCGTAAGCTGGACGTGCCAGCAATAACATCAACAGCACCCACATGGGCCGGGCACTCTCACCCCCCATTCCAAGCTCGTCGCACCCGCATGGGACCTGTAACAAACGAACAGACATTTAGTTTTGTAATCGTTTTGTGTAAATTATTCTATCGTTAGGGTATAATAATTAAACTAAAAGTTTTATTAAACGAAAATAACCGCAACTGTGGACAGTCTAAGTTCCGCTGGTACAATTATTTTAAAATTAACTTAGGTATGCATAATACCGAAGAGAAACAGAATTAGATTTACTTGGGGATGTGCATCCCAGCTAGACTACCGCTGATTGATATCGCGAGGGTGCTTCAGGCCTTTTCTCATTTACATCGTTCTGAATGATAGAGCGAGCCTCGTTTACATTAGATACCTTTGCATTCTGTTGACGTAAAAACACATTACGTTACCAGATAACGGAACTGTCGAATATATTTCAACTGCCCGTCATTTACTTGAAGATTGATGTTTTGTAACCAATTTATTTACATTTATTTCCATTTCACGCTAAAAATTCTCCTTAATAAGTTATCGTTAGTTTATTAGTCCAGTTTATTAGATTTCGTTATTTTTAAAACGATACCGAAAACCTTTCTACCTAACTACGCCCCAACGCCCAGAATTAAGACAAATGACTGTACAAAAACAAAAAACTAGAAGATACTGCATACTTGATAAAGATTTGATGGGTGCGCGTCGACGAAGGAGAAAATCGATTAAATTCAGCATTCATCACGTCTTTTCTTTATAATGTGCCAAAAAAATTTAAGCACTTTTATTTCACCTTGAATTTACAAATTCAGAAGTAACAACTTTTGTTTTACTTTATCAGATGACTTCAAGAGCAGGCAAGCAATCGCGGTTGCTAAATTAAAAATGCGAAAAAAAAAAAAAATAAGCAGCATTTTTGATTGTAATATCCTAGGGAAATTAGTGGTAAAAAAATTGCAAATGTAAAAGTAAAGCTAAACTTTTAAAATCGAGTCGAAACGAGGTAAAATACAATGTTCTTTCTTTTTTCGCTTAATGAATGTATGAAGAGAAACGAATTCAAAGTGGAGTGCTTGCACGCTTTACGAACTTAGAGCATCTAATTCACCTGATCTTACTTACGATTACAGTTTAGAAAGATGGATAATTATTACTACTACACCCTTTTGGGTACTACATAAATTTGTTCTATCTAAAGAATTTTACAATTATGTTGCTTATTACATAGCGTAATTCGTCCACTTTCCATACAATTTTTTGAATTTGTTTCTAAATAAATAAAAATAAGATTTTTCAGAAATTTTATGTAATATTATATTATATTACTGCATAGTTTAGTGTAAATAGGGGTAATTGAAAAAATATGTATGTATATTTTGGAAATTTAAATTTAAGAAATACGCATCGGGTTCGACGAGTTTTGTGAATAAGAACCGAGGTGGAAAACTCAAGTTTTTTTGAACCGTATAAAATTTTCTTTTAAACTGAAAATAAAATTAAAAAAATGCATGCACATTACTTTTATTTAATTATGTATTAATTTTTTAACTAGATTAATGGAAGGTTTTCATTTTTTTTAACAAAATTTAAATTTAGAAATTAAAATTTAAGATTAAAATTAAAAACTTTTGATTTGAGGTTGCTTTCAGTCCCTGTTTGATCTAGAACATAGTAATATATAGATGATAAATACGATAACTAAACGTATAAATTAATATTAATTTAAAAATTGACAAGATAATTAGTGAACAATAAAAGAAAGTTAACTTAATTTGTAATTTTTAAATTTGAATGTAATATTGCTAAATTTCTTTCAGGAATTTAAATTTAAATGCGTTTTCACATTTATTTAACACTTTCCTTCATTGTCTTTTTATTATATTGGAATATTCTTTGTGTTCTAGCGGTATTCAACATCAAAGAAATTCAGCGTTCTGTAAGAGTAAACTATCAAAAAGAATGTAAAACGCTTTTGTATTCATACTACGAGTAGTATACAAATAATAACACGTTTCGTGCATACACTTGAAAATAATTAATGCATCTCAAATGAAAAAACATTTTAATGTCTTCAGCTTTAAAAGAATTTTTGCTTCGCGTTTGATTCATTACTGTATATGCATGTTTAAGATGTTTTTTAATTTATTTTAAATGACTTTGATGTGTACCTTTTTTTTACTTATTTTATTTTAAGTGAAAGCTTAATAAAATCTCAGTCTTTTATTTGCCCACAGGGTGGCCCAGTTATAACTTATTATTAAATGCGGTATTCAAAAAATATTTTATAAAAACATGCACTCTTTAGTTAAATTGTTAAGTAGTAAATTATTTCTTATAAGAAAAATTCTATATAGTATGTAAATCAATTTAATTAACATATTAACAGTGTCGTGGTTAGTTTTTCAGTTGCCCTCCTCCGCAAGAATTTATGTTTGGGTTTTTTTTAAATTTTTTTCAATTAAACTTACAAGGGAATTATATGACCTCCGCATTTTTGTAATTTTTGCCACTTATTCTACTGAAAGTTTAGTCCTTCAAGAAGAACTCCTCAAAGCAGTAGGGCCAGATGGCCAAAAATTTTCGAGAAAATCGACTTTGAAATATTGTCGAAGGAGATATTGTCGAAAACAAGATGTGAAACAATTAGCAAATAGTTTCGTAGCACAGTGGCGAGCGAATTGGACCAGGAACCAGTAGGTCCGCGGTTCTATTCCCACCTTCGCTAGTTTTTTTTCTCTCTAGTGCTTATTCACGCCATTTAATTATTGTAAAATTGATCAAATTTATGCTTGTAGACTAAAATGTGTCACCATTTAATTTATAAAATACATTCAATTTTTTTTTTACAAATATAAAATCGAATGTTTTAATTATTATTATTATTCAGCAGGACTAGTTTCATATGTCATCGCGCACATATCATCTGGTGGAAATAATTTACCTAATATTTATTTATAATTTATCATCTGATTTAATTTATTTATTTTACGATTGGTAGATATAGCAAACATGATGTGGCTAATAAAGCCATGCAACTGACTAGATTTTAATAAGAAATAAAAAGTTAATAAACCAACATATCCTAAAACTACATATTTTTATCCTAAAATACATTTTCAACAGTTTAGTTATTATCTAGCGTAGTTACTGAAAAGTTATCATGTCTGATATTTATCCATTAATTTGCCTGGCCCTTCGACGAGGGCTGAAAGACACCGTCGAAGATAGTCTGTGCTTCTGTGCAGTGAAATCGCTAAATTACGCATGAAAGATGCTCTTGTGTATTACGAGCATTTACTTAAGGAAAATAATACGCACTAGAGAAAAAAGAATTAAAAAAAACTAGCGTAGATGGGAATAGAACCGTGAACCTACTGGTTCATAGTTCAACTCGCTCGCCACTGTGCTACGAAACTATTTGCTAATTGTTTCACATCTTGTCTTCAAACTCCTTCGTCAATATTTCAAAGTCAATTTTTTCGAAAATTTCTGGCCATCTGGCCCTACTGCTTTGAGGAGTTCTTATTGAAGGGCTAAACTTTCAGTAGAATAAGTGGCAAAAATTACAAAAATGCGGAGGTCATATAATTCCCTTGTTAAATATGCTATATAATATAAGAAGGGAGGTGAGCCCTTGTATATTATAACAATATTTTTGAAGGGTTTGTTAGAACATAAGCTTATAATAGTTTGGTATAATAAATTTAAAAATTACTTTTCTAGGTAGGATGTATTTCGGATAGGCAGCTTCCATTAAAAATTTATCAATTAATGTTTAATATGAATGGATACATTTATTGTACAAAACTAAAAATTTCGATGTAAAATCTTTCTTAAAATTAGTTCATATTCGTAATATTGACTTAAACCATTTTAAATCACACGGGCTGGGTTGAGTTCATGTTTCAACATTCTTTTTCACCGAAATTTGTTGTTCTTTATACAAAATAAGAAGACGTTTATTTTTCTCTTCTCAAAAGAGATCTGACGATCGATAGCAATCAAAAAATCCCTTTTTTTCTAAAAATTTAATGTTTTAGGAGGATGTAAACAAATTTAAAGCAAAAATTTGCTTCAGGTGGCCAAAACTGATGCCTATCTACTTCATCGGCTATGAAACCATTTGCAAATTTAATAATTGAATAAGTTTAGATTTTTAAAAGTGTTTTTTTTTTATATTTTAAATACCAGCTCAAGCGAATTCCACAAATTAAAAATTTGGTACAAACGAATATCTTATTAATTATACTTTGTAGGGCAATTATAACATATTGTAATTATTACTAATTGAGATTATTTGATTATTACTTTTGTTTAGTGTTCAAAATTGCAATGTTAATATGCTAAACTATTAAAACGTGAAACCTTGCCTACGAAAGTTTAAAACAGAACTTGTCTGTTTTTGTGAAATCTTGACCCGTTTTTCATCTTTTATAATAAATCAAAAACTTTAAAGTTGAGGCATGAAAAGCATGCCGAATATAATAAAAAAAAAAAAAAATTGAAATGAGTTTGAAAACAAAATAATTATGTGTTCTTTCGATTCTCTCGAACTCGATTATGGGTTAATAAGGATATAAGTTATTTTAAAAATTTCCAAAATGTGTAAAATTTAACAAAATCTTCTTGATTTGACAAAAAAGTAATAATTTTCAGAACTGGACAAGTTAAATTCAATGCTCTGTACATATGATTATCTGTAAATAATTTAACTCGCTATGTTTTACTCAAAAACGATCATCTTTAACAGAAAATAATTTTAACTACACAAGTTTAAGCTGGTCAAAAAACCGAATGTAACATGCCATGGTTAATAAAAAATAACACCGTTGAAAAATGTGAAAACCGGAAATAAAAATTTAATAAATGCTTTATTAGATAGTACTTCAAACTAGTTAAAAAATTTCAAATGACTACAGGTTATTATTATAGGCTACGGCTACAGCACGAGCAGTAGTAAATGTTTTAGTCTTTTAGAAAAATTAAAAAATGCATTTATATTGCAATTAGAACTAAAGTGTTCTAAAGTTTTAACAAATAAAATACATTGTAAGTGTAATTTTCGCAAACGTTTTCCCCATGACGTCATCAGGCGTTGAACTAGAATGAAAAACTTTTTTATTCAAAGTTAATACGTTTTATACGTTCTTTTCACATATTAAAAAAATAATTAATTATTTTGACTTGATTTTTGAAAATCCGTTGGGTTACAAAATTACACACACATGTGATGTTGATATGGAAATCAAGAAAATTTAAACTAAACTCGAAGTTGCCTTATCTGACTATGATTACTTTTATTAAATAATCTATTAAATTTATATGATTTAGCATGGCGTGAAAAGAAATTTTGGTGTTTTGTATGCACAATAACAGATGAGTTCATAATACTCCTGTTTTTTGTTAAATATTCTATTTTGATTTAGTTTCGTTGTATAAGGCATTTCAAGTTTTGTTTTGGCCAATTCTCACCCCTAATAGTACTGGGATAAGACGATTTCTAGTGGACTGTAAATTATAGGTCCCGATTGTATTTATGATGTTTTCATAGGTATAGTGACTTACCAGGCTTATCTTCCTAATCCTCTTTCCTCTTCGGATGGGGATCAGCATAAGAGGAAGGGAAGTGAAGGAATAGGATCACTACTGGTAATCACTAATACGATGGCGTTAGGTTTCGTCAATTATTCAGCTGGTGGTATGGTAGACCAGAAAAGAAAAAAAACGACTTTAAGAAACCGGAAAAGGTACACACACACACTTCTTACACACGTTGGTTGGTTCGTCGTCTCTTCTCGTTCGCGCTTGCCCACAACCTCTTGGACATGGTCCCAATTCAAAATTGGCGCGAACAAGTTTCATAATAAAAAAAGTATCAAAAATATGATGACAATATTGCTTTCGATAATTTAGACATTTAATAAGTACTTATTAAATAAAAAAAGATAAATGACTTTCACATTTGTTAGAGGTATGCTGAAAATTGGCTTTATTATGATAGAGCAATAGAGCATACCATTTTTTTTAATTCAAAAAATTTCTGTTAGTATTAACGAAATTAGTAATAATAATATAAATTATTACTTATTTCATTCTCGTTAGCATTTATGTGATGTTAGACTTTAAAAGAGAAATAAAGAGTTGAATACACCAAATATGGGTTTTAATACTTACAGAGGTTGTAAATTAGAGAATTAAAAATAAAAAGCTCTCTACCCTTTTACAACTATAATTAACAAGGCATTAAAATATAAAATAACCTTTTTAAGTTTATAATTTATTTATTAATTAATGCATAACGACCATCACATTGTCCTTGGTGTTTTAACAAATAGAAAGTTGTTATACAATGTTCAATGAGCGTATAAAAATTTTATGAAGTAAAAACAAATTTTTTACCTAGCGTCACTGAGAGTGTAGAATTATTTATCAAATAATTAATTAGGTTTTTATCGAGTGAAAGCGCAAAAAATTAGGAAGTATTATTTACAATAGAACAACAAACTATGTCTTATGCCAAGAGTTTAAATAAAAATACATTTAATAAAATTTTCAATTAAGAGGTATCAAATTTTTATTTGATATTTGATCGCTAGTAAAACACATAAAATGAATTTAATGCTCTAGCAGTTTAATAAAACGACAATCATACATCTTCAGTGAAAATTGATTTTCGGAAGGTGTAATTTTGCATTTAGTTTCATAAACATGAAAGGCGCATTTTTATTGTAAATGAAGCTCAAATTTAAAATTAGATTAAATGAAAACGTTGAAAATTAATAAGGGTTTTTGTGTCGATTAAAATGTCAATAACAAACGGGAAAGTTTTAATTTGATTCAAATTATTAATAAAAAGTTACACATTTTTGGTTTTGTAAATCTAATGTTGATTTTGAAGTAAAGATAATTAAACTGATTTGGATTTTGTAACAAAGTTTGCGATATGAAATGCAAAGGAAATCGAAGGCATCGCGGAAGTGAAGATGATTTTGTTCACAGCAGGAGGCGATTTCGGTCGACCTGCTAATCCTTCGTTCCTGTGGCGCCACAAATGCAGGCTATATACACCATATATAGATATTTTCAGGCTTAACACTTGGCATATCGCCGGTCGTTTTTAAGATGGTATTTATCTTGGAAACCCACATATTGGAAAATCTAGTCTGAACCGCAAATAAAAGAGACTCTAGGGAAACGAATAGCAAAAATATAAATGACTGAAAATGAAAAATTCGAACGATTTTTTCTTTCCAATCCAAAAGAAATCTAAACTCATATTTTCGGTACGAGCTAGTTTATCTGAGTGAGACGGAACTTGACGGATGAATCAAAGTTATGAACGTTTCTCGTAATAAACTGTGTATTATATCCAACTTATGAAATTTATTGATTTTACTAAATTTATTCTTTTATATTCATTTCCCATAGTATTAAATACGTCTTCCATGAAAAGCAATTTCAATTAATATTATCGACTTCTTGATTAGTTTGGTAACTATAGTAAATTAAAAAAAAAAAAACGTTTGTGGGTTATTCAGGATGAATCAATTGTAAGAACTTCTTTGATAGCTTTTGATTTAATTAAAGTAATGTATCTGATTGAGGTGTATTACCTAAAATTATTTTCAAATGTTTTTCATTTTGTTATACCTATAATTCATTTATTGATTTTCAACATTTTTAACAAAATTTTGCAACGTGAAATTCGAAAAGTTTATCTATCTTTCCAAAAAATATGTAGTTTGTTCGTACAGGTTGTCTATAAAATGATTAAAACTAAAAACTTTGTAATTTTTTCACTTTATCACTTTGACTTACTAAGGTCGAACAGTTTTTATTTGTCAGTTAAACCAACTTCAAAGGTTAACCTACGTTTATGACCATTCTGATTGGTTATAAACCTAGGTTAATTCTTGAACTTGGATTAACTCATGTTGAAAAATCGTTAAATTGTTCTATTTTATTTCGTAGAATAATAAAGTACAATTTTCTATTTTTATTTTATTAATTACCAAAAGTTTTATAAAACCCTATCTAGACAGAAAACTTACAATATTTTTGGCTCTCAATAGTAAGCGTAGATTTAAACTAACGTTGTTGCTACATTGTAGCAATATGAAAAGTTCATAAATATATTATGTAATGTAAAATCTAAAATCCTCAGCGATTGCCAAGTGCTTAGTTTTTAGCAAGGTTTGCTTATGCTCAAATAAATAATAAAGTAAAATGTGTTATTTGAAACTAAACTAAGTTTAACAAAAATTACGAAAGCAATTTATTTGATTATTTACCGCAGATCTCTGAATTGTATTTGAAAATGCAGAAATTTATTAACTATTAATGAAAAATTCTTCAATATCATTTACATATTGATTTATTCTATAATAAAGCTATTTAAATAGTTAAAATTTTAAAAGTTGTTAAATTTTGTATTATCTATATAGGTATGGGTGGGAAAGTGATATAAAATCAGTGGCGTAACAATGTAGCAAGGGCGTAATATGTTTTGCAGTCAAACCGAACTGTTTAGGTGAGCCAGGTAAAAAAGCTATAAATATTTTTATAGGTCTTTAAGCAAGAATTGGTTGAATTGCTTTGTCGTTCATTTAAAAATTGAAGATCCAAATCGATCAAGTTGTTAAGCTAATAATTAAAATTGTGCGTATTTGAGTTAAATTTTTTTTAAGCAAGAAAAACAATTTTTTCATGCGTATTTTGAATGGCAAAGAAGCTATCAAAAAGTTTGATTTACCTTGTACATTACAGGTTATGAATTTCACAATTTAGGAATAAACTATACGAACGATTTAGTTTTAAAAAGTGGCCAGAATTTTTTACGGACTGCGAAGTATAATGTGGAGTCCAAATCATAGTAAAGTAATTTTACTAAAATATTGCAAAATAAATATGACATTATGTCAAATTTATTTACGTTTTCTATATTTGAAAAATCTTAAAATTGAGATAATGCAGAATAAATAAATAAGAAGTTATAAAAACTTACTTTATGAAATTTATATTCAGAAAATTTAATCACGAGTTTTCAACATTTCTAGATTAAATTAATGGAACCAAATAAACTAACAACCAATCGCTTCAAACTTTTAAGCATTTTGCTTAACATCCAAAGCTACAATTTACAATTAATAAAACTTAAAATTATAATTTCTGACAGCATCGGTATGACTTTAATTATTTTTGAGACACAACTAAAAATAGATTAAAAGAGAAAGCATTTAAAACGGAATACGAATAAAACTTGTACTTATTGAAAAGTTAAGGTAATACTTTTAGTAATATTTGATCTTTAATTTATTTTAAGAAGATATGATTGGAGTGTTAAGGTTGAAATGCGACGAATGCGTCGCGAGGGTGACCGTTCGAATGTCGCTCGTACCGTGCGTTGGGCACCGCCGCCGCCCTGAACGAATCTCGATGAACAAGAAAAGTTTAATTTTGTAAAATGAAATCAATTTTTTATTTTTTGTTTTTGCTAATCAACGTTAAATTGGATTTTTAATAGTATATTGTTTATTTCATTTTAGAAAATATAATGAAAACTTTATTTTAATGTAAGACTTTTTACTTGAAAAGAAGTGCTTAAAACATAGGAAAACACTTATTTTTAATTTTAATTAGTTCCTTTATGCGCCGTAATGATAAAAGTTCAGTAGTCGGCTTATTATCATTATTAGTTTCTTTTGCAGATAAGTTGTTATTCAATTTTGAAAAGTAGGTCATCCACAAAGTTTGATGAAAAGCTGAAAATCTTTATGCATTTTTAAAAAAGATTTATAAAAAAATAAAATTTTCCACTGTATTAGTAAATCAAATTTTTTTTTACATTTTCTAAGCGTTCGAATTGGAAAGCTGGACGTGATAAGCTCCGGCTGTTCTGAATCGCTCTCTGGTGGCTAATGTTGCTTGCGATCAAAAACTCGTCCCGAGCTCAATTTTCTCGTCACTTTGAAACAACTTTCTTTCAATCTTCAATTTCAAAATAATTTTGTTTCCTATCTCCCTTGATAACTGTGACACGCAACTTGATATTTCAGATAAACTTTTATTTTACATTTAAATTAGCATTTAATTAAAATTGTTTTTTCTTTATTAAAATTTTGCGTCGAAGCTAATAATTATCTGACGCTAATTAAAATTTAATGTTGGCAATATAAATTGATGCTTGAACCATCTTAACGAGAGTTTAGTGTATGACCCTATATGAAAATTTAATAAATTAGGTTGTGATTAACTGTGCCCACAGCAACAACTTGTATGTCAAATTCCCTAGACAGTTTCATTAGGCATTATATTTAATTACCGTATAGGCAGGCGTATAGTAAAATCTGCGCCTACCAAATTTATCTTTACTAAAATGTTTACTAAATTTACGGTAAACCGCTAACTTATTTCGGTACCAAAACGTTATAACATTAAAGACATAAAATAGCAAAGATATGGAGAAAGTTTACTTAGGATAATCGTATTTTCTTTTACATATTTCCATAAACCACCGGAGTTATGTTATTTCTTTGGTAAAGCAATTGAGCTTTCAAACAAAACTACTTGAATCAAACCGGAAATTGAATACCCAAAATACCTAAACATTTTTATTTAACGCTAAGTGCTATTTTTCACTTTATTACATATTTTGTTACAACAAAATATGTCATAAATTATAATTTTAATAAACGAAAATCTTTTCGTAGTTATAAATTTTCATTTTCATTATTATTGAAAATTTTTAAAATTGCCCAACTTTTGTGCGATCAACTTCTTCCGTCTTATTTTTTTTAACCAAAAAAGCTAAACTAAATATATGTCCCAATCAGTGTTACGGTCGTTTATTTGATTTTAATTATATCTTAGTCCCTCTTCTCGAACTCTATTCATATAATATAAGGGTGTTTTATTAATTAAAATCAAATAAACGAAATCCCATTAAATAGTCGTAGGGGAGTAAAACAGTATTGTTTAAGAAGTACTTCAGTGTTTGACTTTTTTATTTTAATGATTTTGAAAAAATATTGCAATTAAAATATTATTTTCAGGTGACTCAGAATAAACTTTTTCATAAAAAGTTACGTTAAGGGGTAAAACCATAGTAAATTTTTCAGAAAATTAAGATACTTTGAACCTTCTAGAAGGTTCTGAAAAAAATTTGTTTAGTAAAATTTCTAGCTTGTACCCCAAGCGTGTCGGATTGCTGCTTAAGAACTATCTGCTACAAATTAGTCCCTACTGGAAAGATTGAGCCCAATGGGATAATTTTTGTTTTTTTAGTGTAGTGTCAGTATATGTGCAAGAAAAATATAATTTTTATGTCTTAAACCTAGATTTACACTTTGTTAAACGGATTTTTGGTTTCGTCGCAAATTTACAATATTTTTATTTTGAAATCACGATATTTGTGTAGTGCTGGTTTTTAACAGTGGATTTGTAATTTCAAAGTGTTTTTAAGTTACAATGAGTGACTCAAAGGTATACCGTGGCAAGAAAAAAAGAAATCATACAGTTTTTGTCTAGAAGCCGATGTTAAGCGGAACAAACTCGCCGAGCAGTCTTTGACAGATGCGGCAAAACACGCACGTTCTAGCATAAAAACTTCCATAAAAGAGAACGAGGAAGAATATTTTAATGTGGAAGAGCACCTTTATAGTCCTGGGATACCAGATTAAAGGTAAACAATTTCAAACAGTCAAATTTTTAATTTTTTATTGTCTATAACTCATTTTAATATTAAACACGATTTTTCTCTAAACACGATTTTTCAAAACGGCACGCAGCATAACTCCAACAATTTTTGTTCTTTTCGTTGGAATTTTTAACAATATCTTTATAATAATATTTTGAAGAAAAAAACGTACGGGATTTTCAATAAGTTGATTTATACATCATTTATTAACAAATGATTACCGATTTTTGTGTCGAAAATTGAAAGTTTTCATTCAAATACTCGTCAATCACACAAAAATCAATATTTTTAAAATCCCGTACGTATTTCTCTAGCTATGAACATGTAGATTAAGTGAATTTTTTTGTTTTATTTTAGATTCAAATTTGGACAAGTTACACTGCGTGCCGCAGAGCGCTTCAAATTCAATAACTCTCACGAGAATGGCTCCAGTGTCGCCATTTCTTAATATTTCTAGATGATAATTTTTTGTTTAATACTTAAATATATACTAAATACCTACCTCGAATATTATTATTCTACTACCTTTCCTTCTATGCAAAAAAAATTGTCAAAAAACGCTATTTTTACAGCTGTTACAGTGGTTTTACCCCTTAAGTTACGTATTACTCGACATATTTTTTTAAATAGATTATTCTATAAATCATTTTAATTTGCTCCCAGAATCAAATCGTACGTATAATCAATCGACAGGTAGGCCTTATAACATTAATTCAATCAAATAATTTATAATTGAAATTGAAAATTCATGTTCAAATTTTTGTTTTAAAAATTAGATGTTGTAAAATGCAACAAAACATAATATACCTTAAATTTCAAGTTAATTCGTCAAGCTGTTTTTAAGACGAGAAAAATTTTAATTAAAATTTTGTCTCCATGACTTTACATTTTTATGGATTACTCATTGCATCAATATAAATTCCATTTGGTCAACTATTTTGCTGACCGAACGATTCTAGAGTCGAGTAAGAGGCGTAAAACGGTTTCAAATTTTGATTAGCTGCTTTAATATGTGCAACTTTCAATTTTCCTTCAAACAATTTTAGAAATTTTTCACCTAGTTTTTCATTCTTTTTTCCATCTTCCAGTTTGGGCAAACATTTAAACGTCACGATCTGTTAGTGAGCACAATTGCCAATTCTTGCTTTTTGGTTGGATGAAATGTAAAAGTTAAATTTGCATTGTCGTTTTGTTTAGGTTAATGAAACCGAGCTAAATGTTTGATTGTATTTATGATATCAAAGCTGTTTAAAACTGTAGGAAACCGTGGGTTACTTACTCTCAGAGGAATAGTCATTTCATCGAAATCAATTTATTATCGTTTATTTTGGTATCAATTATTTTTTGGTGCTTTTTGCATCAACTAACTTTACAATACTGACACCTGTGTAATATATTGTAAAGTTAGCAGTATTTCTGGCAGTAGTTATACATATGTAAATATAGTTTCAGAAATGAAAAATTGGAAACTATGAAGCTTCTTGATTTGTCTTTGGTTGTTGAGACACGTGTTCATCTAAATCAGAGCCAGTACGAAAATGTGGGTAGAAAATTTAAGACGACGGGGTGTCTATCATGTGTTTAATAATTTTAGATTAGCAAAAGGACAAAACAAATGTGTATTGGAGCTCAAAATCACAAAATTTTTCCGTAATTTTCTATTGCACTGGTCCTAGCTTATTTTTGTTAAAAATAATTACGGGCAAGATTATTTCAATTATATAAAAATATTTTGTTTGAAGGGAACTGTCACGTATGTGATCACACGATTTAAACTTTTTTCTATTGATTATTGGTAAAAGAACACTTTTCTAAGCATACTAGAACAAAAATTTTGTTGGATTATAAATTAGTTCTCGAAAAAATCGAATTTGAAAAATTTTAAATTTACATGTATTTTAGATACACCTTTTAACACGGCTGCATGATTACCCATTTTTGTGTAAGGCAAAACAATTTAAAAATATTCTCGAAGAATGGCAGAACTCGCCAAAGGTGGAACTCGAAAACACAGATCTACGTTTACCTGGAATCCGAGATTTGCTATAAATAAGTTATTTTATAATAAGGCTGAAGGCGCCCGGCGGCCTTGTTTTTTTGACTATTCCGATATTTTAATTAACCTAATAATTCGAAACCCATCTAAAACGCTATGAAAATTACGAATTTTAAAGCTTAAATGTTAACATTTCAATTTACATGCTGATCGGGTGGCCTACAGTACTGACTCTAGACCACTCTAGACCACGAGTAAAGCACGGCAGAACTGGGTATATCAAGTTACACGCCCCTGCTAATTCGTATTTTTAAAATGCCGTAATTTCGACAACTATTGCATAATCCAAGAAAATTTTTGTGTTAATATACTAAGAAAATTGTCCTCTTTCCAATGCTCAATAGAAAAAAGTTCAATTCTTGTGATCACATACGTGACAGTAACCGAATAAACTTGAAAATTCAGTGATCAAGAATAGGCTTATTTTGCAAACTATCAATTATAACTAAAGTTGACCTTTTTATTGCTATCTTATTTTTAGAAAAATTCAATTATAATATTGAACATTTCTTTACTAATATTTTAATTGTTATGAAATTCGGATTTACAATAAAACTGTTAAAAAATTTTAATAATTGATTTATTGCCAATGTTTTTATGTTATACTATTTTCATGTAATTGAAAAGAAACCGTGTTTGAATATTTTTTACTTAGCTTGTTTGGGCTCTCGCTGACAAGCTAAACCCCGAATTTCTGAATTGTTGTCTGAAAGTTGTCGTTAATGTGA
Source organism: Cantharis rustica (assembly GCA_911387805.1). Classification (NCBI taxonomy): domain Eukaryota; kingdom Metazoa; phylum Arthropoda; class Insecta; order Coleoptera; family Cantharidae; genus Cantharis; species Cantharis rustica. The sequence continues at coordinate 25,303,688 of OU426883.1, forward strand.
TTTGGAGTGACAGAAGAGCCATCTTGTCAAATTTACGTTGCAAGATTTCCTCGTCTGTATGAGAGTTATTGAGATTTTTCTAATTTTGGTGGTTTATTTAAATAAAAGCTAATTATTGCTTTAGTTTAATTTTATTATTTTTATAATTGAAGTAAATTTTTGATGTGAGCTAATAAAATAATGTGACAATAAAGTCACCGACTAGTCTCCTTTCAACATTAAACAATAATTATATTTGAACGTTTTCATATTTAATTAAATTACATTATGGGTGTTTTCTTGGAGAACCTTATGTATCATTTAGTCTTATGAATGCTTGCAGTGAAAAGCACAGTAGCATGAAGAGCTTTTCTAAGCATGTAGTATGTGCACGCAATATCCGACTTAGTGAATGTAATTGAGTATGTTTGATTATAATACAGGCGTGAATTGAGTGGAAAATAATTTTCGAAATTGAAAGGAAACTTAATTGAATCTGCTAAAAACAGAATTCAGAAACGCGAGGGCAGTTGAAACTAGACAAACATTTATAATATTTACAACGTTATGAGTTTTACTTATTTGAATTTTATTCTTAAAATATAATAATTGTTAAAATATTTAATAAAATATTAAATACTTATGGATTTAAATCGGTAAGTCAAAATTTAATATCATTTTAAGTTTGAATTTGATTGTCTAACACCAATTTTTAAATATCAATACAAAAAACTGGTAGTGTCATCTATAGTCATGAACATTGCATATCTTTGCTAAATTAATAATCAATACTTTAGAAACAAAATAATTTTATTTAACATAGTTTATTGCAACGAAAAGTTTAAAAACTAAAGTATGTTGAATTTTTTAAGGAAAAATAGGTTGCATATTTACAGTAAGTAATTTATTAACCGTTACGATATAAATATATATAGTAATTTCTTTATTGGAAAATAGTATAGTACATAGGAGTGGCACCATAAAACGTTTACTTCTCGATTTGTAAAAAAAATGTTTTACAAAGTGAGTATCGAGGTTGAAATGAGTTTAGAATCAATTTAGAAGAAAATGCGTCTTGGTGCTGTGTTGCGGAAAATACCGAAAAAGATAAAAAAATAAGGAAAACTCTTGTTTCTAAGTAAATACAACAGGCACGTAGCTGTCTTGTTAGTGTATTTGTCCGTTAAGCTAAGACAGAATTACATTCTGTCGCCTGTTTACATGAAATGGTCGCCAATGATTCAAATTATCTTTAACGTAATAAGATTGCTTGTGAAATCACGTACAACGAGGATTAGAAATTGCACAAACCTAAATAAGCCCACTCATGTATAATGCATAAATTAACCATCATCTAAAATGCATATCGTCTTAATTTAATTTAAAACCCAGTTTTAATTATGTAGGTATACCCTTACCTAATCCAAATCAAATGTTTACCTAATTATTTTATTATTGTATCATTAAAAATTAAATTAAAAATTGTTATCGTTATTTTTTCAAACTCTTCAATAGAGGAATCATTACGCTAGTTTAGCTTTTCCTTACACCTGATGGACGTTATTGAATATTCATGCCCATTTTTCCACAGGATTTGCTATAACTCAAAGATTTTTTATAATAAATTCGTGGTATTTTTTCTTCTTCTTAACCGTTGGTTCTAAACTTTGGTATTTGTCTTTTTAATAAATATGTAATTTCAAATAGTGCTTAGTCAGTCATTATTAGAAAGTCTCATGATATGTGGATGACATGGAAACTATGTTTAGCGTGGGATGAAGGGGATGCTGGATTAAGATTATAGATATTTATTATGACAAGAATGAAAGACAAATTGCTGGGTCGCAATACTCATAATGCTTCCTTATATACAACGTGTCGGGTTTTCTCTGTATAGGGGAGAGTAAGCATGGATTATTTTGTTACTAACTTTTGAACAGGCACAATAAAACTGCCCGGGAAAAAACAAAAATTTCTGCAATCGATTTCTGTAATTAATTCCTATAGCAAAGCATAATTCAATTGGAAACTGATTACATTTGAATTCAAACTGATAATCATATCTATCTATCTAAGTATCTACATATATAATGTCATACCAGATCATACGGTTTATTGAATTAACAAAGAATCTATTGTCGAATAATAATTGAAAGACAAAATTAAAAATACAAAAAATTATAAAAAAGCAACGAGTGGTTAAGATATTGGAATTAAGAAATAGGATGTGTTTCAAAAAATATTAAGAAAGCCCGAAAAAAATAAATAGAGATGATAAAAGAGAAAAGGTAAATAACCTAGTCATTACGTAATAAATACTTTAATTCAGTTTCAGGAAGAATATTTGAAGTTTTCTATAACAAATTTTAACAGTAACAAGAAAGAATAATTTGTCAAGAAATGCCCAAAATTTACAAAATCTTAAATTACAGGTTTCCTGTACATCTTATACCTAAAATAGGCTTCATTAAAGTTAAAGTAGTATAAATTATATTGTTCTAGTCTATTTAGTTTTTGAGATACAGTCCTTCATAGCAGACCAATTTTTATTGATAAAAAAAACGTAGTTTTTAGTTTTCGATGTAGTTTTTTTTAATTCATATGACGTAAAATTTGTCTGCCGATAAGTGAAACTAAACTCAAAAATTACGTTTTTTGGCAAAGGCTATATCTCAGAAACTAGAGAAACAACGATTTTTTGATACTTTTAGTTAAAATTTTATCCACTTTAATTTTAGTACGACCAATTTGGGGTGTAAAATTTAGTATAGGAAACAGGTAATTTGAGATTTTGTGATTTTTGGGACCTTTCTCGACAAATTTTCTCCTGTTCCCGGTTGAACCTGTTATAGAAAACTTAAGGCTTTTTTTTATGATAAAGTAAAGAGCTTAAGTAAGAAATAGATATTTTCGATACAAGTTAGGAAAACTAACATCTTTCCATTCAAGGCGGAGGTTGACGATCGAGGCCGAAGGCCGAGATCGTAAACCGAAGCCGAGAATAGAAAAAGTAGTTTTACACGAGTATCGAACAATATTTTTTCTAATTATGTTTTAAAAAGAACCAATAACATTTCTCATTTCTCAAGAAAAAAGATAGTAGGGCGTTTATACTATAAAATTTTTGTATTTTGCGGTTGGTAGCCCATTATAGACAGTAGGTAGGTCATAGATAGTAGCCATTACAATGTGAACAGGTAAAGTGACCACGTTTTTTTCATGGTTATACAATTTGTGTTTTTAGAATACTAGCAAATATGTCAGATATTTCGGAGTGTTCGGATGTTGAGGAATCTACGGCGTTGGCGGTTGAAGCTCTAATTTCACAGAAATCCAAAGGAAAATATAATAAGGCGTACCTGCAATTTAAAACGTGGTGCAAGAGAGGTACCTTGAGCACTCTGTGCAAAAAAAACTACAAGTTGCTATTAAAATTATAGGTGGCGATGATGTTAATTTTGGAGTGTCCACGTCGAAAACTGATCCGGGCGCAGTTAACACTTTTAATAATTGTTGTAATGTAACCACTAATGTATATTATAAATAAAGTAGATTAGAACTTTTTCTTTCTTTCCCGCACACTTTCACAAGTGTGCGGAAAAGTATTACTTTTCCGCACTAGGGCGGAAAAGTAGTACTTTTCCACACACATTTGAGTGTCAAAAAGTGACACTTTTTGAAACACAATTAGAAAAAAATTATTTCCTAGTTATTTTCAAGTACAAGCACAAGATTATGAATTGAATTAAAAAGCATAGAAAAAGTTTAGAAATATAATGTAAAAAGCATAATGTAAAGAAAAGTAGGAGTAAAAGTGTCCTGTAAATGGTCGATTAGTTTTAGTTATTGTGATCTAGGTAGATATAGGTATGAGGACTAACGCAATTTACAATCACAGCTTTATTCACAAAAACAGTTACAAAAGACAATAAAGAAAATAAAAATAGGCAAAGCTGCAACTTCGAAGATTTCCGAATTGGTCAAATAAGCAGGAAAGAACGGGTAATATGAACTGCTAAGATTTTTGAACAAAATAGAGCAACATAAGAAGATGTCCGAATATTGGCAAATGAGAATAGTGGAAAACATAAATAAGCGTAGCTGGAAAAATGTATATAAGAATATTAGAAGATTAAATAAGAGAGAAACTGGAGAATTGTCTAGAAGACATATAATGTGGTTTTCGACCAAGAAGAAGAGAAAGTCGCAAAGCTAGGAAAACAGATGCATATATCTGCATACTGCAACTGAACTGAAAATTGAACAAAGTGGAACTCAATGAACTTTGTAGTGCTTACGGTATAGTAATACTTGAGACAAAAGAAAAATAATTATTTTATTCATACTAAAAAAAAAAAATTAAAACTAATAAAAAAATAGAAAAATCATGACAACTAGCAGACAGACAGGTCATCAGACGCTACATAAACATCGAAGATTTTTATTTAAAAATTTTATTTAGTTTTATTTAGATTTCATTTATGCAAAAATCAGATGAAAAAAAAAATAAAAAATTACCATTGGAATAAAAAAGTTGAAATTAAAAAATTTATAAATCGTGAAAAAGTTTAGTAATTTTAAAATCAGATGGTTGAAGGTCAAATTTTGAACGCTCAAATTTTAATAACAACGATTTTGCTTACCTTTTAAAAATTGCTACTTGAATATTTATCAACAATTTTATTCCATCAACTTTTACTGAATTTGGAAAGTTTCTGGAATATGTCTAAATTAATTGAATTTGGTTATTCAATTTTTGCAACAACAGTTTTCCGGCGACCTATCAATAAAATGATATGTGCCTAATTTTGAGATTTCACTTTTGAGTAGCGGCCTAGTGAACTTTGTTTGCTAGCGCAATTCGAGCCAGGAACCGTAATAAAATTCAATGAGTTTTGAACAGTAATAAGTTACTACTCTTATTTTACGTTTTATTTGTCAATCATAGACAAAATTGAATTTTGTTATGATTATTTATGCTAGGTTTTACAAAAGCGAGTTAAAATTTAATCTGCGATTAAGATTTTACAACAATTAAAAAGCATATTGTCACATTGTTGTAAAATTTTAATCTGTGATTAAAATTTAATACACCTTCGTGAAACCGGCTATTAGCTTGCTAATTTTTAATTTAATATTCTGTAAATATTAATTTGATATATTTGGGTTTTGTGAACAATTTGTAGGTAAATTTTCATTACGATAATTATAACACTCACGCGCGATGGATGTACGCATCTTTGCACGCTAGCACCGCTCGTGCTAGAATTATTTTTAAATAATGTAAAATGTAATTTGACATGTTCTGCGAAGGAGTCTTTAATATAATTTAATGTAATAAAATTGGAAAGATCACAAAACCGCACGTAACATCGACATTTTTTCTCAACTTGGCTATCGCTAAACTAAGCACGTCGGTTCAAGTTTGTTTTAAAATATGTATTTATGAGGTTCAAAGAAGACACGATCCTGCAACGCGAACAAATTTCCTTAGTAGACCTTTCTGTTTAAGAAACGACGATTCTCAATTCTTGCGAAGACGTAACTTGTAGTATAAAAGTAAAGTAATAACGACAACAAATAGTGATTGTACTTGACTCGAAATGTCCCAACGGAGAGAGATTCTTGCAGAACCGCACTTACTTTTTCAATTTTACAATGAAAGCTTATAAAAACTTTACTCAAATTAATTTTATCTGTTTAATCAAAAACGTTTATGCATTTAAAATTTAATTTATATTAAGTGGAATTAAATTTAATTACGCTAAATTGCCAGCAGCGCTTTTTATTTATTTATTTTTTTTTTCAGATTTGTACTGAAATATGTATTTTGAACTTTCTCGAATAAAAAATGATAAAAAGTCTTTAAGAGTGCTTTCTCTTTTTTTTAAAGGCATTAGCTTATAATATTTAATTAATGTAAAACCCAATTTATTAAAATGAATAAGAGTAAGTTTTCAGCTTTATTTCGTTACGAATAAAGTCATAATAAAAGATCAAGTACGGTTCTGAAAAAGTGTTTAGCCCCTGTGATAGGAGAAAGCAAACTATGCAACACTTAGTGAAGATATAAACATCGGACCCTCTCTATAAAAAACGATGGAAGTTATGATTGAACACATTCTATTTTATGTGAAACTAGTGAAAAATAAATAAGATTTTTATGTTTTAGCTATTTTATAGATCCCATAATTGGTAGTATATATTTTTTGAACAACCTAGTTTATTTTTAGTTAATTTGGCTAGTTATAAACTGGTTTCTTCAATTTGTCTTTCAAAATTTAGAAATATTTTATAAAATTATTTTACGTACAATACAAATTAGATTAGGTGCTCAGTACACAAAAAAATATTTCAGAGTCAGTATTAAAAAAGTATTTGAAAATAATTTCAGTTTTTTAAAATACCTATCTCTCTTTTCGTGTGCTATTTCATACCAGCTATGAAAGATTTCTCTCTGGGTAGTCTTACTTTAATTATTGGCTTCCTGTTCAGTAATATTTAATTACTGCGCTCATTTGAAATTTAAAAATTTTTAAACCTGAGGAATTGCTTCAGCTGTCGTTTAGATTAAAAATTTAGTTCTTACAAAATCTTAAGCATATAATATAGTAACCGTTAATAAATAATATTCAAAATTTTTAAAAAAATCTGAAGTAAAATTGCAATTCACTTCCATTAACTATAAAAGATTATTTTCATATTTTGACAAGTGAGTTGCATTTCTAAAGAATCCGTAATTGAGATATGCTTTATCTACAGTAACATCAATCTTAGTGGGCCTTGGACATTGGTCGACTATGTAAAAGCTTTTCATTTTGATTGATGGTCTGTTCGATTCACGAATAAGTAGATTATTATAAAAATCAATAATAAGGGTGCAAAGTTCGATAAAAATTTAAATAAGTAATGTATAGGGTGCGAAGCTGTAATATATACATAACAAATCAACTGATTCGTGGTATTTGATATTTTCAAAATATTGATGATAGGAAATTGCAAATCTGTTTAGGGGCGGTATTGGTATTAAATTAAACATAAACTAAATAAGAACGTTAACCGTAAAGTAAAAAATACATTCGTAGAAAATTATTATTTAAAAAACAATAAAAATACATTAATTTACTATAGGTTAGAACTAAGAATATTTGAATAAAAGAAAAAAGTTCTATTTTACGGTTATTTTCGATCTTATATATCTTATATCGCATTAGTAATTTTTTATTTTAATTTTTATCAATTTTCATAACGTAATTTTAGTTTTTCACTTTATTCAAATATTCGTAGTCCTAACCGTTAAATGTACTAAATTAATGTCTTTTTATATTTTTGGTTAGTATTACTCTACGATAACTTATTTGCGTTATTATAAATTTTACCCGAAAAAAAAAATTGTTTTAATACAAAATACTAACTGATGGTTAGGATTGCATTTGAAGTAATTAAAATTAAATTTATATTTTTATTTTGTTAGTTTTGGCCAATTTATATTCTTTTAGTACTAAATATTGTTGGCAAAAAAATTATTTGTTGAAAAAGTAAATCGATTGTAAGGATGGATCACATAATATAATAAAACGAATTTAAGATTAGCTTCATCTTTGTCGTTATCCTCGATTTGCTTCTTGACAGGCGTCAACCCAATCTGTTCTATGTCTGTGCGTTCCATGTTTATACTTATGTAGATACAGAGAACTCAATTGTTTAACGGATTATCGAAATCACGGAAATCATAATTTGCTTAATTTTGAAAAAGGTTTTTATTGTAGTTTACCAGGGCCTATCGACGCAACATTTTATTTTATAAACAGGTATTGCTTTGCACGCACTCAGACCACTTAAGTAAGCCCATTGTGCTTTATGAAAGAAATTAGAAAATTAGAAAACAATTTTCTTATTAGACTCCTCCCAGGCTCGAACCGAGTATTTCAGCATCAGTAGTCGATTATTACATCACAATCAATGAGTAACTGTACAAATTTTACACACATAAGTTTAATTTGGTTCAAATATTGAAATAGTTTTAACCATAAGTTTAAATACATACAAAATTATTTTAATGGTTTTCCAAAAATGTTATGTAAATTTTGAAAGATTTTTGAACTTATTGACTAACAATAAACGTTTTTTCTAATAAATACTGAAAAATTATTTAATGCATTTGCAAGTTAATATTATACCTATTATTTACGTACAGTTTAAATTATATGAAATTTTATGCAAAAAAATTAATTCCGTTAACACAAAAACCGAGTAAATACAAATAGAACTGCCACAACGACCTGTTCCTGACCATTCTTGTGTAATTAAACAGCATAACATTACATAATATTGTATTTGCGGAAAATTATATTTAAGTACCCAATACTTATAAAATTGAATAAAAACGACGTTTAAATTTGGTGGTTGAATAATATTCCATCATAAATGAATTATTGAAAATATCTACTAAATAAGTACCCAATATTTAAAACTAAGTTGTTAGTATCTGTTTATCTAACCAAAGGTTTAGCGTATTTATTCTAAATTAGTTTTCTAAATAGGGAAGCAGGTTAACAAACATTATTAAATTTTTTTGAATTACTACTCGCCGAAATATAACCTAAAAGAGAAAACAAACGATTAAAAAAGAATAAAATTCTCAGCTATTTTTTTAATTAAAAAGAACGTCTTAAAACATAATCTGTCATTAAAGTCAAGCTAAATAAAAGCAAATTAAAAATTTTATGTCAGGAAAAAAGTGCATTATGATTTTCTCTTACTTTGTAAAAAACAATTTTCAATTACAGTTTCTGGAAATTAATTTCATTTTAATGAGTAACAATGTAATATTTTCTAGTAAAACAGAAATATTCAATGAAGCTTTATTTGAATAGTTAAAAAAACTAATTAAAAAAGAGTTTTAATTTACAATTAAATTGACGAAAAGATTTTAAAATCAATTTTGCTAATATCTATGCAAAAATGTTGGAGTTTATTTTATTATGTTTGAGTATATAAATAAATATTACATTAATAAAATAAAGCATATGAAGAAAATCAATTCGGTGGAATGGGATTTTTCCTGATTTGATCAGATATCGTATGATAAAAAATATTATAGTTCAGTCATCCTTTCTGAATGGACCATTTTCCGGCTTAGTTCCCTTGCAAAAACAGGTAATTTATAAAAATCCAAACTAACTTATCCGCATGCCGGGTGACTTGTAAAACGTAATTTATAAAACTCCATTTATGATAGCCCATTTGGCATATATTGACTGCTTTCTTGATTTGTAGAAATTGGAATGCAGGCATAAGAGTAATAAATTGGCGTTCGTAAACGTGATAAATGATTTTTTTACTGTTCGTATTTAATAGCCAAAACAATCTTGGTAATATTTTTAAAATAATAACGGATTGTTTTATAAATATAAGATTTATGAGTTTTGCAATTAAAATATAATATTAAATTTTGAAACTGCAGTTTAATTGTGCGAAATTAACGATGGTAGTTGGCGAGCGCTTTTTTTTTTAATAACTAAGAGAAAATTTAATCCTTTTCTGAAAGTTGTTTTCAACTTCTATGAATAGTAATGAGTTATGTGAAAACTATTTTAATTTTAAAGATCTATGAACAATGAGATTGAAAAGCTCGTAACTGGGTCGCATTCAAACGATTTGAGGTATTTACGAATGTATGTTGTAATTGTAAAGGTGAGTGATAACCGACACTAAGTTTGATGTGGTAGCCTCAACTGTACCATGCCAGACAAATTGTTGTTTTATAGCAGAGTTTGCGTTAATTCCATTTGAAGGATGTGTGCAATAAATCCGGATAATTGTTATCAGAAAGAAAAAACGTTGCTAATGCTAGGACAAAACTGTAAGCTGCTTGGATTACAGACACTTTTCTCTCGTAAATTTATTAAAGAATATTTATAAAAATTTATAATCGTAGTTAATTATTCTTTCCTATATTTAGGGCATTTATGCATTTCGTTATTTAGATTTGTTGCAACAAATATTAAAAATTTTCCAATTTTTAAAATCTTTTTCTTTCATCTCATTTTTTTCGCACAGAAATTTTGTCAGTTGGTTAAACTTGAACACGTTTGCCCGAGCACTGAGCTAAGAATTTCCACGAAGTCGAAATTTCCTCTCAGCAAAGCGACAAGTATCGGAGATAAATTTTAATTTTTATTTATTAACTTGGGACCGATTAGCGATCAACATTAGTATATTGTCATGGATTTTTATTTAACAATTCACAGAATTATTTTATTTTAATACAAAAAGTCTTCAGAGTGAAAGATTTACTTCTACAGGGATGAGAACCAAAAATTTTAGTTAATAATTGAATGATATGTTGATTAATTCTAAAATAAACAGATTTTAGTTACAAAATTTATTTCGAAATAAAAGTTTTACTTGCCTGGAAATTCGTTGAACTAACTACGTTTGATTAAAAAGAAAGATATTTTTAGACTATAGAATCCTCAAATGAGAGGACAATATAATAGTTAATGACTAGCAAGGGCTGAGAATGATAAATCAATTAGGGATTAAAAGATTGAAAAATTTTAAAGTGTTTGAAAATCATAATAAAACGGAAAGTGCGGCGAACTACATTAGATTGGTTTACCATTTGAACTTCGCGCTACGAAATCGTCTCTAGGAGGGGACAAACTTGAAAAATTTGCAGCAATACGGCGTAAAAGAGAATTTGTTAAAACATTGCGGTACGATTCAGCAAACGAGAAAGCCGTTTGATAATTTGTAGCTCCGATAAAATTCGGATATTGTGATAACAAAAATTAAAATTTTGAAACAATAAATAAAACAAGCCGCAATCAATAAAAGTGAATATGATTTACATGGAATGGACAGTGAGTCAAAAGATGCTCCAGATCAATTACAAACAGTAGCAGAGATGATCAAGGAAGACCAAAATGCTAGTAACCAGTAAACCACAACCAACAATTAACAACATATGGTGAAAAAACTATAGTGTAGGTACGTCATTAAAAATTTAACAACGAACACCGTAAAGTTAAAATTCTAAAATTTTTATAATCTCAATCAGTGATAATTTAGAGCACGTTGAAATAATTACGAATTAAATATTAGAAAATTAAAACTAACGGCATATTTGTAAACCATTAACTGATCTTATGCAAGAAAAAGTCTAAAAATATCGACTACATTTGAATTAAAAAATATTGAATTGAGGTAAAACTTTATATTGAAAATTTATGATTGTGTTTTTAAGTATTAAATATTGAATAAATATCATTGAATTTAATTGAAATTAATTAAAATTACTTAAGAGTCTCATTCTAATAAAATAATCTGTGTAACCGAACAAATTTCATAAGAGGGTGAAAATTTATAAATTTGTAAAGTTGGGGGCATAGCAATATAAAAGCTGCACTTATCAAAACGTTCCACTAATTCTAGACTACCTACAAAGGTTAAATTTTTGCACGGCAAGCTCAGCAAGCTTTCAAATATACCACAACAATCCGAAATTACCAAAATTCAAATTATAAACATATTGTGTTGAGTTTAATCGAGCTTAAATTGTCGAAGTTATAATTAAGGGATTATTAATATAAAAATTCTTGCTTGCAATTTTCATCAAAATACTTTCAGATCACCTGATCAAATATATATGTAATTTTGACACCGTTTACTATAGGTAGGTTACACCTCGGGTGTTTATCTATGCCTAACTGGGTGTTCGACATTAATAGTTGGAAACTAAAAATTTATTTTAAAAGTAAATATATTTATTTTTAGTGGTGCCTGACTTATACTACAAATAAGAAAGAACCTTTTATTAGTATCTAATAACCATTAAATCGATAGCTCTAGCAGTAGCAGGAAAATATTTTGCAGAAGGACTTAATTTTTGATGGCACTTGGAACAAAGCTCCGCATGAAATTAGTAATGACATAAACAAAGGTTTTTTTTATTGGTATATCCAGCATAGCGAGGAAACTACACATTTTGGAAAGTTAAAGATTATTTTTTTAAATTATTCGATTATACCTAAGCGATGACATAAAAAAATATTGAAACACGTATTTTTTTATAACTTTTTAAACTGTGAGTAGTGGAAATAAGATGATTCGGTTTAATTAATTTTATTAATTAAATGGTTTTCTATAAGAATAATATGAAAGTTGGTGAATATTGAAGCTTATTTTTATTTTATTAAATGGTAGTGGTTGGTTGCGTTGGTTTATAAATATATGATAGTTATAAGTTGGTATATCGTATAGGTACATCAGTCACGTTTACACAGTAACCCCCAGCGACTTCCTTCCAATTACATATCGAGCCTCTTTTCTTCATGATCTACTACTTCACTCTTGGGTGCAAAAAAACTCAAGCACGTATAGTTCTGGCGACGCGTCATCTACAATCACATATTGTTGATGCTTACGATTCCATCCTCACGTTCTAACCTTGTTTTACAACTACCGCTTTTGGAATTTTCAATATTTCTTATGTATTCATTCATTCAATCACCCAACATAAGCTACGTAGCCGAATTGAACCATTCATATCATTTGACCTTTCTTATCTTCTTACCTACATAGATAGATATATAAACTAAAATTTTAGTATTTCCTTTTTCTAAAGATAAAGTATAAGTAATCCGGAAATAAGATTTTTTAAATTTAATATTGGATAGCACCCCCTAAGGGGATTTTGATTAATTATTTATTGGGTAACCATAAATCTCGCTGGGGGTTATTAAAAAGTGGTCACCACATATTTTATCTCAAAGGAATTATGTTATTGAAAACTGGCCGACTATAAATAAATTTAATATTCAAATTATACAATTTTTTAAAAGTTTTTTATGTAAATGTAATTTAAAGTCTGTAACTTTTGGGTATAATTTACATTTAATCCAATCATATCTATTTATTTTAGTATGGTATATTAAATAATAACGTTTTTAACTTGAAATAACTTTTCTGATAATAATATAATATCATCGAAATTTTGCCAAATAAAATCAGACAAACGTAAAGAATAACAATGAAGCTAAGAATTTCGGAAGGCAACATAAAGACATCCTTCAATTAGATTACGAATTCAAAATTCCCTAATTTGATATTAAAGATGGATATTATAAACAGCATCCCGTACTTAGTCCTGAATGTATAATGAGTTTCACAAGTAAAAAGCCATTTATTTTCTAATTTTAAGTTTATGTAAAATAATTTTCTAAATAAAAAACTAACTTATTATCACATATTTACATACATTTGCATATATCGTATTTTTTGCGCCCAATAAATTCTCAAAATTTATGTTTTTAAACTTTGTCACTTAATTAAGAAATATTTAATTATTTTAATTTGATGCTTTTAACCTTATAATAACAAAGGCTTATGATTAATAGTAGCATATTTTCTCAACTTCATTCAAAACACTATAAATAGCAAGAACGAATAAGAAATCACTTAGCAAAGAGTTGATAAATACAACATTTCAACCCTTGTTTGCTTTACTTCGAATAATCGTTTGTTTTCAAATATGGCAAATTATTATCGATTATTAATTTAATTTACTCCAGACTAATTTAAGAAGATTATTTATCTTTTAATCTATAAGTTTATGTTTTCGATGCATAATAAATAATTATCGCGAGTTTCTTTTCGTGGTAATAGTGAAATATATTTTGCTAAACCAGTAATTAGTTTACTTGAAATTTGAAATTTGGTGTAATAAATAATACAAAAATGGATTTCCGACATCTTGCATAATTCTTTACACGCCGATCGTGTAAAAACTCATAAAAAAAATATCTGTAGAAAGTGAAAATACGAAACATAAAACAAATTAAATCGAATAAACAAGGAAATATTTCGGTAAATTCTCAACACGAAAGCTATCACAGTTCCTGCTGCCGAAGAATTTTAGTCAACCGATGTTGCTAGGGATGCTTTTATATGGTTTTTTTTAATTAATAGACCAACGTTCATATAACACAATCAAATAAGAAGAGTGGAAATTTCAACCCCGGTATTCAAGTTAATAAAGAGGCTCGATAGCAATTTATTGCTCCGGTTATGTACGATCAGGAAAATAAAAACTATGTAGAAAAATTTATGAGGAGAAGAAGCAAATATTAAAAGATTTAAAAGAAAACCTGAACAAATTTTTACAAAATATACGTGAGCAGGATGTTTTTCTTCTGATTATAAAGTAAACTTGAAATTTTTTAGTCCAATGGCAAATTTTCTTTTAAAAAGTGTTTTGTTGGTTTAGTGTATTCTTGTTAGTTCATGACATAATTTACGAATACAAGAAGCCTATGTAGTAGAAGATGTAATATATACGTTTAAGTTTTTATTGGGGTACGCAGTATAAATTTGCATATTTGTCTACAATGTGGAGGAGCTAAACTAAGAAGTTCAATTTGTTTTGTTATAAACACTTCAATTTTATTATGTCATCTTAAAGAACGAATATCTAATTATTTAAACTATAGAATCAAGTGGTCTCTAGAGGTGCCATACACTCTTTAACGGATTTCATGTAGAATATAATGTACTACATATATACATATGTAGAGGCTTGGTGAGAATTCCTATCAGCGCAGCGCCAGGACATTAAAAAAATTAGGAATTTTACAAGCTACACCTGATCTAGCTATTGCTTTTGAGTTATTCGTTATTTTGAGCTGTAATCGTATTATATTATACTACATTATTAAGTTACCAACATTATAAAAAATGTAATAATGTGTCACTGGCAGCGGTACTGAAAATTTAATACTTACATATATTATTATCGTTATTACAAATGCCATTAATCCTTATGATTAAGGTGCGGTTTTTGATTGGATAGTAAATACGTTGGTTATCTGTACCTTGTCGGAAAATCCAATTAGTGTATTTGAATAGATGTACACGAAATAATAAATACAGGTGTGTCAAACTGTTTTCCTCACTTTAAATGTAACTGAAAGCTGACCGATACGTCCGCGAAATGTGACTTTAATTAATGATTAACTAATAAATATTTGTAACCTTAAAAAACAGTTAGGTTAGAACATAAAATATTTTAAGCTAATCGAGGAAAACTTTTTAATGAAATATTTTCTAAAGCACATTAATTTTATATGGATTGATACTAAACGGTTAAGTCTCATTTAATCTGTAGATTTAAGGACGTCAACGTTACCCAGATGTGCGTGCATGATGATCTATTACAAGATTACAAATTAGATCCGTTGGTCAGCGGGGTCATTAGGAAAACTTGTAATTTGTTGCCTGAGTGATGCGTCGCTGGGGAATGAGATGCAGCCTAATAAAATAATACGAAATGAGACAAAAGCCGCGAGGTCAGAAAACGTGACATGGCCGCAAATGGATCAGTTGGTATTGTAGGAATTGTGTAATTGAGCTATCCCAGGCCACTATTCTATAGGAAATATGTAATTAATGAAGAATATTGTACGTGAGAACTTGTATTTCACTTGTATTCGCCCTTGTAATATAACTTGGTAAATCAATATAAATAATTTAAATTAATGCCTAGAAATAGAAATTTAAACTCACAATATTTTGAATGCTGCACTTCCAATCATAAATTAAAAATTCTAATTGGTATGCCGTTTAAATTTAATATTTTCGAAGGTGCTCACTTAAATATGCGCCGAGAGATCACAAAAGCGGTATATTATAAAGGAAATCAAAGGTTTCTCGGCGAAAAATTATTCTAAGATTTTCTTTTGTAATAGAAGCACAAAAATATATGCATGGAAATTCGTTTATAGGTAGTAGGTAGGTATATTGGAAATCACAAATGGTTTCATTTCTCGAATAAAATAAATAAGAGTTCCCTCTAGTGCTGCCAATATTTTCAAGTTTTGTATTCATTTTTTATTTTAAATGTATGCACATATTTAATGAAAAATATATTCAATTTTTACGGTATTACACATCAATCAATATTAATCATGCATTTTTATTATTACAAAAAATACAATCGAATATTTTTTAGTGCCGGCCAGAATCATTTGATCGTTTTATAGTCGAAGCTCTCCTTCCGGATTTTGATGCACTACCAAGCTCTGCCAAAATCCTTTTCTTTTTACTCGAAGGTGCATAAATATAGTGCATGCAATTTAATAATTGTAATGTAAACAGAACAGAATGAACAATCCGGAAATTACATTTATGGCAAACACAATTATTTCGATATGGAATAGAATTAACGGAAATTTAATATTCAACTATAGCACGCTCGAAAATTGCAACAATTTACTTAGAAAAATTAAAATTAATAAGGCTCACATTTTAATTATTGATCTTGATTTCTGGTAATAGTTCAACATCAGGCATTAATATTGTAGCTTCCAATACACATAACAAAATGTATTGTTTATCGTTACCTATAGTATACATATATACACTCCGATATCTCGACATCTATTATACAATAATGTAGTTAACATAATACGAGTATATCGATAATACAATGTGCTGCCTTGTTTAACCTAAGTATACGCTTATATAATATCTAGTATTATAATCCTATAATTGATATTTTAACATTATACTTAATACGCGAGCTTAATAACACAAGTCCTTTTGTCAGATAGTGTTACATAATTTAATTAATTAAATTTTGATTAACTCATCAATTGCAAATTTATAATTGCTGTCGCACTGAAATTCCCCATGAAAAAATTTAATACAAACCCAAATCTGTTTCCCAAAGGATTTTTAATTTTTGATATAATACTAGAATTATTAAGAATTAAAAAAAACTTAGTTTTTTAAACTATAAGTTGCACACGAAATCGGTAATTATGGTGGAACTAATCAAATTTTCCCGGAATTTTATGTTGTCTTCAAGCAGATGAGACAAAAAATAAATCAGGATATTTTCAAGCCAAAATATATGCTTAATAATTTAATATCACGTTCGTCCGCCATGTAGGCGTTTAAGAATACGGAGTTTACTGTCACTTACAAAAGTCAGAGACCGACTAAAAGTGAAACTGTGTAGCGACCGGTATTAATGTCACAGTAATACCAACTACTTCATATCCAACAAACCATGAATTGTACTACGAAACAAGCAACGATACGCAGCGACTTTTTATACCACCGAGGTTTAGAAAAAAAATTTTCGAAAATGCACACAATTGTTCGCATCCCAGCAAAAGAGCAACCAACAAATTAATTACGACAAAATATTTTTGGCCGAAAATGAATAAAGATATTTCAGAGTGGACGAGTGCATGCATCCCATGCCAGCAAAGCAAAGTGCACAGGCATACAAAATCTCCTATCGGCACCTTTTCACAGCCTGACGCACACGACATCGTGGGCCACTATCGGAAGGCAAACGATATTTATTAACAATAATTGATCGATTTACTAGATGGCCAGAAGCAATACCAATCGCTGATATTACCGCAGAAACATGTGCACGTACATTCTACGACAACTGGATAGCTCGATTTGGAATTCCTGAGAAACTCACAACGGATCGCGGAGCACAATTCGAATCGACAATTTTTCAGAATTTGGCAATACTCACAGGAATCCAAAAATCGAGAACAACTTCTTACCATCCACAATGCAACGGATTAGTTGAAAGATTTCACAGGCAGTTAAAATCAGCTTTGATGTGTCACGAAACTTCATGGACGCAGGCACTCCCAATAGTTCTTTTAGGAATTCGAACAACAATAAAAGAAGCTATCGCCACATCACCAGCGGAACTCGTATATGAAACATTACTGCGTTTACCAGGCGATCTGATCGATGCCCCAGTAACAATTTGAAACACACCACCGCAAGGTTTTGTGGAAGAGCTCAAACAACGCATGAACGACTTACAATATAAACATACAACTTTTCATCAACGCAACAAAGCATACGTTCCAAATAGTCTAAAAGACGCAAAATACGTATTTGTTCGAGTCGATCGCGTAAAAAAGCCATTGCAACATCCATATGACGGACCCTTTAAGGTAATAAATAAAACAGAAAAATATTTTGAATTGATGATAAACAACAAACTTCAAAATATCTCGATTGATCGCCTAAAAACTGCAATTACGGAGAGCACCTCAAGCTATCCCGAAGAAATCGCACTGGACACTTCCGCAGAGAAACCAGTACGTCAACGTAGCCAAACTCCAGAAACATCAACACAGCCAACGTATAGAAAAACCAGAAGCGGACGTACTGTTAAATTTCCATCAAGATACGGAGAGATGGTTAGCATTATACCGTAAGAATTATTTTCCCGTTCAAACTCTTTCACTAGAAGGGGGGTAGTGTAGCGACCGGTATTAATGTCACAGTAATACCAACTACTAATACCAACCAAACAATATGATAATATCGATACCAACTCACAAATACTCTGAGTATATAAACAGCAACACACAACAGATCCATTCAGTTAGAAGCAAGCAGCAGCAGCAGAAGAATTCGACCAACAAGCGACAACCAGCGAGCGAACAATCGAACGACGATCCAGCAACGACCGAACGACGAAGGCAACGATAACCATTCAGCCATTATAATTATTTAGTAGCAATCGCTAACCACAGCGCTACAACTGCACTGATTGCCATAAAAGTTAATTTCAATATTTCAATAGATTTGTTTGCGCAAAACCAAAATTTTGTCTTTTTTAAGTTTTTAGTAGATTTATAATTTGAACATTGTTATTAAAATAAACTTTTGTTCGGCATATTTGAGGAGCAGATTAGAAGAGCAAAATTATCCAATTTTCAAAAATGAATACGTATAAACTGTTGTAAACATGGCAATGCCATGTGTCATAATTTTACCTTCCGTACTTGTATTTCTTTAATAATCTCTTAAACAACTAATGGATATTCGAAACAAAAATTATGGACAAAAGGCATTTTGATTATCAACGTTGTCAAAGTCCAATAAAATTTTACACGGCATTTACTATAGGATTTAAACCATTTAGATTATCAAACTATAATAAATAAAGATGGAGTTTTAAATAAGCTACACAATGCCAACTCGATCTAAAAATTTTAAGATTTGGACAAAACTCGTTTTGAAAGTCTGTTCCTCATTTGTAAAAAACTTGTTTTCTTGGTTTAGTGAGTTTTGTTTTATACTTTATATTCTCACCGTATAAAAGTTGAAATGGAATATTTCGTTAATCATCATTCTTTGGAGTATTAAACGGTTAAGAGCACTTCTCTGAAAATTACTCCGCAGAGAAAATGTTAAAGATGGGTTAAATATTGAGCGACATTTTGATATCCTTAACCTCGTGTTACACATTTAATTAATGATGCAAATTTATGTCGTTTAAAATCGCAACGTAAAAATCAGAAATCCAGAAATATTAAGAATGACGAACATATTTTTCAGAAGCAGGACGAAACTTATTTTAAGTAATTGCAACAAATGATAAATAAACATAATTAAGGAAATGTATTGAGATTGCTTTCAGTTATCAAGCAGAACGATCGTCGAATTTAGTTCTCCCTTTTGTTTCATTTTGCACAAGACTAAATATACACTACAGGGGTAATTTCGTAGCAAAAACCGTCTCCGAACTTTGAGATGCTCTTGTCTCGGATTCGAATTTGTGCATAAATACTCGGGGTACTCCCTCATGGCGTTATGCTGCCAATTCGTAACAGCCGTTCCCGTCATTACAATCTGCTAGCCGGAGACTTTTTGGTCTGTCTTTTCTTATTTAAACATTTTTTATTACGATTCTTTACTACTTTTGTAATTTTCAAATTACAAACATCCTAAACTTAATTTATCGATGTGAAAATTGTGTTAAAACAATTTTTTGTTAAGCGCACATTTTATTTACTCAAGTTTTAATTACAATGATGTAATTATCACGGTAAATAAATTGTAGTACTTGAATGTTTGAACACTTTATACTGTACTGTAACTTAATATCCATGGAATAATAGTTGATCAGTAAAGCAATAATATTTCGACAAATAAACAATACAAATCGCCTTAAACAATTTCATTACTTTACCACCTAAGTACATTATTCTGTAGCCAAACAGTATCAAAATAATTTGTTAATAAATAAAATTTTTGAAATTGATAATTCATTATTGATTTCATGCATATTACCTTATTGGCAACGAGCGGAGTATTTGACACCACAGTTATCACAAAATGACCGACAAGTGGTCATAAGTTGATTAATCGGTTAAATTGAACTGATGAATTCTAATAAGCACGAAACATGTGTATTAGATTGTTATACATATAAACGTAAATTTTAGATGTTTGGATAAAATTTGTATTAAAACGTGATCGCTTTGAGAAAGACTAAAAATCGTTTCTTCCCAATTATATAAAGAAAAAATATTCCGTTAAAACTGCAGAGATGACATTATAATATATAATAAGGGGGGTATAATAGATCAAGTTGGGATTAATTTTCAAGAAAAAATTAGAAATAAGCAAACCATGGAAAGCGTTTTTTGGTAACTGTATTATTTTCTTAATTCCCTTAGAAATTTATTAAGACATTTATTAGTACTTACTATACAATTTTATATTCCCTTTTTAGATTACTAAAGCATAAAAGAGCAGAAAAAGATATAAGAGAAATAAGAAGCCATTTACAATTTTAATTTGTAATCAAAATTGTTACTGATCTTTTAAACGTTTACACAGAATACGGTTTAATTAATTACACAAATTAATTAATTATTTGCATTTAAAATGCACCAAACACGATAAGCTCATTTTGGATATCTTACAATCTTGTTCTCATTGAAGTAGTAAAAAGTAATAAATTTATATTTTTTTACATGTAAAAATCTTCCGACATCCTATCTCTAGGATGATTTGGAAATCATTTTTCGTGCGGCATGAAAAAGCTACTTTGGACAAAGGTGGATAAAATGATCGCGTTATGCTTAAGATTTTGTTTGTTTAAGAATGTATGTACAGGCAACATAAAACTGTCCGGGAACAAAACAACAAACCTCCAAATCCATTCTTGCAACCTTGAGTGACTGTTGTCGAGTTTTTTTGATTGTCATGGCAAAGCAAGCAGGTTTAAGTAGAAGCTGAAGGCTGCCTTAAAAATTTTTTTTTTAAATATTTTCAATTTTAGAGGTTAAACTTTGGTATCTATATGTTTTATTTAATTATTTCCTTTATTGAATTCTTTAGTAATGCATATACCTCGGCTGCCCTTAAACCCACTCAAATAACCGATAAGGTTAGAGGATTGTTGGTTAAGCTACAGAACGGAAATTCCGAGTTTGAATAACGAATTTCAAGGAATTTTTTATAGCTCGGCCTTCCTGCCGACATCAATAAAACTGATGCGGATTTATCTTACCAAATAAACCTTACTAATTATAAAAATCAATCAAAAAACGATCTTATCTAACAAGCCCAGAAATAATGGTGTAAGTAATAATTAAGCGTAAATTTAAAACTTCAATTTGTAGGTTAACCACGTAAAATTGGCTGACCTAGCAAGAATTGGGTATTGGGAGAAGTATAATCGATCGAAAAACGTCAGTTTTTGAAATCAAGAAAATAAACAGTTTTAATTAAGAAACTAAATTAGTAAAAAATTGTATAAAAATAATTTAGAATACTAAAAAAGCACTAACTTGTACGTTACGTTGGTATACCTATCTCGTCATTTCACTTTATGAAAACACATTTATTACAGAATGTCGTATTTCTTTGTTTAAAGAGACGCGTCACAAAAGTTTTGCATTTTATTCCAAAGTTGGTTCTTCCATTTGCATTAAGAGTGGTTTCGGGATAATAACATTATACATACCTATACCATGTATATAGTTAAACACAGCCTGCTTTATTTTTTATTGTTATAGCACATGCTTATTAGCTTATTCATGTCTTCTTTAGGTTGAAGTACGAGCACTTGCGGTTTGAAACTTGTAGTTAGGTCGTAAAATTAAGCAAGAGTCTAACTAGATACTAGATCGATCGCTTAAGAAGCTTTTGACCTAAAGAAAATCTTAGAATCTCTCGATACAGAATAAACGAAATTTAGTTTAAAAATAATTGGTAGTATTGGTATTTTGTGAAGTCGTGTTTAAAAAATAACTTTAACTTAATCTAACATCAAAATAATCGCCAGCGATATGATCTTGATTAGAGCAATAGTTCTGAGAGAGAAAAAACATAACATAAATAAGTGGAAAAATTATTGGAACCGTACAGACACAAAAACAAAAACTTTCGAAGAGTAACACTGTACCACAATAAGTCGAGAAAAAATATATTTTGTATATTTTGACAAGTCCAGGAATAATTTCGTTGGAATTTTCGCAGTAGCAAGTGTTTTTGGCAATGTTGAACGTTAAATTGAAATTTAAATTAATATAAGAAATAGGTAACTATGCCTAGAGGAATGTTATCGTAACGTACCCTAGCTATTCCAAATAAAGAGAACGGGGAAGAGAAACTACTAACTCACCCTGAGAAAACAAAATACCTCCGTTAAAAACAATACATCAGACTTAAACTTAGAGACCTTAGCAGAACTAAAAGAGAGATACAGGATAATAATGTGTTTAGCTACACTAAACATACGGTCTCTATTTGTATCCGTTGGTAAAATCAAATTTTGAAATAAAAAATAAAAAAATTTTTTGTACCGCATCAATACTAAATTTTCGAGAGGTTAATATTAATTTCATCAAATTATTATAAGATTAATGATCATTTGATATGAATTTATAAATTTGGCAATCAAGCAATTAAAAGATGTTTAAGCTTGGCTAAATGTATATAATTTTAGGAAATTTTGAGAAGCAATTAATTGGTGTTAAGTTTTTTAAATTTTATGACATATTTTCCATTAGTATAAAAGTAAATATTTTAAGCAATCTTAAAATTAATACCATAAATTTACAAATAAATCATGGGCATCTTATTAAACACTTAAATCAAATTTCCTTAGCTTTCATTTTCTCTAATTTATTACTTGAAGCGTTTTCTTCCTATTTAATTAGTAATCTAATTTAGCATAAATTGCTAAAAATGCATTCTGCAACTTGGAGAAAACAGTATTTTGTAGGTTAAGTGAATCGTAATCTTTGCAAAACATAGTTTAAGTTGCAATTAAAGGAATTCAGTTTTTACTTTCGACGGTTCAAGTTGGAGAGAGCTATGAACTTCTTGTTACTTATAGAAGCTATTCTTGTAAATAAAAAGCTCGTAACAATATAACTTAATAGCACAACTGTGGTAAACTCCAACAGACTACAAACTCGGTAAGTTGTAAAATACTACAGAACACAGTCAAAGCAGAAACTACTCAAAATCAAGTTTTGGTTAATTAATTAAAGTTGCACACTTGTGTTTAAAATTTTGTTATGTAGGGATAATATGACAGCAACTTTCAGAAAATTACAAAATACAACATTTTATTGCAATAACAGATAAAATAAATTATACGTACGCAGTGGCGTAACAAGGCAACTACGGGCCTGTGTTTCCGACTCAAATCAAGTCCCCAAATGGATATTAACCCGTAATTTTTTTTATGAAAAAAAATATAATAAATTATGTTTTATTGAAATCACGCTAGGGATTACCTATCAGTTAAAAAATAGTTAACAGAAAATCAAGAACTTTACTCTATAGAACCAGTATGAATCTAATCATGTACTGTAACAAACTGCAATGTGATGTAAATAAAAATCAAAATATGCCCTACACTGTTAAAGGATTTTTTCGGAATCTGTTAAGTGCTAAGGATGACAGTTAATTTTTTTATTACTTACTGTATTGCTACCAGATGCAAAATTTTATATTTACGGTTTTTTTCATCTTTATCCGTGCTGGCTTCAAGCTCAATTTAATGAAAGCCGAAACAGACAGTAAATATACTTTATATTGTGGTGGTATTTTATTAAAAATCTTTTCCAACCTAAAATTACCTCGACTAGTTTAGTGGATTCGGTAGAGCATGAAACACCCAGTAGCAAATTCCTGTAAGTCACCCCGTCTGTCTTGCGAGCAAAATAAAAACTCTTATTTTTGAATAACGAAAAATTGTTGATTTATTCAATGGAAAATTTTGGCTGCGACAAATCTCGCTATTAGGCTTTAGAGTGTAATAATGTTCGACCACTGATTTGGAAATTTTATTTACTTTACTCCAAACCTTGCTAAATTTCAAACTCATTTGCCGGTATGTTTTAAATGTGTAGCGAATAATAAAATTTTATAATGTGATACAAGTTTTGGTTTTTTTTTTTTAATAAAATGTTTTTACTAGGGTATTTCTTTATTTTGAAATACCTTGTATAAATCCCTTGTGTATTCGTGTAAACGGCTCGTCCTGTCGATCACCGTTTGCTTCCGTACCAGTGAATGTCACACGTGTTGCAAAGAACAAACTTCAGCAGACCATCTGGTGTAGTATTAATCTTCAAACTCAATCAGATTGAAACTTATCAATCACAAAACAGTTGATCCAATTTTCAATATTGTCCAATTTAACTAACTTCAAATTTAACGTAGGTAAGTGAATTTGCATTAGCATTAAAATTTTTAATCTTTTTCAAAATGGCCTCCGCTTCTAACTTTGACCTTCGTAAAATTTTACTTACGATGTCTTCAAATTTTAATATTTTCAGCAATTCTCTACTGAAATTGACGATTCTTCATAAATATTCACTTTTACGGCTCCAAAACTAATTTCTACTTAGTTTCTAAGTAAAAATTATACTCTTCGCAAATTAAAAAAACGCACTACGCAAATTTTAGCGACCAACTCGCATCCAAGCGCTCTAGAAGACCTGGTTTCAACCTTAAGAAAATTTATACCACGTAAGTTCTTCAACTACGTACAGGATGTTGCACAAATTAATATTCTTTTCTTTTATCGTAGATCGTTTTCAAAGCACTGCACAAATATCACTTATTCCAACGTTTATAAAAATTACTATCAAAAAATGTGTTACGGATGTGTTTAAGTATAAAATTTAGCCTTTTTAATTTTCCTCTGAATAAATTTTAACTTATTTGCAGTACTTAAAACAAATAAAATGACCACGATCTGGACTTGCGGGTTGACTGAACAAAAAATCACCACAATATTTTAAATAGGTAAAATACATGAGAAATGTGGCAGACACCTTATTTTGAAAATGTGCTGTATACTTTCTGGTTTTATCGATTTTTTCACTGTTTAGTGCTAAAAATCACAAAAATTTAAATTTGCATAAAATCATTAAATTATTTTATTATTCTGATCGTGGCAGAGCCGGGGCTTTTTAATGCCGGGCCCTTGTTCGATCGAACACATCGAACAATGGTAGTTACGCCACTGTACGTACGTAATTAAAGTACTTTTTTAAAATACAAGTGTAATCGCTATCGATGTACTCACCTCTTTTTTCTCGGCGAAGTTTATATATGAAAATAGAAAATAATAAGAGTGTGATCGAAATGTGTACTTGCTACAGTGCAATTTATAATAATTTTTCTATCTCGTTTTTATCAACTGATTGTTAACGTAAAAATAATTTACTTTCTCGATTTTAATGAACAATATCAGTTCCTGCTCTTTGAGTTTAGACGGTTAGCCCTGCAGCATTGCATTTATTGAGTGCTGCGGATATCGGTTCCGTAACATTCGCGATTCGGCATAATGAGTGTCGCCCTTAATGAAATTTACGGATAACCGCTCCGCTAAGTCATATTTATGCCTGTCTCACCGCTATAACGAAATGATGCATATCCGAATATCCTGTTTGATAAGACCCTTTTCTTACGAAATTATGCTGCTATGAAATTTATAAACTCACACAACTCTAAGGCCTCATACAGCATACGTGTTAGTAAAGCAAATAATAAAAATATAATTTCACTTATTAATTTTCTGCAATTTTCCTTGTTATATCCGACCGACGATCGAAAAGAATAGTAAGATAGATTTCTTTAAATTTTATTTTTGTATCTTTTTCAAATATCCTTCAGTGCTAACCTGTCAAAAATGGTAAATTAATGTCTTCTTAGTATATTTTTAAATTTGATTTAATATTATATTTTAATACATACTACTAAATACCACACAATTTACTAGAAATTCTTATTTTTTTAACTTCATTTTTATTACAGATGGATAGTACTGAAAACAGCGATTCAATCTGCTTTTAACTTTCACAGAAGTAAAGCAAAGTTTTGCGAAAAGTAGACCGCGGTCTGCAGAATTGCACTTAACGAATTACACGATTTTTTGATCGGTAAAATATATTACTCACATTGCAGCCTTTCGTTTAGAAATTTCGTGTAGAAAACATTATGGGTATTCGTTTAAGAATTATATATAAATTATAATAATATAAAAATAGGTATAAATTTATGAAATATTTTGTGTATATTCCGTAGGTCTGAGAATAGGTCGTAAACTGTTTTTTATACCCCTAAATGATAAGTCGTAGTCACTGTAGCACAAATAGAGCGCCAAATAGTCGTAATCCGTCCCTGTCTATGAGATGCATATTGTAGTGATCCTTTCAAAAAAAATTGTTTTTTCACATGCACTATAAGTTCTCCAGACTAACCTCCTCTTCGCGGGAGATGAGACAATCTTATCTCAGGTTGGGTTCTTTCGTTTTCAAAAATTATAAATAAAATTCTTCTAATCCAAAAAAATAATAAATTCTCCAAAAATAATTACCAATTAACAAAATCCAATGCAAAATAAATGTTAAGTTTTAAAATTTTCTAATTTCAAATATTCCACGTCCAATTTATAATTTCCAGTATTCTCTTTCCAAACCAATCAAATCAATCAAATGACTACCACTCGATAACAACTTATCAAAAATTCCAAAAATCCAAAATATCAAAAATTATACTTCCAAAAAAAGATGCAATATTGCATTCGCATAAAATCACTTTATTCAAATTTAAAAAAAATTGCCTTGAGCCAAAATCGCAAACAGGCTCGAGCGGCCACTATCGTCAAAAAGCATCGTATCTTCTTCGATTCGCTCCCCCCCCGTCTAATTTTACAATCCTACAACTTTAAATTTACTAAAACAAAATTTTTCAAAAATGTACAAGGTGGGTACGACTCCTTTTGAAACACCACAATATAGATAATTCTATATAGTCTAAGGTTCTAACAGATTTATGTACATATACGATTTATGAAAACACAGAATAACATCCTGCTAAAAGTAAAATTTTTATCTGATTTAGATTTTTTGAAGACTCAAATTTGGAGCATCGATCTAGAACAATTTCTTCTGATTGGTTTAATATAATTGAAGGAATCAATGAGAGAATGGACTAACCAATAAGAGAACAAAAAATGTAGATAAAAAGTTCCTAAAAATGATCTAACTAGTAAAG
Source organism: Cantharis rustica (assembly GCA_911387805.1). Taxonomy (NCBI): domain Eukaryota; kingdom Metazoa; phylum Arthropoda; class Insecta; order Coleoptera; family Cantharidae; genus Cantharis; species Cantharis rustica. Next base: position 25,331,036 of record OU426883.1, read on the forward strand.
TCTAGATTTATCTAATTAGTAAAACTAAAACTAAAACTAGTAAATCTAGAATTTACTAGTTAGTAGTACAGTTATTACAGTTATTATACAGTTATTTTAGTTAAAACTAGAATTTATTAGTTAGATGGGGTTTTAACTGTAGTATATACAATTTATAGTAGTGAAGATGTAGCTAATAAGCAGGTAATAATAATTATACAAATTTAGAGAAACGAAAGCGGTAAGAAAATATATAATTTTGAACAAGAATAATTATTTTTACCTGTAGTTTGTTCTCATAGATTTGTCTACAAACACAGGTGTGCAGCATCGGGTAGTTAAAAAACCTAATTTAAATTGTTATTATAACATTGACGTTGACATGTTACAGGATACATACGTAGATGAAGCTCCAATACTGCTTGGACATTATACGCTTGACAAATGATCCTTACAGACTTTATAGGATGTAACATTGTAAGCATCAACTTTGAAAATAGACAAGCACTTTATGGCGTTGCTGTTCAAAATTGAACTATGGAGAGGCTTAAAAATAGCAGATACTTATAATTATAACATCAGTTTGTGTTTAGATTTAATAAATATAAAAAAGAAGAGAATTAGCGTTACTTACAGAAATTGTGTGCAGAGCCTTAATTAGGCTAACGGTAATAGTTTGGAAGTCGATTGGCTTTGATTAATTAAATAAAAAGCACATCCGTGATTCTGTAACAAGAGATACATAATATTAAAAAAATATAAATAGCGACGATTTATTATTTAATCGATGGCGATAAATTTTTAGTTTAATTAAGTAATAAAATAATATTAAGACATTATTTTGTAGAAAGGAAAGCGGTGATAAAATAATTTCAGTAAATTTTGTGTAGTTGACAGTTGTTTTGCGAATTTGACGTGTTTGGTTTGCACGGTCTTCAGTTCTAATTAGGAATGTTTGTACAGCTGAAGTATATTTAACCTGCCTTCTTGTCACCAGTCAATTGTTAGTTTTGTTGTTAATTACAATGTTTGAGCTTTCTGTCGGAAGGCTAAGGCAATTTAGAGAATTTATTCGATACAAAATAAATAATATAATAATTTTGTTTGGGCAATAACCATGAAGGAAGTTTAATTAAAGTTGGAGGGAAATAATGAGAAACGATTGTAAAAATTTGCCAGATCAACGATCAGTGGCGGTTTATTGTTGGATAGCGAATTCGTTGTTCCATATAAATACTCGTTAAAATGCATCAGAACAAATCCCGTTTTATAGCAAAAATCTCTCTTAACTGTCATATTTCTGGTCTTATATGTCCTTTTTTATCACCGGAAATACAGCAAAAGTTAGCGGTTCAGTGATTCGGCAGTAATAGAAGTGCGCTCTCTGTGCATGAGCCAAATCCGACACTCACAGAATTCCTATCAAGTTTAATGACAAGTGACAATAATATAATACAATAGTAAGCAAACAATGGATAGACACATCTGTATTCTAAAGATGTATAAGACAATTGCGTACAGATAATGTTTTAAAACCTTTATATTATAACAATAATCTCTCGTGAGATATTCAAGTGGCAGATTTGTTTGGGATAATAATCACCTCTGCAGACAAAGTTGACACGGTTGAGAAGACGGCGGGCGCCTGACGACGTCGGGACGCGTTTGAATTATGTTTCGAAAACGCAATTGGCGCGTATATTATGTACCCTCGAATGCAATGTGCCGATGCAGTCAACTTGGCTAGCCAACTTGGTCACACAGTTACTCTACATATATAGAAAATAAGTAATATTTGCACTGTTCACTTGAACAGTTTGTCATTTTTGGATTCGACGACTCATTCCACATTTTATATCGACTACTACCCACCACGCGCCCAAGGCTATCAAACTCCCGAATTCTTATTTCCATATCATGATAGATTCTACTTTTCCTCGTCTCAAGTCACCCTCGACCCACTTCCTTCTGAATATCTAAAAATCTGCACCCGCGTGAACTGTATTCTCATGCCTGATGTTAAACTTCCGCATAACGTCGTTCTAGTTTAGAATATCTGTTTTTATTTTCATACGTGAGGGTGATATACTTATATAAAAACTGATTCTTTGATAAATTCGGAAAGTTAAAGTGGATTGCTTTTCTTATTGACTTTTTAAAAACTTTTGTCTCTTTTTATTAAATAACCACCTAATAACATCGTATACAATTTTAACCCGCTCCACATTTTTATACAAGTCAAATTATAATTATTATGTGGTTCTATTTGACACAAAGCCAACTTTTAACGGTCATTTAATAGTCAAGTTTGTGGTATTCAAGGGTAGCATTTAGTCGCAAGGGTTTACTTGGAGGAATTTAAGGTCATTTACTGAAATATTCGCTTAGTAATACATTGTTGCTTACTTGATCAAGTGCAGGTATATAAATTACGTCACCAATTCAACACGCTTATATAACAAGAATTTCATTCAACAAACATTTAAATAAATAACCATAAAAATAATAAATTATGATCGAAAAGCCTAATTATCATTTCTTGCTTGAAAAATATTTATGTATACATCGACTTTTATTATAAATTACATTTAGACGCTAACAAATGTGTGTATCTTTATGTCATTTATAACCTTACTTTTACAGATTCGACACGTCTCCCCAAAAATGTTGCCGAATTTCACCACGGAGGTTGCTCTCTTTTTCAAAACATAATTTGTAAAAGTAAATTTAAATAAGACGATCAAATATTTCTTAGTGTTACGATTTTTTCTTACATTTTAATTTTTGATAGAAAACTTATACATACATATCTCTCTCTCTCTCTCTTTCTATAGAGAGATAAAAAATAATCGTTTGCCAGTAAGCAGTATTAAATTTATTAATTATATACATATAAAATTAAAAATATTTAAAAAAAACCAGTGAAAACAGTGTATTTTTCCATTATATACTTATGTATTCTTTGTAAAAAGTTTTTCTGCCTATCAAATGCCTACCTGCTATTATCACTATTGTGACCTTAAAGTTATAATAATATATTGGTTTTCAAAATCGTTAATTTCAAACAGCATTTCTTTTCTATAAAATTCGAAGTGATAAAAAAAATTTGTTTTTGCTTTAAAAATTTTAAATTTTTCAATGGCGATTTAGAGATTAGAGATTTAAAAAAACTTTATTGCAGAAAATGTAAATACATTGTTGAATTATTTTTACTTAAAAAGTGTTTATTATTTCTGAAACCTGAACTACCATTTTTAACAAAAAGTCTACTAGCAACATAATGGAGCATACACACACATTAATTTACTTTCTTAAATCCAAATAAAATATTTTGTTTAAACCGAGAAAATGTAGAAAACTATAAAACGCAAATGTTTTTACTAAGCAGGAAATAACGTGTCATGCTTCAAATAATATTCGTTTGTCGATCTAGAACTCTAGAAGTAGAAAACGGCAGGTAGTGGAAATTATAATTTTTCATTGTCCATAACGATGGCTAGGTTTTTGAATAACAAAGCAAAATTATAGGAATAAATCAAAAAAAGTTTGTTTTATTAAACTGTCCATACATAGGGTTTCCCCCTAGATCTTTTGCCAGTCTGTTTCTCATCGGATATGAATTATTATAATATGACAACATAACCTGACGACGAGTAATTTTATTACGAAAGACAAACTCACAATGTCACAGTCCATATGTGACCACAGTATGCTTGCTATTTTTGTAAACGTAGGTATATTATGTATTTAGAAATTTGCTCAAGTTAAAAAGTTAAAATTTTAATCCTGAAAGTGGAAAAATGGGTCAGATTGCTGATTTGATTGTCATCTTATATAAACTGAAAATATTTTTGTAAATCGAAATATTTACTTTAACATTATTTCTCAAAAAGTGAATTTTTCTTAAACTTTTTTTAATAACAAATGTGAAAAGTCGTTTAAATATTTTTTGAATTGATTTTCTTTTGACACATATTTAGAAGGGTAAGAAAGCCAGTGTTGTACTTAGGATGATATATGTGTTTTCGTGATAGGTTTTCGATAAATAATATTTTGTCAACAAACCTTTACAATATAAATAGCAAGATGAGCAGCACTTTCGCCCATTTTTTTTAACTATGATAAATATGTTTTTATTTGTTATTATTACAAATACAGAAACCGATACAACCTATAATAATTTTGATTTTTAAGTGTGCTTTTGAATAGGCACTTTTAATATCCAATGATTCTGTTAATTTTACATCAATATTATGTAATTGTAACAAAACGGTTTATTACACCTGAAAGTTGAAAAATGAACCTTTTTAAACCGAGGTATGTGCACTATTTTATTCTCAATCATTTTGTTTTAAACATCCATAATAATTACACATACATAATAATTTACTGCTTATGAAATGGCAACATGTAAAATAGCACTTTACCTTATAAAAATTGAAAAAGTTTTGATTTTTGCAGGATCATGCAGATTCGGTCTTCGGTCAAAATACCTATTATCAATTATATTTTAAAAGAGGAAACCCGTGGTTGCCAATCTACCACAGAGTAAAGTGGGAGAACATTAATTACATTTTGTTCCGTTTTGATCGTTGTCTTCGTGTTTTTCTTCACAAAACACTATGTTTGGTTGATGCTTTCCAATTTTCCTTTTTCTAAATCGGTTAAAATATGTGGCTGGTTTTCACAAGTTCGTTTATTGCAGTGACGGTAGATTTTTTTATAACTATGAACTGCAGCTCACCTGATATGAATTTATTCGAGATAAATTAAAGCAAAGCCTGAAGAACAAGACTTTTGGTATTTTTTACTGAATGCATTTTTCTTGACCAAACAAGAAAAGAATGTAAATTATTAGATTTAAAAAATAAATTTATTAATTTGATTTGATTTAAAAATACACGAGTATCGCGTAGTGGTACCAACTTGAAGAAAAACTAAAAAAAATTATATCCAATTTTTTATTTAACCTATTAGTGAGAGAAGACAGAACTATACCGGTGGTACATTAGACTATTTTGTTAGCTTTATGACATTGACAGAAAATAACTATAAATTCTTAAGTAACCCATTAAGACTTCATGTTTGCCATATAAATTTGAAATAATGCCAAATAGTATAAGTCGAATTTATTATTCTCTTGTTTTTGAAGACAGACACTTGGGCAACTGACAACTATTTCAAGACTTTAAAATATGTATTGTCAAGATTTTATTTTAGCAAAACTTATTTTGTAAAAATAAATAGAAAAGTGTGTTAACTTTTTCTCTTTACAATAATTATTAGATGCAGTTTACTGTGAGTTATTATCTGGTGACAGAAGACCTACCAAGTTGAACAGGAGTAACGTCTAACATTAACGAGTGTTCAAATTACTTTTGCTATTAATATATTTTATAATATTATTTATTTTTAGTGTAAGCTTTGTATTTTTAATATGGAAACAAGTTTCGCGAAAGATTCTATTGGGAAGTGATGTATTTTTAAAAAGCATCAAATAGATTTACGTCAGTCAGGTTTTACCAATAATTTATATACCCACCTAAAAATAAAACTCATAAAACAAAATTAAACCCAAAACGCATGTCTAAATAATTGGAATACAAAAAGTGGCATAAATCATTTAATTTCATTCTTTGCATCCAAAAATTCCCATTGCAATATCTAATGGACACCAGGATATCATGATAAATGTTCTCATATGTCACAAAGCCATGTAGTGTTTGTGCAGACTCATGGACAAAGCTTTTCAGTTGACCGTTCACAAATCGGTTTATTTCATATTGTATGCGCTTAATTCATAAGAGCTTAATACCTTGTTTGAAACATTAAAAGCTCTCTCGGTATAGCGATCTCAGTACTTCCATTTAACCATTCAATAATTAATTTCCTTACGAACCAATTTTCAAAACATACAAAGCCGAAAAACTAAACCAATCGAGCGAGCGGCTCGCTTAAAAATTTTATACTCAAAAAGTTGAGTTTGTTAAACGTTTAACAAAAAAAAAGATCATTTTTTATATCTTAGTGTGGTAAATATCATAAAAAGTTGGCATAAAACCGGCCATAAAAGAAAGCACCAATGTAAATATTTCTGTAACCAAATTTTAACTTCTGTTCTAAGTCTTATAAGTGTTTTCTCCACTTTTGAATTACCTTTCTCAGCAAATATTGCGAAGTTGTTTAGTGTTCAACATGCTTCGTGTTATTTATTTGTTCATCTTACCTGCTATAAAGCAGAAAGTGAAATTTACTCTCGAATCGAAGATATTTAAATTCTTAACTCGAGGACTTAACTCTTACTTTTGTCTTAATAAATATTTTCTTTCATAATATTAAAAAAAAAACACAATTTTTTATAATTTTTGTATTTTTATTTTTGCGATGTATGCGATGACCATAATTAGTGAGGTTATACCTACCTAAATATTTTTTTTGTGGTTTAGAGTGAAAATTTTCGGTGTTCATTTACTATGATTTGGCTCATTTGGTACGATTAATCAAAAGTTTTAATTTTCAAACGCGTTAGTACCTAAACCGGGTTTGTCTGCTAACAATTGAATAATTGTTACGATAACAAAATTAATTGAAACCTTAATGCGTACGTTGTTATAATATGAATTTATCTAACTTATGCAAGTTTGTAAAAAAAATTTTGGTAATATACCTGAAAGTATTATTTAAGAATTTATTTTTATGTATCTCTGTTGTATTTCTCAAAATTTATTATATGTTCTGCAGATAGTCGTTTGCTACATGCGTCGCTACATTAGGTGTAATATTTTTTTCAACCATAGTATACCTAATATTTTACCGAATTTTTTTATTTGTCAAACTCGGGAGAATTACTTTATATTTTATCAAGTTAATCTAATTAACAAGACCGTGTCTAGTAAGCAAGATATCGGTCGTTAACCATCCGTGTTGTTTAAATTTACATCGATATATTCACGATAAACGTGACAGTCGGAAGGACTATATAAACAAGAGATTTAAATTATTGTTTGCTTAAATGATTTGACATTTTTACATTATCGAATTTAATGTTTTTGCATATTTTTAATCAGCTTAGAAAATAAGCTACTCCAAGATCAGCCATACACCTCAAAAAATAATAAAAATATTTACTTTATTTTTCGAAAAAAATTGATAAATTTTCAGGTTTGAAATGCTTCAAGTTGTGCATGTACACATCTAGTACTAAACGTATCGTCAAATACAGACAAATAATAAACTATATCGACGTTTTTTCCACGTACATTTTAAAGCTAAAAATCTCAAAGCTTTCACAAATAAATTACATCTGGATTATAAATTTCTCAAATGTTTTTACCACACTATGATATCTTATAGTGCACATTTTTTATCAAAAAACGCTTGAAGTTAACGTGAAACGTAAATTAACGTAACGCCACTGCTCAACATTCTGGTCGACACGTCTGGAATTCTTATTTTGAACATTCATTACTCATCGCTCATCGGTGTACACGGTACCTTAGGATTTTAACTTTTTTTTTTCACAGTTTTTCTATATATTATAGCGTTTTCTATTTTACATACGAATGAACAATAAAGAATAAAATTCAAACAAAGATCTTGACGCTTAATCGATACACTATCGGTATTGGATAAATAAATACAAATTTGAAATGCTAAATTTTATAAATGGTCAAACAATATTCACAATCGCACTGATGCTAAAATTAAATTGCAACATCTTTAACCAATTATTTAATGAATTGTTGAATCGATATTCATCGAAATTATATATACAACGCGAATGAAAATATCCAGGTGACTGATCAGTTTGAAGATATTCAGGATATCTTGAAACAATCGGGTAGCAAGAAAATAAGAAAATGTAAGGAATTTGATTTCCAGTTTGAAAGATAGGTGGGTATTTCCTACACTAACAATTCTTATAAATAATTTATAAGAAAGTATAACAATCGTAACCTTAAACTAAAATTTTCAATTTGATTCTTGACCTTTGATTTGTAACTATCACGTCAAGTACGAATTTGAAGGGAATATAAAAATGTTCAAAAGTACCTTTCAAGTATCTACTGTAATATAAGAAACGATAGCTTAAGGGTATAAAGAATATAAATTCAGAGAGTAGTGAAAATCTACTACCTCAAGGAAGAAAAAACAAACAATATAAAAAATATTTCTATCAAAACCTTGCATGATGTACACGATTTACTCATCATAACGTTGAATCACGCAATGAACAATTTTCTAACACTTACATTTTATTATTTCGTTCTACAATAAAATGTAGCAATAATTTAATTAAGTTAAACGTGAAAACAGACGCGCGTGTTACACGCGTTTTTTCACTATCAAAATTACACTTACATAAAATGAAGTTGTCGATACAATAACGTACAAAAATTAATTAATTTATAAATATTAATAATTTAAACGTGCTGCATTTAGTTTTCACATTTTCCAATTATCTCTACATTTAAATATATAACACATCGCGTGCAAAATGTCATGTGCGACATAATACGCTTGCGGTTTTAACGCACGAACCTTTTTAAGTTAAGTTACTTTATTAAATATATACAAAGTGCAGCAAAACAAATTTTAAGCTTTTCGCTGATTTGTTCGCATTAAAAAAAATCAATTAGAAAACTGCCCAGTCGTACATTAGCAGAGTTTCAAAAAGTATTTATTTAAAATAATTACGTGGTAATGCAATGTTGAGTTGAATAATCCAGTTCACCCTACGTCCACGCTAAAGTTAATGCAACACGCAAAGTGCTATACAGCATCATCTACTATGTCAAAATGTGCGTGTAAATTGAACATATTACCTTCTACATTTTTTATCACCTTTTATATCAACCTACCGAACAATATATCGTGTGACTTTGTTTTGATATTTGTTCAGGTAAATTAAAACATTTTCTAAATCGCAACTGCAGCGTAATAATAATTTTATTTATAGTACCCACTGAACTCTGTTGATACCGATTAATACATAAATTGCACAAAAAATCAGATTATGTTCACCAAATTTAAATTCTTTTTTTAAATTTAAATTTCCTCAGTACGAATTCTCTTACCATGAGCATTTGGATGCCATAGGTGTCAATTTTCTTCAACTCATTTGGCGTTTCTCTACTAGTTGCATAATCAAACAGGGATTTTATCAAAAACCATAAATATCCCAACTTAATGAAAATGAATTTTACGTAATTTCGTGCGAAGGACGTCTTTTCGGAAATTGAGAACTTCAATAACAGCAGTAATAAATATTATTACTCAACTGTTTTTATTAAAGTTTAAAGTAGGAATGAATATTTTTGACTGCTCTTATGACGACGTTCTCTCGAAAAATTAGATAAAATATTGTAATCAATTAGTAAAAACCGTTATTCACTCGCTTGGCAGCTCGTGCTCAAATTTACCTACTTATTCATCACAAGTCATGATTATACATAATATATAAGTATACTAAGTAATATAATATGTACACTACCGGTCAAAAGTATGTGCCCACTTGTATTTGTGTGGATATTATGAAAATTGTTAAAAATTTTCTGAATGCTATGGCATTGTCTTCCCAGTAAAAAACATTAAAAAAAATCTTTAATCTTTAAAAAAACGCTAAAATAACTAGCTAGTTTTGCCAAAATTATGTAGTACTTACTCATTACAAAGAAAAAATATATAAAAAAAAATTTTCAGAAATTTATCGTTTTCGAAGTACAATAAAATCAAAACTATTTGGTTGGTTAAAAAAACTGCTGACACGGGAAAATTTTATGTTGAAATTTTAGTACTTTTCGTATTATAGCCAAACTATTTAAAAACTCAACTATTTATGAGTTTAAATGCAAATTACAGTTTTTTATCAATACAGATATTGATTATTGATTTAATTTTAAAAAAAAATTATTCAATTTTTAAAAATTTTTTTGCTAAGTTAGCCTTTTCATTTATATGCTTTTGATAAAATAAAAATGGAAATCGGTAGGAAATCGACTGTTGGGAATTAGTCGCGGATGTTTATCGTTAAGTCGTTATTAATTTGTTTATAATAAATTAATTAAAATTGAAAATCAGTTTTTAAAAAAAACATACAAGTTTCTTTCAAACAGTAAATGCAGATTTAAAAAAGTGCAAATTTATTTTTTGACTAAAAAATTAATTTTTATGTCATCTTAAATTTGAATGAACATTTTATTAAAACGCATGTTTAATAGTTAATCATTCCTTAAATTAGCAAAAAGTACAATTCGATTAGAATATAACTGAAATTGTTAAAAAGAAAGAAAAGAAAAGTTTTGTAAAAACAGAGTCGGAGTAAGAATTATTAAAGAACACCAAGTTTTGGATTAATCACTAACTGACACCATCCAATAGTTTTTCTTAATTATCTTGATCTGTTTGTGATAAACCGTGCTTCATTTGCTGCGTATATTCGAAAAACAAAGAGTTTTTAATCTATTTCATTTTATTTTCCCAGCTGGTTGATGTTCTTGAAGAGGATTTTTTGTTTATTTGTTTTGAGAGTTAATACACAATTTTATTCTACGATTAAGTTGTTTTATTTGCCATTGCAAAAGCTTTCGTTAAGTTGACTTTGTTAACTTTATTAAGCGGTTACAAAAGCTAAAGGAAATCAAAGAGGTAAAGGTAGTTTTTTTACTCAAAATCGCTTGAACATGTTTAATCAGACCGAAGCTTCCAAAAAGAAACCTTTCATATTTAAAACACTGAAAATTAAAAAAAAAACAAGTTAGAAATACTCGGCACGTCATAAGTTTTAGTAAAATTTGATATAAATCAATATAATGTAACTAAAATTTCAAAACTTAATTTAATTAACTTAATAATAAAATTTACTAATGGCTTTTAATTAAAATTTGTACAAGTGCGGTCAACTATTAAACAATCAAGAAAATTATAACTACCACTGTTCTAACTTTTCAAAACATTATTATAAATTTTTTTATACCGAAATCATATTTATAGCATTGATATATCAATAAATGGGAAATCTTACTATAATTTATTATTTTTATTTAAAATAAAAACTTGCCTACTTGGAAAAAAAATTGTACAAATGTTCATCATTTGTTTTTGTATTATTTGCTAATATTTTTGTTGTTGTTTTTAAAAACAGTAAAGCCTTTCTTTAAAGCCAACCATAAGAAAAAATGTTCTTCTATGAGTAATTTGATAACAAGCTTTTTCTAAACATCTGTTCATGTGTAATTTTGAGGTGGTCCATTTGCAGTCTGAAAGAGCTACTTTAAACTTTTGATTGGGTTGCTTAGCCATTTCCGCCTCCATTAGCTTTCGATTTTTGATATTTGTTATATTTCTGTCAATGTAACTGTAACCAAATCTATGTTTAATTTCTGAGTAGAATATTAATTTTTTCTCTACAAAATCAATATCATGTTGTTCATGTGTTGTAGGTATTTTGTACGATTAGATTGGTAGTACCGTTGGTTTTTTTAAAGGTAAAGCGCGAGTTAACTCCTACTATGTCTTGCAGGTTTATTTTTGCAATATTTTGTTACTATAATATGTAATGTAATGGTGGTATTTTTCTTGTAATGTAGATATCTATATAAATATTTTGATTTTATTTTGAGTATTTTAAAATTAAAAAATCTTTTAACAAAACCAAAATGCTAATAATAAGGTAGATAAATATTTACTTATAAATATTTTTAAAGAATTTCCAATTTATTTGACTCTCGTTCATAGAAGTGGAAATTGATTTCCGCCTTTTTCGATTTTCCAAATTTTGCACCCGAAGCATATTACTTCATATGCTTTTATATTATACGATATATCTATTGACGAACCGGGTCTGCTTTCTAAATTACTTTTTGAAACACAAGCCTACCGGAAAAACCATTGTGCTCAATTTTAGCAATATCTTTAGTTTTTAGTAAATTATTTGCGAAGAAATCAAAATTAAAAACTTTATTGACGTTCTCGATTGTATTAATAATAATAATGGTAAATAAATGTAAAAAGAAGAATTTGTACTTTAAAAATTGTTATTATTTTACTAACAAAAAGTTTCAAAACCACTAACTCATAAAAATTTGTTATTAAGGTTTCCATAAACGAAAATTAAATTTTTTGCAAACCAAGTTGGGTGAGCGCTTCACCAACTGCAGTTATTATTTTTAATATACGAGGTTACGATTATAATCTGATTTTAGTAGAGAGCGTGTGATTTATTACAGTATTGGAAATTCAAAGTGGATTTTCAATTGTAATTTATTGAGTTTTGGTTTTAAGATTAAGGTTCTGATCACTTCAGAAAAATTAGGCACAAATTATTTTAATATGATAACAAATATGTATAGTTGTAATAAATAATTTTTGTTTGTATATAAAAAAATTATCATTGATTTATAAATTTTTAATAACTAAATTACTTCATATTTAATAGAACTAAACAGAACGTAAACATAATAGAATTTTAACCGTCAAGTGAAGAATAAAATTATTATTCAAAACACAACATTAAATATACATTAATTTATCACTTTTGACAGATTAGGACTAAGAATATTTAAAAAGATACAATAAGTGAAAAACAAATTTTTAAATTATGAAAAATTTCACGATTGTTTCGATCTTCATTTGTATACTATTAGCACACTATTAGTAACTAGAAAAATGAAAAAATTACGAGAAACAAGAAAGTATACCTATTTAAACAGTTTTTTTTTAATATTTTGGATAAGTTAAAATCAGTAAAGAAAATACTTAAAAAAATATATAAGACTTAACAAAACATCAAATACAGTACACTGGAAAATTAAGTTATGAAAAGCTAAAAGATTTCTCACATGTTAAAGTTATTAAACGTACAATAATCGCACTTTAAAATATTAAAAATTAGAATATTAAAATTGTAATCAATGATTATTAATATGTAGTTTTAAACAACGATATTGATAAAGATTTACTTCTTGTTGATTTAGAAAAGCTTTATTATCTTTTCACTGTGATTTTATCTTTGATTTAATCATTTTATCAAGTCTGTTAATTTCGAGTTTCCATTAAGTAAATTCAATTTGTTCTCTTTTTATGTGCCGAAGTAAATTTGTTGCATTGTTATCTAATTACTATATTTGAAAAGTTTTTTAAATTTTATTGCTGAGAATCATCCTATTTATGAAGAATTTCGAAAACTTTCATTAAGCAAATTCTGATATCCAATTGATTTACTTTTTATGAGTGGATCGTCTCGATCAACTCGCCTTAAATAACTATAGTTGTTCATTCTATATTTTTTTACTAACCGATTTACATTCGGATTATTAAATCAAAGAGTTAGGAAAATTAAAATTGATAATAAATAATTATTGATTAAATTCAATTTTCCTTTTACTTTAGTCAACATCACGTAAGAAAACTGTCAGCACCTTTATCGGTATTTGTCAAAATAAGATTATTGTTTTTTATCTTTAGAGTAAGACTTGATAATCCTATTTTCTCATTCTATAGGTTTTACTTTTTTAATATAATGGTTTTTCTATCTTTTTGTGTATTCGCTTCTACTTCAAGGAAATGCATGGATACATTTCTGATATTTTTTTCATATACGTAATATATATATAAATATAATATGTTCCTCTTACAATTTCAAGATCAATTGCCATATCAACCAAGTTGGGTTCAATCTGAATTGGAGAATATTTACGTCCATTTTAATTTTTTAAATTTTCAAGTGCTGTTATTATATACATACCAATAAAAAAAAATGATATATAAGGAAGGTGAACCAACTAAAAAGTAATAATTTTTCGATGGCATAATATGTTAATTGAGAATTAACATTAATAAAATAATTAATAAATTAATAAATTTTAATGTAATAATTAATTAATAAAAATGTAACCATAATTACTTTTAGATGAAACCTAATGCTTGGCGAGCTTGTTAAATAGCAGCCGCAGTTAAAAATAATTTAAAAATGTAAATTTTCTTGCAAACATAGGAAAGCTTAAGATAAGGTTTTCAGAACAAAAGTTTGTAAGATTTTCTAGAAACGAAAAACAAAACCTTCTTGATAAGGTGTGTAAGCGGTTGGATAAGAATAGACATCTTCTTTGACTCTATCTCTACAGTGATATTTTGCGCTTTAAGACCATTTTAGCTTAAAATTGGTTAATTTCCGTTTGAAATCTACCAACAAGAGTTGCGTGTTACTGCTAACCTTTACTTTAACTCCTTAATTTTCTATCTGTTAAATGAAATGCTTTTGAAATTGTTCTGTGCGTAGGTATCTAGTAGAATTTTAAACGTTTGATTAAACAACAATAAAAAAAATTAAATTAAAACAGGCTGTAAATCGGAATATTTTCGATTGAATTTAATAAAAACAGTAATTTGTATAACGAGTCTGTACAGTAGGTACCTATGCTATTGCCAATGTGGTTATATAGGATAAATTGGATGTCATACCGGAAAAGTTTGTCTATACTTTTAAATTATAATTATTTTAAATTAAAAAGAAAATTCGGTATAAAATGAATACTACGTAGCTGCGTATGAGATACTTTAAATTTTTGGATGTAAAATTTAATTAGATTCTTTACGTCATTTATTACTTATCTTGGTACTATTACTGGTACCAAACAAAAATTTTAAAATACGTTTTACATAAAATGTGCAATGATAAATTAACTGAGGTTGAATGTCTTCGAGTTTTATTTTCACTAGCGTTAGTAGAATTTAGATAGCATTCTTGCTTCGGTTTACAACCCTCTTTTTCTTCCGACTCGGTAAAACTTATACACATTTTCGTGCCATTGTTAAATGAAAGCATACACAAATAATAATTTAGTTTGCAAGATTACAAGACTTTTCGTGTTTATTAGAGCTCATCATGAGCAGATATAGTCAAATAAAAATTTTTATTTCAAATTTACGATATGAATGCAGAAACGTATTTTTGCATAAAGAAGAAAATATGTTTAAAAAACTTTATTTAACGCTCTCTTTTTAAAATTCTAAATTATTATTTGTGCAAACACAGGAGGCTTTATTTTAAGTTAATTAAGCGTAAGGATTTCGTAATAACTAAAACTGAACGAATCGACTAATAGTCAAATAATTGACTAATTAAAAATATTCCATCTGCTTTAACCATTTTTAGACCAAAATTATGAAAGTATTTTTTTTCTTATGCGAACTATATTGTATTTTATAGTTGGAGTATATTTCAAAAATTGTACCAACATCAAACATTGTTAAAAAATTAAAATGTTATAAATTTAATTAAGGAAAAATTTTATTGTAATAAAAATAACAAATTCTTTCAAAATAAACAATATACATTCATGAAATACTTGAAACATAAAAACCTGCCGTTCAGATTTTATTCACGATTTTATTGAGTTGTAATGTATGTAAGGATTTTTTAAATTTAATATTTTAAAATTACCAAGAGATGTACAAAACTCTTTCTATAAATAAAATTTTAGTAAAATACACCGTAAAGATTTGCAACATTATCGAGCAATTATTAATCGTTAGATAGCCACAGTATTGCGAAGAATTTATACTTCAATTATCCAATAGTTTTAAGTATTTTTGTGGTATTTAGTAGTATGTGAAGTTAAAATAATAAATTTTAACTGTTAAGTAAATAATTACAAACATAATATTTAAACAAACTAAAATGACAATAATTCACATTGAACAGGGTTGAACTTAGAATATTTGAATAAACAAGAAAATAGAAATCTGAAAAAATTACGCTATAGAAATGATAAAAATTATTTAAAATTAAAAAACTCTGTAACATAATATAAAGGCCTTTATTTCCGATCATCAGTCATGTATAACAGTTCCAACTATGTTATATCTTATTGCTGATCGGTTTGTTTAATTCCATTCCTACATATACTTAGATAGGGAACATAAAAGTTGGATTACACATCTAACTTTGATGTTATATGTAGGTTATACATAGTTCCTGAACCAGACAAAATTCTTTTAAATTTATTTTTTGTTAGTTTATTCGTCGTCGCTTTTATAATACTGCATTCTGCATTAACAAATTTTGATTTTTTAGCATTGCAGATCATCGTATGATAGAGCACTTGTCCTTCAAAAGGCCTGCTGAAAATTATACGATGCCATTAAATAGTACGCACCAACTTTATGTGGTAAAAAGTTTGTCGTCGGATAATCTAATTTTTCACAACTTGTCAATGACATTGAAGGGAAGAGAGGAGACTATTTTTTATTAATAAATGAACTACGGGAAGGTTTATTTAGATTTATTTTACTAATTTACAGCAATAAATATAAAAAATAAAATTATATTAGAAATCCTATTTATCCCAACTGTAGATAATCCGCTTCACCCCAATTAATGATGAAATTTTAGTTTTTACTTTATTTTCATCTAATGTTTTTAACTTTTGAGTTTCGTACTTAAATTGTTTTTTTAAGTTCAAAATTATCCTGGGCATGTTTTGTTTTTTAATTATTGTTTGCATGTACTTTGTGTGGATATATTGCTACTATACCAGATTAATTTACAATTTTTTGAATAAAGTGTTATAAACCAGGAACTGTTAAATTCGCTACAAACCTAATTATTAAAGAGTAAAAGAACAAAAAAATATCAATACGGTGGCAAGACTAATAACATTTATAGATAAGAAAACAGAAAAACTTAGGGGATCACCTAATACATTTATCTCTCGCTTTATATACTAGAATGTAGACACTTGACTTAAGGGTCAGTTTATCAATGAACAGTTAAATGTCGCATCTAAGCAACACAGGAACTTAAAAAATATAATATATCCGATTATCAGATAAAATCTAATTTGGAAAATGAACGAAAGCAGATTTTAATTAATACACACTTGGCGGTGTTAAAAAGATGATTTTTAAATTTTTTATGTTTAGAAAGCAATTTGGGTTTAACGGGGTGCGCCGGTGGAAAAATTGACGACTATAAATTTTATTTCCATTGCTTTCAAAGGATTTTTAAATTGGAAGCTATTTTTTAAAATATTTTTCACTTTAAATATTAACTATTCACTTTCATTATCAATTTATCTCATGAGGAAAGAACACGAGCAAAGCGGTTTAATAAAATGAAAATTAATTTTGTTTTATTGGTTAACGCACTAACGTGAACTTTAACGACGTTTATAATTAGTTAATTTTAACATTTTTGATTGCATGTAGGAAATTCTTTTGTAGTTCAATTAAAAGTGGTCCGGAACAAAGTTCATAAATCGAAAAGTGTTCCTGTGGGAGGTTAAATGTTGTATCCTGGCCAAACCACTTCCGGTCCAGTAACGCATCGTTTCATCCGGCTAGCATCGGTTGCTGACAGATTAACTGTATAACTAACTAAACTAAATATGAGAAATTTTGATTTCTTACTATATATAAATAATGATGATAAATTTAGCTACATTATGCGACAAACTTAAGTGACTTTAATAACAACTACCTGGTATTTAATTTAAAAAGATCGCAAAAATTTTGCGTGACATTTCATTTAAAAAGATTAGGAAAATAATTCTTCAACGAGGATTCATTCTTTCTGTTAATATCCGGACCTACTGCGCGTAAAAGAATATTTTCTAGCAAAATTTTTTTTCTTTATATTAGCTATCGCTTTATAATATAATTTTTTTAGAAATCTTTTAATTTACTTTTCAATTAAATTCGAAAAACTTAATTTGGTTATGTACGTAGGTACGTAGGTATCTACCTCAAATATTAGGTAATTAAAACAAACTTTTTTATAGGAAAATTTCCTACATCAATTTTAATTTATCATACGTAGTACAATATTTCAATTTTTTTTCACATTCTGCCGGAAATATGTTTCGAGGTCCCTGAGTTTTTGCAAATAATGTCTTTTTGTCACGAATTTTTTTGTATACGATACTTACTGCAACAATTTGCCAAAATCAAAATTTCACGAATACTGCTTAGATTTTGACCAAAAATTTCGTTTGATTTATATTTAAATATTAATTTAAACCTAAGAGTACAATAGTAATGGGTAGGTCGCAGTAATTTTTTATTGTTGTTTCTTTGTTGTGTTTATTTTACCGTTTTTAACAAGTACGTAGTTAATAATTAAATCGAATAAATTAGGTTTATTTCAATACTTAGGTGTGTAAAGCGATTTTCATTTAGGTACATAATTAATATATCTAAATAATTCAGTAAATTTTGTGATGTCAGTTTGTGGCTAAATGTATGTATTACAATTTTGAAATATACGATTAATTTATTATTCTTGCACAAATTTTAAAACGTAATTATTATTTTTATTAAATTCTCTTTTCGGTTTTCTTTATTTTATTTAGGTTTATAAATGTTCGCTGTAATTAATAATCATTGTAAAACGATAAATTTAATTTAATTGAACGTTTAGTTTCTGTTAAAATTATTAATATTAATTTTGAGCCATTTAAAACCAATGTATTTTACCTGATCCTTTTTTCTGCATCTTACGACGTCTTTCCTTCTTTTTATTTAATAATTTAGGTTCTATTATTTTTAGTTAAATAAAAAATATCTAGCACTAGAGGCATAGTATTACGTCTTACCAAAAAGAATAAACATCTACTATTTATGAAACAAATACATTGCACACATAAATGCAGATGATTACCTTAGCTAATTGCTTTGTGAGATGCAATCCACTTTGCGAGTAATAAACTCTATTTAAATTCTAGATAAATAATATACCATTAAGGTTTTTCAATCGTTGGTTAACTTTTTAGTTTGATTACCTTCACTTTCAAGTTAACCTATAGTTAGAATTCATTTGCGTTTTTCAATTTATATTTAGGTGTTGGTAAGGTAACTTCTAGTTTACTGTACATCTGAACTATTAAACGTGATTATAACCCTAAATATTTGAGTGTAATTGGCAGTAGGTTGACAGGTTTCATTATATGATTTTATTTATTGGTGTTCATAATAATTATTGTTTTTCATTTAACTTGCAGTAGATTTGCTAACCTCAGAAAAATCGCCAGTTGTTCTTAAAAACGAACCACTTGCATAAAATTTCAACGTTACCAATAGCTGGTCTCGAGCAGAAACGCAATGATTTCTAGAGTAAAAATATGTTTATTAATATAACGCCTATTATTATTGACTAGTATAAAAAATTAAATCTTTTATCTTTTCTAGTATATTTTCTAATGTTCTTGGCGTAAGTCGAAATCTATTAAAAAAGTCAGTACCATTGTATTCTTTAAAAAACTTAAGCATGTAACGAATTATTTTTGGCCTCCTTATTTCTTCATCAATACAATACGTATTAATATCGCAATCGTAATAATTCATGGATAACAAACTTAATAATTTCAAAAAATTAATTAACTTATTGAATTTTTCTGAATGAAAACCATGAAAACTGTCACAATTTACGGTTATAAAGTGTTAGTAATTCGCCAATCTATAGTTAACCCACACCCCAAGTGTTGGTAAACATAATCACGACGTAACCAACACTTTACGTTAACCTGCAATTGAAAAACGTAATTTTTAACCTAACTAATAGTTAACTATGAACTAATAGTTAACCAACGATTGAAAAACCGGGCTTAAATAGTAATAATAGTTGAATATAAGTTAAAGAGTAGAGCATAATTATTGTATATAAATAATATGATAAAAATTCCATAATTGGTACAGAGTGCGAATAAGTAATTTTTCTCGGCGTTCTACATATAATTGTAATTTTTAAAACGAATGAAATTATTGCTGCTATATAATTTAAATAATTTAAACGTGCTAATGTTTTAATTTGACAATAGTGTGAAGAAAAGCGTGCAGGATCCAGTTGTTGCTAGCACTAGAGCGGCATAATCGGTTTATGACAGTCAGTATTTCCATTTCAGTTAACACTAGCGTTTCTAATGTTGACTGTTTCTAGTGTATAATTCCTTTTATACTTAATTTTAATTTAAATCTTAACAATTCCCACTACTTAAATTTGTTATAATTAAAACGAAAAAAAAAATCTAATTATTTTTTAGGTTAAAGATAGCCTGGGGACTTACCGGGAGTTATATAGCGTATATTTGATTTATAAATATTTCTTCAAAGTGTTTGGCTTATTTTAACCTCGACAATGCAAACGTTTTAATTAAAAAGTCAATAATTAACAAAGCTTTTTTTTGTGTTTGTGCACCGCTTTAAATATAGAGCTCTGTAAATCTTTCTTATTTGCATGTAAATAGGAAATGTTTACACCCATCAAATTTGTCTCGCTTTTGCATTATATAAATGGTCCATAGTGCAATAATGCTAGCTGAACTTGGTACGTGCAAGTGCAATCTTAGCCAGCATTTCCCCAGAGTTTCTGCTTAAAGTGATTACGAAGTTTGAGTTCAGATAGATAGTTAGCCTTAGAGAAATAGTTAAACGTACTATAGAAGCAGTTTGATTACATTAGCTCTTGTTCCTCTACTCAAGCATATATAATAATTTAAGTAGTAAACGATTAATAGTAACCTACCGTAGTTATATAATATAGCTATTATAAGCATATTTATTAATCGTAAATTAAAAAGTTAAATAGTTTACAAAAATGAAATTATGTGCCTACCAGATTTATCTAAACGAATATCTAATTTGTCATTTTGTAATCGAATGAAATGAGTTTTCGTTGAAGATTCGTCGAAAGCGAAAAGATGCTAGCAGTTATATATGAAGTGCTTACCGAACGCTATTTGAACAAAAGCCAATTGGATTTTTTCAATCAATTTGTCCAATAGAAAGCTTTACTTTAACGGTAGCTTAAGATGTATCTACATTTGTATGAATTTTTATGGTTCAGAGATATTTGCTCACGAAATAAAATCGCTGTCTAGAAAACAACATATAAAGTTAACGTTTGAAATAGCAGTGAGAAAAACATACTGACAGTTTGAAGTAAAACATAAAAATATTGTTTTTAAAGTAGATGTATTGATTATTCCAAATTTTGGTTTACGGAAACTTTTTAAGTAATTCCGCATTATTTTTTTTACCATGACGCACATGTCTCCGTCAAAACTATCAACTAATTCACCTACCGAAACTCTACATTAATTTAAAAAAATAATGTAATAGTGGTTTGAAAATTCTTGCTCTAACCTGTGACCTTGAAATAGAATTTCGCTAGCTCGGTTCAATTTTAAGTTCATAGTTCAACGCAATCAAAAGTTATTCAAATAAAGTTGTATTTTGAAGGTAATTTTAACCGGTTCTAACTCGTTAGGAAATCGTTTTTGAAAATTTATTTATAGGGTTATTTGCACTTTTTATTTTAGAAAATAAAAAAGATGGCAAAATGTTCAATTCTAATTTAAGGTGCAATCCAAAACTAAGCCTGCTTTTAATTGTCCGGCCTCATCCCTGATGAGATCGAATAAGATTGAACCACGCATAGTGAGCGAACTTGTTAGTTTTTCATGCAATTTTAATGTTCAAAGATTAATAATATTTTAGTCAAGTCTAAATAAGAGCTCGCGTGGAAAATTATTAAAATCCTGCAGTCAAATATAAGCATTTTACTTTTAAGTTGTAGGATTTAATTTGGTTTCCTCCAATATTAGCGACAAGTGGTGTTCTATCTTTAAAAGCTGTTTTGGCTAGAGAGTCGACAACGTCGTTGTAATTGATTCCAAAATAGTCTCTGATCCAAATAAATCTATTTTTTTCGGTTAGGTTATTTCAAAATTATTTTATGTAGGTGTAGAAATCCGGTAGAATATTTGACTGCTTTATTATATTATCATAAGTTTGATTTATCATTTCTGATAAAGCAACAGAAAGTAACGGCAAGATAATAGTAATTAAATAATAGTATTATTTAATTCTAATAATAATTAGTATACTTAAATAGTATATTTTTCAAATGTACCTTCCGTACTTTTATTAATCTTTTTATTGGCCATATTGCGGATTATTAAAACAAAGTACTCTGCATGTAAGTTATTATTTTAGTTATTTATGCATTAATTTTATATGTTATATAAACTAACATAAATTATAATAGTAATATTCAATAAACAACAGTAACATAAAATAAATCATTCAATTAATATTTAATATTTGTGTTTAAAATTACTTGTGCCGCAACCCGCGTAATGCATTGTTTACGTATTAACGAGTACATTAATTAATTTTTAATTTTTATTAAAATTAATTTTTAATTGTTAAATTAAAAATTATTATTTAGTCTATGTTACCCATCACAATCATCTGCACATATTAAACTTTTTTAAGTTACTTTATATAACACTAATTAAATAGCCATGGTTTATTATATTTTAATAGTGGTTTAATTACGATATAATTAGGTTTTTAATGTAAATTATAATTTGTTTTTAAGTTTATTTGAATAAATCCGGCAAGTTTGCGGTTATTCGTTATAGAAAAAAGAAAATTTTTCAATAGTATTGAAAATTGATGGGTTATTTTAAAAACAGCATAAATCACCTATTTTCCGAAAATGAGATAATAGCAATTTTATGTTCTTTGAAAGTAAATACTTAATCGATGCAAAAACTGCATTAGTCTAACGCCATCAATATATTCTGTAAAATCGACATAAGTCAAAAAATTCAAAGTAACTGGGTCGATTGTATACTAAAAGTACTTACTATTTTATAATTTCGAAACTTTAAAAGATTCTATAAACTAATAATAATTAGATCTTTCCAATTCTATTAGGTATATATAACATACGGATCTCTTTTCATTAAAGCGATGTCTGGTGCAACAAAAAAGCTTGCTTTGGTGAGCGTAATGAGATTTTAGTTTAAAAATACATAATATTATATCTAATTATAATATTATGAAGTTTTTTTTATCAAACGTGATTACATAAAAATAAACTATAATTTTCTCAAGTTTTTCATAAAGGAAAAATTCGGGCAATTTTAATTTGTAATATACTATACCGTCATCCGTTACTAAAAATTAACAACATTTTGTAATCAAATAGTTGGTTGCGAGTTAAAAAAGTTTATAAAACGGAATATACAGTTTGATCGATATTTAATTTGTTTTGAAGATTGTAGTATTTCATTATTAAGGAAAGCCTTTATAGGTTGTATAAATAAGAAGATTTTAATATAAAATAAATGACAAAGAATAGTAGTTTTACTAGATTTTGTAACCAAGTTGAAACTAACAGAACACCAACATTGAAACCACTTCGTATAATTTATAATTTATAAAGCAAACGACGCTTTGTGATAAAAGCATAAGGCATAAGAGAGAATATAGTAGGAGTCGCGCAACTGTCGAAAATTTGAGGTTGTTACGCTGATTGTAACGGCTGCGTCTACTGATGTTACAATTACGAATTGATCGATATAATCTCATTGTAAGCAATGAGATGCTAGAAATAACACAAATGTAAAGTGAACATATGCTGTTGGTTTTATTATTAAATTTTAGGTAAACGCCTTTCAATTAAAGCTTTCGTGCCTTACTCTTTTATAAATAATTTTATGAACGTTAAATCAACGCACTCTTTCGTTAAATTAATGTATATCAACTAATTTATAATATTTAACAAACTAAACAAAATATTAAAAAAATAAAATTTTAGCCACAAAGTGAAGAAATACACACGTACAAAATTATTATTTATAAACACTCAAAAGACATTAATTTACCACATTTGACAGGTTAGAACTAAGAATGTTTGAAAATAGATAAAATAAAAAAATTAAATTTAAAATTGGTATTGCATCCTATTTTATAAAAAGGTGTCAATACTCATTGTCAACTCCAATCTTCATAATGTTCCAATTATCTTTGGCCAGTGGTTGTTTTCCGAGTCTCTGGAGGAAAAGTTATATTACTCCCATACACAAAAAAGGCAATCGTAGTGATATTGCAAATTATAGGGGTATTTCGATACAGTCGATGATACCCAAGATGCTTGACAAGTTAGTCTCAGCTCAACTAATGCAGGCTAGTATAAATTGTTTAGTGGAAAATCAACATGGGTTTGTTCCTGGTGGCTCAATCTTTTGTCCTTCACGACTCACATTTTGGAGTCGTTCGAGGATCACAGGCATGTCGACGCTGTGTACACGGATTTTTCTAAGGCGTTTGATCGCGTCTCCCACTCGGCACTTTTGTCCAAGATTGCTTCAGTGGGGTTTGGACTGAATGTAGTTAAATGGGTGAGTAGTTTTCTTCGTGACAGAATTCAATATGTTCGATTACATAATTTTCTCTCGAAAGACATACTGGTTTACTCGGGCGTTCCGCAAGGTTCACATTGCGGGCCCATCTTGTTTCTGCTATTTATTAACGACATCGGTAGTTACATAAAGAATAGTTCATACCTGCTGTTTGCCGATGACTTGAAAATCTTCAAGACTATTGGATCCATGGAAGACTGTAGGCTGTTGCAATCCGACCTGGATAATATACACCAGTGGTGTACCGATAACAATTTATGGCTTAATTTCAACAAATGCTCGCTCATCACCTATAAGAAGCATGACTGTGACTTGTTCGGGTACAAAATAAACAATGTTGAACTCAATCGTGTCACGGAAATTATCGATTTGGGTATTCGTCTCGACTCCGGATTGACTTTTAGAAGTCATATTGCTAATATATGCCTTAGTGCCCTTCGCTCGTTGGGATTTATTCGCCGACATAGCAAGTTCTTCTCGGCCAAAACGGTAAAATCGCTCTATGTCTCTCATGTTAGATCGAAACTTGAATATGAGTCTTGCGTATGGTTCCCACACTATGATGTTCACGTCTCAAGGTTGAATAGGGTGGAACGTAAGTTCCTAAAATATTATCATTTTAAACGTGGTTTGAGAAGTGACGACTTCTCCTGTGATGACAATCTGAAGCATTGCAAGTCGAAATCATTGGTGCATAGAAGAGTGGTTGCAGACGTTTGTTTTGTTTACCGCCTATTAAATGGAATGATCAACTGTAGTGCTCTACGTGATCGAATTAAGTTCCGAGTTGCCAGTCACAACACTAGGTGTAACGAATTACTGCACATTGATCATCACAGGACGAATTATGGTCTAAACAGTCCATTAACAAGAATGTGCCGACATGTTAATAGCTTAAACAACTTTGACAGTTTTGACTTATGCCATTGCTCTTATAGTGTATTTAAAAATAATGTGATGTGGAATTTAAGCACTTGGGGATAACATGAACCCTCTACACCATGTAGGGTCTTTTGATTATTTGTAAATATATATAAATTGGTCTAACCGTATATAAATAAATAAATAAATACCTATTCATAAAATTTTGTTGGAATATAATTCTTGTTTCTTACTATTTCTTTTCTTTTTTCTACTTATTTGCGACTGAAGATCGAAAATAATTCTGAAATAGAACCTCAATCGCATTAATAAATTTAAAATTTAATCTTTATATTTTATCTTCTTCTTCATCATGTGCCATGTCCGGTTCCCCGGACGTTGGCGTCCTTTTTCCTATGTCTGTGTTGTGCGTTTGTAGTATTATCACACACATAGAGGACTTACTGCTTAACGTGGGCTCCGAACCGCGGGAAGTGTATACACTTCATCTCCAGAGAGGATGTACCAGGCAGATTACACCTCGGTGGTTTGCCATTACCTTCCGATGGGAGACGGTCAGAATAAAGTTTTACTGAGCCCGGAGTCGAACCAGGCATTCAGCATTAGCAGCAACGCACTTAACCGCTCTAGCTGACAACCGTCTATTTTATCTATTATAACGTAATCTTAATTTTTGTTTTTTATTAAATATTCTTATTCCTAACCTGTCAAATAGAGCAAATTAATGCCTTTTAAGTGTTTTTAACCGACTTCAAAAAAGGAGGAGGTTATCAATTTGGTTGTATTTTTTTATTTTTTATTTTTTTTTATGTTTGTTACCTCAGAACTCCGTTATTTATAAACCGATTTTCAAAATTCTTTCGGCGTTAAATCAAGTATTTAGTTCCAAGTTGGTCTCATTATAATTTCATTCGTATTGGACCTTAAACTTCGAAGATAAATCGGAAAAACCGTCAAAACTTCTCCTCAACTCTTCTCAAAATCGGCTTAATAACGCATTAAGTACTGAGTACCTGTACCTATTTTATATTACCTGTTCTTGCCCGGTGGGTCAGAATCTTTTCTTAAGTACCCTACTTTTATTAATCTTCTAAGTAGTACGTTAAGTATAAGGTAAATAGTAAATACATTTATATCAACTATGATCGGATTTTCAAAATTCTTTTTGCGTTTATTAGGTCTACCCATACTTGCTTTCAATAAATAGTTACGAAACGCAACATGCACTAAAAAGGATGAAATAAAAAATAAAAAAAAAAAATAAAACCGACTTCAAAAAAAAACTACTGTCAAGTAGTTTTTACTTTTTAGTGCATTTCTTTTTTTAAATAATATTTTTCTACGTGTGATTTCTTTATTCCTTCACCTTGCGGTTAGTATTTTATTATTTTAATATTCTGTTTACTTGAAATTCTTAATTTTTTAAAGTTCATTTCTATTATTTTTAAATAATTTAACTAATTAGTAGTGGTAGTGAAGTCATACAACAAAGAATCGAGTGTGCCAATTAAAATATTCGGGATATCTCGGTTGAATTTTAAGTTAATTAAAGTTAATATAAAAGAAGTAAGTAAAATTCAAAAAAGTATTGCGATGGCGATGCCACCAAGTAATTGCATGTCTTAGGTATCTAACAGGAAAACTAAACATAATATAATTTATTTTATTTTAATACTTTCAGCACTGCATTTGCTTAACTAAATGAGAAGTAATAATAGCAACATCTATATATACCTATATATAGACACAATTTTCTATTTTAAGTCTTCTTACATAAGAATACAATTTTATTTTGTACTCAAACGGAAGTTTTCTAAAATGTAACTTCAAAAATAGAAGATATCAAAAAAGAACTATACCAAGCTGTATCCTACCAAGTGCAAGTATGCATTTGTGACTACCGTAACCATCTACATTTTGTGCTGTTTTTAAGAAAAGATACCTACATACGTAATCAATAATATAAATAATATAAAAAAACTTAAGATACTGTAAAATGTCGAAACTACTACCTACTTTTTTACATAACGTAAAGAATTTATGTATTGCTTTAAATGATGTTGAAATA
Source organism: Cantharis rustica (assembly GCA_911387805.1). NCBI lineage: Eukaryota > Metazoa > Arthropoda > Insecta > Coleoptera > Cantharidae > Cantharis > Cantharis rustica. Next base: position 25,358,174 of record OU426883.1, read on the forward strand.
ACAAATTTTAAAAAGAAGCTTTATTATTATTTTTAATTGAAAGATTAACCAAAATGTTTATACAGGAATTTTGTACAATACATATTTTTTATAGATACTGCCAAATTGTATGCGCCGTGCTTTGAATTTCACGTTAAACGGCAAGTCTTTATTTGAATTTCGTCGGTAAATACTGACTTGCAGTTCAGTTCTACGGCTTCACATAATATTCCGATTGTAAAATGGTTTAACCGAATACTAAATTGAACAATACATAGATATATCCTCTAGTCGGTAAGTTGCAGTTGTAAATAATTTAAGTACATTTGTAACTTTCAAACACTTTAACTCCAAGCATTTGGATTAGATATTATTCCCATCACAGACATAATTTATAAGAAAGTATTGGTAATGGATTATTTTGCAATATAGTCGGTATCACTTATTTTCAAATAAAATTTTGAGAAAGTCATCGGAATCGAGATCACCACGTAGTAAGAGTGATATCTAAAATCAATTCTTAGACGATTAATAATTAATTGATTAGGGTACCTCAATCAATTAAACAATCACTTCGCTTACGGCATAATAATAATGCGATTAATATTTAACCAACATCGAAGTTATATGGAATGTCACATATTAGGCTGTTTTGTAATGTCGCTTGGAAGTTTAAGAGAATGAAATAAGAAACGAAAACACTTAATTTTATTAAAACGTGAAAGAAAATTTATTCTATCTATTCCACCAGGCCCGGACTGGATCGGCTGACAAAGAAGCAAGCAATAATCGTCCGGCGCAGCGATGTGTTGTAGAGGAAAAGGGGGGGGGGAGCATAAATTTGAAATAAATGTCATATTGCTGGGTACGTAGGAAAGCTGACTTTGTATAAGTAGTTAGAGTACAATTAAAAGTGCATTTGAACTCGAGCAATTTTTCAATTTAAAACATTATTTCATCCCGTCGCTTCAAATTAAATTGAAATACGTAAACAAAAAATAATGCCATTAAAATATAAAAAGGAAATAAATTAATAGGTCATTCGTATAGTTTTTGCGCATTTTCTGTAAAGAACGCCCACTAATTACTTTAAGATAAATGGATAGAACACAAAACAAGAGTAATTTGTTCCTGCTTGTCATTTTTTTGTACTAAAAAATAAGATAAATGTATATAATATGAGACTAAACAAGTGCCGTGATATAAAAAATATTTAGTTTTAAAAATACGATGACGGAAAATACATATAGTCAAATTTATAATTTAATTTACAAAATGGAAGCAGTGATTTTGTTTATGAGGTACCAATAAATAAGTTAAAGTTTTGTATTGTGATATCTCGGAAGTTAAAAGTTTTTCATTTTCTTTCTGTAGTTTTCTTATCCATTTAACCGCTATAGTTCTTCTTCGGCTTCCATTTCACCTACATATTATGTCATTAGTTTAAGTAAACTCATAAAGTATAGATGTTCGAAGAAATTTTATTTTCAACTTTACACTTTTATTGGAAGACTGTTTATGTTGCTTGGCAGTTATTAATGTCTTACAATGCTTCCAAAATGTGAGCTTTTCAAGCCAGTTACTTCTAAAGAAAGATTTTCAAGCTTTGTCTTCGATGTCACGGGCCATCGGTTTCGCTGTTTACATTACACTTCCAGTTCATACAAATTTAAAATGAATGCCACTGTTACATTGTCTCCGACTTCCTATTGTCATTTTCATAATTATGCAAACTTTAAATAGCTTTCATTCAAATTTTAAAAGCTTTTAACTATATTTAATGGATAACCCTTCTTATTTTGAAATATACCTTCCCTCCATGATAAATTAAACAACTTTTAACTCGAAGAAAAAATTTGTGTGTAGCTAGTGACTCGAGCAATTTACATATTTAATTTTCACTTATAAACTCTTATTTCGTTTAGTTCTATAAATTCTCAAAAATAAAATATTGTAATGCTTTTAAATTTACTGTAGGCCGGTGTCCGTTTACCTTTAATGTTAAAATTAGAAATATTTGTATATACTCACGAATAAGTAAATACCGAACTTGGTATACATGGCAATGTTTGGGGTGCGTTATTTACTATACTTTAAGTAAAATTTTAACCCAAAACTTATTGGTAGATTTTATAAAGTGGTTTTTAGTATAAGAACACAATATTTCTTTTTTATGTCTCTGGTGTCTTGTTTCTTTGGTTACATCATGCTTTATGTTTGTTTCAATGTTTAGTACCTCTGTTCCGGTAACTTTCCTTGCCATTCTATTCCTATCCTGCTACTCTAAAATTCCGCTTGCGTGTTCCTGTAAAATTCATGAAAGCTGCAATAGCATACGTTTTTCTTATAACGGATTTTGATTGTATTTATTGTCAATGATATAAATTATAATGTAAAATATTTTTCCTAGTCACTTGCTTAAAAAATTGTTTTAATTTAAAAATATAAAATAAACCATCTTTCTTTTAAAATTATACTTTTGTCTGTATGTATATCCTTGCCTTTATCACGGCCCTCTATCATACCTATCAGTTTTATATTACATTTCGGTTTTTACTTTAAAAAATAGAATATTGTCAAAAATATGTAAATATTTTATATTGATTAATGTTGTTTTTTAAATTTTTCAATAGTGATTTTTCGAAAAGCTCCACTTTAAAAAATGGCCGCATTTCCATACAAATTTCTCAATTTATTTTTTATTGGTTGCTGGATACAACTATAACGTTAACGTGTTTGTTTGCAAAACGATTTACGTTATGAATATTTCTTTTCAAACCCAATATGTGTATATCCTTTTTCCGATAAAACAGTTATAATTTTATTTAATCTCTTTTAAAGCTACAATTTTCTTTTATATTTATTGTGCGTTTGCATACCTACATATACTACATACTTACACAAATAAAAATAATAAACCTTAGTATAATTCAAAGATATTGTACAGGCTCGGCATTTTTAAACTGCTACATTACAAACTCGGTAATCTGCACCTACCTCCCATCGTAAACAGCACTATAATATAATTTGCAAATTGCAATGCTTTTTTAAAAATTATTGCAATAAAATAAAGTAGTTTTAATTCAAGTAAAGAGTATTTTAGATTAAAAGAAAATAGCAAGAAAAGAATAAAAAAATGTATGTTACATACATCTTAATTAGAATTTCCAATGCAACTAAATTAAAAAATTAATGAAATTTCCAACATAAAGAAAAGTTATAATGCTGTTGTATGTTTTGTTGAGTTCCAGAATAGTATCTAATTCATCACTGCCATGTCGACTAATTTTAAGGTCCCAAATGCAACTAAAATGGTGGCAGCATTATTTTATGTACGTAAAGCGTCATCAGTAAATAACCAATAAGGGTACTTAAGTACGGAGCTCAAGAAATGTAAACTCGTGGATTGGTCACATCAATTAGCGATGTTTTATTAAATACGGAAGTCGATAACAAACAAATAACAATTAACTATGATCTCGAGCTTTGCTAGCAAAATCCGGTTATATAATTTTATAAAAATAAAAACGCTACTGCGGGGACATTGTGTACATGAAAATTTTTCTAATTAAATGCGTAAAAAATACTGCAGTAACATGTTGAATGCGTCGTGCTTTGATCGACATAGAGCCATTATTGGTGCTGGAGCTAGCAGCAAACATTACTCGAAATCGTGTAGTAGTAATTTGAATATTCTAGTAGTGTAGCTTTGCAATGCACACGATTATCCTATTTAAATATTATGTAAATAAATTTTCGTTACGAAACTTGGCGATGTTATAACTATACTAGAAGTGTCTGACTAGAGAATGTTAAAATTTACCTAACTCAACAGTAACAGATTAAAATATAGTGGCGGCTAGCACTGGCAGGACGATATGGAGAGTTGGCCAAACATACGATTCGCCTTTCCCATTGAAAATAATGTTTTACGGCATACAAAGAGGGTTCAAAATGAATTTCTAACTTAATCGATGGACGTTTTACCTTTATTTTTAGAAGTCAACTGTATACATTAAATAAAGTTAAAAATGTTAAATAATAATTCAAAGTTTTTCTTTTTTGTACATTATATTATAGTTGAGGAAAGAATTATTATTATAATGTACCTGTAGATTATTAAAATATAATACATTATTAAATATAATTGAAAAGTAAATTAAAATAATTTTAATTAATTGGTAAATTTTAAGATTTGATGGAAAAAATAATTCTAATTTATAAGAATACGAAATGCAAGAGTAGTTTTTATGATAAAGAACATAGCAATATATTATCATAAATTTTTATTTAACAATTCACAGAATTATTTTATTTTAATACAAAAAGTCTTATGATAATCAATAGATAAGTGGTTTAAGTAGTGTAACTCGATATTAATCATATCAAATTTTTAGCATAAACCAAAAATTTACACCACCCTCTAGTAAATTCACACATAATTACTATTTTAAAAATTACCTCCTCCTCTTACCCCCTCTACTTTTCTCTTGCAATTTTTGGATAAATACGGATTTTTCTCCTTTCTCCTTCTAGTTCATCGCCTGATGATGCCATAGTATGGTGAAAACGTTTGCGATATTATACATACAGTGTATTTATATATTGTGATAACTTAAACATTTTAGTTTTCAAAAAAGTATTTTGTGCATTTTTTGGTTTATGCTAAAAATTTGATATGATTAAAAGTCTTATGCATTTCGTTCTTTAGATTTGTTGCAACAAATATTAAAAATTTTCGAATTTTTAAAATCTTTTTCTTTCATCGCATTTTTTTCGCACAGAAATTTTGTCAGTTGGTTAAACTTGAACACGTTTGCCCGAGCACCGAGCTAAGAATTTCCACGAAGTCGAAATGTCCTCTCAGCAAAGCGACAAGTATCGGAGATAGATTTTGATTTTTATTTATTAACTTGGGGCCGATTAGCGATCAACATATAGTATATTGTCATGAATTTTTATTTAAAAATTCACAGAATTATTTTATTTTAATACAAAAAGTCTTCCAAGTGAAAGATTTACTTCTACAGGGATGAGAACCAAAAATTTTAGTTAATAATTGAATGATATGTTGATAAATTCTAAAACAAAACAGATTTTAGTCACAAAATTTATTTCAAAATAAATGTTTTACTTGCTTGGAAATTAAATTAAAAGAGAGATATTTTTAGACTATAGAATTCTCAAATGAGAGGACAATAAAAGTTAATGACTAGCATAGGCTGAAAATGATAAATCAATTAGGGATTAAAAGGTTGAAAAAGTTTAAAGTGTTTAATGCGAACTACATTAGATTGGTTTACCATTTGAACTTCGCGCTGCGAAATCGTCTCTAGGAGGGAACAAACTTGGAAAATTTGCAGCAATATGACGTAAAGGAGAATTTGTTAAAATATTGCGGTACGATTCAGCAAACGAGAAAGTCGTTTGATAATTTGTAGCTCCGATAAAATTCGGACATTGTGATAAGAAAAATTAAAATTTTGAAATAATAAATAAAACAGGCTGCAATCAATAAAAGTGAATATGATTTACATGAAATGGACAGTGAGTCAAAAGATGCTCCAGATCAATAACGAACAGTAGAAAGATGATCAGGGAAGACCAAAATGCTAGTAACCAGTAAACCACAACCAACAATTAACAACATATGGTGAGAAAACTATAGTGTACGTACGTCATTAAAACTTTAACAACGAACACCGTAAAGTTAAAATTTTAAAATTTTTATAATCTCATTCAGTGATAATTTTCTAGAGCACCTTGAAATAATTACGAATTAAATATTAGAAAATTAAAACTAACCGCACATTTGTAAACCATTAACTGATCTTATGCAAGAAAAAGTCTAAAAATATCGACTACATTTGAATTAAAAAATATTGAATTGAATTGAAATTTATGATTGTATTTTTAAGTATTAAATATTGAATAAATATCATTGAATTTAATTGAAATTAATTAAAATTACTTAAGAGTCTCATTCTAATAATATAATCTGTGTAACCGAAGAAATTTCACAAGAGAGTGAAAATTTATAAATTTGTATAGCTCGGGTCATCTCAATATATGTACACTTACAAAATAAATGTGCAGGTTTAAAATTGTACTTGATTTAAAATTTCTATAATTTTCCATTTGTTTCTTCAATACTGGAAAGTAAATTGGAATGAAGTTCAAGTTGGCAATTTTAAATGTCAACAAAGCATGATATTAAATTTTAAAATAGGTTTCTATAATGATAACGCTACTTTGTGTGAGCGCTTATATGTTTATAATCATCCCACATTTCTCTTGAATTTTGTGTAGCCTAAAACATGCCTTATCATTGAAATGCAGGAACCAAGTCTTCTTGTACGCATTCAATGAATGTATCTGACTTAAATGAAATTGGTATTTTTACGAATGTGTAATATTTGCGATAAGAAAAATGCCTGGCGCCAACAGTCGTTTCTTCAATATCCCTTATCTGATGTTTTTTTAAGTTAAACTATCTCAATATCATGTTATTTCAATCTTATGCAATCGGGATGTAGCTACAAATATAAATGTGAAATTGGATAAAATTTCTTGTTTGGAGTAATATGTAGTAGTAGTGGGTAGCTTCTTTTAGTCCTTTTATAATTTGAGCGTCCTCTTTAGGTTGTTTTAACAAAAATTTAATTTTGAAATTTCTCTTCCATGGTTCTTCCACTTTTTAATTTTATTAAAAGCAATAAATTGTTGTTGTTACATAAAATAAACAACTTTTGTATCTGCAAGATTGTATCTACGCGAAATGCTTTTGCACAATCTAACTTAATGAGTTTCTCAATAACTGACGAATAAAAGATGAAAGATTGCGACTTGTTGGTACAAACTTTCCAATAAGTTGTATTGAAATTAAAACTATTAAATTGACTTGCTTGAAAGTTTCATCCCGATATTCTTGCTAATAATTTTATTTTCAACAATTGTGTTTGTGGTGCAATTAGCTTAGCGCTGCATTTATTATACGGTTCAAGAGATACTTTCAGAGTAAATGAAAAATTGCTGGTTTGGAATTAACCAATGAATTCATTTTCATTATTAAATAAGCTGCATGTGTGCACAATCTCAAAGTTATTTAGAAAAATTATGCGCTACACTGTCACAATATGCAGTTCAAGTTGTTTTCTCAAACAGAAACAATCTTTTTTTTTTATAAAAAAAGTAGGTTAATGTATTTCCTATTAAATAAACAAAACGTTAAATTGGAAGGTTGAAAAAAAGTTACACTATTGTTTTACTTTACCCGTATCGATTATAGGGGATCCTTTTTAATTTAAATGCACACAAATGTTTAATCATACGTAATATGAAATGCATATAGCTCGATAAATATTATGGGCCCTGTTCACCATAGATTAAAATGATTCACAACTGATTTACTGATTTTTGTTGAGGTTGTATAAGCACAAGCGATGCCGAACGTTCTGGACGCCCTAACGAGGTCATCGCACCAGAATAATTGACAAAATCTATGATCTCGTATTTAAAGTATTAAAAGAGAAGATATAGTTGAGACAGTACGCATCTTAGATGAACATAAACGCAATATCATACGCAAACATTTAAATATGAAAACTCTATTCAGGTGATGTGCATCATTTACTCACAGTAAACGAGTAAACAAATGAGAAAACATAATTAGAGATAGAGAAAAAACAAGACCCGATGCACATTTTTGGGGTGGATCACGCTAAACGAAGCGTGATCATTTCAGGTTCATCGCCTGATGATGCCATAGTTGGTGAAAACGTTTGCGATAATATTATACATACCGTGTTAACTTAAAACATTTTAGTTCTAAAAATATGATATGAAATTGCTGTAAAAAATTTTTAAAATCGTGACCTCAGTTAGCGTGCTATCCCCCAATTTTGGATTATAAAAGTTCTAAAATATTAACATCACTAATTAGGTTTACATAACCTCTATTAAATAAAAATTGTTCATTGAGGATGACATAAAAGCAGAAAATAAAGAAATAGAAAAAGAAGGAGGAGAAAAGGAACAAAGTAAACGGGACCCTTTAAACAGCAAGTTTGAAGACAAGTGCATATTATGTAGTGGTATAAACGTATTAATTGTTAAAATTAAAATAAATAAGTAAAATACCAACAAAAATTTCAATTCAATCTCAACGCATTTTGTATTATAGCTACAAGATTATATTTAAATATTGAGTAGATATTTATGTCTATAAATCTAGTTGTTCGCTCAGGATCAAGGGATTTTCCAGCTTCTTCCGGCTGGGAAAAAATATATATTGTAATGACCCGAGCTATACAAATCTATTAAATTTTCTTAATTTTTAAAAATTACTCTTTGCTCGAATTCATCCATTATTTAACATTCAGTGTTTAATTTAATTGTAAATTAAAAAATGCTCAAATTTGTTACCTTTCATATGGTAATGTGTGGTCTTGTAAGCGCACGTGCACGCTCTACATGTAGTATTGCAGCTGGTCTAACAAATTTGTTGCGACGTATTTCAACAAATAACCAAATATTATCACAAATTCTTCCAATTTTTATGTTCTAAACACCCACCACACCACAATTAAAACAACTTTCTTTAAATAAATTAAAATGCACTTTTATTTTTTTTTATATAACAAACATCAAAATTAATATTATTAATTGCGGGAATAACGAACATTCGTTCGTCTATTCGACGCGAAGCCGTCAGCCCAAGTGTCTTGTTCATCGAAGACGATGAACGAAGCTTTTATCGAAATTAGTTAAGATCACCACCAACCTTAAACTATTAATCAGAAGGGGGCGACCATATACACTTTAAAACTCGAAAATACTTGAGCTATTAAAGCAAGCATTATTATTTGTCTCTCTTTAACCATATGTTGATATCGTACTCAACTGATATTTTTAGAACGAAATATAATAAAATTTTCTTTAAGTTACTATAGTTTTTTGATAAAAAAATATAATTTAATTATTTAATAAAAGTTAATAAAATAAACAATAAAAGTTTTGCGTGGAAGAAATGCGTTAAAAGTAGCCCAGGCCGTCACTTTAAAAACTATTAAAAAGCACCAACGAAAAACGGTTACTTGCCGAAAAAATTTATTTCCTGCAATTAAAAAAAGCAAACGGAGTTGTAAAACACCAAGTGTGAGTAAAAACACAGATTATGGACAGTTTGCAAATGAACCGGAGGATATTGAAGATTCACAATTTATTCTGACGAAAGCTAAACAGCAAACACTACGGTTACAAGTAAAAATATTAACATAATAAAATTTATAAGCTAGTTCTGATTTTGTTCATTTTCTAGGTTACTATGGAAGAAACAAATTGTATGAGTACGAAAGACATCCCAGATTAACGGCATCAATATTTGGAAATGTTGTAAAACGTCAGCAACATACATCGTACCATAACCTAGTCAAACCGTGCTTAAATCACAGTTCATTTTATTCTCTGGCAACCGAATATGGTATATCAAAAGAGACTGTGGCTGCATCACTATTTGAGAAAGCAACTGGAAAGAAAGTTCAAAAATCGGGTCTCTGGATTGACGAAGATCATGGTTTCTTAGCTGCTTCACCCGATGGTAAAAATAGATTATAGTATTAGCTATTCAAAGAAATAACAACCTTAATTTATTATAACAGGTTTGATAGGAGAAAATGCAATTTTAGAAATCAAATGCATTTATTCACCCGATACACAAGTAACTTCTTTGTTAGAGCTAATCGAGATAAAGAAATCGAAGATTTGTTTAAAAAAACCTGAAAACAATGCGAGATACAATTAAATCGCAATCACAATTATTATTATTAGGTACAACATTACTTTTAAACTTTATGTAGATGTCAAAGTACTAATAAAATATTTTTAGGTTCAAGGACAACTAAATATCACCAAAAAGGAAAAATGTTATTTCGTTGTTTATATCAACGACATAATCCCAGTATTCATAGAAGAAATTTACAAAAATGAACAGTTCTGGAATAATTCTATGTTGCCTAAATTACAACAATTTTACACTGAATGTATAGCTCCTGAATTAATTCGCAACAATTTAAAGAAAAACAAAAAATGTATATATCAACCATACATTCAAGATGCTATTGCTGAAAATAATAAAAGGAAATTACCAAAAAGTGTTAAAACAAATACAAAAAATAATGCAGGGTAGTACAACTGTAAAAAATCGCCTTGTTTGATTTTGTATACAAAAGTTGTTATTGTTTTCAAAATTGCTGATAGTTTCTTAATCTGACTCATAGATTATTGGATTAACGAGGGCTGTGACCTCCGAAGGGTTGACCCGGCCACTGTTTCTCATCTGCGAACATACGATTATTAATAAAGAATTTACTTTTTAAATTGTGTTTATTTATTTTATACTTTAAAAAAGTGGCCCTTTGTTTTTCTTTATATTCAATATTGTAAAAAAATATCTGCTTATATTTTATATTAATGTGAAGTTACCGAAATCTTACATAATTTAGCTGTAAATAAAAATTGTTCGAGTTTGTAATGCAAAAATAAAGTCAAATTTAGATAAAAAAATGTGTTAGAATTACCACAAAGTAGGTGCCCGATTTATTTTCTTAGGGTCATAATTGCCTCACAAACATGCTTAATCTATATATACGATAAATTTTACTTTTTTATAACATTATGAAAGCAAAGTACAGAATTCTGTATTATTACCCTATGAACTAATGGCCGAACTAAAAAAATTACATGTGCTACTTATGATTAGAATCTAAATTTGAAATATTTTAATTATCGCAAAAACATGCAGAAAAACTTTATTAATGAACTGTTAACGTTTATACTTTTAAATTAGCACATTTATAATGGTAGCTTGGGTACGAAATAAAAAAAGTTCACTTTATTAACAAAAAAATTCTTAAATTTTCAAATTTCAATTAACAATAAACAATACACCACGGCCGAATTTCGTAATGAAATTTTTTCGTAACCTAAATAGATCTATTGTTTTCATATATTTTCAATCAGATGCAAAAAATTTTAAAGTGTTGAACATTTGTGCATTCATAAAAATTTGTCTAATTTTGTACATGCAGCGCTCGTAGCGGTTAAATTCGCAGCGGTCGCCCTCTTAAGTCCCACTCTCTTCACTTTATATTTCTCCCACCTTATTTACAGCTAAAATTTAACTATTTTACACAATATGATACAAAATTAAACTTTAAAATAATTTACAAAATAAATGAATTATGTTGTTTTGGTTTTCGAAACACGACAATATAGATTATAATCTATATAGATTATAAGTGACCTAATTGTTGTATCAAATATTAATTATTATTGAGCTATAAAATTCCTATTCTTGAAGACATCCGTGAACTATAAACAAATCAGAACAATGCGATCAAAAGATTGTAGATACATTTTAAACCATTTACCACTTTAAACCATAAAATTACGGTTTATTTTGTGGTTAAATGTTAAACTGTAACGCTAGTTAACTAACTAACTAAAATTACGTTGCAACTAACGTTGCAAGAAATGTGCAAAATTAGTAATCCAAATTCTATGTTACTTATTACTTCAAAATACAAAATTAACTGGTTAAATGTTCACAAACGCAACAGACAATCAGCCGTTTTCGTGATATTAAAACGCGTCAATAAACATCAAAATGCAGCTATTTTTATATGCCTTAAACATATAGAAAACGGGTAAACGTTCACTCTGTAAGGTTTAATTTCGAAATTGCAAAAAGTAAAAAGCAATTTAGCTTTACGGTAGAAATTTAGAATGTGATACTTTTACGATTAACAATACAATAATTAGTAACTTAATGAATTTTGTGTGGTATTGAAAGATGTTAAAAGTGCAAGTTAAATATTTTTAAGTTTCTAGCCTTTTAGCATACCAATCAATTGACTCGTTTTATTAGAGCTTAAAACGTAACCTTGTCTGAGTTTGTGAACACTTGAGTGGCTTTTGGTAGTTTTCAGTCACGAACAAAATCAATTCATTAAAACACTTTAAATTAGTAATGTGCCTTAAAAATGTTAGATTAATTAACAAAATTAGTTGTAATAATTTATAAAACTGACACTTAGAAATGTTCAAAAAATTACAAACGTCTCAAGCATTTTATGAGAAGAGAAATTTATAGTTTAGACTTTCGACACAAAAATAGTATTGCATGTGACAGATTTTAGACAAACAGAAGAGTCGAAATCATGCAGCAGATAAAACCTTATCGATTTAAATTTATCTACTATACGTATGTACCTCTTTAAGAAAGTGGGGTTATGATTTTGAAAATATCTAAATTTAAAACATACCCACCGCGTAACTATATTTTTATTATTATTTTTTTAAAAGTTTATTTCACACATGAATAGTGCATCTCTATACAAATGAATAGAATGTACCACGTAGAATAGAAAATAAAATGTAAGAAAAGAATTGAAATAGCTTCAAGATTCTAGAATTTCAGGAAGGATACAATGAGTTGGTAAATATAAGGAACAGAGTCGAGAGCTTTTTGACATCTAAAGTAATACCGTCTCTCTAAGAAATTTGGTATTCCGAATTTCTTACGTACTGAATTACATCAACGACTTTTAAATTCTGTTAAAAGTTGGTTTTTAAGTTTTTGCCGAATAATGCCAATAGTTTATTATTTATTGCGACTCTTGTTGAAATAATGAAATCAAAAATTTAATTTTTAAAGTATAAAAGTAGTTCCTTTGTATTTTTAACAATTACGAGTGCAGAAGATTACTTTTTCAAGGCGTTGAAGATACAAATAAGTCTTATAAATACCAAGAAAAGCTTGAATTAAGACATATGACGTGAATTGATTGTTGGATTATACAAAAGGGTGGATTTTGGAAAACAAGCAGTATTAAGCTTCGTGCGCGTTAGACAAAGAAGCTTTATGTAAATTTTGATTGACAGTGGTGGGTGGGCTGATCTAAAATTAAGCACATTTTGTCAGTATCAGTCAACTAAGATTGATTGGAACAATATTGGATAACACAAGTATTTAGTTTATTTTTACGTTACCTTTTTAGCAAATCTTAAAAATAAGATACTTAAAATTTCAGCAACCTATAAATAAAAAATACACTCCCTCGCAACCGTAATTTATTATAATCATACATCTTACTTTATCGAGATTAATAAGTAATGAAAATTTACTTTGGGTTAAAATATCTTTTAAGTTTGAAAGTATTATCGATCTATAATATAAAAAAATATTTTAATCTCAACAAATGCGTCTACGAGTATAAACAGTAATTTGTAATTTTACTAAAATTGATGTATTTAAAACTTAAAAACATTTTAGTTTTAAAAAGCATTTTTTTTATTTTTCAAAAATTTTGATATTCTAAAGTTTCAAGTTTTAGAGTTATATACAGTTATAAAATGTTTTTATAATCAATAGATAAGTGGTTTAAGTAGTGTAACTCGATATTAATCATATCAAATTTTTAGCATAAACCAAAAAATGCACAAAACACTTTTTCGAAAACTAAAATGTTTAAGTTATCACAATATGAATGAGTTCTGTCAATATGAACCTAGTTCATTGCCTGATGATGCCATAGTATGGTGAAAACGTTTGCGATAGTATACATACAGTGTATTTATATATTGTGATAACTTAAACATTTTAGTTTTCGAAAAAGTGTTTCGTGCATTTTTTGGTTTATGCTAAAAATTTGATATGATTAAATGTTTTTATGGTTTATAACCATTTTGTTGGTTGGAAGTTACAATGCAACTGTCCAGCATGAAACTGCGGGTCATAGCAAAGACGACACAGGAAACTACCCTATCAAGCACAGGCATTAATTGCAGTACATTTTTTGGCTTTGATCAAGCCGATGATGGTTCTGCATGACATAAAATGAATAAGTAAATTGAGTTTTTATGGTGGTCTAGCCTATTTTTATGTAATTATGGCAAAAATAAAATAGTAGTTAAAGTTAAATATATAGAAAACTGAGTTGCGTTATTGCGTTAATTGAATTGCTTTGGTGGTTAGTAGTTTAATTGAAAATTAATTTTTCATTTACCTCACATACCTTTATATTTAATTAACTTAATTTAAAAGTGGTGAGGCAATATTAGGGTTTCTGAGGTTATATAAATTTTTAATATGCAGCAGATTTGTGCGTGGTGGATGGGTTAAAAGTTGTTCGTATTGTTAGTTTTTAATTTATTTTAATTTAACAACAAGCAACGGGTAAAATAACTTTTTAACTGATGGAAATTGTAGAAAGACTACGCAGGAGTTCTAATTATCAAGGGACAAACCGCATAATCCCGGGCAAGCTGTCTGTGTGTTACACTACAGACATGTAGTTTTTGTTATATTTACTTCTATTTGGGCTTACTATGTATATTACGTACCATATAGAAATAAGTGGCATGGGAAATTACTTGTAGCTATTAGAGCAGTGTTATACGTAGGGTGTGTTAGAGCTCCCTCGATAGTATCACGTCATATACACGTATGTATCTATGTATGTACTTACGATATAGGTGTTTACATTTAATCCCGGTTTATTTTAAAATAGTGCTTTTCTAAATAGAAATGGAAGTATTGTGATTTTAAGATCGCTCCTGTTTATTCAAAAAACAAAATTCCCTATTATAAATCAACATGATTGAGTTTAATAATAACACAACAAATTTGCAATTTAATTGTGCATATATCAATAGTGGAGAATTGTATCTTCTGTAAATAAGTAGTTACAAACGAAATTTCAGTCAGTACAAATCCATGTTGAAAATTAATTAAATTTTCGCTTCGCGCTTGATGAAATATTGCTTCAACTAAGATGAAACAAAATGTTTGGTATTATGCTACGTAATTTATTATTTTATAAATAAATATCTTGAAATTCTTGTTCTTTTTTCGACCACCTACAGTCGATAACTTTTTATTTATTTCATTTAAATATTAGAATGTTTAATTACCATAAAATTACGCAAAATAAAATATATCGGTAAGACGAAGAAACGCAAAAATTAGAGAAAGACCTATAAAAAACATTTTATACCTATTATTCATTTTAAAACTTAAAAATGATTTAGTGTTTTATTAACTTTTAAAACTCGACTAAATTTTTAAGTTATGATTTTTAATGTTACGCCACTGCATCCAACTTAAAATTTACTAGTCTTCAAGATTAAATTTCCAAGAGAGTGAATTAAACCATTAAAAGACAATAATAAATCATTAGTTGTTAAAGAGGGTTTAAACCAATCACGAAGAGCATAACTTTTAATAAGATCATCCAACGTTTTAATCAGCAGTCTTGGCTATGCTTATTAGTTGGTTGGTTACTAGACTCTCCGAGCTCTTGCGTGTCTGAATATGTACATGTAAAGTGAAAACTAATCCATCACAGTCAAATAATTATCTACCACTCATACAATGGAATAATTTTAGTAATTTTATAACCTAATCACTACATAATATTGCTATATTTAACTTTTTTTATCAAATCTAAATATTTTAATAACATAAATTAAATCTAAATTTCATCTTAAGGGAAATCCCTTACAATACTTTTACTTTTCCAATACATCTTACTTATAGTATACCTACGTATTGCTACGTTCGTGCAACGCATTGCATGCATGCATTTTTTACATTACTACCACACGCTGTTTTTTTTTAATCGATATTAAATTTTAGTCAATTCGATTTTTTAATGAACTGATTGAAGCTGTACACACTTCTTTTTCCCCTCTAATTACTTTATCTCTTTGTTTTGGATGACCACCTTCTCTTTATTTTTTCGCTAAGCAATGAATGTAATAAATAGGCTTTTTGGGACGAACCAAACTACACAATATTGTAGTTAGATTTTGATCGGTGTGAAGTTAATGTGGTCATAGCAACTAGAAAAGAGCTTTTAGTATTAACAAATAATTTAGCTCCCAATGAACAGTTTTTGTTTTCTAGAGGTTTTGAAAACCTATTTAACTGATGGCGATTTGCTTTTATTAAAAAGAATAGTGGTTAGAATTTTGTTTTACTCAAAAATTAATTTTTTTGCGATTAATTTTTGCAATGTTTTAGTTGTTGTTTTTGATCAAATGCAACTTAAGATTAATAATTGTGAAATAGAGTCACATTTTATATTAATTATATTATCATGACCCACATAGGAGTTAAGTCGAATTTATCTCTTGCCGAATTGGTTGTTATACATTTATAATTTATTATAGTTACGTGTAAAAGAAAACATTAAAATTGCATTTTCTATATTTAAACAAACTAATTAAAAACATAAAACATGGTATTTGTGAGTTATTTGGCGAATTAAATGCTAATGTAAATGCAAATAGTAATTGAAAAAAGTTAAGTAATAAGTCGACTTCATCAATTCAATATGCTTGATTCAAGCCTGTTACTTACGTCAGGTTTTTTACGATTTTAGTTGTATTATTTAAGTTAACTTGGAACCCTAGTGAAATATATATTTGGTAAAACAAATATTATATAAAATTAGTGAAATAGAAATATAAAACCTCCTCTGCTATTCGGTAAATTTAATACAAGAGGATAACTGGTTTAAAGGATTTTGTGGATTTTGAAAATGCATACTTGTGACAGAAAAATCTTGAAATAAAAACATTTTAGTTGGGTAATTCCCAAGACTGCCATTGATGAAAATGAAAGTTTAAATTTATACTTGTAATTCTATTCCATAGTACCTACCTATAGTAAAAGCTTGAAAAATGTAATTATCATTTCAAAGTTCAGGGAGGTTAGTTAGTTTATCTACCATCAAAAAAGATGATTCCGTTTTGGAAATGTTGAATAATGTATTGTTTTTAAGACTGTCCGCTTCGGAGCATAAGTTACTGAAAAATGCGTTTAAAATAAAAAACAAGACTTGGTATATACGTAAAAAAGCTTTGATTCATAAAGTTTCAAGTATAAATTTATAAAGTCTGTATACGTGATAATGGAAGGTTGGCGTAACTTTGGTATTAATAATGAGGAAATATGGGCGAGTCAAGAAGGTGAAATTGTATGGATATACTATGTATGTACATAGTATGTAATAAGGTATCTATGATACATAACATACATATTATATAGAGGCAATACATTTTACGACCAATGTTAGGCATCAAGTGGCAAGCAGAATTTTGTATTTTGAGAATAACTAAACAGATTTAAATTACATTAGGTACATAATATGTCAGAAAAAGAGCCTTATAATTTATCGAGTTGATTTTCTGATATAAACTAGGACCCACGGACAAAGTCATTTGATAACAGACATACATACCACCGCCATTAGTACACACATTAATACATCTCAGGCTGACGGCATTGTATGTCGGAATGGGTCGAGACGAAGGCCCCAAGTCAATTGTTTCGCTGTAATATTCTCGAGATAGCGGCCAACAAGCGTCGTTATTGGTTGTAGAAGACTTTTAGAATGCCATCAATCTGCCAAGCTTGTATTCAATCTGTTCATAATTACAAAAAAATTGCTACGCCATCCGATACACCTAAAATAACTCAATATATCTTCTCTCACTTTGGTTTTTCCACAAATTCTGTGCTTAATTTTACTTTTTATTTCTAGATTTCCCTCAAAAGACTTTCTAATGTATTTTTAAGTATACAATTCTAAGAGTTTCTAAAATTGAAATATAATTGCACTTCTTTTTATTTCGATTTCCTTTTAATTTCACAATATGTATTTTATACATTTCTCATAACGTGCGCTATTTTTAATCAAAATTTAAGCAAATTTACTCTCATTTCAATCACATACAGTGACAATACAAAAAAAATTCAAAAATGTGTGTTAAAAAACCCTTTCCGAAATCTAAAAATTATGCTTATTATGCGTTTTATCGCGTAATCTAGATACTTCTCTTCAATGACTATCGCGCAGGCAGTTAATATGATCAAATATTTGAAGCTACTTTGCGAAAACGTTTTTACCCATCCAGTATGTCGAAAACGGAATTACATAAAGTTTTAAAAATTAATTATTCACTTCAGATTTAGAAAAACATTCAGACTTTCTCAAATGACATTTTTTTAAATTCAAACTAAAAGAATCTTCAATAATAATAATTTATAATAAGCTCATTTATTGAGACATATTTACATAAAATATAATTTCCAACAAAAGTTAGATTTTTTATCAGTTATTCAGAAGGAGACCATGTATTTCGATTCATGCAGGAGATCTTAACGTTCAGTAAGCGAAACGTTAGAAATAAAAGACATTCCGGCCAAGGAAAGTTACACTTATGATTTGTCATTCCGTGAACGTCTATTTGTTCACTGAAATGGATGTTAAGAAACTAAAAAATATCAGTTGAAGGAATTGCGGATTATACGTGTTAAGTTAGAAACAATGGCCGACGGATATTCCTAAGAGCAACCTGCGATGAGAACTGTATTGTAAGTGAAACTATATAGTATAGAAATTGAAATGGGTGGAATATAAATTCTTCGACAATGTTAAATAATAATTTAAGTGAAGCTTAAGTGAAGGTGCAAAAGACAATTTGGGAACGGTCACGTATCTTATCACACGATTTTAACTTTTTCCTATTGATTATTGGTAAAAGAACACTTTTCTAAGCATACTAGAACAAAAATTTTGTTACATTATAAATCAAATTTGAAAAATGTAAAATTTACATGTATTTTAGATACACCTTTTAACACGACTGTATGATTAGCCGTTGTTGTGTAAGGCAAAACAGTTTAAAAATATCCCTGAAGAATGACAGAACTCGCCTAGGGTGGAACTCAAAGCCATAGAACTCGTCCCGGGCATCGACCGCGACTGACAACAACATTAAGAGTATATTAAAGCACACGTACCGTCAACAAAATGAAGAGCAGAGACCTCAACCTGAGACCGACCGTCACACATCGGGTGTATCATAATACATCTCCCTGATTTTCGTAATTTTAAAATGCCGTTATTTCGACAACTATTGCATAATCCAAGAAAATTTTTGTGTTAATATACTCACAAAATTGTCCTCTTTCCAATGCTCAATAGGAAAAAGTTCAATTCTTGTGATAAGATACGTGACAGTAACCGACAATTTTATTGTTTTGAGACAGCGACGTCACACCTCGTATAGTTGCAAAATAGTTTTTAACACGACAGTTTGTAATTTAAAACTTTTTATATTTCGAATGGTGAAAATGCTATGAAAGAAATCTAGTAACTACTGACTAAAAAATCTATATAGTAAAGAAAATCGTGTAATATTAATTAATATATAGTATTTAATTCAATTTAAGTTCGTTTTTGGTGTTTTCGTTGAATATGAAAATGTAAATATATAAATAAATTTTATAAAAAAACAAGTTCTTTGAAAGGAAAGAAAATTGTGCTATAAAACAGTAAAATTATGAAAACGCCAAAGTCAGAGGGTCGAAATCACTAGTTTTGTGATTTAGATACTTGATAAAATAACGTTTCATCGCCCTACGATATATCTTGCTATATTTGCAAGTACATCTTCACACATGGCTGCACTATAATACAAAATATTAAATTTTTTCATTTCAATTTATCATCAGCATCTAAAGCTGCAATTTAAAAATTATTTTTCAATTTTTCTTTACTGATATTATTAACAAAAAATAACAGCATAGACAATTAATTTCACCATAGTCTGCAAAATTACGTTTTTTTCTTATAAATCAAATAGTAGGTATTAGATGTGTTTTCTTGTTAAGATCCTGCGCGAAAAACATAAATCAGTCTAACCCTTTCGCTCATGAATTTTCGTTTTTTTAGGTAAACAATTGATATTTGGTATACTACACAACCTTTACTGTTATTTAAAAAAAATTACTTAAATCTCATTAAGATGGCACCCCAAATCTTTAATACGAATTTATGAATGTCCTAAATTTAGTACATCAAAACCAAATGTCTAAATTACGTTCCTACTTTTCATTAAATATAGAAATCCGTGTGCTAAATTTAGGACGTCACTAGCGAAAGGGTTAACTAAGAACCTAAAGGTGTCCACGCACTTGCAATTTTCAGTCGCTCGATTGTTTGGTTCAGAAAATTAACGAAGAAAAATATATATTACTTTTATATTTTTTCTATTTGTTACGTAGAAATTCAATACGGATTACAATCTTGTTTCGATATATAACCCTTTAATTTCATCTAAAGTAATCTTTTTTTTTCATAAAGAAATGATGAAAGGCAAATCTGTCCAACAATTCAAACTAGTTTGTTTTTTGTTATCCGTATAATTCAGTTGAGAGATTTGATTGTTGATTACATTTTTGAACCAAATTCTGCGTCTGGCAGCAGCCATGACTTTTTTGTACAGGATTTTTTTGCGTCTCTTATTCCACAAAAAAAAGGATACAATGAAAGTAGGCCCAAGCGATTTAGACTATCTTAGATCTAAAAATCGAGATAGGAGATAAAAGATCGAGATAAAATATTTTGATTACTAAAAGAAAACTAAAATAAGTGCAAAAATAATGTTTACTCTATAAGTGCAGATAGGAATGTATCTTTTGCATTTTATGTCCACTGTTGATCAAATTTTTTCAGTGAAAAATTTAAGCATTTAAGAAACCACGCAGTGTTAGTTTTAATTTTACTGCATAGTTTATCGGTTAATTTTTTATTGATTTAATTATTATATTATTTGAGACTGAATATTAATTGCATTTGTTTGTTTAAATTTAAAAAATTGTGAATTAAGCATTACGGTGGTAGTAGAAAAATTATTTTTAGTACAAAATTAAAAATCTTATAGCCCCCATTAGTGGTAGAGTTACATGGACGAAATTTCAAGTAATAAACTTCATATTAGTTTATGAATATGATCCTAAACGACATACCTTTAAAAATTATAAAAACTAACTAAAAATACTACCCTACCTACTCGATTCATTGCCGATTACTAAAAGCTATCAAAAACAGATATTAATAGTCGGTCAAAATAATATTATCTGATGTTTGTCAGAATAAAAAATAAAAAACTGCCATGTTATATGAAGTTATAACGCAATTTCTAACAAAAAATGATTAAAAATTTGAATTTATTATTTACTTAAAAAAATTATTGTTAATTTTGATCTTCAAAGTTTATCAATCAATATACTGAATACTGAAAGTGCTACTTAACGAGTACATTAATCAAATACTTAGCGATAATGCTTTCTGAATATAAAATTTAAATTATGAAAAAAATTTCAAATTTAATTTAGTTATATATGGATGGAACCGGTAACCACGCTATGGTGCATTATTGACTTTTAATATACTGGTAATTAAATTTTAACTATTTAACAAAAATGTGTTTTGATAGCTTTTGCAGTTGCTTCCTATATAATAAATCTCAACAAATTTTCTTTTAATGGAAAAAAGAAAATATTGAATTATTCAAAAGTTCTCAAAGAAGGAATTGATTATTTGAATTCTGAGAGGTCACCCTGAATAATATTGCAATTGAAGAACCCGACCATAGAACTGCCAAGTAAAGATTGGATGTAACTACCATTTAGTAATTGAGGATTTTATAGCAAAACTGCTTTGGGGTTTAACTGAAATAAGTTAAGTAATGTTTGTTAAAATTCGATAGCATTGAATTATGTACATCAAAGGTTGCCTTTAAAAAGCCCATTATACAATTATCACAATATTAAATTGTAAATGTCAAACGAGAGTTGGATAGATTTCTAAACTTTATATAGATATATGTATATATAATATGATTCGGTGTATGTCGTTGATAGGAATTGCTGTATTAGTATTGCACAGCGATAGAGAGAGAAAGAGAGAAAGATAGAGAGAACAACTAACCCTTTGTCAGAAGCTGGTTAAAGTTTGGGAATGATTAGTTGATTTTGATTCAGTTGTGCTCGCTTATTAGAAACGGAAACTTTTGTTTGTACGCAGAAGTTCTCCAATTTAAACACAGGAAAACTGATTACATTGTCCATGGAATAATGTACCGCTTATTAAGTTACTTACTATTTCATGGTAATTTTATATACAATAATAACTAACAAATTTATTCCTTGTTTAAGCTGTCATAAAGCTTGCCACTATCGTGGTAGAAATGTTTGACGACTACAATTGAGAATTGCATGTAACTTTAAAAAAAATAAATTTTATTTTATTAATTTAACTTTTTAGGTTTTCCGATTAACTGCAACCGCGATGATTCGCAATAAAGACAATACAGATCTCTACTGCACCGTCATCGTCGCATTGCAATTTATTTCGTCCACTTTCCAGATTAAAAAATATTTTAGTCCTATTCCCCCGCCATAATTTTTTTAAATTATCAAGAAATGACGTATGAAAGTCCCGTTTAAAATATCTGAACTTTAAGTAAAAATTTAAATATTTTAACCTTTAGTTTAGTCGTAGTTTTTAATTAAATTGAATTACTTGAAATTATTTTTAAGTAAATTTACATTTTAAAGGGTTGTTTATAAGAAGTGCGCTTTGAAAGGATTACGCCCGGTTTCATAAAACTTTTAACGCGGCGTTAAATTAACTAACCAATAAAAAGTGTCTGTTAGTGTACTAACAAGCTAACATATTATAGAAAGCTTCGGGTAGCTTTATAAAACTGTGCTTTAGAAAAAATCTAAAATGCACATTGAAGCTCAGCAAAAATATTAGTGCCACACTCGCATTTCACACGCGCGATTAATTATAGGTATTAAATTAAAATTGTATGTTTTATTAATTATACGAGACGTTGTTATTGCTTTGAGGTAAATCTACTTAAATTAATAATTTATTGTTAAATGGGAGTATTATTATAGAGAAGCGTCCGCAGGCGTTCTCTTCATAACACAAATTATGTCACTTTTAGAAAATGACTTTAAATTTGAACTCGACGTTTATAGATCATCGAGAAACGAGATTGCCAAAATTTATTTTCTAATATTTTACACTGTTATCGTTTGATAACAGAATGTTCGGTTTTGTTTTAAAGTTTATCTCTATTGTAAAGCTAAGCTTTATAAAGTTCGTGCATATGAATATTAAAGGAACACCAGTTATTGCTACTTTTCGTGTTACAGCTTGCATACTCATAATCTTAATAAATAAGGGTAATATGATTGAACTTAATAACTACGCGTACCATTTCCTAGAAGTGTAATATTTCAAGTTTTTCTAATCTTGCTATTGAAGCTCCAAAACTCCAAAATGTATTTGCTGCAAATTCTCTTATCGGTAAACGTTTAAATAAAAATTTACATTTGATTAGCAGGGGTAGCACATAAGATCAATAGAATTTCTAAAATATAATGGAAATTTGTTAAAATGAACCTATTATCGGTTCGATCTACCGATTAGTGATACCTCTGGTGAAATTTGATATTTTATTAGCCAGGAAATATAAAGCAGGTATTCTCAAGCATTTTCGTCATTCAATAACGTCATTGTCAAGCGATCAATGATCGGTTAACTTTGGAAAAGTATATAAAAAATAGCTAATTATATATGATGTATCAAATGGTAGATAAGTACAAATGTATTTATTACGTTTGTCAGCAGTTTTAAAAGCAATGTTGTGGTCGTGTGTCTTCTTTCTTGAGATATTTTGCTATTTTGCTGGCCGTTTTTCCAATAAAGTAAATCGATTATGTATAATATGTTTCATTTAGTTAAGTGAACTGTAAAATAAAACAGCTTTATAACCGTATTGCGATAGGCAATACATTTTTTGATTTTCTCCTGATGTGAAAAAAATTTTATTTTTAATTAAAGGTTTAACAATCAAAATTATTGTTAAGTTGCGGCGAAGGTTTCACTAGAAAACGTAAACCCGAAAATGATTTTTATTTTCGGAAATATATAAAATCAAAGGCACAGTAAGAACAAAAATTAAAATTAATTTATTCTCACATATCATTAATAATAAGCGGTATCATCAAGCAATGTATCCAGTGTCGGTTTGTAGGTTATTGATCAATTTAAATTTAGCAGTTTACAATAGAGCACTCAGCATTGATTGCCCTATTATTCCAATTGTAATAAATTTTGTATAAAATTTGCAGCAATTATTTTCTAAACTTTGATAACTTCTGATGAAATGCCGAAAACTCGCTCCAACGCGATTTTTTTCTATTTTAATGTATCAATAATAATATTATAGGTACTATAAGCGGTAATCTTTTTCTTTATAAAAAATGCCGCCGAATATTTCTTTTAAAATAAATTGAAATTGTTCGGTGCAGATAAAGCATTTTCTTATTAATTTATTTTTCGGTAAAAAAATAGCGGTAAAAGACATAATTTTATAATATTATTTCATAAATTTGTAGATTCACTTCTTCTTTGCTTTTCTGTTTTTTTTTGTGGAATATTGTTTGACATTTTCAAATTCTTTTCTAAGATGGATTACTCTACATACTTATTTTTAATTAAAAAAAAGTCTCTTATCTTCTGCCACCTTATTCTGGGTTTTCCTCTTGGTAGATCTGGTTTCTATTTCAACACCCATCTTATCGCTCGCGTTTCTTGGGTTTTCCCGATATGTTCTAACCAACTCATTTCCGTCGTCATAATGTGTTACATCTTTCTTTTCTAATTATTTCTTAATTTCAAAGTATTTTTCTCTTGTATTGTTTATCTTCAATTTTCTCCATTCCATGGATTCGTCTTTCAAACATCCATTAGTTTTTTCTTTTCTGTATCTGTAGACGCAATATCTCCGTTGTATGTTTCAATTAAAATTTTGTTTCAAATCGACTACTATTCAAAAATAATAATTTAATCTAGAAAAAATCTAAATTTTGTTACGGCCATTTGCGTGCTTCGGGGGACACGTAACGTGATGATTATTCAGGAATATGCAAGCCAAGTAAAGTTTTGATAAGTTTTTCGTGCTGTTTTAAGTTACACCTTACTTATCAAGATAAAAATATAAAATATTTTTTTGTAAAACTATCGTATGAGAAACAAGTAGAAAATTTAATACCAAAAAAGCTTATATTTACTTACCGAAATATTTTCTATTTTGTTAAGCAATTTAATATATCTTTCCGACAAATTGATGTTAATATTACTTTTGAAATAGCGCTAATTTAAAAAATAATTAAATATTGCATTGAACATAAAATGAAAGCATATTAAGTTCGTAATTAAAAAATTTAATAGTATCTAAAGCTATCGGTGGGTTAACCTGTGAAAACCCACCATTTTACAGTTCAGCTTCACACTGGCTCAAGAGTATTAAACTTCAAACCGAAGTCGTTTGGTTGTACCCTGTTTTCGCTTGTTAGTAATTGTGCATAATAAGCAGAGGCAGCTTAGGGGTTGAATTGTAGGGAAAATGACGATAGAGCACAACCGCGATCATAAGCTTCTAGATCTTGATGTATTTTCCGGAATTACGAAATAATATAACACCGAAATCATCTAATTCTTTAATAAACAGAATTAAGTTTTAAAAATAAATAAAAAATTAACGGTATTTTAAAACTTTTAATTGAGTTTTTGAAGTTATGTACAGCTTTATATGTTAATAATGTAAAATGAACTTTTGCTGTTATATCTATGAGATCGAGTGTATAGAGGGGTTGTTTCTATTAAAGTTCTTCCGTATAATAGTCAAGTCACGTCAAACAATGATCGGTTTCAGCCTAGCATGAGTATTCAGCGAATATGCGTAATATGTTTTAATAATTAGTTCAGTGGTTGTTCCCCATATAATTTCAATTACTACATACAAACTACGCCATCTTATATAAATATTGCTGCTACATACATATTATTTTATTATTTTTTTTTCTAAATGCAAAAATTTGTTTTTTTTTTTTCTCGAAAATTCGTCAATCTACCTTAAGTTACCGTGGAGGTCTAAATGCTAAAACTTTTCTCGGCGAATAAAGAACTTATGGTCGAACTTGAACGTTTCTGTTCAGCAATGGATAAGAAAGCCGAAGAAGATAATTTTCAATATTTAAATTAAATTTGAAATATTTTTAGTAAACTTACTGAAAATAATATTATTATTTTCCAAACATAATTTCAATTTTGGTTTTTTTTAAAGCACCCTGTAAAATATTTTAAGTCCTGATTGTTACATTTAAGTTACTTTATTCATTAAATGATCATAATAAAGCTTTACATTTCACAGAGGTTTTATTAACTTTGCCCCCTTATTCTAGCTTGTCAGATTGTTTAAAACTACATATTTAAATGATTAAAAGAGAAACCTTCAAAGATAAAGTGAAAATATAAACAAACAAAAATGTTGATAATCATGTTTCTCTGTAAAATGTGCAAATTTAAAAAGTTTTAATATCTCGTGAGTTCGAAAATACAGAATAACTCCCACTTTAAATATAAATTATGAAATATAGATAAACAAAATATAAACAAATAAATGAGTATATTAACTTAAATTAAAACGTAGCGAGATCGAAATGAAAATTTAATTTTGATTTGTTCGAAATGTTATTTATTGAAATCAAAGATCATTAAATTTAATTATATATCACAAGTTAAAAATTAATACTATATGAAATGTTATTTCACAGAGCAACATCAAATATTCAATTTTCTAACATAATTTTTAATTGTTTTGTGGTTGTGACCACTTTAACCGGTGGTTAAATTTTGGAACGGAAATTCTGAATTCAAGCGTTTCAAGGAAATTTTTCTTCTATAGTAATAATAAACTAACAAGGGAAACGTCAGGTATGCGAAATTTTGTTTTGGTTTATACTTATACTACGTAAAGATTACACCTAAGACATTACGTGAATGAAATAGTAGCGCGCCATATTCAGCCAATTTTAAGAAAATTGAATTTAAAAATTTCATCTTTTTGCCTGATGAAATGCGAAAGATCTACCCCCTGATGAGGGGGGGCCAGATGAGCTCTGAAAACAAGCGTACGTTATACAAAATCGTACTAAGACCGATCCTAACGTATGCTTGTCCCGTATGGGCGGGGGTGTCCAAGACTCGTCTTAGACCCCTGCAAGTATTTCAGAATCGCTGCCTTCGACTCATCACGGGAGCAGATCGATATACTCGACTGACAACAATACACGACGACACACAAGTGGAATTTCTTCGAGAACATATAACACGGTTATCAGAGAAATTCTACAACACACAGATACACAAAAGTGCTTTAACGACAAACATGACACTAGACAAAACACTACACAAGTACAAACTTCCCTTCCAATCACTACCCACAATCATGCATCCTCCCCCGCACCCGGACGACGATACCTAACAGAAAAACAAAAACTGCTACGCCACTGGTGGGGTAATACCTGGACATTGAAGTGACGCGAGTGAACCCCGTTACGTTCTTTAAATGGGTGGCTGTCAAGGGCTACCGAATTACGAAAACATTTCTTTGTTGATTGTTGTTAGTTGTTATTGTAAATACTTTTATTTTTCACTCTTTGTATATATGTATTGTAAATAGTTTTAAGTCTATAAGTTGGTTTTTTATCTTAAATTTTTTCCAACAAACAAAATGTTAATAATTTTTTATTCAAACGCAAATAGCAAAATATTAATGTATATTTACTCATTTCTGTAAAAATTTTTTTTTTAAATTTACCTTAACTAAATCTGAAGTTATATGTTCACATGAGGAGCTTCTAGTACATAATAAAATATTAATGTAAGACCAACCGGCAACACTGTGCTGTTTGGTCTGACACAAAATGTAAAATTTAATTTAATAAAGACTTTTTAAATCTAAATCTAAATCTTTAATAAGCGAGGGTTCTAGGTTCAATTCTAGCATCGGTACTTTTTTTTTTCAAATATTTTTTTTTTAATTAATTTTCTTTTTAAGTAATATGTAAATTAACATATATTTAATAATTATTCGAAATTATTAATTTTTCAGATCTCAACATTCGGACGATATCGTTTTGTCTTACTAACAGTATTTTCAAACATTTCTTAAATTGATTATTATTCGAAACGTTCAAAAATTTTTGGAATTTGTTAAAAATTATATTTTTTAATTAAATAAGTATTTATTTATATATTTTTCGTATTTTATTTATATATTTAATAAGAAATGAAAAGTTACATAATTGAATAAGTATTTACATATTATATGAAGTATATTATTATTATACATATTAATTATTTTCTGATCATTTTACATTGTATAATTTTTTACACCGACGTTTCGCACGATCCCGGGTGGTATTCATCGTAAAAACAGGGAAAACAGTAAGTTTTACGGGATCTAGTAATTAATAATTAATTAAAAATTAATAATTTCGAATAATTATTAAATATCTGTTAATTTACATATTAAATTTACATAATAAAAAGAAAATTAATTTAAAAAAAATATTTGAAAAAAAAAGTACGGATGCTGGAATCGAACCTAGAACCCTTGCTTATTAAAGCCACCACTCTACCTCGTTACCACGGAACCTTTGTTGCAAGTTTTATCTTTTATTATTTAATTATTTCGTGCAAAAAGAAGAAATTTTCAAATTCGATTTTCTCAAAATTGGCTGAATATGGCGCGCTACTATTTCGTTCACGTAATGCCTTAGGTGTAATCTTTACGTAATGTAAGTATAAACCAAAACAAAATTTCGCATACCTGACGTTTCCCTTGTAAGTATAATTTGTTTAAGACCGGTGATCAAATAACTTTCTTTAATTAGCTAAAGCTAGTCAAACCTACTTACATCTTCGTGTGTTTTGAATTTGTATTATAAAGAGTATAGATTTGTACCTTTTCAAGTTTTAAATCAGAAAACATCAATTGCAATTCAATTATTATAATTAAATTAAGTCAATTATCAATTAATCGAGTAAGATGTACCCGATTACGAATTCATCAGAATAATCATTGGGTTCCCCAATTGCTTATGCTTAAATTTGTACAAATAAATATTCTATAGTTTCGTCTTCTCAACCCCTTGCATAAACTACTATTGCTTAAAATCCTGAGATAATCATTAATAATTTATTAATTTTACATATTGATTTACAAACTTAAAGTTTTCATTTCTAGGTTTGCATTATAATGACGTCGATAAACATTGAGACTGAAAAGAGTTTGTTTCGTGCGATAAAAATTGCGCTGCTGGTTTATAAATGCACACGCCTACTTGTACATAGCAAAGCATTTGTGTGTATGACGTGTGTAAATGTCAAATTGGTAAATAATTAATAATTGAAGTAATTTATACGAAGTTACCGCATATAACGCGACCGCCTGGTCATTTCAGATTTTGAATAAACATAATTATTCGCTATACTTGCGCTCAGGTCCTTGCGTATTGCAAAGCAACAATATTCGGTGTTAGTATTTTTTATTTTTGTTTTCTTATTTTTGTGGATTCAAATTTCACCAAATACTACAAAAATTGACTGAAACAACTTGTTATTTGATAACGGCATAAATAATTGCACGTACATAAGTAAAATTCCAAACTTGCATAGTAAATATTTAGTTTTAGGCTTTAATGCTGAATGCTCTGAATACTTTTTAACTTCTTTTATATGAAAAGCAAAATTCGATTAGATAATTAATTAATGAGGTAATTTGAAGCGAGAAATTCTTTTCTTTTAATCTATTAATAGATTTTAATCCTTTAATTTATTTAATAATGAAACCCTAGCTGTCTGGTTTATAATATTTTTAACTCTTTTATAAATCAGGTAGAAGTTGTCATAACATATCGATTGATCCATTTCAAGATATATTATAAGATCCGATTACTTTGAGTGTAGATATGACAAAGTATTGACCTATCACATTGTTACATTTTTATTGTAAAAATACTTCAATTGAATTTGTCTCAGACTAGTAAGAAAGGTTTCACTTGGTGACAAATTTGGCTCGAGTTTATATTTTTAAATAAGTATTTTATATACGTTAAAAATAATTGTAAAAATTAAATGAATTATTCTCCGAGATATCGCTTACATTTTAAAAAGTTATACCCTTAAGCTGGTTATAAGTTGCGGATGTTCGCTATCAATTATACCTGAATCTTGCTTGCAGAATCTCGTTATTGTTTGCCTAACAAGAACAACAACTGTTGCAACCTATTAGTGTTTCAGTAGCTACGTAAAATAATTATTAAACAGTTTGGAATAAACCATTGGGCTCAGTTGACGCCGGGGCTTATATTCCTTCCACTGCCACGGAATCTAATTATTAGATTTTGCTTTTCATATTCACTTAACGAGCTAATTAACTTATTATGTGTTATTATATTAGTATTGACTAATTCTCTATATTGTGCTGGCTGATCATTATATTTCCTAGAATACTCAACTATTTCTAGTTAGTGCCTACATTGTCAACAGATTTACACTGCGTTAATATCGTCCTTAATGAACTCACTCAAACTACTAATGAATTCATTATTATTTTTTATACTTAAGAAAAATCTCACAATTCCTATTATTACTTTGTGTTGGTACCCCGTGTGATACCGGTACGAAACAACCCAGCACCGCCGACTTAGTGCCGACTACCTCGATGCTAGCCGACTCGGCACCTGCTAACTAGGCCAAATAAATTTTCTTATTTATAAAATAAGGTAAGGTTTCCTTGATTACTTATTTAACTAATTATTTTGTTGGCATTTCTAGCTGTCTTTTATTTTTTGTAAAGTGAAGAAGTGAAATAAAATGTATAATTACTATTAAAGAAAAAACTCATTACGAAACTTAAATAACTAAGAGTCATTTAAGAAAAAACTTCCGTAACCTAGCAATATTTTCAATGAATCTTTAATAAATTCAAAGAAAATTTAAAACTATAAAAAAAGCTTAATTTGTGCCCAAGTTAACCGGCGCCGAATTGCCGTAGAGCCGAAATATCCTGGCTGAGTTGTACCGCACCGGTATGGTGCTTAATTTAATAATATTTTAGAATATTACAAAAAAGTGAATAATTTTATATTTGATTAGTTTTTTATTTTACTAAAAATAATCAATGAATTAAAACTCCTTAGAAAATCTATTCAACCTAAACTTACAAGAATATCACCACAAAAACATACACTCTAAAAAATTTGTTGTCAATTTTATAATAATTATTGGATTGTTAGTAGTTAAAACGACTATAACTTTTATCTGTTAAAAAATTCATAATTAGGATTGACTACTTAATTCTTATAAATCAATATGAATTTAGTTACTGTTAACTGTTACCAAAATATACAACCATTGAACTACCAGATGTAATGGGCACGTATAATCCAATAACTGTTGATATTTTACTGTGTAAATGTAGTACGTGTCTTTATTTCATTAAGGATTTTCTTTCTCATTTCATCTCATTGCATTGTATTTAATTCACCTTATTCTTTGAGCTTTACTATATCGTAGTACACATCTTCACTTTCCATCAATTTTCTTAATTCTGCATTCGTTTTAGCTTTATTTTATACTTTTATATAACGTATACTTTTTTTGATTACATTTTGTTTTGTTTATTTATTTATTTTTTTTTACTTTTGTCTAGGATTTACTTAAAGATTCGTCTATTATTTGAGCTTGCTGCGCTGTTATTGTATCGTTACAGTCGACTTTTTTCATAATGTACTCGATAACTAGATTAAAAAAGCGTTTCGATTTTAATTTCTTCCATTATTACAATATAATATATTATTTTCTCTATCGATTGAAGTAAAAGCTTGTTTTGTTGAACGAATAGCAGATGCAACTTCATGTTTTGTTCAATGAACTTCTGTGTTATTTTTTTCATTATATAGATATACAAGTGTTTTTTATCAGATGTTATAATTTTTAAATCTTCAAATATAAAACAAATTACTGTCTAAAAATCGTTGGTAAAAGTTTTAAATTTTAACTTTATAATATTGAAAATTGGATTTGTTAAATTAAAGTGATACCGGTAGGCATACGTTTGGTTATCAAATTTAGTTTTATTTCTTCTATTAGATTCTAATTATAATAATTTAAAAATTCTTATTACCATTTAATTAAATTTTGATTTCTTAATTATAATTTTATCCTTTATTCAGTTTCTTTTACAATCTTCTCTATCTTCTAATTAACCCCTGTCTTCAGCTAATATTTTATACTCGACTAAATTTATCTCAAATCATGTAAATTGGGTGTACTTCGTGTTCCAGAATTTGTTTTTGCTGAAATATGTCGTTGTTGATAGAAAATGAAGAGATTCGTATCTTTTTTTACCAAAAAAAAATTCTGACGACCGATAACGACATTTTAGATTTCAAAATAAATAATGTTATTCTCAAAAATCGCTATCAATTCGGCAATTTTTTAGCTTTTCGATTAATTTTTTTCTTACATGAAACATCGACTTAATTTTTAAAAATATAAAAATCTAAAAAAATCAAAAATATCAAACGTGTATAGCAATTTTTCTAAAAAATTAAGTCGTTTATCTCAAAACCCTACTTCTATTTTTCTAAAAATGTAATATATTTTTGGAGAATACCTAGTTTATGTGTTCTCTAAATTTTAATATTGATTATTAATCATTTTTAAATTTTTAAACTTTCTAGCTGTATTTTAAAGATCATAAACCCCATATTATAAAACCGATGAAAAATTAATTATATTTAATATATTTGCAATATTTTTGGTGGTTCTGAAAATTTTTTGAATTTTTGTATTTTTATAAATCAAGTATAATTCAAGATTTTCCACGTAAGATAAAAAAGATTAATTTAAAAACTACAAAATTATCGCATTGGCAGCGATTTTTCTTATGCTATACACCGAATATTTGAGAACAACATTTATTTTGAAATCTTAAAATGTCGCTATCGAACTTGTTTTTTGCGCTGGAAAGTAAATACGAATTTTCTCATTTTCTCAACATACACATTTCAATGAAAATAAATTCTGGGAAAAGGGGTCCATCTAGCTTGCACAGTTTGAAATGGATTCAGTCAAGATCTTGTACCTTCTTTTTATTAATTTACCACTTTACTTATTCTCTAAAGCAATCAAATACTTATTATCTTTTAATCTTAATTTTTCTTATCCATGCATGAATCGAATACTTATATAACTTTTTTAACTATTACCCGCGCAAAATACTGAGCATATTAAAATAAATTAAAAATTTCTTTAATTCTTCCTCCAGATAACTCTTCGATAATTTATTGGCTTTTTCAAAATTTTTTTATTAGATGTCTTCTTCATTTGTCACCATTTCCACACCTATCCCATCACATCTATAGTTGACTTTGTATTTTCGTTGTATTGTCATCTTTTCAAATTTTTACCACGTACTCGGTCTGTTTTCTCCTACCTTTACTTAATAGCAATTGTATAAAGCTAAAAGAAAGAACAAAATTCATCAACGCAATTACAAGGAAGGAAAATGACTGTGATGTTACTATAGCGAAAAGAAATTCTGGTGAGAACTGGTTTGTACATTGGGTTCATTTGCAACTGCTTGCTAATGATATAAATTTTAAAATAGTTGGTGTATTGTCAACTATTGAAAATTGATCCGAGGTATAATATCTTCCGCTATTCTATTAAATTGTTAGGTAGTCTAACAATAATTTATGAAAGCCTTAAATGCATCAGGTATTCCAACCCCTAACTAGCGTAGCAAACAACTTGGTATACTGTCGCCTATCTAATTAAATTTTCACCTTGATGATTTAATGACAATACGTATAGCAACTCACGGACCGTCGTTAAACAGGCATAAGTGAATAACTTTCGTGGCTCGGCATCTACTTTAATTATAGTGCCCCTGGTAAGTTATAACATTTCGATACGCCATATCATACGAAAAAGAGACTCGCCGCTTTGCTGTTTAAGTAACCAAACAAAACTTGAAGTTCCACAACTTCATTTAGTTACTAAAGGGGGAGTATATTTTACTATATGGAATATCTTTGTGGTTAAAGCAACTTATAACAGTTGACAAATTTATCACAATTGAATCAAAATAAATTAATTCACTTCTCTGTCCCGAAAGCTAAATATCCATTTTTATCGAAACATGGTAGGTTCAAATCATAACATTTCATCCTGGAATGTTTATTTTGGAAATTTCAAGTTTTATGTGATGAACAAAACTCTTTTTATTTCCCTTAAATCCCAAATGTTTTACGATACAATGGTGTTTCTTCTACGCTACGGTTCGTTTTCATGTGCATACATTTAACTAAAGTGCAGAGTTCCAATTAGTTTTTTAGTTTATTCGTGCACTGTTCTTATAAATTCACCATAAATCTACACACAAGTACAAATAGTTTATGCACGCAACGGTAAATTCTAGCTTTGTTAACATACTTTTCCTTTGTATAACCAAACATAGTGATTACTGCAGAAAATATCAATAAATTTCATATGCAGTGTTAGCTGATTGGTAATTTAGAACCAATTATGTAAGAATTAAAAGCAGATTGCGTTTGGCCTAGCTTAGACTGTATGTAACATTGGAAATTGTACAATTTAAATAATAAATAATAAAAAACACTATACAATTTTTATTTATTGCGCCATTAGGACGTCGCCCGATGATGGTGCCTTAGGGTGAAATCGATTGCAAAAATTATATTACACTTACTGCGTATTTTATTTGCGAAAAATGTATGTATTTTTAAATTATCTTTTAAGTCGGCTTTAAAATAAAATTGATAATTTTCGTCGATAAATATAATGAAATTGGTTGTTAGCTAGGTAATTTTTAAATTTTAATTTAATATAATATTCGTATTTTTATTTTAGAACTAAAAGGGAAAATTTTACATATTACCGGTATAGTCATACAAGTAGAATCACTAGCCTTATAAACCATATAGAAATAATAAGCGTAATACAAACAATTTAGAACGGTAAATTCATATATCTAGAATTTATTAAAAATTGAGAAAGCAAGCTCTCTGAGAAGGTTTGTAATCTACATAGTACAGTGAGGGTGCATCGACGAAAATATACCCACTAATTGAAGAAAAAGCACTATTTCATTGAAAATAAAGGCTGCCCAAAAGAATGCAACAATTACAGAAGAATAGCACTTCTCAATTCCACATACAAAATATTATCGGTTGCAATTCATAAGAGATTATAGGAATATACAAAAAACGTAATAGGAGATTATCGATTTGATTTTAGCGAGGGTAGATCGACAGTGGGGACAATGTACTAACGCAAATAATAGAGAAAGCCAACGAGCGCAACATAGACCTACACATTACGAGCGAATAGGAAGGAATTGTATGAAACTATATCTTCAAAATTGATCAGAATGACAAAATCGATTTTTGACGGCACTACCGCATGCTTTGAAATAAATAGCAGTATTAGACAGGGAGATGCACTGTCAGCAACACTCTTCATCATTGTACTGGAAAAAATACTAAAGAGGATCAAGGCGGGCGACGCAATAGCAAGAAGAGAAGGAACAATACTGGCATAACACTTTTGAAGAAAATATATGAAACTGCAAAGAAGATAGAATTATCACTAATCGAGAGAAAATGTAAGTATGTGAAATGTTTCAAGAATGAAGCACAAAACCGAAGTGATTTAAAAATAGATAATTATACAATCGAAGTGGTTGGCAGAAGAAGCACAAAAAGCAGGCCTTGAGATAAACGAGTCGAAAACGAAGTTTATGAGATGCTATAGAGAAAAAAAAACAAAAAAAAGCAATCAAGATTCAACAATATGACTTTGAAGAGGTGAGAACTTTTAAATACCTCGGAGTACAAATAAACGATAATAATGAGAGGAAAGAAGTAGTGAGAGATCGAATAATGGACGGAAACAGAGCATATTACATAAACAAGAAGCTGCTAGAGAGTAAAGACATACGGAAGGAAACGAAGATAAAAATATATCGGACTCTAATAAGACTAGTAGTAACATACGGGATGGAGATATTGTGCCTGACGAAAAGTGAGGATAACAAGTTTCATGTTTTCGAGAAGAAAATAATGAGAAAGATTATGGGAATCAGAACAATAAATGATGAACAGTACAGGATAAGAACAAATAACGAAATAGAACAGGAATTGGAAAATAGAAACATTGTCCGACACATGATGAGAGCGGAAAATAATAGAGCAATTGGAAGTGTGATGAGATGGAAATTGGATGTTAGGCGACCGAGAGGAAGGCCAAGAATGAGGTGGCTGGAATAGGTTGAGGAGGATCTGAGAGCGATGCAGTTGAAGGACTAGAGAACGAAGACTCTGGATAGACGGTTGTGGAGGAAAATCGTGGAAGAGGCAAAATTGCACAAAGATCTCTAGGGAGAAAAAGGATGTAAAGTGTGAATCACCTAGCAGCAAATAGGGATTAATCCACCCTGGAAAATGGATTGGAAAGCGTCCAACGATGCGGCGATATTTCTGATGAAATGGAGAGCCGATTATTATTATTATTACAATCGAAGTAATAGACAGCTGTATAGTTATACATTCTGCAATAGGAGTGCAAATAGATAGAATAAAAATAAAATAGAAATAAAACAAAATAAAAAAAAAGAATAGAAACAGTTAACAGAGCTTATCATGTTTAACAAAACTGTATTGAAAAAAAATAACCTAAAGAGTGATACAAAAGAAACGATATATGAAATGTTAATAAGATCAATCGTTATGTACGCGGCGGAAACGTTCTGCTCATCTAGTACTGAGACTGCAAGATTAAGAATATTTGAAAGAAAAATCCTATAAACGTTTCTGGGCCAAAAATAAACCAAGATAATCAAAGATTATAAAATAAGTAAAAACATAGTAAAAGCAGCAAAAGCACAGCGAATAAGATGGCTGGAACACATTATGTTAAGCGACGAGAACTTCACAAAATATCGTCAAAAATAACGTTATGAAGCCAGCTGAAGACATAACTCGAGGAATACTACGAGCAAGGTAGTAGGATAGCGTGATGAATGACTTGAACTTGAAGGCATCGGGGGTGAGTGATTGAAAAAAAGAAAGCTCGAGACAGGAGATGCTGAAAAGAAAATGTGAAAAATGCTGCGACACAATTAAAGTTGAAGAAACACAAGTAAATAAAAGACAATGTATATGATATAATACCTTATATTGGAAAAGAATTTTTATTTTTTGAATTAATAGAAACATGTATTAGAGGATTAATCTCTAGTCCCCCTTCCTCTCCGCCAATTGCATTGTAAATCCTGGAAACAGGATAGCAATATTCTATTTAAAATGTAATGTTTAATAATAATTATATATTATATGTTGTCAATGTTTACTAACAAATGCAGCATACATATTGAAAAACAAGGCGGAGTTTACAGACTATATTGCAATCAATGCGATATTATTTATATTGGATAAACTACACGCAATGTTAAAGCGATGTTGAAATAATACAAGACTAAACCACAAAACTCACAGTTATGAAATTTAAAATTTACTAACTACAGTAATTTAATATATCTATCTTTTAAAAGTAAGCCCAATAAGCTGCTGCTTACACTTTAGAAAAAAACATTTGAACTATTTAGTCAATATAACCAATATCGACTTTACCATTAATACTATTATGACAGGGTAATAATGTAAAAAT
Source organism: Cantharis rustica (assembly GCA_911387805.1). Classification (NCBI taxonomy): domain Eukaryota; kingdom Metazoa; phylum Arthropoda; class Insecta; order Coleoptera; family Cantharidae; genus Cantharis; species Cantharis rustica. Next base: position 25,395,694 of record OU426883.1, read on the forward strand.
TTTTTATTTTCTCTTTAATTATGCATATTTTAAAAAAATATATAATTTTTAAAATTCGGAAAAACGCTCTTATTTAATTAATGAGTGTCGCTCGTGAGCGAATTAAATCTATCATAGAAATTTATACTTATAAAATATTTTAATTAAATTCTAAAAAATGTATAGTGATGTGGTTAATAACGAATTAAAGCACAAATCTATATGATTATTTTTTGTTTTGCAAAATTTTATGTTTTAAAATTTAAGTTTTTATATTAACGTTAAAATTCATTAATAATTATATTTTTGTGTAGAAGTAAAAGTAACATACAAATTTAGAAATTTAAAAAATATTTACTTTAAACTGTAAAAACAAAATTATAAATGACGATCTAAAAAAACTTTTTAATTAAAAATTTTTTAATTGCTTGTTCGCTTTTGTATCTCTCTAAATTTTTTGTCATATATGCCGTATGCAAATCGTCTTGGGTTAATTAATTTATTAAAAATTGTGTCTTTTCATTTCTTTCGAGAAACCTTTCGCCATAAAGCAAAATAATAATCTAAATCATTATTTTGCCTGTTGAAGAAAACCGTATAAATACGAAAAGTTGTTACCTTAAAAGGTTTCGAATACTTTACATTAGATTAGCAAAAGAAGAAAACTTGGTAACAAATAACTTGGAAAGCAGAATAGAAATGCTTTTCGTTATTAAAATAAAATTATTTAATTTTAAGTTTTTTTCTTAAAATGTCTGATTTGATAAAATGTTGTATTGGGAGTGAAAAATTTGAATATGTACATATTATGTATATATTAGGTATGTATATCGGGTAATTATTTTCTTAATCCATAATATTATACAATATCCAGAATCAACATATGAGTGTTGTCATCGTGTTGTCACAGGTGTAGCTAACCTCGTTTATGATTATCATTTCACTTGATTACCCCAATCCGCCTGCTGCCCTCAATTACATCATCCAAACTGTTTTTGTTACCAGACGTCCATCACCGACTGCTGTTTACAGGATTATAAGAGACAGGACAACTATCCAAACAGAAAATCTACTTTTAGCGGATTAGCTTAGGTTTCAAACTGCGTCGACCACCTGAGGCTAATATAACTAATATGTCATGTTGTTTTACTGGTTTGCAACATTATAGCAGACTTTGTCTAAGACATATTGCCGTGGAAGTGGCAGGTGACACATTAGTAAACGTTTCACTAACATCCTGGATGAATTTCTTTAACTCGTGTCTTTGTGACAGGACACTTTTATAAAGGGAAGGTGATGAAACAAATTTGCCCTCGGGAGCAATACCGCGAGATTGATCATCCTGTATTGCTGTAGACTAACTTGCAATTGTCTTAACGAGTTTTATTTTCTACGGGGTTGAATCACACTCCGTTACTTCCCTAAAGCTGTACTGCATCTCAATTCTCCTTCCTCGCCGCTTCAAATTTTATCTTGTTTGCGTCATTGCGTAATTTCAGTTTCACTCGTTGCGTTTTCAAAAAATTTCACACAACTAAATCATTTTTAATTATTGATAATTACAATAAATGGCTTATTAACGTTATTAAAATTTTAATTACAACAAAAGTGAGCGCGTTTAAATTTTTACCAGCCGCTAACGTATTTTTAAATGCGTTCTTCTTCTTGAAGATAAATTTAATTGTTAGAGTTTGTGATATTCTCACGTATCTAACAAACAATGAAGCAGATAGACGCACCTAGATCTTCAGAATTCCCGGATGCGCTTGCGTAGGTCGTGATTAATATTGACATTCCCAGGAGTATTCTGGTTCCAGGCGAAGAGAAGCGCTTCCCAAAAGTATAGTTAATCAATTTATGAGCCGCAGTTTCGGCTATAGTAGTCCTAACCTTACCTCACCAACGGCTAGACGTAAAATCTACCCAATTTGTAATTAATAATTGCCCTTCTGTAATCACGAATTCTAATTATGCAAAGAAGTAAGCCGTGGTTTACTCGAAACGGCACATGTTCGCTTGCGCCACTCACCTATTTACATTAATCAAGATGTCAGTGGCGATTTTCAAAAATTTTATCGCGCCGGTTTTCCTAATACATTCTCCACTTAAAATCGATTACATTCAAGACGTTTATGGGCATTTTTAATTTTCTCGACGAAAATGATAATTAAAAAGGCAAGTGATTCGTACTCCCAGTATAAAGATTAAAACAACGAATTGATGTAACTACCTAAGCGGAAAACACCATTTCTTTGTTATAATTTGCTAAAAATTTCGTTAGAGAAATCTTTCAGCGTACAACGTACTTACGTTACCTTGTGCCAAACTTCTAAGCTACTTTATAATTTTCACCAAATTTTCACTTTTATCGACTAATTTGTTTTGCACCTATTTTATATTCATCTTTATAAAACCGCCTTGTTAAACATGCATTTTTAATAAAATTTTGCTTTAATCAAACTTCTATTTAATTTTGAGTGCGACGTAACAAATAGTTATAAAACATTTTTTTTTGTTACATAAATAAAAAATTAAATTAAATTTCCCTAATTCTTGACTTACTTTTATTTTTAATTTTTTTAACTGTTGATTCACAAAAATTGAATAGGTGCTATTTAATTGTTTTAATAAAAATTTTCAAAATACAGAATTAATTTTTTGACGCTTGTCTAGCCAAATCTGGTGGTTCAAGAAGCTGCATACTGTGTTTAATCGATATATTATAAAATCTATTCATGTCCTCTCGGAAGAATTACAACTATTCGTTTTACGCCAACAAATAGTAAAAATTAAAAGTTATTTCAACTTCTTGACCGTCCAAAGACGTTCTGAAATTAATTATAGCGGCTTCTCTTCTGCACATTCGACTCATCAACTAAATCGATAAGTCGGTAGGTGTTTAAAAAATTATATGTGATTTAATTTAACTACAATAATTAATTCTAGTAATTATAACCTGCAAAAAATACCTGTATAGTTTATTGTATCACATTATACAGCACTTGAAAGAAAAGCTACATATTTATTTAGACTAACTGGAAAAGCAGTTAAAAAAGGCTATTTAAGTATATAAAATAAGGTATAACAAATTAGAGTAATTACTCTTGTGGTTTTACGTTCTGTACCCATTTATTCATTTCCTTACGACTTAAATGTAAATGTTTTTAAAATTCATTAAAAAAATTTAATTTTTTGCAAAAATGTAAAAAATTATGTAAATGTCATTAATTAATTTAGTTCACTATACCTAATACGCTTACTTAAAAGTTACGATTATCACTCCGACGGCCAACCGTACGGTTAAGCCGTAGATTTCCTTAGCGAACCGACCAATTTCGAATTACCCCACACAGTGCTTACGCCGTAAAAACATTTATTTTTCAAATAAAAGATTATTTTCGTGTTTGAAACGCATGTGAAAATACTGTAGATTTTTATCGATATTGCCTGATATACTATTCTCCAAGATATTCAAAATTAAACTGATGAGTTTCTGGAGACTGGATAAACTCATCGATTTCGCGCAGCATCGCTTTCAAAGGAGTTATATTCAAAAGAACTGCATTAAGCTAAGTTTATAAACGCAGCACCATAAAATAGGTTTTATCGTCTCTAGTCAATACTTGACAATGTATTCTGTAGTTAGTAATTATTAAAACATATTTTTTATTTATTTATAGAATACAAATGATCCGGAATCGGATGTGAAAATGTTAAATAACGGATGTCAAACGAACTACTTTGGTTCGTATGATCTGAACGTGTCTACAGATTTTCAAAGGATTATAAAACCGACCAAAGCCGGTTAAGTAATGGTCACTTTAACCAATAGTTAAAAACTACCTTACTAATAAGAATAACACACTGTATAATAGCAATACATGGTTTTATCGTTTGTTACATTTTTCATTCCGTTTTGTCAAAATCATGTCAATTTTTGGTGTCGGTCGGTTGGTGTTGAATTTTCGTAAAAGCAGTCAGTAAAAGTAAACAAAAAGTTTAAAATCGTAAAAACATGTTCCATGTTAAAACGCAATTGTAAAACTGGCTCTAAAAGTCATAGATGAGAGTTACTGTGGAGCAGTGATTCTGAAACTGCGCTTCCCGAATACTTAAAATTGGCAAAATGCTCCTTTACCAAAACATTGAAAATAATCGTACATGTTCAGAAATTGATGAAACGACTACTTTTTTTAAAATACTGCCGCACGTCTTTTAAAGAAAAATATAAATCTAAACAAGGTATAATTCACTATTTTATTAATAATAATTTGAAATGCACTTGAAAAAAATTGTATAATTTTTAATAATTAAGCATTATTTTATTCCTTATATTATATATAAATCTATATTCGTTTAGGTAACTAAAATTATCACTTATTGCATTGCATCTAAATATTAATATATTAATAATAAAATAAAAACAAAATTTTAACTAAAATAAAAACCTATCAAAAATAAAATAATATTTAAAGAAATCTAAAAATCTAAGGTTTTAACTAATTTGTATAATACTAAAAATCTACATTCAATTACAAATATAAAAATTTAATATTTGCTCATTTTCATATTAAAAAATTAAATAGTAAATTATTACAATAATAATTCTAGCGTGCATAATCCAGTTCTTAGAGGCTCAGCCGCTCAGTAGTAGATGTTTTCTCAAAAAAGAGCTCCGCGGTATAAAAATTTTGAAAACCACTGCTGTAGAGAAATCTATATGATTGTTATTATTGCTCCCGGCATATTATTTCGATGAAAAAACAAGGTACTTTGACGACATAACTTTCGTCAAAGTTGAATTCTTACTTTTCTGTTCTTGTCGTTGTCATTTACTTTGTTTTTATAGTAACATTTTCTAAGCAGCTTTACTTAAATTATGATGAATTTTGTATAATATAAAATAGGAATACAAATAAAATTTCAAAGACAGAATGAAATAGTTATAACTATTCCGACTGATTCGGGAATTATATTTTTGTAATTGATGAGGTCGGCTTAGACCAAAGAGAAAACCATCAAGAATCCCACTGATATATAACTTATTTTTCAATTTATTAAACATTTGATAAGCGTATATTTTACTATATTTATATTTCCCAAATCAAAAAATCTTTAAAACAAGATGAACGACGTCGAATTAAGATAAATCAGTTGAGTCAGAATTAACAAAAAGTGAACAACAATTATTTTTATCAAATTTTGGATATATCGCACCAATATTTTCGGAATAATTACAGAAACGGTCATAGCGAGGATATTTTTTGGATTAAAATTGTTTTTACAAATTTTAATATTTGGGGACATAGCAGTATATTTACGGTAAATCTTAGATTGCCCCCTGACCATAACTTATGGGTAGATTTATCCGCCAAAATGAAATTTTTTGAAATAAATAATTTTAATTTAAATTACAATTCAGAATTAATTCGTGAAATAATTGCACCTATTTAGTAACATTCTATTTCGAGTGAGTTGTAAAACTAATTCTGAGGTATCCTGTATATATTCGTCGCACAAAATATCCATAAAATATTGTGTAGAAGGTTCTATTTTACATTGTAATATTTTATTTTCCTAAGTAATTTTCTTTTAGTTGTACATAATAAGGCAATTATGTGTCAGTTTAAAAATTTATTCTAAATTTATTTTGTTCTGGAATCCCGCAAGCCCTACTCGTTACTGAAAATTAGCTTAAGTGTTTTCCCGTCTATGATGGTGTGATAGTGTCGGGTTCAATATTTTATATATAAAAAAAAGATTAATGGAAGCTGTTATTTCGTGGACATGAAAAAGCATTCCCCTTCAACGAAAGCAGGAATATTTAATGCATAAGGATGGCAATGATAAGGTAAAGCAAAGAATTTTATTTATTAATAATTTGTTGTTATTTTGTTATTTCAATGAAAAATTATGATTTAATAATCGGTATGAAATAGAAAATGTTTAAGTCGTAGTCAGTTTTAAAAGCACACGGAAAATAAATTAATTGTTGTTAATTTCTTTAATCAATAGATTTAATTTTCTTTTAAAATGTTTGCAAGAAAAAGTTTGTTAACGGGATCTTCCTTTGAATTGAAGGATTTAGAAATTTAATCGATCCAATCGCAGACCCAATACCAATACCTACCGTCGTATTTGAAAACAAAAAATTTAGAAACAAAATGTTTAGTTTTTTCTTTCTTTTATCCGATTATTAAAATTTATAAAAGGTGTAATTTTGTTCAATATACGAAAAAGCCAAGTTATTAATATTGATGCATTTATGTATGTCGTCAATTACGCACTCCGTTTAAAATACTAATAAATAGCACTTTAATATTAAAATTTGTAATACAAAGCTCTTTCAACATGATACTTTTATTTCATTAAAAGCGAAAAAGGTTTTAGCGATGCATATGCTTGAGCTTGTTGAGTTTTGTGGAAGTTAGAAGGTTTATATAGGGTTGTTAAATTTCTCGGTTTTCATTGAAAGACTTTAATTAAACGAATTGCTTTGGAATATACATTGTACAACTTCACATACACGGCCAATTGTTTGTTTTTTCGTGTACGTCAATAATTAAAACTAACCCAATGTCTTTGTATAAACCTACTCGATTCCGGTGTTCAGATATAATTTATTTTAAATTTTAAAGAACATTTTTAATCTCACTTCTGTTTTCGATAACCATAACTTTTTTAGAATTTCTTTCGTGTAAATCAAAGTGTGGTTAGGTGGTGAGCTTTTGACTCCGACTCTGCTTCGAAATCGATTACCGATCAGCTTTAAGTTTCTAATAAATATGATCACACAATCCAGTAAACACATACACGTGGTCGTTATGTTTATGTTAAAAAATATTCTTTTTTGGATATTTTCAATCTGTATTTTTTGTCATTTGCATTTTCTATAAATTTAAAAACAACATTTTTGTTTATCAATTACCCATAGAGAATTTCAGAAAGAAATTGAATATTTGATTGTTAATTATGGCTTAATTAAGAATGCCATAATGGGGATGAAGAACAATGGCCTAAACAAGTATATTAATGCTTCCCTCTCGGGAAGAAAAATTGCCGAAAACCAAGAAGATCGTGGAAAGATGAAATTTTACACGCAATTCAGGGACGAGTGAAAAAGCGAAGGATAACGAGAATACGGATTTAGTTCTATTATTACACTTGTATCGAACTGTAATTATTGGACTTTTCAAATCTAAAATATGTACTATATTTTTAACTACGAATTAATAATTTAGTAGTTCTGTATTTTTCAATCTTGGAAGATGATTAAATTTGCTGATCAATTTTACTCTCCACGCATCGCAGTGTTTTGCTTGTGTTATATTGTAGGAATTCTCCACCAAGAGGTAAATTTATGCGCACTTATGTTGCAATAAGTGCTTGAACACAGTTTTTTTAGAATTTCCGCTTTCGGTGTGATCTAATTCTTAATTTATCGATTTAGGTTAGAGCATTTCTTCAAAATAGTCGCAACTTTGTATTATTGCGAGCCTAATCTTTAGTACTTATAAAATGTTTTCAACAAGGACTTTGTTTTTAAATTTTAAATAAAACACACATTTTGAATGAAAGTTCCGTATATCTTTATTAATTAATATATTGTGTACAAAATCTAATCTACCATTTATAACTGAAAAATAATTTCGGGCAAATTTTCACTAAGATCACGCATATAGGCGTCGATAGTTTTTTTTAATTTTCTATTACTTATACATAATTGCGACTCTATTTCAACAATTACGCTTAGAATGTTGGTTTTCAAATCTGCATGGATTTCATCTTTCACATAAGAAATAGTCTAATGGTGTTAGTACACGATCTAGTCAGCCAATGGACTACAGAATTACACGAAGTTATTCCATCAGAATATTTCGTTTGCAATAAATTAATGGTTTTAATGGTGCTGAAATCAAATAAATATCATTAACATATCATCAATAATAAGTCATTTTTTTCAACATGTCCAGGTAACGCAATCCACTAACAATAACGATGTTTTAGCCTCATTTTCAAAAAGAAACGGTCCGATCACTAATCCAGACCAAAAAGTGCATCAAATAGTAGTAGCACGAGTAGACTTGATATATTTGATACTATTATATACAGTCGTATATAGGCTTCTCAATAATCATTCTTCGGGCTCTAAATTAACTATTAAACTAACAATTTTTTTTGTTTGGTTGATTTTAGATGAACCAGTAAAATGTTATGGTGATCACCGCAAAACACGATTTGTGGGACGGGGTCCAACAAACATGACGATAACTTGGTCTACAATGAATATTTTTTTAGAAAAATAATCTCGCCCAAAGCTATGTATAAATGTAAAGGATTAACGGGATATTGGAACGCCAATAAAAACAAATAATCTGTTGGTCGACGTTTCGGTTTATTAATTAAACCATCCTCATGACTAAAAAACAAAAAGAGAAGGCATGATTTTCAAACCAGAGGCAAGGGTTATAACACATACCTCACAGATAAAGATGGGGGGTGTTCTAAGCGTTAATAATTCTATCGGAGGGAAGACCAATAGTCTGTCAGGTGGCACATATTATGTTTAACTATCTTTCGGAAATAGAATATACTTTGAGTTGTCTAAATGTACCAGAATGTGAAAAGGAATTGTTACGCGGTAAGCTTATCAACATCACCGACAACTTCTGTAACAGTTTCCCCAACAAGGACATAGTGGCTAAACAAGTTTGGACCACTAAAAAGTTTCTCCGAGAAAACCCTGAGCTCTTGGTCCTCAAGGCTGATAAGGGCAACTCCACGGTTATCATGCACATGAAAGATTATAGAGAAAAAATGAACAACTTATTCCAAGATAATGTCACGTACAAGAAGTTAGCCGGTAACCCTACCAACACCATTCAGGGTAAATTCAATAAAGTCATTATACGAGAAGGGCTACATCGATGCCACTACAAGAAAATCCCTTAATAAATACAACTCGTTATACCCTTGGGCCTATGGTTTGCCTAAAGCCCACAAAAGTGGAGTTCCCTTGAGACCTGTCATTAGTTGTGTGGACTCTCGCTCTATTCCTTTGGCGAAGTTTATTAACAACATCTTAAAAAACGCTATACCATCTTTTCCATTTAACATCAAGAACTCTTCAGAAGCAAGAGAAAAGATTATTTTTGCCAAATTATCTCAAGACTATGTGCTGGTCTCCTTCGACGTGAAATCACTCTTTATCAACATCTCCAAAGAGTCTGTTATTTCGTCTCTCTACAATAATTGGGACCTTATTGCCCCTTACACGTCTATTCCATCGGAAGTATTTGTGGGTTTGGTGTCTACTATTTTTGATAATAGCTTCTTCAGTTACGATGAACATTTTTACTCACAGCAGGTTGAGTCAGCTATGGGTGACCCCTGTAGTCCCATCTTCGCAAACTTTATCATGAATGACCTGCTTTACAGCTTTTTTGGAACGGTTGAGTTTGATTTGCTCTTTCTTTTACTGTATGTGGACGACATACTGACTGCTGTGTCTCGCAAAGAAGTCGATAATAGCCTCTCTATACTCAAATCCTACGATGTCCTGTTGGATTCTACGTATGAATTGGAGTGCAATTCTACCATCCCCTTTCTGGACCTCCTTATAACTAAACACGCTGATGGTTTCCTCAGCACTGACGTCTACCGTAAACCGTCGTCTACGGATAGACTGTTAAATTTTAGTTCGGTGCATCCTCTCCAACAGAAAATTAATGTCGTTACGGCATTAAAAAATAGAATTCTTTCCTGTGTACCTCAAGACCATATAGGTACTAAACTACATGAATTAAAGCAGCAACTCTTAAGAAATGGATTTCCAGGTAAGCTAATTGACCACACCCTCTTCAAGAATAAGATACGGAAGATGATAGCGTCGGATTCCCAGTCTGATGGATCCACTTCGATCAATAGGTTTTGCAAAATTACTTTCCACCCTTGGTTAGCTAAAAGAATCCACAGTACTCTCAAGGAAGCACTTACCAACAACAAATTAATGTTATCTTTTCACAATCGCTTCTCCCTAAATAACTTAATTTTTTCAAAAACCAAGGATAAGATCCCTAGCCTGGAGAGAAATAATCTGATCTACGTCATCAAATGCAGTTGCAATTCCAAATACATAGGCCAAACTAAACAACGGTTACTTAACAGGGTAAAACAACATTAATATGATATTAGATCAAGATCAAAAACGACCGGTTTGGCTGAACATATGATCGAGAACTTGCATAGTTTTTCATCTGAAGATGTGAGTATTCTGAATTATGAATCTAACTACCAGAGAAGAACCTTTCTGGAGGCCGCCTACATTTCTGTTACCGAAGACAATATGAACAAACAAACTGATTACGGGTACATAAACAATGGTTATAAGAATTTGTTGAGAGGTTACTTGAGGAAAATCGAAATGTTTTGGATTGTGTACCTTCCTGGATGTTTTGGATCTTTGTGCTCTGGTTGCTTGATGGCTTCCTGTTTTTTGCCTTGTGTGTTTTTATGGAAATTGTTTTTTTTTTTTTAAAGATTTTTATATTGTGATACTATTTTTGAGTTTGGTTTGAATAGGGTTGTTGCACTTTTGTTGTTTTTATGCTACTCACATTTTTGAGTGTCAAAAAGTGACACTTTTTGAAACATAATTAGAAAAAATTATTTATTGCAATTGATAACAGAACTATGCAAAATTAAAATTTTAAATTAGTATTATTGAATACGAATTTATTCATTGAGTACGAACGTAAGTTAAACTAGATAATCACACCACCCGTAACCCTTAATGTTTGATTTAGATTTAAGAAGTGATTATTCTGATATAAGGAAATCACTTCGTAAACTTGACATGATCACGAAATGCAAAACTTAATGTATGGTTATCACATTTAAACGATTAATTGCTTGTCGAGTTCAGTAAATTTAATTATCTGATTTTGTTGCATATTGTTTCGTTTTTATACATCAAAACTTTCCATAACTACATTTAGATAATTCTAATTAAACTGACCTTTAGATGGTGTTTCCGTTCAATTCCTTTTTACATCGACCTTCTCGATAACTGCAAAATTTAAAAAATATACAAATATTAAATAGGTATCTATAGTTAATCATAAAAATGAAAATTATTTATCTTGATTTTAAATCCACCTTATGTTCAAACCCAGAAAATGCACTCACACACTGTTTAGAACTAAAATGTTTTTAAGTTTTCACAAATAAAATACACGTAAGTGTAATTGTCAGAAACTTTTTCACCGTAATACTATGACATCATCACTAGTTCTAAAAAGTTTGTATGTTTTTTTCGGATTTTCTAAAATACTTTTGGGGTTAAAAATTTTCATTAGTTGTTGAACAGAAAAATTAATTTTGAATGTTTAAATAGCGAAAAATTTTATCTGAAGTAGTTAGGTAGGCCAATTTTGCAAATTTAATCAATCCAGTTAAGTCTTCGAATTGGTAAAGTTGATAAATTATTTACAATAGTTCCAATACGGTTCTGTTTTAAACATTTAAACGAAAGTTAACTATAGCTGCCATAAATTTTTAAAATTAGGTACAGGTATATAGTATTTGTATCTCAAATATTTAGAACAAATAAAATAGTTGCTGGGAAAGTGTCAGTTTCGGTTGATCGATTTCAGCGATTTAGGAAGTTAGTCTATGATTATTGCAGATAAAATTTCATTACACGTGTAAATATATGTTTTGATATCGTACATCGCGATAGTAGACGTGTTTATGGCTTTGTACCCAACAATAGACAACCGAGGTGTTCATGTTTTATTTAAAAAATTCTGAATCTTAACTAATTGATGGTAGTAATAATTGTAATAGTAATTCAATAATCACGTGAAAATTTAAAATAAACCAAAACAAATTTTATTTTATTAAAAGTTTCGTTGTTTAAAAGTAGATATATGTAGATCCAAGAGAAAGAAAGAATCGCACTTAAACTCATTTAAGATTCTAAAAATAAGTTTTTTCTTTATGTTTAATATTTATAAAAGGAAAGTTTATTTTTACCCTTAAATTGCGTTTTCTCTTTTTTTGAATGCGTGTAATTTTAAATTTTGTAATTGAGTTAAGGACTTTTATACTGAGAAGTTTGTTTTTAAGATTCGGTTTGCAAAATCAAAAAATTTGTTTTATAATTAAATTTTGTAAATCCAACTTGTACGAAATTACTTAGCAATAATTTTTTACCATCAATATCGATCAAATTTGTTGTCGAGTTTTAATTACCTAATCAAAATGAGTTTTAAGAACATTTCTTGTGTAAAACCAATTCAAAGCTTAATAATTTAATTCCCCCCCCCCCCACCACATATATAGTAGTTGTTAATGGTATCGAATTAAATTATGTGAATTAAAAAATGTCGTCTATCCGAATGATGAGTTTCATAATAAAGTTTTGGGACAAAAATAGATCTTTCCAACTTAAAATAAGAAATAAAATTGAGTTCTTTTTTATTATTTTTTTAGCTTATTGTGAGGTTTAGCAGCAATCTCTGAAAAATTTTCTTTCGAGTTATGATAAAGAAAATAATTATTGGCGTAAAAGTTTTTGTTGTTTTAAGAAAATTTCGGTAATTCCGGGGTTAGAGAGAATACTGAAATATTAAATAAATTCATACATCCGGAATTAACAAAGCTATTTTAAGCGATTGCTATATTTGTGTAAATTATATAGTAACTGGTAGGAATATAATGAACATAAAGGAAGGTTTTCGTAACTTGATCCGGGCATTTACACACCAGCTAGCTGTCACTGTATATACAAAGATAAAGTAATATTAATGAGTCCCTCTCACCCCCGGTACTCTCATTCTAACCCAACTAACTTGATCTCACAGCACAATGTACTATTCCATTAATTTTTTTGTCAATTTATTAAAGCCAAAATAAAAAGTCTCCGTAATCAAACTTGAACTATTTGACGTACCGAGAACAAGCTTTTGCCATCAAATTAAGTTCATTTATAATAGGTGAACTTTTATAATTATTGCAAAGCCACAATAATTGCACCAGAGATTATTTAGATTATTGTAAATTACTTGAAAATTTTGGAGATAGCATGGTATTACAAAATGGCTTAATTACAAAGAAACAAATTTAGATTAGGGTTAAAGTAAGGGGTTACTTATTCCATGGCATTCTAATGGCTCGAATAGTAAACGCATTAAAACAGTTATATGTCCCCTGTACATGTAGCTAAATTAAACGCTTTAATACCATAATTGTTTCGCCTACTACGTCCTACTACCAAGAAATTTCAAAAAACTTTAGTTTGTTATAAACAAAATACTAATAAACTTAACTCTCTAAATCTTAACGACTTTTTTAACCAGATTATACCTTAGGGAGAATCTTACCGTAATAATAGCCTTTTTAGTACACGATAAGAGAACACAAAGAACAGTTTGTTAAGTTTAAAAAGTTTTTTTCATTCATAAAAATTTAGGCAATATTTGTCGAAAATTTCTAGCCATGTTGACCGAATCAAAATTGTATCTAAATCAACTGACGAAACGGGGTTTATAAACAAAATTACTTAGGAAATTATCTAACAGAACATTATTTTAATCGATACATTCATGGTCTAAGTAGCGAAATTCTATACAGTAGACAGTAGTAGACAGTAGACTATTTTATAATCTAAGTAACCACCGATATATAATACGCGGATAATTTTTAGCAATCATACATCATCATTTTTAAGCAGCAATGTCTCAAATTCTAAAATAAACGTAGAATGCGTTTTATGGCAGTATGCCTATAAATTTCGTTTTATAATAAATAACATAAAAATACACACAAATTTTACGAAAAAATGAAAACAAATAGTTGTGTAAAATACATTTATTTACATTAAATTAAAGACCAGCAGTGTGGTGAAATCGACATGCTACGGAGCGGCAAGGTTAGCACCCTACCAGAATATATACAAGTGCTCAATAAACCGCGAATGCCAAATGTAAATTTAGTATATCACTTGGTTAAATAACAGGACGTAGTCCTAGATTAAGAAGAAAAAATTAAAGAATTGGAAGAATGCGTTTTGCAATTTTGCAAAAAATTTATTCGTACGTTGAACCAAATTACAAGATAAATTTGTATATTAAAAACTTAAATAAAATGCAAAAATACGTGCAAATTGCAGAATCGGCGTCGGCTGAAATTTAAACACGTGTAACAAAGATACTATGTTTATATAATAAGTCCCGAGCGAGACATTTTACATGCTTCAATCGTGATAGTCACGTGGTAGTAATGCCTCTATATCGAGTGACACTAAATCGAGAGTTTACTGTATTAACTTTTTTAGTATATTGATATATTATGTATTGTCGTGTTACAAAATGTTTGTACCCACCCTGTACTCTTTTGGTAAAATTTTGCAATTGTAATTTTGTTTTGGTAGATCGGAAAAAAGTGCAAAGTGGGGAGTCAAGGATGGGAAAGAAGTGCCTTTTACCAAAAATGGCTGCACGAACCGTTTGTGAGGGTTTTGGCTCTAATTTTCTTCGATAAAGTTTTGTGAGATATTTGATGCGAGTATTCTTGCAAATATAATATTTTTAGAAAGAATTATTGAGCATTTTGGAAGAATCTAAGTTTTGTGAGTTTTTTTTTGAATAATTAAATTTGATAATTTTTGATGAGCAACATTTATTTATATGGAAATAGTTTTGCAAACAATTGATTTTTGAAGTTGACATTAATTTAGTAAATTATAATATTTGGAAAGAAATTTGAAATCAAAAATTTGTAAAAGCGACATAATATGGTAGAGAAGATACCGCATTGGATTTGATAAGTTAAAATTATAAGTTCGGTTCTCAAGGCAGATATAACATTTTTTAAATTTAAATTATATTATTCGAAAAACTAATAATTATTTTTGAAACCCTGAGACCCGCATTTAGGGGCAAGTCGAGGTATTTTTTTAAAGTGGGTGTAAGTAATTATTTTATTTACACCATTATATTTTATTTTTTTATATTTTTATTAACGAAATAAATTACCAAATTTCACATATTCCGACATTTGTAAAAAAAAAAAGTACCAACGGGAATTTTCAATTTACTATTATATACCTCGCAATAAAGTTAGTCAGATAAAATAGTCAAATATTTGAAAAAACATAATTACAACTTCGCGTTTAAATCAGACACTATCCTATTCGATATTGAAGTTGTTTAATTTGTTCAACTTCTTTTTTAATTTTTCTTTTTACAGAATATCTCTAATTTTATATTTTTGCTTCAATTTGCATATATTTAAACTTCATCGTTCAGTTAAGTTAATTTTGTACCAAAATTTTATGATTTAGAAATATGTATAAATCTATCTATTCAAATTTTTAGTTGGAATTTTTTTCGATTCAGAAGATTGACAACCGGTATTGCAATCAGACAGCCGCTAGGTCACTTCCGTTTGAATCTACCAACGACGGCCCGCTTGCAATGATTTAATCCGTGCGCTCTTGGAAATTATCAAGGCTAGAATAGCTGAATATTGCAATGCAGCAAAAGACTAAGTTATGCTCATGTTTTCGTTATTTTGTGTAATTAACTCAAGTTTAGTGATCAAAATATTTGCTTTAATTTAAAACCAAGAATGAGATTGTTTTCATGTTAAAGTTAGTATGCATTCGTATAAGTGTGTATGAGAAATTAATGTATTCAAATATATTTCTCATCGTTAAGCTAAAATAAATATTTGCAAAACTAACCTTTAATTAACTAAACAAAATCACGAAAAACAATCAAAATCTAAAGTAATCTTTAAAACCTTCTCTTGCAACCTTTCTTTTGAAAATATTTACTTTCAGGTACCAGTGCGTTAAAAGCCATGATCTTTTGAAACAATTTTTTTAATTTTAAGTATACAATCACCTATCTTTTCTTGATTTTCTAAACCAATCCCGTGGCTCTAAAGTCATGGTAAACCGTAGACCCTCTACATATACATATAGTATATAAAAATATGAGAGAATACATCACGACGATTCTATGAAGAGACAACCGACGAAAAATTGAATTTTGTTGTACTTTAGTTGTATTAAAAATGTTGCGCATTTTATGATTGTGTACGTATACGGTAGGAAGTATTCCACTTTAATAGTGTGACTTTCATTAAATAAAATTTTATTTAAACTTTATACTTATTATTAGTTTTAATTTAAAAAAGGAATCTCGATAAAAATAGAAAATTTGTAAAAAATTATTTTACCAATATGCGAATACGACATAAGAAAGAACTTGTTCGATTATTTATAGGGTGAGTTAAAATACAAGCTTGAATGTGAAACTAGATTAAGTGATAAGTAACTGTTAAAATTCTCACGGTGCAATCGACTAAAATAAATGTTAAGGGCTGCATGAATAAAACTAAAATTATAACTTGCCGAAATTCACAGACACGCGTATTTTGTGCTTGATTTATAAGCTTTATTTAACGTAAAATTCTCTCTCTTAATGAACGTTAGTCTATTCAAACTCATACACTTCCAATAAGCATGTAAAAGTGCTATAAGCGACCTCGTTACGTTAAGATACGGCTTCGTAATTTGTGACGCGCGCGAGTGGTTTAACAATGACATTACACAAACAATATTGTGCTTTATGCTTTAGGTTATTTTAACGATACATATCCAAAATCGACATTGCATTATAATGAATGCAATACGGAAGATATACATACAAACATACATACATCTAAGAGGTGAGAAGTTTGAATTCTATATTCGCATGTTGTATAAGTAAATCTAATAACCATCTATATTGAAAACTCGACACAATATGCAAATTTAAAATAAATTTTGTATTAATAGCTTTTAGACAAAATTAAAAGACAATATTGAATTTTTAGAAATTTTTCCAATATTAAATTTTAAAATATCATAAGTAAATGTCGCACAAAATTGAAAAACTAGTTTCAATTTATTATAGATAATATAAAATTATGTAATTTAATTTAAAACTCTTAAATTTTGCTAAATTTACATTTATTTCATGTTAGAGTAAAGAATTATTATGTCACTGTCAGTTGTAATTTTAATAGTATTATAAATTATTTATATCTGCTTTATATTAAATTATAATGTAAAAATTAATAAACAAAATAAACAATTAAAATTAAATTTAAAATCCTTAACCTATTAATTTTTACAGTTCAATGTAATATTAGTTTCTTTAGTATGAATGAATTTATACATTTTTTGTAATAATTGATAGGACAATTTTATTAATTTTTGTCGAAAATCGAATGTTTATTGTACAATCAAAAACAGCCTGTTTAATCCAACATACCTTTAATATTTAATTTGACAAAAAAATGTAGTTTGCACAAGGAAGAAGCTGCAACTAATATCGATAAACAAACTTTTCCTGTTCATTGCATTCAAGATTACGCAGTCCAATAGTTTTTCATTTTATTATTTGCTTTTTTCGTATTTGTGAAGTTTCTTTGTGTTTATCTCTGTCTTATGCCGCTTCCAGACGATGCGTGCAGGTATTACAGGTATATGTTTTACATTACGTATTGCCAAAACGTGTTGAGTAACTTTTTTTTAAATTAATACAGAAAGACAAATGTTCGGTATTTTTTTTTCTGCAGTTCATGATAATAAAGTTTGCTATTGAGAGCGGCGTATGCTTTATTCTGATTCTTTAATTCTATTGTAATATTGTGGTAGATTTAAGTAAAAAAGAGCATATTGGTATTTTTATGATTATCCAAAAGATGAATAGCTGACGTTAATAAAAGTGAACGTGGTGACAGTTGCTACTTTCAGCAGTTGCTTTTAGTGGCGAATTAAATTTTTTTTTTTTGATACATTTATTTTTATTTAAAAACTTAGTACAAATATTTAAACTGAAAATGAAACAACTTAAATATACTTTCGTTAGTCCACTTATTTATTAATAATGAAAACTCACAACATAAATTGAAAATAAATTAATTAATTTCGAAAACTTTTATATAATTAAAGATCAACGCCAGACACTGTGTTTCTGATTCATTAGTCTTCTTCAGTACCGTATTAAG
This sequence comes from Cantharis rustica, assembly GCA_911387805.1. Taxonomy (NCBI): domain Eukaryota; kingdom Metazoa; phylum Arthropoda; class Insecta; order Coleoptera; family Cantharidae; genus Cantharis; species Cantharis rustica. The sequence goes on from OU426883.1 coordinate 25,413,739, forward strand.
ATAAAAAAACCTCTTAATTGTGGATTATTATGTAAAATACTCTGTCACATAATCATATTAATTTTGCTATAATTATAAAACTATAATTCTGAAAAGTTGTGTATAATTAAGTATGAACAGTAGACACTGTGTGTTTGACCAATTTATTATATTATTACGCGACACTGAGGAATACTAACGAGTCAGAAACACAATGTCTAAAAATTTCACAGGAAAATCTTTTTAAATTGAGTCGAATGTATCATTTAAAACTTGCAATGTTAATTTATTAAATCAAGTTAAATAAATTTTAAATTCAAACATTTCTTATCAATATTACAAAAATTCGGATATAGTTTTCTAATTAATAATTTTAAAAATTAAGATGAAACATTTTATTAAAATTAACGTAATAATAAAAAAATTTTATATTATAGGTTAACAAAGTTTTATTTAATACAAAAATTTAATTATATCCTTATTACGGTGTATTATTTTTACAAAATAATTCTTTTTTCTTTTTTTTGCCGTGATGCCCTCAGAAATTTATAGAAGCAGGAATAAAATTAAATTTAATATTACTTTGTCAGAAATTTCTTTGGAACATGACTATTTTCAGTGCTTTCTCCATTATTTTTCTTGGGAGTCAGTTACTAATTTTAAATTGATTTCAAATTAAGACTGTTTAGTCTAGTGTTTTTTTTGTTCAAAATCGGTTACAAAAAGGAATATTTGCATGTTACAACCTTTTTTAGTAGAATTGCAAAAGTCATTATAATTAAACATCTATAAACTTAATAAGTATCATTCAAGGATTTTTAAACTACAGCTAGTACTTCTTTTTATTTGTGTTATTTTATGGAGAAATTCGTTACTTGATGTTATATCGACCTTATTGTTTTTGATATTAAAGTTTTCCGTTTTATTTCTAGAATATCCTTCTTTTTGTAGCTAATTTTGTTGTGTAAAAATTTTTACTCTGAGTAAAAGTATATAAAGTATATATTTACTCGTATGTAATGTATAATGGTTCGTTTGTAGATATATTTGAATTTTACCACTATTTCCAAAATAATTGAAAAGTGAACATAGATTTCACTAGGGTAGATTTAAATAATCCGTGCAACTTCTTTGTATAAAAAATATAAATATTCATAAATGGCTATTCGTGGTATTGATTAATATGTTTGCAAATTAATGAATGCAGCCAATAACATACACATTTATAACCACATAGCATTATGGATGTTGTATTATGCTAGTATTGCGTTGCTGGTAGATTTATTTGTTTTATTCCTGCTACTGATCGAATTATTAATTCAAACTTCAAAAATGCGTTTTTATTTAAATGCTTAATGGTTCTAAGATCCACTGGATATAAATAGTAGTTTCTTACATGCAATTATAAAGACCTGAAAAAGATGCTCGTTATCTCTCACATACATTCCAATAAAAAGTGTGGGATGCAAGCCCAGTTTTGGAAGTTTTAGCGGCACACATTTGTGCGAAGATCTCAATCTATTCTTGGTTACTTGAGAATTAATCTGTGCCTGATGATGAGCAATTCCTTCACAAATCTCGAAACTGTCGGTAATCTAGTAAAATGTTTTTTTTTCGCTACATCCGCACATTGCTCTTTGGACATGTATTGTGAGAGTAGTATACATCTTTTAATAGATGTTACGAAAGTAAATCAATTTTTCGGGGGACTTTATTTTTATATAACACTTACAAGTTTTGAATTATTTCAAACTTTAACATTGTGTGCCAGTTTTCAATATTGCTAATGTAAATAAATTATTTATCTTTTAGTATAGATGATGAATTTAACAATAAGAATCGATCAGATTTTGTATCTCAAATTCTATAACAGTTATAGAATTTGAATGGAATCAGTTACTGATTCCATGTAAAAATCACATAGCATAATCAAAACAGGCAGCGTATTTGAAAATATATTGTGGCATTTACATTAACGCGCATTATGAAAACCGTGTAAAAACAAATGTTGCACAAATAAAAAACCGTATTCTGCAATTTCACATAAATATTTGCGTAAACCCCTCCCTAACATTAATGGCATTTTCCAGCAAAAACGAGTAGAAAAAAAATTATCGGAAAAAAATAGAAATTAATAAGATTAACAACAAATAAGAATATAATATAATGTAATGTAATATACCGTAAATACAAGGCGATTAATGATGTATTTAATTACAGCTAAATAAAATTTAAAATTGTCAGTATAAAAACTATTTATTACTTAAAATATTATAGTACTATATATTATTATGGCATCTAAAATTAATAGTTGAACACTAGTGTTAATGAAATTAAAGATATGTAGCATGTTTCAGGATTGTTACTAAACGACAAGAGCTAAAAAAGGAACTCTTCATTTGTCATATTATGATACTACATAAATAGCAAAAACTTAAAAAAAAATTCTATTTGTGTATGCTCTCGGCCTGGTTCGAATGTTACATCTCGATTCAATGTGTAACATATTACTAACACTCAATATAATATGCATCCTACTCTTGTTTTTAAAGACTTCTTAATGATCTTCTTAATAATGTTATTTATAAACTTTTCGGCTTTTCCGTAGTTTTTGTTGTGAACAGTTGTCTTTAATAATGCACTGCTCTTGACATTCTTAAAATCAAGTTAAAGTTTTTCATTAAAAGTAAATTTTTAATAGTAAATTTTATCACATCGATTTAAAATAAATAATGTAGCAGAAAGTTACTTCCCGATAAAATTTTTATAAAATCACAGAAAACGGTAACATAAAAATTATTTATAAAAAACATTTAATTGATCCTTATTATACCTATATCAGCGTATTATTTTAAAAATAACTAAAAACTGAAAGTTGTTATTCAGTTTTTTAATTAGAAAATAATTTTGTTTGTAAATTTGCCTGTGCGTCTTTTAACGTGATTTCGAACATAGCACATGAAAACAAATATTTCCTATTTAAAATTTTTATTTTGCGTATTCAATTCAATTATTGAATTTAAAAAATGTCGTTAGTTGTACAAAAATGTATAAAATTGGAAAAATAATGTTTTCATTAAGCATTAGATTTTAATTTAGAAAATTTTTTATGTTACAGTTTTGATCCTAACGACCGATATGCAAATCAACCAATTTTTAATTAACTTGTGGATCAATATTTGGAAGCTCCTTTATATTTTATTTCTTCAACATTTTTAAAAGTGCATGCAGCTTTTCGGAGTCTTGCAAACTTGGATTTACGTCGAGATGAAAATTGGATATTTAAATACCTACGCGGTATTTGTTCGCAAAGTGTGGTTTATTAAAAGTTGAAATCGACTTGATAAATGGCTAAAACGAGGGAAAACTCAAACTTGCAGTTAAAAATAGTTTGTTTATAAATTAATGAAACGCATCAGATTCTAATTCTAACAACTTAACACTTATTTTTAATTTAAAAGTGAAATTGTAAAACATTCGATAGGATTACTAGTTTTAATTTTAAAAGCACTCGAAATAAGTGAAAAATTAAAAGGACGTTTTGGGTAATATTACGGAACGAAAAGAAAGTAAATCTTGAGCATTGCACTACATACATGATTTCAGACAACGGATAAAGTTGCTCTCTCGAGAGTTGAAACAGTAATTGTGTACGAAAATTTTTGTTGATTAAAACAACACAGAGGGGGTTGTTGATTCGGTCTTGTTAATATGGCACTTAAAAAGTCATCTTGAAAAAAGAGAGCCTCTTGACAGTTAGCTGATTATAAAATTTAAATGAGAGAAATTTCAATACTAACTTGGCTAAAATGTCCGTTGTGCGGATTATACTTTTTGTAATTTTGATATCAGGACTAACAACTACAATTAAAGTTGTCGAAACTTACCGTATTATAATTTAAGATGAATTACGGCGGCAACGTTTAAGTGTCTAAAGAAATATTTATTGTAGCAAAGTATGTAGGTAGGTATAAGATAATGAAAGTAATTAAAATTCACGAGTTTAATGAGTTTTCTAAAACTGTTTAAAGGAAACAACGACGAAATTGTTTTTAAATATTTGACACACACAATAAGGAAAACGGACGCGTGCAACTGTGGAATGACATGTGGACGGAAATACTCGCCACCAAACCACGACGACGTCGGCAGAGAACTGAATCTATTGCTAGCCCTGCAGCAAGTGCCGTTTCTGCAACCCCCGTTTGTTAAATCTTCGACGTCCCGCGCATTTCTCCAGCGTCGACCGGCGTCTATTTGTATGAGAATAAAAAACGCGACAAACTTGTATGCGTCTCGTTACGGCATCATTAACCTCACTTGCAATACGCAATTTCGCTCGACTATTCTTCGCACCTTTTGTTTCTCTCTGATGCCATTTTATGATAAATTATTATTTATAAAAGATATTTATAGCGGACAATGAAAATCTAAACAAACCTTTTCGCTTTAGTATTTTCGCATACCCACTTCCTTTTTATCATTTTTCTCATTAAATTCGCTAGACACAATAAATAGGACTCGAGCAAAAAATACCTACGTGCGGCAAAGAAAATTGATTAAACAAAACGTAATTAAAAATTTATGCCTATTACGTTTTATCAAGTACCTACTGCCTTTTTTAAACTTTTAAATTATAAACAAATTCAATAAAAAAGTTGACAAGGAAGATTGAAAGTTTTCCTTTCTAACCTAAAATCCGGATATAAGGAGATCGTGCACAAACTGCATTTAATTTGAATAAAGAGACAATCTGACAATGGTAGGAAAAGAAAACGTGTTATGTTTTATAAAAGTTTGTCTTATATGAATATTATTTTATGAAATGTAATATTAACGTACGTTTTTAACTCAAAATTTACATTTATTTTATAAGTAGATTATTTTTATAATTTAACGCTTTAGACAGCCTTTCTTATAAAAATTTAAATATTCATATTTTCCCGAAGCACAACTCAACTTCATTTTATTAACAAAATACTACTGTTTCAATAAAATTCTAAAAATTACTTTAAAACAATTGTTTTAAATTATTAGAAATTATCGGCTCGACGAACCTATATGTTAAGCCCTATTTTTTTTTTAAATAAGCATTTATGTGGTGGAAATGTGGTGGCATCCCACTTATAGAGAAACCATAAGAGATCTACGTAATTCAAAATTATTTCCCTAAATTGAAACTACTATTTTTAAAACAAATTTTAGCATTCCATGTTTCGATTAGATTTTCAAACATTCATTGCTTGGTTTTAGAACACAATATATTTATTTTTCCCTAACTGTCGAGCATCATTAACAAGTAGGTAACAATAAAATTTACTCAAAATAAATATTAAGGAGTTCAAACATCAAAGCTTCCACATATTCAGCGTTACAGTATTAAATTTCAGACTGCAGGATAAGTTTTTACTGTATAAATTTGTTAAAATTGTTTATTTGTAAAATGTTACTTTATTTGTTATATATTTAGGTAGTTTGTTGGAGTACTGCAGATTTTCATTGACGCGCGCTGATTTTAGTAGTTAATCATTTTGATGTTATCGTTAAATGTTGATATAATATTTTGTAATTAATTGATTCAAATAATAAAGATTTAAAAACATTTATTGGTCGTTTTAATTATTTATAACATTGAACCAAAATGATGGACGATTAATACGGAATTTTCTCGTTTTTCTCTCTAGTTCATCGCCTGATGATGCCACAGTATCGTGAAAACGTTTGCGATAATATACTGCTGCGACCTTATGCGCGCATCTACATACAAAACTTCTATCTCGTCTGTGGGATACGTAGGTTCTCGAATGCGAAAATTTTTACAAGTAAGACAATAAAATAACTGTTGGATAATTTTATTTTTATTTGCAACTCAAAAATTTTATAAAATAGAAACAATTATAAATAAAAGCAAAACTCACGCAAATAACCGACCCCAGCTTTTCTGTTAAAAAAACCAAAGTTATCTTCTTTCGAAATAATATCCCGCACAAATAACACGCGACCTTCTTATCTTCAACTTCTTTGAACCGCTTTGTCTGCTCGATTATTTTCTCTTCCTTCTACTGCTCTCTGGATATCTTCAATCCAAAAAAACAATTATTTTTATCACCAACTCTTCTTCCACTTTAAACAATTATTCTTCACACGAATAAACCTCTATTGAATTCTTTTGTATGCCTCTTAGGCATTAACACGACTCCTCTCTCAATTCAATTCATAAAATTCTTCTTAAACTTTCATCGACCAACCGCTCTGCTTAAATTATTCTGACTATATATTTTTTTTATTCTTCTATTCCCTTGGATATTCTTCGCAATGTGTCTGCTTTTCATTGGTTGTACTTTAATGTCCTTTCATTTTCAAATCTAGATTTTTCATTATTTAAATTTTGTTGCTGTGGTCGGCATTTGGTGAGTCATAATACAAACATAAAATAATAAAATCAAAATAAAAACAAATAACTGACTAACTAGACAAACATAAAATATTAAACATACTGAAATCAAAATAAAGAATACACAAAAATAAAATACACACTGGTAATAAAAATGTTAAAATAGAGTTTTGTTTTGTTTTCTTCTTCTAGTTGCAAATACAGTTATCTTATTGCTAAGTTCGCAACCCATTTTAATCACTTAGTGCGGACACAACAATACATACTGTGTAATATTTATATTGTGTTAACTTAAAACATTTTAGTTCTAAAAAGTGTTTGTGCATTTTTTAGTATTTCTAAAAAAATTGTATATGAGTAATATCCAATTACACTATCTTAACCACTTATCTATTGATTATAAACAATTATAATTAAAAATTTATATACAGTGGAGTCGCGAAATAGTGAATACCGTATATAGTGAACTACCGGAAATAGTGAACACAAAATTTTTAACATTGATCGTATATGGGACTCCTATATAACGAACAGTGGTAACCATTTACTTTTATTTTCCACTTTCTCAACCATTCTTGTAGCAGATATAAATGTGTTTGCACCTGTTCTGATGCTTGAATTGCATTTTCATGTGTTGCTAATATGTACGTATCATCAGCAAATGTTGCTGTTTCTGTGTTTGGTGTGGTAGGTAAATCAGATGTAAATAACAAATAAAGCACCGGTTCCAGAACACTGCCTTGCGAAACTCCAGATGTAATTCCATAGGTTTTGGAAATTTCCTCATCATGTTGCACTTGGAAGTAACGATTCTCAAGATATGATTTTAATAGGTGGTAGTAATGGTATGGTAAAGCTTGCTTGATTTTGTATAAAAGTCCTTTGTGCCACACCTTATCAAAAGCTTGTTTTACGTCCAAGAATACCGCCGAACAATATTGCTTCTCTTCAAAAGTTCTACTGATGTGGTTTACTTATGCGATGACTTTGTTGAATGGTCGAGTGTTGTTGCCTAAATCCAAATTGATGTGTTGGTAGCAAATCATTTAATAGATCGTTATCATTTATTCGTTTTAGTATCAGCTTTTCCGGAAGTTTAGATACTATTGATAGGAAGCTTATCGGTCGATAAGACGTAACTTCAGTGGAAGGCTTTCCTGGTTTCAAAATCATTATAATTTGGGCAAATTTTAATTGTGTTGGCCAATGAGATAATCTTAGAGTAGAGTTAAATAATGTCGTTAAAATCTTGATACCTAAACGAGGTAGTTCAGACAGCACTTTGCCAGTTATTAAGTCGTAGCCGGGCGCTTTCTTTTTATTTAGTATTCTAATCTCTTTTGCCACTTCATTGATGGTAAATTTGGTGATTGGCAAAGACATTTGTAATGGCGCTACTAGAAATTGTTCTATTTCTTCATATGACTCATCTCCATATGGTTTAAATACTTTCGCTAAGTGTTGTGCAAATAAATTTGCTTTTTCCACATTTGTTCTTGCCCACGTTTGATCTGGGTTGATAGAGTAATGGAAAGCATTTATTAAAGAATATACGAGTATATTTAGTATTTTGTTTAACTGAATTTTAAGTTAACTGAAAAATGTTCTGCAGTTTATAATAGGAACTTAAGTATCTACCACGCTCTTAGAACTGTCAGCTGTGCATAAACGTTAGCTGTCAGAAGATCAAAATCGCATAACGAGTAAATCGTGTGTTAAGTAGTACTTAATTTAGATTTTATTACTAGTATTATTACTAAACTTGTCTTAATCTTAATGTTAGGATTTTCCTGTGAAGTAACATAATAAACAAAACATTTTCCTTGATATATTATATTAATATTGGTTAATAAGCCGGTTTCGACTTACGTTCTCATCAGGACATATTTGAACTTAACAACAAACAAGCATTAAAAGTGAAATATCAATTAAAATTTATACAATTAAAAATTACAGCATTGCAAATTAAAAATAACAATGAACAAGGTAAAAATAACTTTATAAACAAAAATAAAAATGTTGTTTTAAAAAGTAGATATGTAAAGAAAAAATAATTTATCCAAGTGACAAACCGTGTTGTAATATTTGATCAATAGTCGCGGATGTATTATCTCAAAACCGCCAATCCCGTACTTTACATATTTTATATCTTCATGTTTAATGAATACGAAATAAATTTGATCAAACAATTAAATTTAGAAATTAAGTAAACTGAATGAAAACTTTTGATATGTTAAGCTTTTGATTTGCGTTTTCAATCTGTTTTCATGTCCTGCACTGTTACAAAATTATGATAGTATCAATAATTGAATGTTTTTGATTTACGTTCCCGTAGACTTCCTCATCGATTTGGTTTTAAAATAAATTTTTGTTTAAATTAAGATTACGAATTGTTAACTGAAATTAAATATACGATATCGGCATCCAAATAATAAATAATCAAAGAATTTCTACCTTTTATAGTTTTAGTAATTAAGCTTTATACGCATAGTTTAGAGTGATTTATAAAAATGTAAATTACTAAAACCTACATATGTATATTTTTAAAGATGTTTTGTGTTAAGAGTAGGGTACTACATAAAATACAAATGAAGCAGCGTGTGGAATTAATTGAGTTTTTGTTGATTCACGCATATAGACCCAATGTTAGCCTTCTGTCTAAATATATGTATAGGTATGGGTTGTTTATTTAGATTTAATTTAGGTTTAGGGCTTTAGTTGCCTAAAAATAAAATAAGTAATGATACCCATCTTTCTCCTTTTCCTACCTTTTTCAATTTGACTTTTTATTATCAATTTAATTGTGAAAAACATAAAGATTATCCGCCAACGTTTCTAGATGAAATATAGCAAGCCAACGACAACAAAAACATTAATTTACAGACGTAGACGTCATCACTAAACTAGTTAGAAATTTTTCACAAAGCTTTTAAAGTTTTTTAAAAATTTCGAAAAATTTTTGGCATTACAATTATATTAACGCAATACTTCCACTCTTCGAGAATAACAATCAGTTTTATGGTGGTTACTTCGCTGTCCAGCATTGGAAGATATCATATTTAAATAAGATATAAAATAAAGCACCGTAAAATCTACTGTTTATATTCTTAGTTAATGGCTGTTATCTAGAAAAAAGTTTTTAATAAAACTTGTCTACTCTTTAAGTAGAATAGAGGTTCATTATACGTCAGAAGATGACCAGAGTTCTATCTAAACTTTTCAATATTTGGAATGTAAACAAAATTTTTCCCTTGCTTATTCTTAATAAATTAGACGAATATTGGGTGTAAAGGGGAAGCAAATCAAACAAATTAACTGCTGGCCAACGTTTCGGACTATATATTAATCCATCCTCAGGGCTAAAATATAAAAACAGAGGTGCTACAATGTTTTAAAAAATAAGAGTGTCCCGGGAGACGCAAACATACCTAACAGTTGGTAATCTTAAAATAAAACGCACGCAATGTATAAGTACTATCTCTTCTGCAAGATAACCGATAGAGACAGTTACATTCACGTCCAATAAAATACGATCTAAACACAATTTAAAAATTTCCCGCTAACACACCACGTCAAAAGAAAAAGTTAACAATATAAAAATAACATTATACGTCAAACCCGGAAACACCCCCATAGTACTGGTTTAAAAACAATATATAAAAATCTACACATAGCAAAAAAGAAAACAAACTCAGCAAACAAAAAACAAATACGTTCACCTGCTACCGGCCACTATCACCGTCGCTACGAAACACACATCTTCTGTTTGTGGTTCTTCAAAAGGTTAGAATAGCCATTGTTGATTCTCTTGTAATCCGTTTGAATATTGATATTATTATCACTGGTGGAAATAAAAGACGCCTCCATAAACAAACGCCTATCCCAATGTCTTTCGGATGCCAATATTTCAACTTCTTCATCTTTGAAGTTATGGTGGTTTTCTATCGTGTGCGCTGATAGTCCTGTTCTAGATTTACCATGCAGGATATCGTAACGATGTTGGTATATTCTTTTTGATAGTCGTTGAGAAGTTTGTCCAACATATTATCTTCTGCATTCTGTGCACGTTATCCTGTATACCACATTGGCCATATCCAAAACCGGAGTTCTATCTTTAGTTCTTGAAAAGAGGATTCGATTAAGAGTTAAGGGACTGTGGAACGCAAGTTGTATGTTGTCCTTAGCAGTACATTCTTTAAAGATGTATTTAAGTTTTTCTGCCAAAACAGGATGGTACGTAATTTTGCTATATTTTGGTCTCTCTTCATGATCGCCCTTCGACTCTTTAATCGTAGATGTTAATGGGTTTCTCTTGAACAAGGCGCTGTCTACTAATCGTCCTGGATAACCATTCTTTAAAAGTTGTTTCTTAAGATCATGCAATCTGCTTCCTACCTTCTCCAATGGTACGCAATTTTTTATTCTGCGTTTTAGTGTGTTAATAACGTTGACTTTTTGTCTCATAGGGTGCGACGAATTAAAATTAAGCAGGCGTTCTGTAGAAGAGGGCTTTCTGTATACATCTGTACTAAGGGAACCATCATTTTCTCTCTTAACGAGTAAATCCAAAAACGGAAGAGTGCCCTCCGATTCCAGTTCATACGAAAAAGTTAATAAATTGTCGTAAATATTTAGAATTTCAATGCAAGTATCTAATTTATTAGCTGGAATCGCCGTTAAAATGTCATCCACATATAATAAGAGAAAAGGCACCTCAAAAGAGATGGATCAAAAGAAGTTACACAGAAGGTCGTTCATGACAAAATTTGCGAAAACAGGGGAGCAGATGTTACCCATAGCTGATCCTACCAATTGCTCATAATACTCCCCATCATAGCTAAAGTAGCTGTTGTCAAAAATTGTACCTATAAGCTTAAGGAATTCCTCCAGTTGAATCGAGGTGAATGGTGCTATTAAATCCCAATTGTTCCTGATGGATATCAATACTGATTCCTTCGAGATGTTGGTGAACAACGAATTAACGTCGAACGACACCAGGACATAATCATTTGCCTTAGAGTTTTTAACATTAAATAGGAGTGATGGAAGAGCATTTTTTAAGATGTTATTTATGTATCCAGCTAAAGGCACCGAGGGGGACTCAATACAGCTGATAACAGGTCTTAATGGGGGGCCCTCTTTGTGTGCCTTAGGGAGTCCATAAGCCTTAGGAGCTTGTGCGTTGTATTTGGTGAGGCGTTTATGGGTTAGTAAATCAATATGATCATTGTCATATAACTGCTTAATGACTCTATTGAACCTACCTTGTATGGTAGTGGTAGGATTACCTTTTAGTTTTTTGTATATAGCTGGGTCACTAAATAATTGTTTCATCTTTTCCCCGTAAGCATATCTGTCCATGACCACTGTCGAGTTTCCCTTATCTGCCTTAAGGACCAAAATGTCTGGGTTATTTCTTATAAACCTCCTGGATGTTCATACTTGTTTAGCAACCAGGTCTTCCTTTTTGTTGTTATTATTGATGTAATTGTGGGTAGCATTTATTATCTTTCCCCTTCTTTTAGCCCCGAGGATGGATTAATATATAGTCCGAAACGTTGGCCAGCAGTTAATTTGTTTGATTTGCTTCCCCTTTACACCCAATATTCGTCTAATTTACTTTTCAATATCTTCATCTGAGATATTCCAATTCCTGCAAATCAAGATTATTGTATTTTTTATACATTTGCTAAATTATTATTTATTCAAATATAAACTAATAAATATTTTAGTTTAATTTTTTAAAGAAACTAGAGAAAAGATTTTTTTACCGAAAAGATAATAACCGAAAAGCCTTTGGTTATATTTTACCATTCCACTCAACTTCCTAAGCAAAGAGGTTTTACATTTTATTAAACTGAAGTAAGAATATTTAGAACCAGCTTAGTTTCTCTACTTATTACTTGAACGAACTATAAAGTTGGACTTTATGGACCAACTATAAAGTTGGTTCAGTTGGAGTCAGAAAATCGTTAATTAAAACTTGATTCGGTATTTTGTATTTAAATATAAGTATTAATTTCAAATTGTCAATAAATTAAGTCAATATAATAAATTAAATATGCACAAGAAATTAAGTTTTAGTAGAGTTTTTCTTTTACTAATCTAAATTATCTATCTTGGCATTTACATGACGTTATTCTAACTTACTCGTAGTCGTTTTTCGAGAAAGTTAAAATATGCAAATCAAGATGAAGATAGCTTTGTACACTAATTCTATAACTTGCTTTGTTTTCATAAACGTGTAAAGCAATATTTTAAATTTCGTCTTGGCCAATCTATCGAGACTCATTTAACAGAGTATAAACAATTTTAAAAATTTCTTTTTTTATTTGTAATTTCAAACAAACGACCCAATACAGTACAGTAGAGTTTAAATATAACGAACGACCTCGTAGTCCGTCCTTTATAGTAGTAATTATTTTTTAATATTTAAAATATTATTATTTGTAGGATATAATAAAACAAAATAAAAAACTCAAAACTTAAATAAAGGGTTGAAATAAAATGTAGGTTTTGTAAACTGTAAATTCCGTTTATCTCTAATAAACTGCTCGTTATATTATAGAAGGATTAATTTGATATCTATTGTCATTTAGTGTTTTAATTACTTACGTGTAATAGTCATTATTATTGTGGTGAAATTTTATTTATACCAAATTGAATGTAATTCGCTAATCCAATAAAGAAGTCCGTGGCATGTTTGACTAAAAGCGGTGCAGTTAACGCAGCATTGGGCTTCGTGTTCGAGAATAATTAGGGAGCTTTCCCATGGCATAGCCACGCCTATTACAAATTTAGCTAACTACATGTGTACTGTGTGTTCATTAAATATACTTAATAAACTTTAAATACATCATAATATACTACGTAAATATTGTAATTATTTTAAATATAATGAGCAAACCTTGTCACCGATAATGCTCTTCCAAGATTAACCATTTTATCTTAACAACAGAACCATAAACTTTTCGCATCCAATGCATTATAATAGTATATACAAAGTGAGATCTCTCATGTGCTTCAGAATTATAAACTGGGCAACTTATTTTAATTGATATTTACATATCCCATAGAGAAAAATTGTTAGATATTGGGGAGTTTTTACCTTTTACCTAAAAGAATTCTAATTATGATACTAATAATGTATAAACGCCAAACAGCTACGATAGCAAGTTTTTCGTAGTACTAAGAAAAACCACTGCCTAGTGCTTATGGAATTGGTATATAAAGTCAGATATATCATGAACTTGATAATATTACACTTTTGCACAATTTTGTGACCCAAGTTTTCATGTCGCAAGTATAAATTTCACAGATGATTTAAAAAGTAAAATAAAACTTATTTCTGCGCGGGACTATTTTAACCGCGATAGTTTTTCATGTTGGTAATAAAATTGAGCAACCAGGTAGTCCGCACCTTCTAAATACAATTTTGGTGTTCTCGTATTTTTTTGGTACATGTAGGAGCTGGACGAGCACTCCTGCAAAATTTCATCTTTTCAGGTGGTTTAGAAGTGGTGAACATTTTAATGAGAGAGATTGTAGCTTTTATAAATAAATTATCTTTGCAGCTTTGCCTATAAGAAACGTGAAGCACCAAACTACCTACATATTGTAATAAAATTTTTTAAATTTACAAACTTTTTATTTTAACCTCGGCTATCCTTATCAATCGGGAGATGATCTCGTCGGGAGGGTACATTCTGTTTTTTATTTTATGCAGGTGGAATAATCGAAAATTCAAAATAAAAGTTAAGTTTAATTTTAAAATTAAATGTTTCCAAAGTAAAGTAATAATCAACAAAATAAAGTGCAGATTTAGCAGACAAATTTCTGCCGGGTGTTATGTACATATTATGTACAATTTATAAATTTAAAAAATTATTTTCAATGTTTTTTTGAAACAGATCTCCTTTCATCTATCTTCAGCTTCAAATTTTGGCATCCTTTCTCGTATCTCCGAAAAACTTCTGTGGATTGCGTCCGTAATTGTGATCTGCAATTCCTTCTCAAAAATTTACACAAAAGGCGTCGTTAGCATGAAACGCTTGACCACATTCTACTATGATCGTCGACACATCAAACTAAAATCAAAGAGGTTAACCTTATGATTTTTTCAAAAACTGGAAAAAATTTAGGTGGTCTTTTTAATGAGTAGAGCTCGGAAAACACACCAGGGCCTGGCTGAAGCGTGTAAAACGGTGAAAAAATGCGAAAGCAGCAGCGAGCAAGCAAAAATCGACTTTCTTACTTTAAACCCACATAAAATGTTAAATATGATACTTACGTGAGATCTGCAAGCGCCATTCGTAAATGCATCGAAACCATCGAAACCAAACCTTCGAAAAAGCTTATGATTTCAAACTTTCGATTTTTGGGGTGAAAAACTTCGAAGGGGTCATACTAAAATCTACCAATTTTTGCCTTCTCGGAACCTGCGCATTATTTCAAATTTACCATTTCCAGTTTTACTTTTAAGTCACTTGGTTTTGAAACTCACGCACCGTTTTTTTTGTGTCTTTAGTGTTTGTGTTTCAGTTATTTTACAAATTTCACCTGTTTAATAAGTATATTACTGTTATTATTGTTAAATTAAAATCCTTTTTTTTATCTACCTCTAAGGATTTCCAAAGCTTTATTAAAAGTTATGGTTTGTATCTTTACTTTACAAAGCAAGCAAACTTGTAAAATTTTCAAGTTGTTACACGACAATACATATTGTGGTGAAAAAGAGGATTCGCACCTACCCTGTACATTTGATGAGAATTTTGTTTAAATAATTTTAAGTTGTAAGACTGGAGAATTAGACAGGTGGGGACGAACCGACGAGGAGATTAGCCTTTTGCCGGCGAGTCGCCGCGAAAGACAGCGGTCCGACTTTTAGCTCGTTAATTTTTGACTCGAGTGAGTTATTTTCGAGATTTGTCTGATTATTGAGATTGGCTTTTTCGCCGACAGCGCCCGCCCGAGCATGTTGTGTCAGCTCGAGGCGATTATTGAGATTTTTTTGATATAAGTTTAAAATTGTGAATTATATTTGTGAGTACTAAAATTTGATTTTGATTGAATAAAGTGAATTTTGATGCGAATGCATTATTGCGTAATTTTTGGATTATTTTGATAATTGGAATTGGATATTTTTTGATAAGTTGCTACCGAGCGGTAGTTGAATTGGTATTATTAGTATTGGTATTGAATTGGTATTGGTGTATGATTGGAAAATTTTGAAATTATATTTGTGCGAGCGAATGTCGATAGTGATAAGAAGGCGATTTGGATAAGCGTCGAATGGAAAGTAAGAGCCCAGTAAAATTTTACATTAAATTAAAATTGAATTAAATTTACAATTTATTTTTGAAGAAGATTATTTTTGGAGAGTTATTTACGGAGAAGCATTTTTTTATTGAACAATTTTGTTGAAGCAGTTGTTTTTGGAAGGATTACATCTAAATTGGTACCCAGACTGTTTTATGTTGAAAACAGAAGACGGTATCGTCAACTTGAACCCGCCCCTCAGAAGTCTTGGCTCTCCGACTTGGAAGCCGTAGAGATTGATGGTTATTTTGCAGTTTGCCACGCATTGCAAAAAAATATATCATTACAATATATAATGTAAAAAACAAAGAATTTAAGAAAATAGTAAATCCACAACTTGCTTTTATATTGGAACTTTCTTTGTCAGCTTTTATAACTTTTTTTAGATTTTAGGCTAGATTCTATCTATTTGCAAATATTAAATTCTTGTCATTTTTGGGATGCGTAGAAACAATTCAGAATTTTCCCGTTAAAAAAGTTTATAAAAAAGACAAGAAAAGGACGAATGATAGCAATACCATTGTTTTGCTGTAACTGGGAAACATTTTGAAGACGTACTATAGTAAAAACAGTTGTTTACAAACATTTCTTTTAGTTTTCTAAAACTAAATAAAAATTTAAAAATTTTGATTAACCAGCTGCATAGAAGCTTTTTATTTTGTTTACATGCATCTTTCTTGAAAATTGTTCGAACAAAATTTGTTGTTTTGTTCGTGCAGAATCTAAGAAAAATATCAATAATAATTAAAAATTGTTTTTCCAGCTATTTTTGCTTAAAATATTTTACTCAAATTTTAAGATAAAATTCAACTGATTATAATTGTTTTCGAGAAGATTAATTTTATTATAACGCTTTTTAGTAATATCCACTAATACATAGCCAAAGTAAAGGTGAAAAAATATTTTTTATTTTAATTTTTTATTAAAATTTATTTCTTACTTGTTAGATTTGGTTGTAGATGACAATAAGACAATAATTTTCCAAAAGCATTTAATGTATTAAATTATTCAAAAGTTATTAAATTTTAAAGATTTAAGTATAATATAAAATATAGGTCAATCCATACTTAAACTCTTAGAACAAAATTAAAGTACTTTACATAAATGAAATAAAATTGTTTCTTATAACTACCAAATTAGATTATCAAGCTTTAGACATAACAATAAGTTGATAAATAAGAATTTTTCATGGTAGTTGAAAAATTTAAGTAAATGTGTACTTATAGACTCCTCCTAAAAAGAGTCTTCAAAATTTAATTAATTTTAATATTTTATTTTTCCTGTCCATGGCTTCTGCAGGACAGCTTTTTACCTGTTTATTCCAATCTTCGTTAGTCGGAAGTTAAAATTTTTGAAATACTTTTTTGCTTTTTATATAGCATTTGACTTTTTTTCTATCAAGTCAATTGCTTGAATCCTGGTCGTAATCAATATTCCAAAAAATACAGTAATTTGTATACGGCACCCCATAAGGGTTAATAATAACTTGAATTTTAAAAATTATAAGAAAATGTTATACTGTGTTGTAATAATACATATTATATTACTACATATAGTACACAAGACGCAATAAGAAATAAATTTAACAAAAATTGTTATATGTTTAAAATAGTAAAAATAGAAGATACCTAATATTATAAATCATTTAGAGGTATATGTGTAAAGCATATATTTATTTGCGGTGTCTGGTAGTCTTGATGCAAACGATAAACGTGAGAATTCGCAGTTGTTACATAAATTTGTAGGTATAGCGAAAACTAAAGATGTTAGAGAAAGAAACAATAAATAAATTTTAAATATACAACAAACGAATAGTAAAAATATTATTTAGAGCTGATTAGCACAATAGTTTCTCAAACAAATACTACACTAAATATTTAATCACTTTATTTCTGGTTTTAACTTTTAACATTTAAAATAAGTTAATACTACTTTCACATATATAGGCAGCCCGATAAGTCCATGAAAAATGAAAAATGTTACCGTGTTTTACTAAACTCGGTTTTATTTCTCAACATACTCTTCTTTAGTAGTCTATCGGAAGTTCTTTAAAATAGGCCTCACTTTCAGCTATGAGCTCTTCATTTGAGTGAAAACCGTGGTTTTACGAAGTACTTTCACTTTAAAGTACTTTCACTCGGAAAAATTCGTTGTTTTGACTCTAGAATATAGTAATGGATCCAGGTGTCATCCATGGTTAAAAATCGGTACCGAAATCTTTCGGATTACGCATAAACATGCTCAAAATCTGCAGGGAAGTTGTAATGAGAATTCGTTTTTGGTCAACTGTAAGCAAACGTGGCACCCAATGCGCGCAGAGCTTCTTCGTTCCCAAAAATGCATGTACGATATTTCCCACACGTTTCAATATCATGCCTACAGCCTTGCTGTAATTTCGCTTTGGATCATTCAACATCATATCATGAATTCTTTTGATGTTTTCTGTTGTAGTGACCTTATTTGGACGTTCAGCAATGAGAGAGACGTCGACAACGAAAATGAGTAAACCACTTATGAATCGTTCCAATCGACGGTGCAGAGTCCGGAATTTTTGATTATAATAAACGATGTTTTTTACGTGTAGTCATATTCGTTCGGCCCGTTTTTCGCAAAAGTTATAATAATACCCGATTGATAACATTAACCGTGATTCTAATAAGCGGCATCCATTCTATCTAGTATTAGTATATATAAAAAGTGAAATTTTATATATATTTTTTGTAATGATAAAATTCAGAAATGTAGTAATTATTAGGGGTATTTGATATAATTTAATTTGAATTTAATAATTAAACAATTAAAAATTAATATTATTTGTTATAACATTTATTTATCGTTATTTATTTCTTTTTTGTATAAAAATATTTTAGTTTTATTATATTAATCAATAGATAAGTGGTTTAAGTAGTGTAACTCGATATTAATCATATCAAAATTTTTAGCATAAACCAAAAAATGCACAAAACACTTTTTCGAAACTAAAATGTTTAAGTTATTACAATATATAAATACACTGTATGTATATTATCGCAAACGTTTTCACCATACTTTGGCATCATCAGGCGATGGACTAGAAGGAGAAACGAGAAAATTCCGTATTTATCGACAAATTGCAAGAGAAAAAGTGGAGGGGGTAAAAGGAGGGGATAATTTTAAAAATAGAGTAACTATGTGTAATTTACTACAGGGCAGAGGTAAATTTAATACGAAAGAGAAAAAAATGTAAGTAGATGTGAGGTAAGTTAGAAAGGGGGAGGGGAATTTATTTATTAAAAATGTTCAGTAGGGGTGAGTTATTTAAATCAGATTGACTATTAAGCAATGAAGATGAATATTTTAATTTATTAATTTTCATAGCTTCTAAAAGTGCAACGTGTAAAATTTCGTATCCCCCTTGTTTATGTTTTGTGTCTATTAGGTGTTTCGCGAAAGTTGATTTTCCATCTAGCAAGTCTGTGGGATCGAGTGTGTTCATCAAAACGTGTTTTAAAAGATCTACCGGTATGACCAATGTATTTTTGAGAGCACTCACAAGTGAGCTCATAAACCCCTGATTTAGTTAACATGTCTGATTTTGATTTCGCGTTATTAATAAATTTGTTGAGTTTATTATCTGTTTTAAAAGCGTTGTTATAATTGTTATTTTTTAAATATTTCACAATTTTGTTTGATTTGTTACCGAGAAAAGTAATGACATTGAAGTTCGCGTTAGTTTTTTTAAAAATATTCGGGTATATTGAGTTCGATAGAATTTTTTGTTTAATTTGGCGTAATAAGTTATCAATAAGAGTGACTTGGTATCCATTAGAGATCGCGATATATTTAATTCTGTCTAATTCTTTTTTGAAATTTACGTTACTTAGGGGAATTCTAATTAAGCGATTGAGAAAAGCGCGAAAAGATGCAATTTTATGTGTAAAAGGATGTGCGGAGCTATTAGGAATGATTATATCACTTTCCGTAGGTTTATGGAAAATTTCAAAAGAGTGTTTATTATTGTCATCTCTTTCTCCTTCTAGTTCATCGCCTGATGATGTCATAGTATAGTGAAAACGTTTGCGATAATATACATACAGTGTATTTATATATTGTGATAACTTAAACATTTTAGTTTCGAAAAAGTGTTTTGTGCATTTTTTGGTTTATGCTAAAAATTTTGATATGTTTTATTATTTATTACATAAATTCAACTATTTTTATATGCGAGTGAGTACACGGGTACCCGGTTGACATATTATTATTATTTATTTATTTCGGTAGAAAATCGGCCAAATCGTGGAGATCTGAGAGGTTTTGAGCAAATTTTTTTTATAGAAAAAATTATTGAACAAAATGTACGTCGATGGGAACCCGGGTACCCAGTAGGTAACACGATGGTTAAGCACAAATTTTGAAGTAAAACATTGTGGTGAGATTGCACGAGCTTACAAATACATACGTAATATCATCTTTTATTCACGAAATTATCTTTGCAAATACAACACAACTTTTGATTTCTCTCCCAATAATTTTTAATTTTCGAACACTCATATGTGATTCTAAAATTTGCTTCGAGAAAATTTTTGGTCAGATTAAATCGCTCTCGTGTTTATAGTGAACCAAGTTTTGTCTCAGTAAATTGCTAATCACGTATTCGTTGAAATTACAAATAATTAAATTAGTTGAGTTCAAAATTCAAGTTATGACTATTTGTTGCTTTGATTCTAGCACACACTGCATAATACGTAATTAGTATTTACAACTTTATTACGTATGTACCTATGTATTAAGGTAGCATTAGAGCATTAGGGTTATCTTAAATAAACAAGGTAGATAGATATTCTTCACGTAAACTGTTTGTGAACAGTTGAACTTGTGTTACCCTCAAGTTTTAGGCATTATAAATTACTTTCGTCTAAAAATGATTTCAAATAGTTGTTATCCATATAATGATAAAATAACACCAACTTAAGTTTGTATAACTTCTGCTGTCAACAACTTTCAAACTCACACTTTTTAAAAGCAAATCTTAAAATATTAAGTTAGGTTTAAAATTTTCTATTGCAGCAATAAAGTTTTTAATATGAAATCTTCATTTAATAATTGAATTAAAAATTTAAATAATTTGACTCGTGAAATTAAAAATCGTCAAAATAGGGTTCAATTAGTGACGTACTTTTGACTGAAAAGCGTAGTTAATAATTCAAGATCTGCAAATTGTATCTGGAAGTTAAGAAACTTTGCGGTTAATATTCGCCTCAATTTACATATAAACCTAATAGAAATGCGAATTAGTAAATTTCAAATCCCAATGGGCATATATATATTTAGGCCGTTTACAATTAATACTACACAATCCCAAATCGGTTGTAAATTTTCATTTAGTTAAAAATATGACGTTGTTTGAATAATTTATAGGTAAACAAAAATTATAAATTACCTTAAAATTTTTTTTTTAAGTTAATGAAACTTCATAAATTTTGATAATACACAGATTTAACCACAAAATTACAACTTGCAAGGTTTTTGTTATTCGCAATTTCATTTAAATAAAATTGCAAGGACGCATTTAGCATTTCATAGGAAAACTAGAATCAGTTTAACGGACGGTCTATCGGATTAAAAAATAATAAGTAGGTATATAAACGCTTTTTTTGTATTTTTACGATTTTGATATTTAATATTACCTATTTATTATTAAATTATATCAATTAAAAAATTTTTAAATATTAATTATTCGAAAGTATAAAAATTTAAAATAAAGCAAAAATTAAATTTTAATTCTACCGAATATCATTAGTTCTACATAATCAGGGTTTAATTAATAAACATACATACCTAATGTAAATTTGATAACCAAATTCTATTTAATAATATTTAATAAAAAAATGTACAAAACATTTTCGGACTTTATAATTTGAAATACTTTTAACGGGACGATTAACTTTTTAATCAACGCTGTTATGGTGGAATTATCTAGCTTTTTTCGAGAGCCGAATGACACCCAAAATTTGTACCCCTGTTGTAACAAATGGTCTAAATAATATAACGAACCCACCAATAACATTTATATTAAATTATATGTATAACCTATTCGGACACAAGCTTATAACGTTAAATATTTTTATTACCCTAAATGTTTTTATTATTAATTAGGCCGCAAGGATAAAAAAATATTAAAAATTTTTTTTCTGAAAACTATTTGTTAAAAATTTAATCAAATGTAATCCAAACAGTAAATTTTTAAAAATATTTTATTAATTATTTTGTTGTAAGTTTAAACAAATATGTTAAGAAAAGCTAAGAAAGCAATTTCTCTTCGTAGAGCAAATATTACTATAAAAATTATTAGACAAATTATCTACTTAAACTAGACGAAATATTTACTATTTAATGTTTTGTACAAATCATCTACTTAGAATCAGAGACGGATTACCGTTTAGGCTAGCTAGGCTCGTGCCTAGGGGCGCACGAAAAAAGAGGCGCAATGTACCAAGCAAAATACATCGCATTCTCAAAAATTAAATGTATCAAAAAATACAATGATTACCTATAGTTTTTTTACTGAGTTTTTAGTATTTTTTTAGTTTAGTTTTTTTAGTTTTTAGTTTTTAGTTTTTAGTATTTTAAAAAAATACTTCTCAATTTTTAGCATATTTTTAAAACTTACACTATGTAAGTGTAACTTACACTTAAAATTACAGCGATTTAATCGCCCCTAATGCTTTGTTAATATTTTCTGAATTCTAACTCTGAATTAGATGGTACAATTTTACAATGTAGAAGGTTGGCAAAAAGTTGAGTTGGGGTGAGGCTTTTTTGCCACGATGGCGAAAACGACGGAGACCTAGATTTTTGCTCCGCCGATTTTAAGTTCTTATTGTACGAATAGTTTTTACAATTGATTTTTTTTATACGAATATTGTTAATTCGAATTTTGTTATGAAAATATTTTTGTTTAAAAGTCTGCGGCCACTTTGAGGTTTTGATTTTGTGAGTTTTTCGAATTTTTTTTATTATTAAAAGAGATTTTGATTGGATGAGCTATTTTTTTAATGGATGAACGATTATTTATTTGGAATCATTAATTTGGAGTTATATTAAATGTTTTAAATATTGGATAAAAATGTATTAAAGGAACGACAACGCAGTTTGATAAGCCGGGCTGCGGACCGGTATCATAAAATTTAACAATACGATTTTAAATTGAATTGGAACAAATATTTTTAAAATCGAAACTTGCTAATAATTTTCCGAGAAGAAGTAATTAAAATTATTTAAGAAACAAATTTTTTGAATCGGCGACCTTGAGTAAGTAAGCACGACTGCTCCCGCAGACTAGAGCTCGCTGAGCAAAAAAGTGTTTGATTTTGATGAAATACGCAACCAATCTCTTATCGCTTGGTGTAGAGTAGACACAGCAATATGTATAAAATAATAAAAAATAACTGTTTATATTTTCTATTAAGAAGGGTGCACCATACATGTGTGCCTAAGAGCGCACAGGTATCTTAATTCGCCCCTGCTTAGAATAGACGATTACATCTATTCGCGCTAGATTAATTTACTAAAACATCGACAATTTACCTGCTTTAAATAGAGGAAATATCTACATGTAACTATTAGAATATAATTTTATTGAAAATAGATAAAATATCTGCACCTATTAGAAAAATTTAATACATCAATAGCTGATTCACCTAAACTTGTATTTGTCTAATTTTGCTACTTGCAAGTAGACAATTTAGATAGTTTTAGTAGAAGGTTAAAAATCAATCACTTCTTTAGATAAATTGACTATAATTTTAGATGAGTTTACTAGTTACCTACCTTTTTCTATGTAAAAACCTGGCAAATTTACGCACTACTGTGATGCTTTAGGTCCGAAGAAAATAAATCAAAAATCTGTCTCTTCATCATACAAATGTACACCACGAATAATTTTTTTAAAGCACAGAAAAAATGCTCATTTTTGGGTCTAGGCTCCAGGATAGTTCGACACAAGCGATTCGGTGCAGTCAATTTGGTACGAGCGATTCTGGTTCGGCGCAAACCCATTTCGGTGCGAGCCCGATTTGACGCAATACGTTGCGAAATTAACAATCCCGCAACTTCCTGATTTACGCAAATGAAAGGATAGGAATATAGTAGTAAATTAGGAGAATAAACTAAACATTTAGTCTGTTATAAAAACTAATCCTTAAACTAATAGCGTTATTTTAGCTACTCCTTTATAAAAAAGCCAATATAAAATAATACAATATAGAAACAAACCACATGACCATTAAAAATAGCTTTCATCGAGGTTTATATATGCAGCTTTGTATACGGCATATTATCAATGTGTTAAAAGTTAACGGGCAGTTTTCTCAGTGTAGATTTATGAAAACTGTTAGCCGGAAGTTTATTGTTTACATTTGAAATGGTCAAATTGAAAATAAAGATTTTTGATGTAATTAGATAATAATTTTATCTTTGGCTTTTATGTTTGGCTAAAAAAATCAAAGCAAATTGAAAATTTAATAATCCAAACATACGTTTAAAGTAACCCTAATTATGTTGGATTAACGAGTTTATGTTATAAGTAAGATTTTAATTAAACGGTTTGAAATTCTAACATTAGTGTAGGATAATTTTATTGTCTGGGTATTTAATTAATTATCAAATTAATAATACGGTTATGTAATTATGTCATATAGGTAT
This sequence comes from Cantharis rustica, assembly GCA_911387805.1. Taxonomy (NCBI): domain Eukaryota; kingdom Metazoa; phylum Arthropoda; class Insecta; order Coleoptera; family Cantharidae; genus Cantharis; species Cantharis rustica. Next base: position 25,438,112 of record OU426883.1, read on the forward strand.
TTTGAAATAAAAAATTTTATTTTGGATAGTAAAAGTGATTGAATTCATCATTTTCTCGCTGAATAAACGTGCAATTACATATCAATTGTGTTAAACTATAGGCAAGATGTGATGAAAGGCATCATCCACTACAGTCCTGTAGGGTGTGACCCTTGCGAAGAAGTTGGTCTTAATTGGGGCGTTTCTAACGAGCATGATTACTGCGGTCAGCACTGTCACATCCACCCGTCATCAACATTACAGTCCTCACCTTTAGATTAGGGTCACAATTTCTCTGATTTTCTATTTTACCCTCCCTATACCATTAAGAGCTACCATACCCGAAACCTTACAATTGCCATTTTCAATTTCAATAGCTTTTTGTGTTCTTGGTCATTATGTTACACCCTTAACAATTTTATGTCACAAATTCAATAGTGTAAATATTTAATATTACATTCAAGCTGAAAACATAAATTGTTAGCTACATAAGTACTACTTAACTTGTATTTAAGCTTCATTTTTAAATTAATAGGTAGAATTGTTTGTTAAATAGTCGTCAACAACTGAAGCAAAATAATGTAAAAAGATTATTGTTATCTGATACTTTATATCTTAAAATTTTTGTCGGCGCCAACCCCTCATAGCGAAAGTACTTTATCATGACGCTTACATCAATTTATTTCATTCTTCAAGAACGACAAATTTGCTCGTGCTTAAACTGAAAATAACTAGAAACAAGGAAAACCACTCTATAGTACACACATATCGTACATAATAATATAATATGTTAACGAATAATTTAATATTATTTTTTAACTAATTAATTTGACGTCAAGATTTTTCTTTTCTTTTGTATCATTTATTAACATCATATTTTTTTGTATCGAAAATGTTTTTAGTGCCTATTTACCAGCCATTTACGGTGTAATTTTTTTTATCTTTGTTGGTAATCGTCAATGAAGTATCGTGTTCTATTAAGTGATAAGACGAAACTAACCATAAAATTGCGATCACTAATATAGATAAATTTTTGAGGTTACTATTATAAATCTCGTAACCCTCGTCTGATGTCAAGCAAAGTTTATGACGAAATTCTTAATTTATTTTTATCACATTAAGTTTTTTTTTCGAGATATTTAAGGTTATGTGTTTAGGTTCCGTATTCTGTTCTCACGTACACACATCGGTTAAGATAAACTTGGATAGCGCAACGGTTTAAAAAGATAACATCGCTGACATAAAATTTGTCTCAACTCTAAAATACACAATTTTAAAATTAATGAAGAGCATAAAGCAATAAACCTGATATAACAAAAGCTGATATTAAATTTTTGAAATGCTGTAAACTTTAAAAGTATACTACAATATTGATCAGTTTATAATATAAAGTAGATTTTGTAATTTAAAAAGTAAAACTGTAGCTCTCAAATAAGTACGTGTTGATGTAGTTTATGAGTGTAAATTCAAAGATATAAATTTAGTAATAAGTAACGTCTACCGAAATTTACTATTTTTATTGTTTATGTTACAAAAGAAGCTTGGGTTAGTAAACTTTTCTAACCTAACTTGTGTGGAATACATTTTCTTTTAAAATAATTTGCTTTTGCTAATCTGTAGAACATGATTATAACTTAATGTATTATATTTGCATTTAAAGTAAGAAAAGTATATAATTAACTTTCTAGTCAACTTATCGCCAAGTAGAAATTACGAGACACTTAATGTCATAATTTTATATACTCTATAATATGACCCCGAATTTTGATATTATCGCTAAACAAGGGGAAGTGTAGCTGTAGGTAAGTAATGCATGACGTTATATCGTGACTCGAGTGCAATCGTAGCTTTAAGACTTTGATATTATCTGCTAACAGTAGCTTGATTTGAGTCAATACTGGATTCACTATATAATACATATAACCCTAATATACTTGTTACAATTTCAACTTTAATTAAGCCCTACTTTGACATTTTATGCCACCTAAAGCTACTTAAAATCGCACTTTTATAATTTGCAAATCAACATTTTATTTTTGAGCTTACAAAACTAACGAGCCAACGGAAAATATGCAAAAATATTCACAACTTTCACAAAATTTTGCATGTAAAATTACACATATTGCAAATGTAAGCAGTCGTCATAATTTATTCTCCTTTTTAATTAAAATTTTGAATATCACAAAACAAATTTTACAAAATTTTAATCAAATTTAAAAACCTCAATAGCATTATATTGATATTAAGTAATAATATTTTAATTCACCTCAAATGACCAATCTTTAATATAATTACAATAAAAGCATTTTAAAACGCTAACATTTGATCTAATAAAATAATATCTAGTATGTTAATCATTTTAGTTGTCCTGAATAATAAGGCAACTACCGAATATGTCGAGTACCCAGTTTGATGATTCTAGCCAAAGTAACGACTTATGTTTGACCGTCGCCACTCAGAAGGCAATGGCAAACCACCGCGGTTGTATTACTCATTTTTGACTTGCCTTACAATATATAATTTTTAATTGTGTGATTATCCTATTATTAAATTTTACATAACCTATTTACTTGTATATAAATGTTTATATACAATTTTTCATATTTAAATTTCCAATTCGATTTTAAGACCAATAAATAACTCTAATAATAAAATTAACAAGCATGCGAATCTAAACTGAATGCGAGACGAGGCTATCACTCGGTAGTGCACCCAACGCACGATCAAACTTGAAATATTTCACATAAAATTTAGCTAATTGACATACAGTAAACAATAAATAGTTACAACAGTGGTTATTAAAAATTAAATCCAAGAGAAAGAAAAATATAATCATTCTCATCTCCTCATCGGATTAGCTACCAAGACAAAAAGTAGGTACTTAGTTTTTCTTTGTTTTGGCGAAGAAGTGTTTAAGAGGTGTAAAAATAGAAAATGCTACATAAATTTACATTCCAGTATTTCTTCCCGATAAGTAGATGGTGTTAATGCGAAAAGTAAATATAAGGGTTTTGATTGGATAAAAAAATAAAGTTTATGTAAATGTAATTTGAGTATTTTTATTGGTTATTTTTGTATTTGTAAAGAAATACGATGCATATAAACTCTTATCTTTGACAAAACTCATCTATATATGGTTTAGATTTGATTTTTTGTAATAAACTTTTTTATGGATTTAAAGTATTTAAATATTATATTTTTTTATTGCAATTAAAATATACTTAAAACATTTTAATCAAAATTATTTATTTAGTAATAACGGTTTGAAGGCTAAAAAATTTAAAATACGTTATTATATTAACATGTTTAAATTTTTATTTCTATTGTAGTACAAATTTTTAGTCAGATTTTTAGATATATTATTATTTTCCACGACATTAGGTCTCTACTGTTGAAATCGCAAACAGAGTGTCATTCTTGTCGTTTCTCTTTGTTGATTTAGTGAACAAACAGACACTATTATTCAGATTCACTTATTGCATAACACATTCTTTGTAAATATTAATTATTCATTTGCTTTTCACGTGGATACCTTTGTTCATAATTCTAGGACTCATCACTCCTACGACTACGTACAAAAGTATTTCACATTTCTTTATGTTTAAATATCTCGATGAGACTATTGCCAACCGAATAGTTCAAAAGTATCTATAACAGTGGCGGTTTTCAAGAACAGACAGTCGAAATTGTGTACAAAAAAATATATGTATTTTATTTAATATCGTGTTAAGCAAGACACTACATTTACGCCGTCCTATACAATATACAAATAGCATTGGCAACCATACGTAGTTTAAATCTTAAGTCGTAGATAAGAGAATAATAATAATAATTATTATTATAATTATTAAAAGATATTCGAATCTCGTCGCGACGCTTATAGTGAAAAAGTTAATTTCTACTATATAGTCGATCCAAGATATGAATAATATAGGTGGCGCGTCGTTTGCAAAGTCTAATTTACACCGGAAAACTTGAGAAAATTTAAATAGTACTTAATCTTGTAGTAATATTTAAATATTCATCACGAAAAAGCGAAATGTTATAACTAAATAACTACGTCTATTCGTTATTACATTTAACTCTGTCCACATCTATCTTATTTATGACTTCGCCCGATTCAGTTTAGGCAACACACATAACAATTCAATTGCAAAAATTTCGTTATTGTAATACCATCTAACTTCAAAGCAATTTCATTGGTTAACTTTTAGAGGTCGTCGCTTAGTACAAATTCCAATATTTTTCTTTAAAAAAACGGACTATAGTACAAATGATTCTTGTGATATCATTGTTTCTATGTCGAAAGCCCTATTTTCAAGAAAAAAAGCAGACGTAAATTTTTTTTTCTTAAAAGCTGTTTTTCCCCCGACCTAAAACTGTTACCCACAAACAGCTACTAACCTATAGTATAGAACTGCTAGAACTGTCCACCTTAAATCGGTTAATGCTATAGTTTACGGACTTTAATGTTAATCATCATAAGTATATCGATTTTCCAAATTATAATAAGTTGATACATTTTTAGGAATAGCAATTTTTATTTCAAATAGAACAGAAATACTACAATGCATTACACTAGAACCGAAAATGCAAGAAACGTTACAAATCATCTATTTTAAAAGCTTTAATTTAAATTGGAAAATAAAATGCACTTAAAGAGTAGCAAGTAAATCTAGGGTGGGCAATGGCACGTTACACTGTAGGTACAAACACTGCATAACGGGGTAGAATTAACAATCATGCAACTGTCAGCTTGATGATGGATGACGAGTTCGTATCTATCTACCCTCTGGTAGCACGTTAAGCTACCTGTGTACTATCTTGATCATCAGCTTTATTTGTCATAATGTACTATAACGAAAATAAAAACCTGCACGATTACCTGTACAAAAAATCATTTACTTTTATTTATTACGCTACTTTCGAGCAAACTTTCATGCAAAAAAATCATGGAAATCACGTAGGTACGACAGGAGAACAAATTTTGTGTTATAAAACCTCTTTTTAGTCCAATATTACAAGATTATAACAAAATCTTTGTTTTCTCATCACTTGTTCACCTTTTTTTAACGTTGGTTCCTTGTTAACTTACCAGAGTTATACAGGACGCGACAATAAAACCCAAATATTCCCCAAATATTAAAACCCAAATATTATTCGTACAGCAGCTACAGTTACTTTCGAGACCAAAATACTTTTTATTCATATTTTATTTTCGCCTTTTATCATTGTATTGTAACAAAATTTGATTATGGATTTTGATTATCAATAATAATAGAGGTTTTCAAAATAACTTTTTTGACTGACTAGCAAAAATGGCTGTAATATCAACTCTTTCTATTTTTTACAATTTTAATAATAGCGATTCAAGTATATTTTCATATTTGTAATTTTAAATTAAAATTTTTAAAAATGATGCCGACGCCCGATTATATTGCTTTTAGTTTCATATGTTTTTCTCGCTTTTCCTTTTCTGTTGTGAGATTTACGAATAAATAGATATTTAAAGAAAATATTTGCATTAAATCTCGTTTTAAAAATTTAGATACAGTTTTGAAAAAATCTTTTATTTCAATATCTTTAATTCTTTGGTGATATTTGGTATACTTTGTTGAGAAAAGTTGATTAGATTGGGTAGATGTTTCTGTTCATTTTAAGTTTTTACAGCACAATGAAGTTCAAGTACTTGTAAAAAATATGATTATGATCATAATGGCACTACATATACTAATAGGAATAACAATCAAAATTTTAAAAATTAAGTTATGCATATTTCCGTGCATTCACATTGGCGTTTTTATTGTACCCTAAAAAACCTTGTAAAGTGATGATTACGCCAATGACAGAAAATGAGGGTTACGACATTTTGAAACCAGAAGTATACAATTTTCACAAATTTTGAAGGTTGCGCCTGTAATTGGGCTATGAAGTGTTGATAAAACAAAGTTAAACTCATTAGATCCTGAATATCAAAATTAATAAGCGAGCTTAGTTATGGGTATGGATCATTCTCGATCCATCACTTTTTATGATCAGGAGTTCATAAAAAGACATGATTTTAATTTATTTTTTATGGTATACATATTACGATAATACTTTAATAACAGTAAAACTGATTTAGAATGTTGCAGGTAAATTTTTAATTAATTAAGAGTAAACTCGTGAATGTAAACGTTGCACTAATTTATCATTCTCCCTTTTCTAACCTACAGTTAAATATCAAATAAGTCTCTTGTTAATTAATTTGGAATTCCATCCAATAATCTTCTTGCATTAATGAAATAATTGCTGCAATTTATTAGTCAATGCGTAGGTAATTCGATTTAAATTGTGTTTAAATAAATACCCTAACATTATTGGAAGCATATTTTAATTTGTATGTCTACATTTTTAAAATAAATATTTAAATATTTAGCCAGTAAAATTAATCAGATAAATTAAAATTAAAAAGTTCGCTAGATGCATAGCCAATTAAATTATTTAAAATGTTTCAGTTCAAATTAAAAATTATCGTTTCATTTAAAAGTGGTATTGTATTATATTTTATATTATGGGCGATTGTGGTTTGCACCTTGATAATTTAAAAAATTATAATACAAATTTATAGCTACGAAAATTTTACAGTTTAACGCTTTACCTCGATTCTATTTGTTTACAATTTCTTTAATAAATTTTTATTGGCTTAAATTTTACATCATATCAAATTTTTTAGAATAAACCAAAAAATGCACAAACACTTTTTAGAAACTAAAATGTTTAAGTTATCACAATATATAAATACACCGTATGTATATTATCGAAAACGTTTTCAACCTTACTATAACATCATCAGGCGATAAAAAGTGTTTATGCATTTTTTGGTTTATTCTAAAAAATTTGATATGATTAATATAGAGTTACTCTACCTAAACCACTTATCTATTGATTAAATTTTACACTTGTGAAAAATTGTTAGATGACTGCACTCTTGAATTATCTGCTTCATTTTTAAATTTTTAATCTACAATCATTTCTATATATGAATGAAAATATATTTAGTGTATAATCAAAAACATATTATTATAGCCCAGTCGCATTTCTAATTAGAAAAATTAAAAAAAGTCAATTTTTGACTAAAAACTTCTTTTGATTATTGCTATATTTTAAACGATTTTTGATTTAAACCAGATAACAGAGCAAACTAAACTAAATTATTGCATTATTTCATTTATTGTACATTATATTATTTTAAATATTTATGTTGAAACAGCACGAATGCTTATGTTAATTTATAGAACGATAAAAGCTAAGTTTCTATAAAATTTAATTATTACAATTGGAACAGTAGTAACAAATAAAAGCGAATATACTAGCCAAGAATGGAGTCAATCCGAATTCGTTAGAGGAGAGGGGTTAATATTTCACATAATAATCAAGGTATATCGGGGGTTGTTATTTTCAATTCTCTCTTTTGTACTGGCTTTCACGCGGAAAAACATTGTTAGTACGCCGCTTGTGAAAATTTTACTAGAATGCTTAAAGAACGGAGAAGTTAAATGGCGATGTTGCAATCGAAAATGTTTAGCTTATGTATACATGGGAGAAAATGATCAGAAGACAAAAACATTTTGGCACCTAATCACGACATTGTTGAGCAAAAAGTAACGCGGTAAATTGTCAGTGGTAAAGCTAAATGAAAAGCAATTGAAGATTATTCGCAATAACATTTATATACTTTTCAATAAAAACGCTTAGGAGTAAGCCTCACGGGCTTACGGGCAAGTTTCTTACTTCAAGAGATTAATTCATTGACGCAATTTGCATGTGATCATCGGTGCAATATGTAATCCTCGGTCAAAACTCAAAATAAAATTAACTACTGACCATCTATCTTGAAATAAACACATTATTTTGAACGGATCCGATCAAACGCATCAAATGCATCTTCTCTAAATTTTCAATGTAACCTACTAATATTTTTTTAAACGCTGTATTTCTTAATTTTACTGTTGAATTTTTAACAATAATTAAATAATAAAAAATCAAGTGTTGGGCATCTTCAAACGCGGAATAGAAGTCTCTTTAATTTGATACCTTTTTCATTCTTATCCGTTATAATGAGAAGCAGACATTTAGAAAAAGCAATTGTTATTTCCTATGTTCGGTTCTTTGGCCGGTCACCCGGTATGTTTTAATAAAAGCTGTTAATTGCCAAAAATTTGTTTTTTGATTACCGAATGAATATTATCTAGTACACACCAGTCGACTATGATTTGGACAATTTAGAATAGCTTCGACAACGAGTTTTGTTGAAATTTCATGTTTTCGTATTAAAAATCTTAACAGAACATCAATATCTCAATATTGTGCCCATTTTAAACAACGTAGTATATAATTTTGTTAGGTATACTGAAAAAACGTGTAAATTCCAATTTTTTATATGGTAATCAAAGTTATTTACAATATTTAGCATATTAACAATTTCCTTTTATTTACAATTAAATTACAGATTGTAGAATTTTACTATTATACAGCTATTTGGGGAAAATGACCCTATGGTGTAGCATCCTTATTTTTAAATTTAGACAACAAATTATATTTTATTTCTTATGGCAGAATGTAAGCTGTCACTTTTAAACAACAGAAATGTAAACAAATGCGGTACAAGAGAAAGAAAAAATATTTTAAAAATTGTAACTCACAAAATCGAACTTGAAAATTTACGTTATTACATTGAACCAGATTTTACTAAAACTATTTGTATATTTTCTCTATAAAGAATGTTATATTATGTTTAATTGTACAATGCAATAACAACTATATAATAGTAATAATAATAAAAATAAATACATCGAGTTACAATAGTCTTTCACTGGCAGTGAAAACATCGAAAAATGCTATCTTAAAATTATATCTCATCGTATTTAATATAATAATATAAAAAAAATTGGGTTTAAATTTAAAAATAATAATACCGCGAGCTGAGGGGGTTGAGAGAGGGAGTTTTTTCATAAAACAATATACATTATACGATATTCTCAGTAAAAAAATATTCAAAACAGATACTTTTTACTCTAAAAATTCTAAAGAGCTATATTGAAACTGCTTTCTACAATAATATAATATTTATACTAATTTTAGTTAATTATTGGTTGTCTGCTATTGGATAAAAAAATTAATTCACTTAAAATATCAAAAATATACAAAATTTTTAGAACAAATAAAAATTGAATATAACAAAAATCTTACTAGATATGGGTACGTGTTATATGGCAAAGAAATAAAATATTAATTCATATAACTTTACGTTTACAACGATAAAAATTAATATAATTTACATGTCTTCCTGTTCCAGAATCATTAATTTGGTTTTTATATATTCAATTTTTATTTACCTATCATGGTTTAATACTGTCTAAGATAATTCATTTTCAATTCCACTAGTGAATCTTGAATCCTAAATTTAATAATTTACAAAAATATCATACCTTGTTATTAGGTTTTATTATTACATAATACTTTTTTTATCTACAGTATAATTAATTACAAAACTTACACACAAAATATGTAGTACCTCTTATCGAGCACAGCACGTAGTAAATTACGAAGGTAAATTAAATTCCAAACTGAGGTACTTCTGTTAATAAAAATGACTAGTTAAAATGGAAGAGGAACTTCTTCAATACTCGACTCCTGACTTGACGGTGGAGTATCAAGTTGGGGCAGTCCAAGATCCAGGTACTCTTCATTAGCAGTTATCGTCAAAATTCTATCTAAATCTTCCACTAAATCTGAAAAAATTGGACGTTCGTTTGGTTGATAACTCCAACAATCTCGCATAAGAAGATAAACTTCTAAGGAGCATCCTGCTGGTTTTTCCATACGATGACCATTTCGTAACAATTGAAATAGTTTTTCTACGCTCGGTACAGATGGGTAGGGAGTTCCTAAATTTATTAAATGTACATGTAAATAGTAAATAACTTTTCAAAAAATAGTACCTCCAAGAGTCATGATTTCCCATAACAATATTCCGTATGACCACACATCAGATTGAGTCGTATAAACTCGATGAAATAAAGCTTCGGGCGCCATCCACTTTACAGGCAATCTTCCATCTGTTGTTTTTCTATAATAATCACTACAGTGCACATCACGTGCTAAGCCAAAATCGGCAATCTTTAATATGTAATCGTCACTAACAAGAACATTCCTTGCAGCTAAATCACGATGAATACACTAAAAAAAAGTTTATGAATAAAACTAAAAATTAAAATAATTGTAATACTGACTCTTCTCGAAGCTAAGTATTCCATTCCCTTAGCAACTTGGTAAGCGAAGCAAACTAAATCCTTTTGAGTTAAAGTTTTTTTTTCTTTCTCTACTATTCCAATTGCTGGTTCGTAACCAGGAGATGACCTATTCTGTCGGAGAAAATCTCTAAGATTTCCATGGGGTGCATACTCAACAACTACGTAAAGAGGACCTCCCTGAGTGCAACAACCCAGAAGGTTTATAATATTGATGTGCTTTCCGATCATCTTCATCATTTCCATTTCAGATACTAAATCCATCATTTCGTTGTCTGTGTGACCTTCTACGAATTCAAAATGTACTTTATTAATTTTACTGATTCAATTAACGGAAATTACCCTTAAGCATTTTAACTGCAACAATAGAATGAAGACTCGGTTTCAATAGGCCCAGGGAATCGGCTTTAACAACTTTGCCAAAAGCTCCTTCCCCAAGAATTTTACCCAAACATAACATTTCTCTTGGAATTTCCCAGTCAGAATCCATTGGAAGTTCGTATTCCGATATAATATCGCTGGAGTTTGTCTTTAGCTTTTCAATTTTAACAATCGGCATTAACTAAAAATATTTAGTCAATATATAAGTATTTATTTTTTGATTACTTGAACCTTAAAACTTACCAACGGTTCTGTTGCGTTTGGGGAATTGTTGTGCAATTTTTCTACTATTACTTTTTTAGTCCACTGTGTAACGACAACAGCACGAGCTGCTTCGATATCGAGAAGCTTTTTCATTTTTTCTCTAAAAATAAAAATAACTTTATAAAATGAAGGAAATAATACAAAATAGCGCTTACTGTTTAAACTTTCTTAATATGAAAATTATAATAAATGCTGCTAGTAATGTAAATGCAGCTACAATTCCAGCTACACCAAGCATTAGCATTGATTGAGGTTGTGAAGCCTCTTCGAGAGCTGGAAATATTGAATTATAAAACTTAAGTTTTTTAATTTATTTTACTTACTGTCGACTACTTTTAAATAAGCACTTGCAAATGTATGTCCCAAACTATTAGCAGCTACGCACGTATACCATCCTTCAGATTCGTGTGTCACATTATAAATTTCTAATATTTCCGGATTTTGGGATGTTGCACTATTCTATAGAATATAGAATATAAAAAAATATTAATGGCAAATGGTGAAATTAAAAATTTTTGATTTTAAAAATGATAGACTGCTTTTTTTAAATGTAAATTTAAAAAAAAATAAAGTTTTGATAGTTTTACTTCATTTCTTTTTAAACTTTCGTCTCAAACATTTTTAGTACGTTGACATCTCTATTTTTAAATGTTAAGGGTTTGGAACCAGATATCCCGTACAAAATGAATTCAAAACTATTCTTTGTAATTTTAAATTAAACCAACACTAATTAATTGTTTAAATTTTGTAAGTACCACAATTTTTTTTTTATTGGACATTAAAAAGTAAAAATATTATTAAATGTAGGGTCGATTGCAACAACGTCATCTAAGAAAACCGAAATGGATACTGACAAGTAGTGTGATAATTAGAAATATATTGAACTTAATCTTTATTTCATCAAATGGCTCTTTCAACGTCGATGGTTATTTAAAAATCTATTTTAGATCTTAAACTAAGCACCAAATCTGAGAACGTTGTTTTCTACCAATAGAGATGACCAATATACTATGTAATATATAAAATAAAAGAAAGAAATTATTTTTCCTATTCGAGCACTTCAAGTTAGATTTTTGCTGTAGGTAATCTTAAACCTAAAAATATAAACTGTTCCGAAAAAATTGCCGATATTCAAATTATTTTTGATAAATTTGATCATTGACTGGCTGTTTAGCAAGTTTAAATTTAACGATTTATCCCTGTTACTAAACCTATCAAGTTAAATGACATAGGTGCAATCAATCCCAGTTTTTGTTACTTAATTGTTACAATTTAATTAAATGCGGATACCAATATGAGTTTTTCAAATACAGATGATAGATGACATTCGTAACGCAGCTCCAGTAAAAAGTTAAAAACAGCTCCGCTTTAGTGGCAATACAAAATACAAACAAAAAATATAATTTAAATTATAAAATTAATTTAAGTATTTAATTAGTATCTATATAAATTAAATTGTTAATAATGTTAGAAAGATTAAAAAGTGATAAACTATAAATAATTAGTATTTTAAACTTATCGGTTAAATTAGTTTATAAATTTAATTAAATTGTTATTGAAAATAAGCCTAAATGTTAGAAATTTGAAATATGTACCTTGACAGTACTGTTTTCAGGAGAAATCCCTGCCACCCAGTAAATATGAGGGTTTAGATCAGACAAAAACGTGCAAGTGAAGCTGACATTACTGCCAACAACAACGGTTTTGTTTTGAGGAAGATCTGTTATAATAGGCCTGTTGTGATACCGCTCTAGAAATTAAATAACATATAATACCACATATAAATGTTAATGACTGTAATTACTAACAAAAACCTTTGCAACATAACAAATATTATAAAAATTACCATTAACCCAATTTTAATTAGGGTTTTTAGGAAATTAATTCAATTTTGGTAAACATTTATACACAAACTCGGTTAAATAACTTTTTCTCTTTATTGCAAACCTGATTGCTTGTTTTGACAGAATTTCTGCTGGTAACTGTCAGAAACACTCATCACTTCTAAATATATCAATTTAATTAAATAAAAAATTATTTTTAATTATTTTCGTTTTCAAGATTTAACCTGACGATTTTATTACTGCTATTTGGCAGTCAAATAAATTTTATGCGACAATAGCCATCAAGCTTTTTCATCGTTTGCAGTACAAGAAAAAATGTCAAACCTGAAAGAATGGAAACTCTTCTAATTTGAAATGCCATTAAGTCGAAACAATTTGGTTAAGAAGAAAATAAAACAAAAATTTGTTTATAACAACCGGGTTTCCATACTTTTTCTAAACTCTATAAATATAAATAATTACATGTATTAAAAATTACTAATAATATAATTTAAAATTAGTAAGCTTTAATATAATTTAAGAAGCATACACAACATTTATATTAAATAGAAAGAATTTCTTTCGTTGAAAGATTAATGAGTACATTCCACATGGAAGAAACAGAAATAGCAAGATATATCATAAACTCAAGATATTCCTTTACCAATATTAAACAAATATGATAAAATCCAGCACTGTAAAGCAACCCATACATGTACATCATTTTATTGGGCTAATATTATTTGATTGAAGCACCACAATGGGATATATTTTAAAAATTGTGCTCGACTCCACTCCAATAAACAACTTGATAGCTTAGTATGTATATTTACAAAATTATTTTATTTATAACTTAGGTATTCGAAATTAAAGTGTCCTTCACCAGCTTACGATTAGTTTAATATTGAAAACGCAAGTAGGAAACAGATTTATTTTTATTTAGGTCAACCTTCACCAATTTAGAATATTCATGTACCACAAATTAAATTCGGTACCTGTAATACTATTCCTTTAGGAATAGTTTCGTTATTGGCAAAAGCGGCTGCATAGTCGTTGGGGTTTATCCATTGTATAAAAGGTTCAAGATCAGCAATAATTTGAGGACATTCTAAAATAGCTGTAGAATTAACCAAAACAGTTACATTTTGTGGGTATCCATCTTTAATGTAAGGTTTTGACGGAAATCTTTCTGTTTCGATAAATGTAAAATAAAATTTAGACTACAATCTATAAATACCGAAAATAGAATAAAATGCTTCTTACCTACTACGTCTACAGTGAAGTTATAGCTAATACATCCCACGATATTACAAACTACGCAGGTGTAAATACCAGAATCATCGGTAACCAAGTCTTCCAAACTTAAATACCATGGTCCGTAACGAATGATCCCCAAATGTCTTTTGGGCTTTTCGTTATTTTTATACCAAGTAATATTGGGCGTCGGAATTCCATGAGCTTTACATTTTAAAATGACCATGTTTCCAGCAGGTTTCACGTGAGTTTTCACCATTTTCTTGTAATTTGTAAACGATGGGTGTTCGTACATCGTCTTTGATACGCCCGATGTCACAATTTTATCTATCGTATCGTGATTTTCGTCGTCATCCTGTTCGTCTTGATCATTTTGATCAGTTTGCTCACTTTGGTCTATAGTAGGAAAGTCTGATGTTGATTTTAATATCCCTACAAAATATTTTTATATTTAAAACCTAAATCAAATTTTTAACTTTTCTGCAACCTCCGCAATTAACCCAATTAACCATATCAGTTATGGATAAAATACTGACTGTGAAATTAGAAATAAACCTGGACAACACCGTCTCCTGTACGGAATTTCCATGTTTTTATGGAAATTGTAATTTGGAATTTCTTTTCAAAAATTACAATTTTTAGCCTATAATTTTATTTTATATTATTTTCATTTTAATTTAATAGCAAATTTAAATTGAAGAAAATTTAAAGTAGGTAAAATATAAATAGATAAATTAATAATTTTCAAAGAAACTTAATTGAATATTAAAATATTTAATATAAAAATATAAAAAAATTATTTCAACGCACACTTCTATAGACCGTTAAAATTAACCTACCTGGATTTTGAATTCAATCTGTAATTTAACTTCCGGTCTCTTGTAGATTAAATAGCATAAAAAACGACACGTATACATTATTTAAATTTTCATTTAATAATATAAAATTTTTATATGAATGATGGCTGTTCGGTGAGCGTAATGGCCATAATTGTTAAAAACTCGTATTTGAAAAAAATAGTAATTAACTATTGGCACTTAATTTTAACCATCGATGGTGCCAATCTACCCTTAATCGTTTATAAGTTCCAGTTCAAATACAGAAAATAAAAAAAAATTTTAAATGTATAAATTAATGTAGTATAAATACAAAATGTATTAAAAATGTAAAAAACACATAGTATTCAGCTTTCAATGGCCCTCGAAAATCTTTAAAAAAAAATTTTAAATATCGACTTAGGTAATCAGTTTATTTTGTAATACATTGTTTATATTGTGTTTCAAATATGTACTTATAAAAGATTTTTGAAAGAAAAGTTATTTCTTTCCTTGTGCGAAATCTAAATAATGTTGCCATTTAAAAAAAAGTCCAAATGACCTTGAAAACGTAAAGAATCGCTTCGTATTCTGTTTTTCTTACTATTTGTAGATCTTTTGACCAAAATATGTTTTCGTGTGATTAGTTTTGAAATAAGTGCACGATTTGTTTTATTAAGAAATTCTGTATAATATGTGTTACAGGCAAAACTCGATTTCGCTCAAGCAAAACCAGTTTGGACAACGGCAATCCGGCAAAATTAGTTTTTCTTCGCTATAATCAGGGAAAACTAGTTTTATTTGAACTTTAGTTAGTCAACTCTTTGGGCACTTTTATACGACTTTCTGGGTTCTAAATTCTGCAAAAAGATCTAAGAAAAGAAAAATTTTTTTACATTAAATTTGGTCTCTTAGTTAAATTACATTCGCGTCCAAATAATGAACTGAAAAATATGTGGTTGTTCTTTTTTTATCTCTCGATAGATCAATCGCTTTAGCATTATATATTACGTCACTCTAATTTATCAAAAAAACTAATCTCAAACTTGTTGATTAACAACTTTATTATTAAATTTAAAAAACATCTCACCACATACCTGCAATCAATATAGAAAAACGTTCGTTTTTACGTAAAAAACGCAATATTAAATTTCTATGTAATTTCAACGTCCAACTACAAAACTGGGCGATAAATAATTTGAATGCGCATTTTTATGCAAAATATTTTATTTCAATAACAATTTAAAAGTAGTAAATCTGTGTGAAGTACACATGCTAACAAAATTTTAAAATAAATTTAGATATTTATTTTTAAATTTTAACTAATAATTACATTTGTTTAAAATATTGTTAACCAACGTTTATTATTTGAAATAACAAACACGAAAAAATTAAAATAGAAAAAATTAAACATAAAAGCAAGCAAAATACGAACAGATATTTCAATGTTATTTCCTGTGTAGTGTAGGAAGTCTATGACTACACGAAATATTTGCTCTTGCACCTGTATTCATCTGCAAAACAATTAAAAGATTAATTTGTTTTTTATTTTGATTTTGATTGCTTTCATTTTATTTAGTTAATCCCTATTTGAAAATGATTTAAATAAACAAATCCTAAGCGTTACAAATCATTGTGGCAGCTGTATCAATAACTTTTACTACATAAGAGACCAGATAGACTATAGGGTTTCTTATTTTAAAATAAACAGTTTATTCTAGACGCATTTTTATTAACTGATTTCTTGCGGTGATCCCGCGGTACACCCAAACTATAAGTTTTGACAATACTCTACAGATAAAAATTTACAAAAATACAAATATATCTAAAATATTTATCGACTTGCATGATCACGAAAGAAACAATTTGAAAAACTAGGTATAAAAACAAACGCAGTTTGGTTTTAAAATAACAGAAAACGGTTAAATACAAAAATATTTAAATCCGATACTTTAATAGTAAAAGTTTAATCCAACTTACCTAAGTTGTGATCCTCGTTAGGGTTCACTCCATGAGTAAATGCAATTAGAAGACCGAAGAATAAATATACAGTGACAACCATCTTACACCTCTTTCTGTACTGACCCGCATCTGAAAATATAAATAAAAAACTTAAAAACTTGATTTTTTTTAAATTAACATTAAAATTGTATGTTATAAATTTGTTTATTTCAGTGTCAATTTACACAATTTATGAATTATTTTATTACAAAATTTGTTTACAGAATTGCGAAGTACACTAAATTTTAATCCATCTCGGTTTAAAAGTTTAAAAGTACTTAAGTTAACGTAATCGGTACCTACGCATTAATTTAATTTTCATAAATATAGAATTCACGAAATTATACATCTATATAAATTTACTGCTCACACACTTAATTTATATTTTTAAATTAGAAAATTTATACAATTTTACTGTGGTTCAATGTTTACAACTTCTGCAAAACTGTTAGATTGCGTCACCGAATTCATTTGTTTGCAAATTCTAAAAATACTAAAAAAATCTATAAAAGTATCAGCACATGAAGTTTAAAAACCTAATTGCCAATATCTACTAGGTAAAAGATTAATATACAATGAGAACGGAAAGCTGTAAGCCCTTAAATCCTTAAAATAAATGGTAGCTCGAAAGTAATTTTTTATTCATATTTTAACCCCCGATCGAATGGGATAGATAAATTTTCTGATATAAGCAAAATTTCGAATTAGGTTTCGGTACACTTCCTGTTACTTTCTAATACATCTCCATGTCATCCAAAGCGAAAAAAAAAAGATTTTTGTTAAGGATTTACAGATACGAAACTACCTTCCATTAGTGTGAGATGATTATTGAGGTCAAATTCTCATTAAATCCTGTATGTATTTCAGTGCGGGAGTTATTATTAGCACAAATGTTTTGAATTAGCAATGTCTACTATATGCATGTTTCATTTTATCCACAAAAATACATCCAAGAAAAATGTATCAATATTTAAATTTGTTCCAAGCCTAAAGATATGACGCAGTCAACAAAATAAACTACTAGAACATTTGTGCATTTCAAATCAAAATTTATTTGTTGGATAAATCTCTCGACGTACCAGTTTTCTTGCTTCTATAGTTGTTTAATTATTATAGGTCCACAAATTTTAATTTTTTGTTACATTTAAATATCGCTATTATGTTTGGAAAGATTTTAATGTACCTACCCCTAATTTGTTTTCCGAACGAATCTATGTTTTTAGATTATGTATGGTACTCTCAAAGAACTACAGTCACAGAGTCAAGATTTTTAAATTTTCTCATGATCCAATAATTTTAAGATAATTAAAGGGCTTAGCAGAAATAAAACCTTAAGTGTGGCGTAATTCATAAATCTACATGGGAAATCACAATACTGCACTGCAGTAAT
This sequence comes from Cantharis rustica, assembly GCA_911387805.1. Lineage (NCBI taxonomy): Eukaryota > Metazoa > Arthropoda > Insecta > Coleoptera > Cantharidae > Cantharis > Cantharis rustica. The sequence goes on from OU426883.1 coordinate 25,456,311, forward strand.
GTGAAAGTCCCAGACTGATCTACAGTGCCGGATTAGATATTCAAATGTTCGCTCGGCGAACAACATTAATAATTCTTATACAAGCTAGAAAAGCTCTATCAATAAAACTTTGGTATCTCCTACACACGCCAAGCCCATTCTCCAAAAAATCCTGTATGCAAAAAAGGTTTTCTAATCTTCTGTAAACCCCGCACGCACAGGTCTCGATCCAAATTTTCAAATCAGACCGACCATAACTTACGCCGCACCCGTGTGGGGGATGGCACCCCGAACCCACATAAAGAAAATCCAAGTAGTTTAAAATAAATGCATTCGCCACGCATTCTCCAGCTCATACTACCTCACCAATCGAAGACTCCACGCCGATGCCAAAATGGAGACCATCGACGTCCACATCAAAAGTCAGGGAGAAAAATTGTATAAGACCGCGAGTTTCTCGGACAACCCTCTCATCTAGCAGCTAAGACAATATCAACCCGGCCACAACCTAGGACACAGCAGGCTAAAGAACATCCTCATCCGCCCGTCAGCCGGGGTGTAAGTAATCCTAATCTCTTTGCATGTTTGTTTTAGGTTCCCACCAAGCACCAGGTTCATCAAACACCCGGCTGCCAAGAAACCACGCAAAGACGCCCGGAATTACACCAAATCGCTTGCCCCGCCCCATCGATACCAAGGAACCAAGTTCATCAAATACTCTGCACCTCAAACCACGGACCGCAGACGCACATCACACCACCGCCCTTCTGGCCACATAACCACTTCCCCAGGAAAGTGGAAAAGAAACACCTAGGACCCCGCAAATCACGGAAAATTATCCCCATGGACCAAAAACCTAGCCTGATCAAGCTTAACGCTTAAAATGAAGAATCACACCTCAGTAAATCCCAACGCCCGCCGCCCACATCAGATGAAGGAGATTACGGATCACCGTGGAACTTCATCGTTCATCGTCGTACTCCCCGAATATATGGTGGGGAGGGCTAGGTGGAAAGCCCGTCTGCAGACGGGTAGATAGACGGTGGATCTTTTTTTTAGCGGTTTTAATTAAAAAATTCATAACGCTAACCTAAGATTGATCGGTTTTGAAGTTTTCTTTTTTACTTTGATTTTGAAATAATTTCGGTTTCCTTTATTATATTTTATTTTGAACGGATCAAAAATTATTATTTGATAATTCTGTTATAATAAATATATGTTCAATTTCCGATTATGAATAATTCCGGTTTTCTTTATTTATAGTAAAATTAAAACGAATAAAAAATTATGATTAGATAATTCTGTTGTTAACCACGCCCCTCCATGCGCCCCTCCAAAAATGTTACCAAAATATTGACACGCTGTAGCAGGAGTGAGCTGGGATTTTATATATTAGGATAAAATTGTTTTTATTTTTTACGTAATTTTTGAAACAGATCTGTCTAAAATACAAAATTTAATAAATAAAATTTGTCCAACTGGCAGTATGTTATCATTTCGCAATTAATTGTATAAATAACTATTTTATCTGTAACTTCCATTGCAAATTGAAGCAAATGAAATAAAATAATTTTAAGAATATTTTTAGTTTCAAAGAAGCGTAGAATACTTAAAACTTAATATAGTATTAATAGCCAAATGAAAGGTTAGCATGTATTAAAAATAAATTGATCATTTTCATAATTTGCATTTAATGCCGTAAATAAGAAAAAATATAAAGTTGTTGTCAATTTTAATATTGAAAGTGATTCATTACCGCAACTTAACACCTGAGTATTTTGAATAAGTTATAAACGTTTAGAAGAACTAGTTTATGAAACAATATCAATTAGTCAATTTCAATCAGATATATGACAATAAGTCTGAGAATGATTACATTTGATATTTCATCATCACCATAATCTATCATAGTCTAAACATATTCACCATTTAATTTATACTTAATGTACTACTAATACAAAAAATTGTTTGAAAATCTGCATCATCGACTGAATTATTTCTGCTTCTTTCGAAGCAGGAATTAAGTTCTAAATATCACCAAAATTTTTCTTTTTTTTTTGTTATTGACATAGATTACCGTATTATGCATCAAATAAATAATTTCAAATGTAAAAACTTGAAATTTTTTAATATTCAGAAAATAAAACATTTCAGTCTTTCAATGAGAATAATGATTGCATGTATAAATAATGTTCTATTACACAATTTGAGTTTTTGAACAAATAAAATACCCAATAATTCGGTTATATATTATAAAAATATAAACAAAATTTTTAAAAAAATGGGATTTGAACAGGCATCTCTTACCACTATGTTATTACATACTGCTGACCGAATTACTGTGATTAACTTTCCCAGTAAGTATTCAAAATAATCTGAAAAAAGTAATTTTGAAGAAATTAAAATAATTATTATCGATATTGGTATGGGATTTGTATATTTTAATTTAAAGATTTATTGTATGCTAACCTTTGAAAAGTTATTATTAAAAAATTTAAACAATGGAAAAGTAGTGCGTTAGTCAAATCAGGTTTTCTGATTTATTAACATTAAATATGACAATAGTAAAATTAAATTCCTACTCTAAACACAGGGTACTGTTGACAATAGCAATTAAATTTCCAAATGTTTATTCTTTATTTCAACATTAAATTACATCAAAGCTATATTGATTATATACCTGTCGTTGAAAATGCTAATCAGAAAAATATGGTAGTACTAATGCTACTTTTGACCATTTTTTATTTACTAATTAAAAATTATCGACCTACTTATTTTATTAAAATTCTGTAAAACCGAAAGTAATTGAATCGTCGAGCTCTACAATTTACGTCGAGAAAATGTTAAGTATTTCAACGATATCCAAGATGTAATTCAAAAAAGTTTAACTTAAACACAAAGCTAAACCCATAAAGAGTTTCAAAATATTTTAATAATCTTGTACGTTTTAATTAATTCCAAAAGTCATTTTTATTTTTATTACAATATAATTTTCATCAAAGTTGAAGAAAGTATTTCGAATGTTTTACTTTACTTTCAAGTTAAAATAATTCTTTCTTTAACACAAAAGAGCGCTTTCTCATACCTATAACATAAACTTAATAAATTTACGTTTAACAAATCATAAATCAAATTTTTACATTTTTAAACAAATCGTAATTTCATTTTATAATGCATTTTGTTAATTTGAGGTTTTCATAATGTGCAGTGACATAATGAAAATTGTACAATATATATTAATTTTCATTGGTTAGCCATAAATGCTCGTAATAGTTTAGCGGTTACAACATTTAAAGTGGTAGTATCTCACTAACAATGCAATAAGTTTAATTATTGCTAGAAGAAAATTAGAAATTAAATGTAGACGGTTTGACAAAAACAAGGATCGACATTACTCTAACGCAGCGGTTCCCAATTAGTTTTGGTCGCGGAACCCTTAAAAAGTTACCCCCCCGTGACCAAGTAAATACAAGTATAACGATTATTTATTATAGAATTACAAATTATTACAATTATTATTAGTGAGAAGTATGACATTTTGTTTTCTTTTAATAAATTCTTTTAATATTTGGTTTGATTTCTGGGTTACTGGCAGAAATCCTCACCCACGATTTCAACTTTTTTCTATTGACCATTGGAAAAAAGACAATTTTCTGAGTATATTAACACAAAAATTTTTTAGGATTATGCAATAGTTGTTGAAATATTGGCATTTTAAAATTACGAAAAGCAGGAAGATGTAATATGATATACCCCGATGCGTGACGGTAACTAGCACGTTCGAGTCCTTGCTCTTCATTTTGTTGACAGTACGCGTGCTTTGATAATACCCTTAATGTTGTTGTATTATTGGCGAGTTCTGTCATTCTTCAGGGATATTTTTAATTTTTTTTACCTTACTCAACAACAGCTAATCACATCATGCAGCCGTGTTAAAAGGTGTATCTAAAATACATGTAAAATTTACATTTTTAATTCGATTTTTTTTTTAAACTTTTGCATTATCCTACAAAATTTTTGTTCTAGTATGCTTAGAAAAGTGCCCTTTTACCTATTTTCGTAAGTAAGTCGCGTCTAGGTAACGTAACTAACTGCGTCAAGTCGATTTCGATACTTTGTTTTTGTTCCTGAATATAATGAGAATCCAGTCTCACACTTGTATGTGCTCACAAATGGTAGCAAAATACGGTTTGCACGTTTGGACAACTCCGGATATTCCTCGCGCAGTTCATTCCAAAATACGCCAAGCGGAACCTCTTTAAATTTACTTTCCAATTGGAAATGGCACCTAATTTCAATTGGATTTGGGAACCGCTGCGCTAACCAGATGTGCTCCCTAGTTACGATACCAAGTTCCGCCAAAACCTCTACTTAGTCTTCCATTTTTTACCACTGTAGTGCCAACTTGACATGGTACATCCCTTCCAAAGTTCTAAGCAATGCAAGTTTAAGTAGAGAGGTCTATGCAGAACTTTGGTTTATTTTCAAAGTCAATCGATTTAGTTCGACTTAGGCTCGAGTTACCTACAGAAGCCACAACCTCTCAAACTCCACCGTCAACTGCCAACATGAGATGAAGGAGATATGGGGACCACTCCGGCACTCTACCACATTATTGAATATTTAAGATTTCAGAACTTGGTATCGTAATTATCAACGATCAAACTTGATCAAACGATCAAGACTCAAAACTTGAAGCTAATATTTTGCAGAAATAATTCTGTAACAAGTTCCAAAAAATAAGAGATAATAACGAATTTTTTTTATAGATATATGTATCTTCAATTAGGCAAAATAAAACAAAACAACCATAGAAGGCAAAAAGCAGCTCAATAAATGATATACATTACATACTAGCATAGCCTTACCTTATAACGTATCGTTGATCCAATTGAAAAAGACAAGATCAAGATGAAGAAAATGCAAGACAATACCCGTATTTAAATTAAATATGCAATTTTGAACATCTGTTTCTGGAGGTGAAAGCCGCCACAGTGTTTAGAACCCACATACACCGCAAACATCTGAGCTACCGGCCGGCATTTTGGTAACCAAAGGATTGTCAAGTTTTCGGACACATGGGATGTGAGGAGTTAACGAAAACTCACCAAAACTCACTCACACAAAATGGGCAACAAAGTAATATAATTTATATGTTCCAATTCATAACAGTACATTGTTTATAAATTTTAATTTTAAGAAGATTTTATATAAAAACGATATTTTGACATAAAATTCGTAGTTTTTAAAATAGAAAAATAAATGATCCGTCGGTCCATTTTTGAGACAACTTATTTCTTGCAAAATATAGCAAAAAAAATGTGTGCTTGGTATACATATAATTTTCTCTCAAAATAATTATAATTTTAAATACATATATCACTAAGGAGCTAACAGGATTCAAACCAATGACTACATACTTTCTAGTCGATTACATTACAACATAGTACATTTATGTATACTATGTTAATTTCTAGTCACTGGTTTAAAATGTTTTCATTTATTTCAAATAAATTCCTATTCAAAATTAGTCTAAATAAAATTTTGTAGTCACTGAACCAGAAGCTAAAAAGTTTAGCCCAAGTGGATTCTGTAGAAAATGACTCCCACCAATGTAAAAATATGATGTGAATAATTTTTCCAAGAAAATATATGTATATTATATTTATGGTTGACTTTAGTTATTATTATTGTGGTTAGTTGATTTCAAAATGAAATCTGGAATGGATAAAGTTATGTCCGGGATTTAAGTTTGTAAAGCAGGTAGAGGAGCAAAGGAGAAGCTTAACTCCCCCGCACGTGCATGCCACATGTGCACAACTACAGAGTATTAATCGGTCCCTATGCGTATATCCAAAGTCTACTCTAGTAGTTTTAAATTAAAAATTTACATTTACGTGTTTTTTTTTTAAACAAAATTAAATCATTCATTAACTTATACTTTACTACCAGTTTATAGTTAAACCACAGTAAATTTAACAAAATATCTTAACTTTACTGTGTTATTTTTTATTACAACAATATCATAAATTCATATAATATGTACGAACCATATGTGAGTACATCAGCGAACAAAAATTATTAATAAATCAAAAAAAAAAAATTATCGTGTAGCTTTTAAATTGGGTAAGAAATTTAAATTTATGGTTACAATAGCGAAAGACATTTATCAAAGCACTGAAGATAAAAATCAAAATACAACAATTTGACAACTCTTTAAAACTCAATTATGTAAGAAATTGGAAAAAATTCAAGTCGAAATTTTTATTGGCATGGCTTTTATGTTCTTCTGGCGTGTGTAAAATATTTTTGAAAAGACAACTTCAGCTTTGACCTGGGTCAGTCTTTCCCACCCTAAAACCATAAAATTATGACTAAACCATAAAAGTAAGTAAAACACATTTAACTTAACAATTTTAGAAAAAATTAATGGCACTTGAAATATGTCACATATTTTTTTCAAAAGTTAAATAAGAAACTAACTTTCTAACTTTCAAAAGACATAAAGCAAAACTTAAGTCAATCAAGTTTGCACTTCCGTTTAATAAATTTTACAACAAAAATAATGAATTTCTATGATGGATTGATTTAAATTTATTTTCATACAAAAGACAGATCTGGGACTCGAACTCACACTGCCTAGTTTGTAAATAATAATCGTCTGAGCTAAATCGATCTAAAGTTTCAATTAAACTGATAACGTTTCTAATATAAAATTTAATTATAAAAATTAAATTGACGTTTACTAAACGAAAAATGTGACAATTTTAATTAGTGTGTGCTAGCAATTTTAACCAAATATGGTTTTATTGTTACAAGAACCTCACATTTCTTGATTTTTTTTTCTGATCAGAAATGATCCTCTGTCGTCGCAAACCAATATTTCCCATAACCTTTCCGCCTAGTCTTAAATTACCCGATGAGATACTTTTTAGAAAAGTTTCAAGATCCGTTGATTCTTGGTAGTGGGTTTTAAAAACATAATGTCAAAAATTAGATAGAGAATTTAAAAAGTTATGTAATATGTATTGCTGTGATAATTATTTATAATAATTGGTGGATATTAACAAGATCAATATTTTAGAACTAAAATATTTTTAAGTTTTCACAAATAAAATACAATGTAAGTATAATTTTGTATAAGTATAATATAGTGTATTTTATTTATAGCAAGAAATATTATTTGAATAATTCACAATTCACAACAAAAACAACTTTAGTTTATAACTCAGAAATTAGTTTTCACAATTGTTTTTCTCAAATAAGCCATCGAAAATGTGTCATCCATTTATCTATATCTCTTCTAGTTATACTGAATTCCCTTATACAAACAGTAAAATTTGCCAACCCTGTAGGCACGATAACCTAAGAAGAATTCAATAATACTATACAATTTTAAATAAATAAAATACATCGGATGAACTTCTGTGGGAAATGTTAACATTTCCATTTCGGTCAATAATTTTTAAATATTAATTTCATTTATATTTTGATTCATCGTTAAAACTAGATTTCATCAGGCGAATATGAAAAGCTTGCCAACAAAAGAAAAGTAAGAAAGGGTAAGATTTGGTTCCTAAACCAATTCTTCCTTTCAAAATGAACAGTCGCTGCTAGGTAGACCTAATTGGCATGCAATCTCATGCTGATCAAAAATTTAAGTTTAACAAGAGATCTGGAGAGGTTAGATAACCAGAGTCAGGGTTGTGTTGAAAAATCCAACCAAGACACAGAAAAATATCTTCGTGAATGAATACAATGCCGTTAATTGGTAAAATTAAAATTCATTCATAAATCAAACAATCTCTCTACAAAGCCATATTTGGAATTGAACCAAGAGTAGGTATGATAACAACAACAACATTGCCATCTAATATTTTTACAATGAATTTAGAATGGAACGAAGGTGAAAAAGAAGTAAAGGAAGAAGATGAGACGCTGCTTGTTGATACATCGTCAAACAATTTTTCAGACAGAAAAAAGCAGGCCAAAAGAATGAAAAATATTTTAGATGCAACCCATTCTGTGATTGAGATTGATTGATTTAATAATATTCTGACGAAGACGTTTACCAACGTCGAAAGCTCAATAAAAACATTATTATAAAACGTTTAATTAACTTGTTTATTCGAAGATTATTTAATGAAAAAGTATTAGTATAATTTATATAATTAATTAATATTTCTTTCAGATCTGAATGCGGTGTATCTGCTGAAGTTTTTCTGACTTGAGATCAAGTGCCATATGAGGAAATTTATCTGAGGGCTGCAGCGAAAACAGCTGCCTTAAAAATTATTTAAAATTAATATGACATTTAATGTATCACGATTAATGGTTTTTTAGCAAAATATTAAATTTATAAAGTTTTTTGATTTCGAATTTTACTGTAAGTATTATCGAAGTTTTGTAAGGTTGTCAAAAGTGTGATAAAAATAATAAAGTAGTTGATAATTTTGAGTTATTTTTATAGGCTATGGTTTCCATATAAAAATTGACTTGTGTATAAACATACGGCATATGGATATATAAAGGCATATGTTATATTTCAAGTGGTCTTCGATTCCTTAGTAGACACTCCTAATTTTAATATCTCGGAGGTCCGGACTATATATTCATGGTTGACCTAAACAGTAATCGCCCGGTATGGGGGCTCATTCAAAATTAATTTCATTTCATCTTAAAGAGATATTATATCCATTAGAAAAGCTAAAACTGTTATCTTTATTGTTAGTTTTTGCTTCCCACGTAATATTTATTTGAAATTAATAATACTACTCATACAAATTTTATTACTGACCGAGTAACTATAAAAAATGTCACGGTTAAGTTATCGATTTTTTAAATGTTGAAGGGTGTCATTTTACACCCGTAACTTTACACCTTTTGAATGGATCCGAAACCCAAATCTGACATAAATGTCGCTTCCTTTAGCCGATTCCCTTTACATGTCTAAACCCAAAAGAAACGAAACGAAGTTGATTTACAAAAGAATTAATAAATTTTAAGAGGTTATGCCGAATTTTATTATTCGTTTTAAAAAAAACTTAGTGATAACCTGATATAGTTAAGCTAAAATTGACTTAAGCGCGCGGTCGTTAAAATTTCTTAAGACGGTCCTTGAGTTAACTTGCTTTGGTGTCACCGGATATCATATTTAACAGGCAATTCAAAGTTAAACCTTATCAACATGCAGCACAGCAAATGTCTATTTAGTATTCCAACAATGGACATCTAAGTTGCTACTTGCAACCAAACTACACTCACAAACAATAAACATTAATATAAAAATTATCTATTTGAATGCTAATGGTTTCTTTCGCTACATCCATCGCAGACGTTTCTTGATTATGAAGTAACTAAAGAGAAGAAATTATTTAATTATTTAATCGCAACAAAAATATGCCTTTTATTTGCTTTGTCGAGTTAAAATTTAATTTTAACCAAATCCCCCCGAACTTGATATACTTTTGCACAATGCATTTCGGAACGTCAATCTCATCTTCAGATATAATTTGAATTTAAAACTTTAAATAAAGTTAGTTTACTAAATTGTTTAGATTAATTTAATTTTTGCCAAGGCACTCGGCGAAACATTGTTTATGCCCTAACAAATTGAAAATTAAGTAAATTCTTTGACGACACCAATATCTTGAGGTAATTTATTTTAATCGAATAGTTAATTTACATTGTAACTTACCAATTAAAATTTCCACCAATTAAAATGAGCAAACTTCACGTTTTTATTTGGAAAATACACCACTGCACTTGGTCACTTTTCTATTTTAAGTTTTTCATTATCGTTCAAGTTACATGTTTAATTATTATGCGCACCAAAATTTTGTGTGTATCAAAATTTAATACTGAAAAGTAATTTTTACTTGAATATTTAAAAAACAAACATAAAGTTAACATCGAGTTGAGAAGATGGTACACTTGAAGACGTCGGAAAAAACGACGACTAGAACACTATTGCGTCTGGCGTAGGCAGACGTTCTTAGCTTAGCCAATTCTATTTCTACTGCGGTTCACGGACTCAAGAAGTTAGCTACACTACGACCAGTAGCGTATAAATAAACAAATCCTTACTACAAACTGGAGACCCACCAGCCTAATCCTCCTAACATGTTCTACCCAACTTACAACCCCACCCCACTCCAAAAGCATTGTGATAATAACAAAAATTTATTAAAACACAAAAAAACATCATTTTTTGAACCTTATCCAAAACTAGTTAGGTAACAAAACACTTATTTTTTTGTTTATTTTAAAACACCGACATTGGATATTTTTACTAATATATAAAATTACATTTATAATTAGATTGACATTCTACTTTTATATTCTAATATTCAAAAATTAAAATATATCTTTTGATTCCACTTTCCGGTTTACTATAAGTACTTATTTTATATTACACATTATATCAAGGTACAATATTTGAAAATGTTGTAGTTTTGCTTAAAAAATTTTGTATATTTAAAATTTTAAATTGTTTATTTTGGTGGCGATGTTGGTAACAAAAAAGAAAATCATGCCTTTGGTCAAAGATGACCACTGCATTTTTGTAAAAAAGTTTTTTAACTTTGAGATAACAAATTGATTTTTTTTTGATAGTGGTTTATTTAAATTTGAAAGTGAGTGAGAAGATAAAATTTTGATAGAGTGTGATGTTTGATTAAATTGGAAATATAAAAGATATTTTATTACATCACAATATATGCATGCTTTTTGGAAAATGTATTTTCTGGTAATTTCAATGCTTTCCGTATTATAACTCCTATCAAATTAATATTTCTCAATGCAAGATAAAGTTAAGTAAAATTTTCACAAATAAAATACACTATACGCATAAATTTTACACTTGATTAGTGAATTTTATTTGTGAATTTTAGTTCTAAAACGCTTCTTCTTCTTCTTCTTCTTAATCTAGGACTACGTCCTGTTTTTTTAACCATGTGATATACCAAATTTACACTTCGCATTCACGGTTTTTTGAGCATCATCAATGCATTTTTTGTAATTCAAAAATATCGATATTATTATACATATAATAAGTAGGTAATGAAGGTAAAATGTTTTTTCCGAATAAAAATCATTAATCTAAGCTGTTTTCCAATAATGAAGATAATGAAATTAAAACTCAAAAATACTCTTGCTTCATTTTTGTATATTATTTTTACCTTGCTATAGTCAACATAAATAAAAAATTATCAAAAGACCCACTGTTTAAAAATATACCCTTTAAAAATTATAAAATATAATTGATTGCTTTCAAACAATATATTCTAAAACTGTTTTGCTGCGAAGAAGAACAAATAGTTTCACTAAAAAGAAAAGAAAGAATCGACTACTTTCAGATAGTTGAAGTGAAAAATAAATTGTTCAAAAGTTAAATCCGGTTGCCCCGCACCCCCGAAGACTTGATATACCGATTTTTAAACAACTTTATGCTGAATTCCAGCAATTTTTTGGATTCATAAAGTAGACAAAAAATTATTATTGTTTCTATTTAATTAAACAACTTGGGAATTTTATTTAGTGAAAAAATAAAGAAAAAGCATAAGCATCAGGAAATTGCCCAAGACATTGAATTGTATATGGCTTATAAAGTATCGTTTTATTACATTCGATGAATCCATAAAATATTTATTAATGGTTGTCAATTGGACGTTTAATAATTACAATAACAAGCATAATTTAATTTAAGCTTTCATGAAGTACATATATAATATACTTAATACGGTTCATAAATGTCGAGGAAGTACATTTTTAATTAATTAAAAACTTGGTTCAACCATACATACATTAATATTGCATACAATTATATTGGATTTATTATTTATTTTTGTTAGTCTGCTAAATTGTGACTTTTTGAAAGTTAAACACAAAAATAGATTTGTACAACTATATAATCTTTATCGTCAACGGTACCAATAATTAACCCAAATTCAGAAAAAAAATAAAATTTTAAAATTCTAACTTTATTATTTAAGGTGATTAGAACTCTTATAAAAATTACCGATTAAAGAATGCACTTATTGCTTTTTTATCTAAATTGTATTAACAAAACCAGATCCATTTAAATTCTTCTAAAAAATGTAAATAAATTTGATAACAAGAATAAAAAAGGTTCAATTTAAAAATTACAAAATTCTTTTTAAATATTTAATTCGACACCATTTTGTAGTCACAGTAATTTAATTAGGTATCTCTATTCTCTACAAGTTAGATTACAATGCCCGAATAATAATTTTTTCAGTTGAAAAAATTCTGAAAATTTTAAATATTATTTTTTTGTATTTATATTACTTAAAAGGCCGCATTATATAATTTAATTAAATCAAATGGTTTCGGTTGTGTAATCTTTCAAAGCTATAACAGAGGTAGCGCTCTCAGCTCAGGATATAAATGCAGATAGTCTAACAAGGGAATTATATGACCTCCGCATTTTTGTAATTTTTGCCACTTATTTTACTGAAAGTTTAGCCCTTCAATAAGAACTCCTCAAAGCAGTAGGGTCAGATGGTCAGAAATTTTCGAGAAAATCGACTTGGAAATATTGTCCAGGAAGTTTGAAGACACGATGTGAAATAATTAGCAAATAGTTTTGTAGCAAAGGTACGAACGAGTTGGACTAGGAATCAGTGGCTCCACGGTTCTATTCCCACCTTCGCTAGTTTTTTTTTTTTAATTTTTCTTTCTCTAGTGCGTATTATTTTCCTTAAGTAAATGCTCGTAGTACACAAGAGCATCTTTCGTGCGTAATTTAGCGATTTCACTGCACAGACTATCTTCGACGGTGTCTTCAGCCCTCGTCGAAGGGTCAGTCAAATTAACGGATAAATATCAGACATGATAACTTTTCAGTAACTACGCCAGATAAAAACTAAACTGTTGAAAATGTATTTTAGGATAAAAATATGTAGTTTTAGGATATGTTGGTTTATTAACTTTTTATTGCCACATCATGTTTGCTATATCTACTAATCGTAAAATAAATAAATTAAATCAGATGATAAATTATAAATAAATATTAGGTAAATTATTTCCACCAGATGATATGTGCGATAACATATTATGAAACTATTCCTGCTGAATAATAATAATTAAAACATTCGATTTTATTATATTTGTTAAAAAAAATTAATAAATTAAATGTTGACACATTTTAGTCTACAAGCATAAATTTAATCAATTTTATAATAATTAAATGACGTGAACACGCACTAGAGAAAAAAAATTAAGAAAAAAAACTAGCGAAGGTGGGAATAGAACCGTGGATCCACTGATTCCTAGTCCAACTCGTTCGTGCTAACTATTTGCTAATTGTTCCACTTCTTGTCTTCAAACTCATTCGACAATATTTCAAAGTCGATATTCTCGAAAATTTCTGGCCATCTGGCCCTATTGCTTTGAGGAGTTCTTATTGCAGGGCTAAACTTTCAGTACAATAAATGGCAAAAATTACAAAAATGCGGAGGTCATATAATTCCCTTGTGAAACATGGACTACATTAGTCCATATTGTGGATCTGGGAAAACTACATAATTCCTAAATTTTGGATATCTCGTTAAATTATCCTTTTGAGACTGATATCAAAAATTTGGTGGTTTTTATTGAAGCCTTGAAAACCAAAATCCGGCGCGTAATTGATGATATAGAGCCACAATTATGCAGAAATGTAATAGAAAATTTTGATACAAAAACCTACATCCGTATGCGTGGTCTTGGTAAACATTTGTCCGATATTATTTTTCATTTGTACTTAGTACATAAATACATTAATAAAAGAATACAAAATTCTCATCCAAAATGTGTGTTTTATTTAAAATTTAGAAACCTTGTCCTTGTTGACGGTTGGGATTAAAAATACCTATTTCTTGTCACCTAATAGCAGCTAACACTTATTAAAAATTATTGTTTTTTAAAACTTTAACAAAACAACAACCGACCCTTCCCCGAAAATTAAACGGACTTATGGCCCATTTCATAAAACTTTTAACAAACCGTTAAAATTAACGGCTTTAGTTAATAAATTAACAAAAAGTAAAAATAAAAGAATTGTGCACAACTTTTAGTTGCAAATTTAAAAATAAACTAATTATTTATTTAGTGTAATAAAATCTTTTAATATTATGTAAAATTAAAAATTTAATGAACAATTTACAACATTATCTTTATTTACTTGCTCAAGTGTATTTTTATCATGATTCAAATATTTGCGACGTTTTAATGGGATACCCAGATTTAATAATTTGATTTTGATTGTGTTAATAAATCTTTTTAAAATGAGAAAGTTTATTATTACTAAGGAAATTATAATTTCTTTAAAAATATACAGATTTGAAGATGAATTTCTTAAAACAATTTTATTATAGTTAATTATTGTGAATATTGCCAGTGAAATTTTCACTGAAATGAAATTTACTCAATTTATTTATATTTATTAATAGTATAATAAATTTTAAAACCAATATCTTCTACAAATATTGTATCAGCCATTTATGTATAAAGTATAAATTTTCTGGAAAACTGCACAGAACGAAAAATCTTGTAACTAAGTAAAAGCTTTTATATTTTATAGCTGTTTGCTCATTGTAATCTGATTTTGTAGCTTCATGCTTCAATACTGAAGAATGAATTATGAAAAGGTTCCGAAGCTATTGAAGAAAAATTGCTCCCGTATTTATTTGTAATCATCAGATTCCAAATCAGTCAGAAATTAGTTTTGATACTTTGATATAATTAAAAAATTAAGTTAATTTGACTTATTTTTGCGCATTCGAGGCAAATTTAATTTGTTAATATACAGTCTGACAAGCAATTTATACTTCGAAGTGCTAACTTCTGAACACCTCTGTTCAAGTAGTAATTCACAATTCTATTTACGCCCGAGTTAATGAAACTATATATATATAGATATATAAAGATTCATAACATAACAGCAGATATAATAGCAAAGTGAAGTTTACACATTTTTGCATGTATACATAAGTACTAAAAATTAATAAAAAAAAAACTAAAAGCTACAAATTTGTAAAAGTACTTACTTTTGTTTCTAGTATATTGATGTATGCACGTACATTTGCAAACAATATAAAAAAATTTAAATATAGAGTATTTTATCAAGTATTCTGTTTTAATTATTTTTATTATATTATTTCTCACGTAAAAATTCCCTTATTTCAAGAGGATAAATTTTTATTAATATATTTTTCTCACTGATCCCGTTCTATTTTACCTACATTATTGCGTCAAAAAATTAATTTCTATCAACTTAAGTATCTGCATACTACTTGCAAGTTGAACTTGATCACGACAGGAACATCTGCTCAAAACAGAAATAGTTGTAAAATCTTAAATAATTATAGAACGAATGTAATGACCAAGAGTTCTATATAACAATTATATGTTTCACTACTAACAAGATATAGGATTTTTGCAATAACTTTTTCGGGATCTACACAGTTCCCGCTTCAAATTATTATGATTATCTATTTTTCTTCTTTTTTATTAATACTTTATTTTAAATCTCACATACAATTATTGTGGAAAAAATATAGGATGGGAGATTTAGCTTCAGACATCCTATACTTTATATTGTGTTTTGTTTTTTTGCTATTATTATAATTTATATTTATTTTAGTATTTTTGTTATATTTTCTAATAATTTGATTCACCCATTTAAACTACGTTTTAAACGTATTGTATACTAAACAAATTATAACTTATTATTAACATGATTTAGACCTATTTTCACAAAAGAAAGAGCAAAACAGAAATTGGTTTTACGGATAACCGAAGAAGCTCAAAGCAAGTAAATGTAAATTATAGTTCAGCATACGTTAACAATTAAAAAACTAAAACTTTAAAAATTTTAATCAATATCATTGATAACCAATAACAATTTTCAGAAAAAGGAAAGTTGTAAATCTTGACTTAATGAGTTCTACCCATTAGCTAACTTGTAAGCCATTTTAATATTTGGATTGAAGTTAAGAGATGACATTTTTGCTAAAAGAATTTATTTAAGATATACGATATACAAAACAAACAAAAATCATAGAATAATAATAAAATAATAATAATAATAGAATAATAAAAATACTACTTTATAACTTCATGTATTGTATTGTAATTTATTATTAATTAAATTCCATCCAAGTAAAAAGCATCGTTTTGTAATAGGTTATCATTGAAAACTCCTGTAACAGGAGTGAAACATGCATTGCAAGCACTTTAAAAAATAAGTATTTTTGTAGTTCTTGATTGTAGAACTAAATATTAAGGTGAAAAAATACTTAAAACTCTTCTTACTTCTAAACCAACTATTCATAAAATGAGAAATAAAAAGAAATTACAATAGATTTACTAAATCATGGTCAGAATTGAAGTTAAATGATTGAAATTTTTGAAAAGGAGAAAGGTGAAAAGTTTTCATGATGATTTCTTTGCAGTAAGTATATTACCTCAAAATATTTCACTGATATAAAATGTTAAAAAATCTAAAGCAAGAAAAAAGAAAACGGTGTTAAATATCAAAAATTTTCATTGGTTCTTTATTTAAAAATTGATAATTGAAAAAAAAATTTTAAAATCATGATTATATATTATATTATAATTATATTTTGTTATATCTTTAAAGAATGCCTGATAAATATTTTTGTTATGTATTTAAAAAATGCTTACTTATTAATTTCAAAAATAAATTACGCAATATTTTATGCGGTATGAATTTTGAAGTTATTTTATTAAGTTTCGATGTTTAATACATAGATAAAAATATATTTGTATTTGTGGAACAATATAAGCCGCTCAAGATGAAAAAAGTAAAAAGATCAACAAAAATAAAATGTTCTAAAGGTTAGTGAAATATGGCTACCGGAAACGTCGCACGCGTTTATGGTATATTACTACATGTAGAGACGCAGGTGCTTCCTGTTGTACTACCCGTAAGCTGTTGTCGACTGCTTCTTATTAGCGATTCACGAAAATTTGAGCGGTGTCGGTTCTAATAATAGAAAATTTGAAGACATTATACTATACCTATGTAGTCACCAAAGCTCATTATTTTTTTTGTAACTTTAGCCAAATGATACTCCGAGCAACCCGGACCACATGTTTAACGTATTACAAACTGGAAGTGTCTTTTATCAAACAATACATATACGTTTACAAACGGAAACATATAATTTATTGATCAGCTAAAAAATCATTCAAACATAAATTTACTTTTATCTAATTTATATCTTCCTCATACGGACGAACAGGCCTGCGGGGGCACCCAAATAATAATTCTTCCTTCGTCTACTTACATATACGTACATACATTTATACTGTACAATTTAAAAATTCCTTCAATAAAATTACCTTTTTTAGATATTTTACGAAATCGACCTCAAATTTTAGTTTTACAGAAAAGAACCATTTTTACTTTTCAAAGATAAAAATTTGTAAAATTATAGATTTAAGATGTTTCTTTTAGACACAATAAGTAGTAAACCATATTTTAAAAATTTCTAATATTTCACAAATTCTGGGAAATTATATTTCAGGTGAGTTATTGCACTAAATACGAAGGTAAAATTAGATATTAAAACTTCACGTACATAAATAAGTTATTTAAAATAACTAACTCATTTATTTTGCAAATTTTTGCTTTATTTAAGAAAATTACTAATGGCAGATTACCAGGAGGCGGATGGGCTAATCAGGAAATCAAAACTTTTCCGGTGAGCTGCTGTTGCTGAATCTATCCGCGAGTCAACAAAAAAATTTCTTGTTCAAAATAATTAAAAAAGAATACAAACATTTTTAATAGAATAAAATAATATTGAACAAAAACATAAAAAAATTATCAAATTTAGCAATAGGAACAAACTATCGCTGTAAGAGCTTATAAAAAAAATCGATTTTTATTATTTACTTAAACTGTTAGTTAATTTTTATACAGTGGAGGAAATAAAACTAGTATTACCCATGTTTTTTAAAAAAATTTCAAGCCGTTATCATTTTACAAACTCACAGGTTTTCTATAGGGTTTACATCAGGACTGTAAGCTGGTCACTTCAACAGTTAATATTTCTTGATCTAAATCTTATCCCTAGTGATGATCGACCGTCACCAAAACACCATTTTAGCTGTATGTATATCAGTATACATAGGTGTAATGGGGTAATTAAACCCCCCCTCACCGCTAAAGACCTCAATTAGTCCTTCTAGAACTGCGGTTTGGATTCGTGCTTGCATACACTCGATTAGCTGAATCTGCTTACCCCACCAGTTAAAAAATGGTTTTCAAATTCTTGATTAAGTTTAGCAGATTATCTATATTTATTAGCTATTTATCTGATCTTTTTGATTTATTTATTTAAATAAATACTAAATACCTATATAAAGATATTATTTTATACTTAATAAAAACAAATTAAGTCACCTTCAATCAAAAGCCGCAGTAAGTGGTAGGCATATTTATCAAGATACAATAAAAATTATTTGATAAATGAATCCAAACTTATTGTTTGTTTTCTATTAGTTATGTTACTTACTTGTAATTATATTTATATATGGTTAGGTACACTCCGGATAATACACTTCAAATTTCTAAACGCACCCCAAGAGTGGGGTTTGCAAAGTCTTGCTTGCACAATTGTTACATATCATAATTTAATTGGAACAGCAAAAAACTTAAATTAAATAAAAATTCCAACTTCAAAAAGTTTTGCTGAAAGTTGGACCAAACGCCCGTTTAGCCAATTTATTTTGCACTAGTTTCACTTTCGGTACGTCAAAATATGGCTTTTACTGTAATTCCAAAGTGTGAGTTATAAATTGTTCTAATTTTTAGAAATATCTGTGAAGATGAATTTCAACCCCTTGACCTCTAAATTTGAAACTTTTATTGATTCTAAGATACAACAGAAATTGTGCATAAAATGGAAGCTGTAATTTATTTGTTTAGATTACTAAAACCATAAATCTAAAATAAATTTCCAAAATCGTTAGTCAAATTCCAATTTCTTACGGTTAATTATTATTGACATTTATTCTTTTTGTGCATTGTTACAAAATTTGGTAGTAATGCAAGAAAATTTCAAAAAATTTATTATATATACATTTATTTGCAATGTAAAGGGATTATAGTGTAAAATAAGCCCACAAAAGAGTAAAACTTACAAATAAATATTCGATTCGGGCAGTAATTTTTGATCTTCGAGTTTAGTTCAAACCATAAAATTCAACGTGAAGTAAACATAAAACAATTAATTCATAGCACTAAGATTTACTAATTTCATGGACTTACTTTAATTTATAACTACAACATAGAGCAAAACAGTAACTTGAAAAAAGGTCAATTTTTCACACATATAAATGATTGTACAAGACTTACACTTTAAAACATAACATATCACTTTAAAACACTGTCATTTTATTAACAATTAAATATATATAACAATAATATAATCAAATTGAGCCCTAAAAATTTTTCGCTTTCGTTTATGTATTTAAACTAATTTTATTTTAGGCAAGAGATGAATAACAATCTACTTTGGTTTTTTCTATAGTAATTACTGCTAAAATACTGACGTGAAAAAGAAAAATTGACTAGGAACTCAGAAAATATTGCAACTTAAGAAATTAATTTTTGAAGGAATGTTTTTACCTATAAGATTAAATTGGTTGTTAGCGAGGGGGTCTAGCTGGAAGTGGTGGTGGTAGTGCAGAACGTGCTGGTACCGGTGGTGGAGCTCTTTGTGGTAGAGGTGGTAAAGCAGGTTCAGCACGAGGAGGAGGCGGAGGAGGACCTTGAGGTTCGGGTCTGCTTACTATGTCTTCGTTTATTTCTTCGTATATTCCACTTTCGTCTTGCGATATATTAGATATCATATTTAGCGATTGAAGGGGTTCTCGAGATGGAATGCTTATTACTCCTGCCTATAAATAAAGGATATGACAATAAAATTATAATCCGAGTGATATCACTGCATTTTTCAGATTAAAAAAAAGTTGAGCAAAAGAAAGATAACTCTAAAGAGTATGACTCACGATAGTACATATTATATTACTGTGCAAAACAGAGCTGACTAGTCAGTCATATTGAAACCAAACTTCAATTCAAAGCAACGTATTTATTTTTATATTTCAACACTTTTCTAGTCCTAAAGGCTTAACTGTTACACATAACAGTACAATAAGAAGTTGGCTCAAAGATGGAGAATGTCAGCTATGACCTATAGTATTCCAACTATATATCTCTGGCTTACCATTAGTTAAAAAATGAAAATGAAAGAAAAAAATAATTTTTACATGATATAATATTTCAGGTTTTTTAATTTTTGTGAAATCCTTTCTTTTTGCAAAAAGCCATGCAATTTATTATTTCTTGTATTTTTAAATAAATAAAGCGCAATTATAAAACATTTTTAAGTAAAATAAATATAAAACTTACTTTAGGCGTGATTCTTTTTGGCGTAGAAGGTGATTTGCCACTACTAGGAGGAGGTGGTCTCGATGGAGGACCTGGTCGTGGTGGGACAATACTTTTATTCATATCGGGAATTCCTAAACCTATAAATAAATATTAGTCATGTTTTTAAACTTTAAATATTATTATGATTACAGTTATATTCTGGTTGAACAGCGGGGGTGTAAAGAGGAACTGTGTTACTGGAACATAATCCTATTTCTTCCTTCGCTTTTTCAACCCAGTTTGGTGTTTTTAATGATAAAATTAATTCGTAGTTTAAAACCTAAATAAACAGAAATACAAATTAGAAAATAAATAATTGAGCTTGTGAGCAAATTTACCCGAACAAATTTCTTAGCTGCAGCAATTAAAGCACACTGACCATCTCTAAATGTGACCCACATTGTGTCGGCTACGAATCTAACTAATACAACTTCGCCTATTTGTGCCAGTTCTTGTAAAAGAGCCATCATTAAATTGTCATCAAAAATTGAGTTTTCTTCATTGTCCACATTTCCATCATAATGCACTATAATGGTTCCATCTGGTGGTCCTAAATCAGCAATAACTTGATAAAATACCTGCTGTCTTAATTCAGGATTAACGGTGTGTGCTTCGATGTCAATAACAGCGCTGACTGGACGATGATCACTCTGCTTTAAGTCTGATCTTCCGTAATGTATCAATGAACCTGGCGACCAGTCATCCCCTCCACCACTTCCACCATCTAAAAATGAAGGGCGACGTCTCCATAAAATTCTATCGGTCCAAGCTGGTGCTCTACATTTTTCACTTGTATCATAATCATCACTAAACAAATCATATTTATAGGTAGGAGGAAATGTTATATCTCCTTCCAGAAAGTTTTTAAAAACATTGCCAGCCTCTTGTTGTTTCTAAAAATGAATAGATAGGAGAAATTACACAAAACACAGAAATTATTTACCCTGAGTTGATCATGCTGCAAAATCATATCCAAATCACCTTGCTTAATAAGTTCTTTCATTTCATCTTTATCCATATCAACACGATAGTTGAAATCACCACACCAAAATAAATATTCATGGGAATTCAAAGAGCGACCCTAAAATGAAAACTTTTAAATCGACTATATTTAGTAAAGTAAACTTATAGATACCATAGGAAAACAAATTTTTCTAGTAATTTCATTATAATCTGCATTGCGTTCGTTTACTTGAGACTGACCTGCAGCAAAATGTGCACATACAAAGCACAACGAAGTTGCATAGAAAACGCATCTAATAGCCGCCGCTCCCTTATTACCTAAAAATTTTAAATCAAACAAGTTTTTTCAAAAAAACAATAATAAATACCTGTGGCTCCGCCTAACCCAGTCTTAACAGAATCTATCGCAACATCTTTAATGTACGGTGCATGTTCGGGTCTAACAAATAAATACAAACAAACACCAACAAGTTGTTGATATGTAAGTAATACATAAGGTCTGTCACGAGACAAAACTTTCTGGAGTTCTTCCGCCCAGGCTTTAGCATTCTCTGTACTAGCTGCCATAATATTAGCAGCATTTAAATCAACTATTTCTTCAAACCCAACAGCAAAAATATCTATTGGAGTTGCCTTATCGTCATGCTGATGACTTAAATCAACTAAAGAACCAGAACCAACAATATGAGAATCGAGTAACCAATCGGCTAGAGACACATCTTTATACACCACACTACGAAAATGCTTCCCTCCGTTCACATTATAAGTTCCGACAGCAATTCGAACATTTAATGGAGCAGTATATTCGGGATAACGTCGACATAATTCTCTAAGAACGTATTGAGGAGCTAAAACAAAAATGTCAAGTAAAAATATTACAAGAAAAATTTTTGTGGTACCGTGCAGCGTATTGTAAGGTAACAGTGTACGTGCTCTATCGGCTAATTCAGTGTTTAAAGTCGAGCCAACCAACAAAATATCGATTGCTTCTTGTTTTGAATTATCCAAAAGATTATTTTGGATAGTCCTAGCTGCCGAACGAGCTCCATCCATCAACTAAAAGAACCATTATCATTTTCACAAATTATGGCATAACCAATCTCACCTTTGAACCTCCTTGTATAGCGCCTGTTCCAGCATAAATTTTACTAATCTCATTACCATTATTAATCCACATCTGCTTGAACACTTCTTCAAAACGAGATACCATTTGTTTTTTATCGGCTAACTGCAGCACTTGCAACTGTTTTGATAAGATCTGCAAAACCAAATTTAAAACAAACTAAATAAAATAAAATTTATTTTTTATTACCTCCAGACCTAAGAAGGTTTGCACACAGTTTGTTCTGTCTAGGCAGTCTAAACAATTTGTGCGAATAGTTCCCGTCTGTAAGCTATTGAAATAATTGATTAAAAATTTTATGTTCAATTTGTGCTGATTAAACTCACCTAAATACGTTTCCTGATTCAGCATGATAAAAACCAAATTCTTGTAATTGTTGATCCAACCTACTTTTCAATTTTGATAAATTAGCCTGATTCCCACCCCTACATTCTTGATGGTAATCATAAACTATGTGCGGGACGTCAGCATGATTAGATTCTTTGTGATGATTCTATAAACCAAAAGTTATTTTAAAATCTACAAAATCATTTTTCATAAATGTAAAGAAATAAGGCGGCATCATAAAACAATGTAAATACCCGTTCTCCTAAAATCAAAGAAATACTTAAATAAGCGACTGCCTCAGCTTATCACTTTCGCTGTTTTACTCTTGCCCAATTATAAATAAATATAAAAAATTAACTTTTATAAATGTTTTAAATAACAAACCTGAAAATCATGACTAAGAGTTGCTTCACCTTCTTTGCTACCAATAACGCTGGTTCCAAGAAGGTTCACTATCACTTGTTTACCGTATCGTTCCTTTATCATGGTCATATGTCGATCAAATGCAGATTTTGAAGCTTCATAACCCCGTGACATTTTGACTTTATGTGAACCGACCTACAAATAAATTTATAATCTAAAAATTGGATTAAAGAGAAAGTTACAATAGCATCTTCAGCAGAGGCAAATTCTTCATGTTAAAAATATACTAAAATCTGAATGGGTCAATGCTGATCAAGAGAGTTGAAAATAAAACACATAAAAATAATTTTCTACATTTCTCAGAGCCAATCTACCTCTGCTGTATGGACCGTAACTTATTTTTTAATTTGTATTTGTGACTTACCTGTACTCCAGGTTGTTCCCAAAATAATGGTACAGACCCTCTAGTTTGAAGGTAAGAAGTAGATTCGTTATCTAAAAATATGACTTGTTCGGTTTCTACAAAATTAGCTACATGTCCTTCATCGTTAGTTCCTCTTACGTTAAATCTAAAAGAATATGAACATTTATTACAATACTTGATAATAACAAAAAGAAAGGTACTCACCGTGTACCAGCTCTCTCGCAACTTAATCGTGACATAACTGCAGCCAATGCTTTACGATGACCAACATATACTGTACGAATTTCAATAGATCCACACATTGCACGAACCAACCAAGAACTACAATCGACATCAAATCTCACTAAATGCACATGAAGCATACGATTCCAAAAAAATCGATGATCAGTTTGTGAAGTCTTTTGTCGCCTTTGCGCACATAAAGTTAAATCTAAGGGGGTTCCGCCAGGTGATCCAGAATACCAAGAGAAGTAAAAAGTACCAGAATTAAGAAGCTTTCGAACCTCAATAATGCGTTCTTCATTTTGTTGGTAATGCAGTGGGACAAACTGAGTTTGTGTAATCCTAAAAATTTCAGAATCTCCTATTTTACCAATCGAAAAACATCCTGTTATCATAACCAAATATAATACATTCGAATCACCAACATTCAACTGTAGAATTCCCAAACAACCATACGCATCTAATATTTTTGTGTACGACTTTTTAACAGCTTCTGTTTCTTGAGATGCTACGTAAATTAATTCAAATATAAAATATAAAGTTACCATCAAAATTAATCCTTACATAAAACAGCTACTGCTTGAGATTCAAAAAGTAGAGTTTCTTCTTTGCCTCGATGTTCTAGTAAAATACTGTGAGGGCTAGATGGTTTAGATTTCTCCAGCACTCTAAAACCCTTGTACATTGCCATCTTAACCACTTTCTTGAGATTTACATTATTTTAACATAAACACATTTACAAATAATAAAACACCCCCAAAGACATTACTTTGACAACTGTTTGACAGTTGTTGACTTGACATCTACAAAATAACTACGTGTTGGATAGGCAACTCATTTAACATCAAACTTGAAAAAGCCATTCGTTTTAAGGGTGAGTTCGGTACGGAATAAATGTATTCTGAGCTTCTGTATAGTATTCATAAAGCATAAAGCAATATCTAAACAATATCAGTATTTAATTACATTGGTGCATCGGTAGACAATCAGTTGATAAATTTTACTGTATACAAACTTCAAATAAATTTGAAAATGGAAATATTTTAGGTAACCTAATTGGGAAAATTGGTTCTAAACATAAAAATAACCAAAACTAATCACAACACAAGTATGAGAAGAATTTTTAAGACTCATTTTATTTATGCATTTTTGGTAGTTAGATACACACTCATATAAACAATATGTTAACGAATTTTCACCTTGTTAAACCAGGAATACTTAGTATGAAGTAATTTTCTCAACATATTTTTATTTATGCTCTCCTAATGTTATCAAACACTCAAATAAATAATATTTTAAGAAATTTTTACCTTCTTCTATCAAGAACGCATGAGAAAGAAGAGATTTCTTCAACATCTTATTTTGTTCTCCTAATGTTCTCAAACACATAAATAAATAACATTTTAACGAATTTTCACTTTCTTGATGCTTAAGTGCTTCGACTATCAAGCAGAGATTCTTGGTTCGAGCCCGAGTAGAGCAAAAACTTTAATTTCTAGCTGTCCTCCCTCGGCGGGTAATGGCAAACCACCGAGGTAATCTGTCTTGAAAAACCCTTCATAAATTGAAGTGGTTAGCCAAAACTCATTGTGGGTTGTAGTGCTAGTTGTGTGTGTTGTGTACCAGGACCACATAAAAAAAAGAAGAATTTCTTAACGTCTACTTATTTATGTTCCCCTAATATTTTCAAACACATAAATAAATAATATTTTAACTAAGTTTTACCTTTTTGTATCAAGAACACACGCGGAAGATGAGATTTCCTCAACATATTTTTATTTATGCTCTCTTAATGTTCTCAAACACTTAAATAAGTAATATTTTAACAAATTTTTACCTTCTTGTACCAGGAACACATAATTATGAGAAGATTTCTTGAAAATCTTCTTAATTATGCCTTCCCACTACTTCATTATACTCAAATCAAAAATAATTTAACAAATTTTCATTTTTTTCGTACAAGGAAAACATAAATATGTCAAAATTTTTTGTGAATCTTGTTAATTATGCATTCCTACTGCTTAATAACATTCAAATAAATAATAATTTACGGAAATTTCACAAATTTCTTGTGCCAGGAACACATAAATACAAGAACATTTATTGAGAATCAGCTTATTTATGCATTCCTATTGCTGAAAACAATCACACAAGTAAAATTTAAACGAATTTTCATCTTTTTTCTACCAAGACCAGTTAAATATGAGAAACACATCAGTATGAAAAGATATTTTGAAAATCATTTAATTTATGCAATCCCAATGCCCAAATAACATTCAAATAAGTACAATAATTTAACGAGGGTTTACCTTCTTTTACCACAATAAAACAATACTAAAAAAATACAAAACATGAAATAAATTCACAAAGTTATCAAAAACAATAGCGTTTTAAATAAACTTAAACTTAAAAGATCAAGGCTGTTCTCTGGGAACTGCTATATCCGAACGCATGAAAAGGAATTCAGTTTTGTGCAAAGACGGCATTGCTTGACGTGTAGAATCTTTGTACTTAATGTTTTTAAAGTGTAAATGAGTGTAGAAAAATTAATAAGAATGATGGAGTTTGTCACCTGATATGTTTACTTATGTTGCATGATGGTTTTTCCAAAGCATTTAAATTTATAATATTTTAAATCTTTCATTATTTTAAACAAAATAAAATTTTAAGTTACTGTCAGGTAATCATCGCCACAATTTGAACTTCTTCCTATTGACCATTGGAAAGAGAACAATTTTCTGAGTATATTAGCACAAATATTTTCTAGGATTATTCATTAATTGTCCAAATAACGGCATTTTAAAATTTCGTAAAGCGGGTAGTTGTAATATGATACACTCCGATGCCTTGAGTAGCGCAACGGTAACTCGCACGTTGAGCTCCCGCTCTTATTTCTGTTGACGGTACGTGTGCTTTGATATACTCTTAATGTTGTTGTCAGTTGCGGTCGAGAGGTTCAAATAGCTGTTCGCCCACAAAATCCCATTTTGTTAGTTTTCGACACACTTTGGCAAACTTCGGTTAAACTTCTTCAAAGTTCAAAATTTTTAATTCCTCTTGTTTAAGTTTATTCACCACTCAGATCGACGCGGCCAAATCCGCGTCAGCGTATATTTTGATCCAAGATCTCCAACACCTGTTACTCACTCACCAGATGAAGAAGATTAAAGCGCCTACGGCGCTAAACGCTTTGCATTGCCATTCCGCTACGCTACGCTAGTTGCGGTCGACACCCGGACGAGTTCTATGGCTTCGAGTTCCACCCTTGCCGACTTCTGTCATTCTACAGGGATATTTTTAAATTTGTTATTTTTTTGTCTAACTCAACCACGGCCTAAAATACATGTAAATTTTACATTTTTAAAATCGATTTTTTTCGCAACTTTTTGTTCTAGTATACTTAGAAAATTGTCTTTTTAGCAATATTCAATAGAAAAAAGTTAAAATAGTTTATTTAGAATAAAATATAATAGAAAATTTATGAAATTACTTCTTGTTTATTCAAATATTCTAAGTTCAACCCTGTTAAATATGAATTATTGTCATTTTAGTTTCTTTAAATATTATGTTTCTTTGTAGTGTGTAATTATTTACTTAGCAGTTAAAATTTATTATTTTAACATTTTGTTAGGTTTCATTATTTTAAGAATTTTTAATTCACACCTACATTTTGAAATAATAAAAGTAGAAATAGAAACGCTGTACATAATTTATTTATGCAGTATGTAACATTGAACTATGCTTATTATAATCGCAACACTGGCTTACTATTTTCGATAAGAATTCTAAGAGATGCAAGACATTCTCTCTCAATTTATATTCATTTTCTACACGTCAATTATAATTACGTGAAGTAATTTGAACTTTGTATACCTATGTATACTATACATAGTTATACATAGTTATACCTTTGTATAACTATGTATATAAGTTACAACTTTTAAACCAATTTAGATATCAAAATTCTGTCTGAGTCAAAAGTTTCTAAAAATCGAGATTTACAAAGGCACCTAAGATCTCAAATTTAATGTTTTCTTGGCTTCCTTTAGAAAAATCAAAAAACTTATTCAAAAAAGGATAGGTGCAAAGTTTTGTAATAATCTAATACACATTCTGTCAAAGTTTCAAGTCGATTGGTCCAGACGTTTAGACATTATAAAAAAGTGCCTTAAAATTGAAATTTATTTTAGTCAGTTTATGGTAAGCTTTTAGGTATCACTACATTTACATATTTCTAGAATATATTGTGAGTTCTTTAACAGAACTATCGAACTATTAACAGAGTTCTTTAACAGAACTTAACATGAGTTCATGTTAAAGTTATTTAACATTTTACAAACATTTACTTGAATCTATACACAAATTATATATAGTTTAAATTTTTGTAGAAAATAACTTAAAAAAGTTTTAAGTGTTTTTGTGGTATTTAGTAGTATTTGATGTTAGAATAATCAAATTTAACAAAATGTTAAAATAATAAAAATTTTAACTGCTACTACTAAATACCACAAAAATACTTAAAACTTTTTTAAGTTATTTTCTATTTATAATAAACGTGCTTTTAGGTACAAAAAGCATGGTAAAATTTGAAACCTCTTTTCAAATTTAGTTTTCGAAGTGATAGATGGCATTGTATGTCTCTACTTCATATTTCCTAAAGTTTAGGGGTAAAAAAGGTTCATATTCATTTACTTAACCTAAAATTTCATTTAGTCACGTGAATTCATTTAGTTTGGTTATTTGGTAAACACAACATTTTTTAAAGTTTGGTTAATTTCTTACTTATTTAAAATTTAAATTTTTTTCAATTTTGTTTGGTATATTTGCTCTCACTTCTTGTTATTTTTACTGTTATAATAATCGTGAAATAAGGGGCCTTTATATTACCTTACAGAGTTTTTTGTTTTTTATTTTTAAGTAATTTTTATCATTTCTATAGCGTAATTTTTTCAGAATTCTATTTTCTTATTTATTCTAATATTCTAAGTTGAACCCTGTTAAATTTGAATTATTGTCATTTTAGTGTTTTTTAAATATTATGTTTTCTTTGTAGTATGTATTCTTTACTTAGCAGTTAAAATTTTTATTATTTTAAGATTTTGTTAAGTTTGATTATTTTAAATTTTTGTGTTGCACTGTAATTGATTTCATTTAAACGATGAACCATTTATCTTACTTTTAGTCTGATTTATTTGTAAAATGGCAACAAATTTTTGCTAGTAATGTGATTTAGAATTATTACTTAATCCAGTGGTTAGTTAATAGACATATTATGTACACAAAGAAATGAACGGTATTTGCAATAAACTGGGTTTAATTTCATTGAAAGAATTAAGTAACTGTAACAACAGCTCTGTTAATTATCGCCCAATTAACAATGTTAGACAAACATACAATTTAGGTTACAAGTTACCTTTGATAAACTTCCATCTATCGTACTCAAGTATTCCTTCATAAATGCAAGTGTAAATCATTGGGTTCATTAAGCGTACGTGACAATGTTTCACCTATGTAACAAAACTTTCAAACTTTCATAATATTTGTTATAATTGAAAGTTTTTCTATAAACACCACTGCATAGTTGATAATATTCACTTACGCCAAAGTTGTTCGTCAGAAAGTTCAAAATACGTCAGAAAATGAAGAGAGAAGTAGGAGACAAACTTTATGAACTATTATGAAATCGGTAATATTTTCTAAACAATTTTGTTAAAGTCTTTATTTTAAACACTTTTAGTTTATAAGCCAATAATAGAGAAAGTCCAAAGAAAGTCTGACAAAATTAGATTATTTGAAGCAATTTTTAAAATACTCAACTCAACCAAACAGTAAATCTATTCCAATATCAAGATACGACCGGTTGATACCAAATATTCCGATTCATTTCAACCACTGTTGGCTCACCGGAATAAAATAATTATTTAATATTAATTTGTATTTCATCCACCTAGGGAAAATAGAAAATCTACCACATTTTGATTAAGATTTATCACCACCACTCATCAAAATTCCATTTTCTATAATACCTTTATATTTACATCAAACACTAGATATGTACGACTTCTATCATTTTAATCTTCACTAACGAAGAAACTACGATAATAAGTACAATGCCAGCTTCAAGAGGAGATCTCCATCATTAATCGATATATAATTAATTTTTTGTACATTTTTCTTGTATATTTGTTTTATTATTTTTTATATATGCTTATATTAAAATCTATTGCCAGGCAATACATTCAGTTTATTCATAATTGAGATAAATCCGAGGTCTTTCGGTGAATTAGATGATGATTATGTCAGTAGTACAGCTGTTGATGCAATTGAAAATGCTAATAACAAATTTATGTAAATTTTGTGATAAAAAATATATTTTATGATTAAGTGTTTGGATTTCATTTTTAAAATTTTTCATATAAACATAAGAAGAATTTAACAAATTCAAGACAAAAACATTTTTTGAGCCTAATTTTTCACGCCAATGGCTTAACAGAAAAAAAATCGGATGTGGCCATGCCCATAACTTTATCATACTTTTAAATAATAATAAATTTAAAAGAATTTAAAAAAAAACATTATTTTGGAGGAGAATATATTAAAAACTTAAAATTTTAAAAATAAGAAAAAAATTATTTGCAAAATTTTTTTTTATTATTTTTTTTTATATTTATTTTTTTTGCGTTTCCGTATACCGATTTTTTTATTATTATTTTAGAGGAGAATATGATTAAAAAATAAAATTTTAAAAGTAAGAAAAAAATTTTTTTTTAATTTACAAAATATTGTTTTATTTTGCTTTTCCGTGTACCGATTTTAACCAAAATCTAATCAGCTCTAAGTCTCAATATTTATGTACTAATTACAAAATTTTGTTAAAAAATTTCTATTACTTTTTGAGGTAGAGCGCACACAAAATTTAACCACATACATACATACATACATACATACATACATACATACATACATACATACATACATACATACATACATACATTTTTTGGAAATGACGATTTTCCGCTTCTGGGACCTCAAAATGTCTAAATTCATCAAAATCTCAATTTTTTTTTCTGCACGATTACAATACTTCCTCAGACTTCGTATGATAAAGTAAAAATCCGATTGACAGATTAACTTAGCTTATCCGCTACAGCAGTAATGAAGAAACTGTTATTGAAAGGTTTTTAAAAAGCATTATGAAGCATGAGAAGCTTTCAATCTAATGTTATAAAATTTCAGCTTCCCAAGAAGTTCTAGAAGTGTCCAAATATTTTTGTTTTACCAATTTAATCATCTTCAAATGCTCTTTTGCAAGAAAACTTGAACACTTCGTGCTTATTTTTATAGAGAAAATTTATCTTCGTAAACTGGCAATATAATTTTTTAAAATTTTGTTTTTTTTATGACTTACCCTACTTGTGGACTTATTCAATGATTAATAATCTGATTAATAGGCATTATTTAATGCCTTGTGTCTGGTCTATGTTTTCAGCTGACAAATGTAAATATTATTAATTTTGATGTAGGCACCATAAATTTTCATCTATTTAAAAATATCAAATGCTTGCCCGCTCACATAAAGCCGACTGATTAAATTTTTGAAATTTTTTGAACTATGGCTTGAATTACTACCTACTAAAAAATTGTGCCGATTATCCGAATAAATCATAGAATTAATTATTGTTAATTATTTGTGCCATGGTTCGGATTCCACGTTAAGCTGTAGTAGATATTTAAAAGCAAATATAAACGTACCGTATATGTAGAGTAATTATTGAATATTTCTTATCTTGGTGAAATTTCCCAGCGAACAGCGACACTAATGAAAACACTCGATGATTTTATATTTACATATAATATGGTCAATTGACAAGAAGTCAAGGTCAAAAAGTCTATCTGGAGCTTCTTGTTCAAATACATTACATATTCAGCATTTGTTTGCAAATATATTATAATTAATTAATTGCGTTAAAATATTTATTTGTTGTTAATATTATGTTTAGGTGTAATATTGAATTTATTGAATAAAAATATTTCGATCTTTCCATTTTATAACTTTTATGTGCATAACAGCATTTAATTTATTTATCTTTGAAGTTACCATTCCAACCCGTTATTTATATATTTGGTAATAAGGTGCTAAGTGATATAGTTAATTAATCTAATGTTACTAATAACAACTTAATATTCAACTAACATAAACTCATCCACGTTGTTAAGGTAACTATTAACTAAAAACAAGCGTTTTGAAATTGTTCGCTTTACAAAATAGTTGTAAGTTCATTTAAATTTCCCCGAAATTGAAATTTAGTCAGGGAAAAATTATCGATTTTAAAATTCTTGTGTGATGTTTAGTATTACTTACAAGTAAAGGTAAGGCAAGTAAAATATTTAATTATTATTAATCCCAACCTCTAAAATAGTCAGTTTTCCATTTTTCAGGAATATGTTCTAATTGAAAATTGAATTCAAAATAAAATTAATGCCACGTTTACAAAATAAAATTGAAATGAATAGATTTTTATATTTTTCTGGTCTGTATTTCATGATAAATTTAGTAGCATCTAGAAATAT
The DNA here is from genome assembly GCA_911387805.1 of Cantharis rustica. Lineage (NCBI taxonomy): Eukaryota > Metazoa > Arthropoda > Insecta > Coleoptera > Cantharidae > Cantharis > Cantharis rustica. The sequence goes on from OU426883.1 coordinate 25,488,753, forward strand.
AGCAACGGAATATTATCCAATCGCTACGACACCTTCACTTTCGGCTGATTACCCATTATCTAGGTAAGACGTATTGAAATTTTCGAAAATTATAATAATGTCCGCTTTTTAGATACGAACAAGGTTTAGAAGATTATGATGAAATGCAAGCTAGACAAGGTCGAGGTATGATGGAAGACGAACACGATGCCAAAGAATCCCCAAAAGATATGGAAGAACAAAAAGCGGTTGCAAATGACGCTTGGGCCAGTTATTACGATTTTATTATCAACGAAGGCAGCTTTAAGTTTTGGGCGGTTTTTCAGGTACGTGATTAATTTATAATTTTAGAAAATACGTTGAATTTCATTGAATATGTTCAGATGGAATTTCGTTATTCCTAGCCAACCAGCTTGAGCGTGTTATTAAAGTTGCATAACTTCATTTTTAAACACCAAGACCGTACTAAGTGTTATTATTTATTATGGCCAAAAATTAAGTTCTTAATTTACTACAAGCACAATTTTAATATATAATAGGTAAATAGTGATCAATCCTTAAATAAATTAAAAGAAACTCAAATACCAGTCTGGATTCAAAATGGTAAAAAACTGAATTTTGTATAAGTACCTGAACAAAATCTTGTCAAAATGTAAACTTAAAGATTGCGTCTAAAATTAAGAAGGCCGAAGTAAGTGTTCTAGTTTACTTCACGTTTGACATAGATTAAAATTTTTATTTATTCTGTATAAATTGCATAATCTTATAGCATTGTACCTAATAAATTATTTTTTAAGCATTGCCTTGATAGCGATTGTTAAATTTTAGTGAAATCAATAAGACAATAAATTTTTTAATTTTTATAGAAGGTTGTGGTATTGTAAAAATTCATGAATCGGATATTCATTCATCTTAAATAATTTATAGACGATCAATTTATGATTATAATAGACAATTAATTATTCCTTTGCTTAAATATTTAAACTTTGCGCTATGCGCTTTTGTTGTAATAAATTTTAAATGAATAGCTGAAATTTGATTCTTTAAAGCGATTTCATACTGTTTTTAAATATTTTATCGTTTAAAAGTGCACAAATTTTGATTTTGACTACTATATTTTCAATTCAAAATTATATTCATAGCTAAATCGATGAAGAGAATGTACGCATAAAATCCAATTTATAGAACAGGAAGCCTTCTTTTGCAAAATATGATAAAATGGAAGTGAAATAGAAATATATTTCGGTTACCCTCCCAACACAAAATTCAACTTATAGTTTGCTATAGAAAGCTTAAAAAAAACTTTTTCGCGAATATTTTTGATCTGCAGTAATTTATTATACTTTATCAAAAATATTTTTTTTTTTATTATTACTTCTCATTTCTTATATCTACTGATTTATATCGCACTACTAAATTTTAATTTTATTGATTCATAAAATTGATTCTATTAATTTTTTATTTGTTAAATTATAAATTTGATTCTATTGATTCATAAAGTAAGTTTTTCATCTTTTTTAAATATTCTTAGTCCTAACCTGTCAAATGTGGTTAATCAGTGTCTTTTCGGTGATTTTTAAATAATAATTTTCTACTTATATATTTCTTCTGTTTAGTTTTGTTAAATGCTAACACCATAAAATTTACTTGAACCTTTTAAATTTTTTTAAAGTTTGTTTCTATTATTTATCTTAATAATATCTAATGGAAATCAATTAGCTAATTCGAATTATTAAATAAAACAATCGCTTGTATGTTATTTAATGCTTTTTCAACCAGTTGTTAAAAAAATTTTAAATGTACAATTTTATTTTTTATATACGTTAAACTTGAAAATGCTATTTAGTAAAACCAGTTGAAGAAACATTAAATAGCACAAGCAGAAACATTTTATTTATTAATGTTTAGAATATAATATACAAACTTGTAAATGTAATCAAATGCAATGACGATAAAGATAATTGAATAAGTAGAATTACCCTAGACCAACAATATGTAAAATATAGACCTGTTAGATATAACCAATCCCGTCTTGGTTGGTTAATAAAATATATCGAATGAGTATATCGAAAGTTTAATAATAAAATATATGGAAAAAAATATCACCAGGTCCGTGAGCTTAAGCTATGGGACAAATCACAAATAGAATCATAGATATCGTATTAGAATATGATTATAAACTGGCAGTTAATAATGGTTTAGTAAAAACAAGAGTTTGAATACATAGCAAGACCATTGCAAAATTGATTACGCCGATAGTTATTATAATCAAAAATCAATAGAAAGTAGTGTAACTCGATATTAATCATATAAAAATATTTTTAATAAATGATACCCCCCCCCCAATTTTTGGTATTAAACAATACCCCCGCTCTTTCTATCTTAACCTACTAGATTTTCACCTGTATTAGTTCTTTTACATTCGTTAAAATATACTTTTTCAAAAATAACTCCTCCCTACCCACTCCGTTTCTCTTGAAATTCAAACAATAAATACGAAATTATTTTCGTTTCTCTTTCTAGTTCATCGCCTGATGATGCCATGATATGGTGAAAACGTTTACGATAATATACAGAGTGTGTATTTATATCGTGTAAACTTAAAAACATTTCTAAAAGAAAATTGATATCATAGTTATAATCAGGGCTCGGAACTTTATGCGCTAAGAAACAATGAAATATATAGTAAAATATGCGGTATAATATGCAGTAAAAATTAGGATTACATTATGCAAAATTTATAAAAAATTTTGATTAATCTTAAAATGACAAATAAAGAAAGTTGTAACTGTTAACATTTATTGAAGAAACAAAAACAATATTAAAAATAAAAAATAAACTTTGGAAAATCGAAATAGTACATTATACAACAAGAGGATAAAGTGACTAATTTTTGACCAGAGGGTCAGGTTTATTTGCACGAGGCTTTAGCCGAAGACAGTAATTACCCTAAGGTTAAAAGTCACTTTATCCCCGAGGAGCATATACTATTTTTGGGCGTCCCTATTTTTTGCAATTGCGAAAGGTAAAGTAGAAACTCCACCAATTACGAAACTTAAAGCAAAAGTTTTTAAATCAAATTTTTTCTAGTAGTCATGTTACGAGTTTCAATAGATGGAATTGTGCTTGATCAACTTTACCTCAAAAGTAAATTTTTTCTATTTTGAACTTAATGTTTTATATGTTTTTTTATTATTTGATATCTGTTAATATTAAAGTGACGACCTCGAAATGTAAACCAATGAAATTGCTTTGAAGTTAGACGATATTACAATAACGAAATTTTTGCGATTGAAGTGCTATGCGTGTTGCTTAAACTGAACCGGGTAAATTCATAAATAAGATAGATTTGAACAGAGTTAAATGTAATATGGAATAGACATAGTTATTTGGTTATAACATTTCGCTTTTTTGTGGTGAATGTTTAATATTATTACAAGATTAAGTACTATTTAAATTATCTGAAGTTTCCCGATGTAAATTAGACTTTGCAAACGACGCGCCATCTATATTATTCATATCTTGGATCGACTATAGATTGCTTATTGTTGAGATTTTATGTACATATATAATAAGTATTTAATTTTCAGTCTCGGTATATAAAAGTTGGCGGGTTCTAGATTGCCCCTACACTTCTTTTTCTTCTTGGCAGAAATAAAAATAAAATGATTTAAAATATTTATTTATTTATTACGTAAGCTAAAAATTTAATTATGCAAAATTGAGATAAAGCAATGATTAAAGCGAAATTATGGAATATTGAAATTTATTTTTGATTTTAAAAGTAAAGTTTATACAAATAAATATATATATTTTATTTAGTATACACAATACAATGGGTCATACTTTACTATAACTCGTTTTTCGTTAAGATGAAAAAATGACCTTAGAGAAAATTTAGTACGGTTGAGTTGGGACGGACGATATTCATTGTTTGCAAATAAGGTTTACGAACATAATAGAATTGTCATAAATTTGCTTGAATCATCAGGATATAGATTTTTAAAACACGAACTTATAATTTTCGCTTTTAGATAAAAGATAAACTATTAGTAATTAACTAGTTTTTAAAGCAAATTTAGCCTTCGGCCATGTAGTTGCTCACGATAATGAATTTATAACTTGCTTTTGGTAAAGCGAATGACAATATTTCATAATTATTAAAAAATCAGCAAATTTTTTTATATCTCCTTCATTAACTTTTTATTTACTTGAACTAATTGTAAGGTCAATATCCTTACCAAATAATGACTTTAAATCAATCAAACTTAAGTATAAACTACTATAAAGATATCACCCACCACCTATAATAACCAATAATTACGTTTGTTGTTAACAATGCCATACCATAACATAAGTAATTTATCATCGGGTATTTATTTATTTGCAATTTAATTGTTCGAAATTTGATTGATTATGCTATGCTAATAATAATTATAAATAGAATATTATAAAATTATTGCCGAAAAAAATAGAAACACGATAATATAATTTTAAGTAGCATCGGATTTTTTTTCTGACATAAAAAAATTTATCGATTAAAATAATTACATTCAATAGAATTGACTCAAGTATGTTTCCTTGGGGTACTCCAAGCTTAGTATGCTTAATCTTCCAGTCCGTGCACACGTTTTCTATGTTTTTGTCTTTCTCTATAGCTGTTTTTATTGTTTCAGTTGGTAACGGCTGGACTCCTAATATATTCTGCATTGGCAGCAGTTTATTACGCAAAATTCAATGTTGCTACCACAGATTACGATTACTATTACGACTTTTTTGGAAGATCCGACAGTGGTAGATCGGAAACCAGTAACAATTGGCTCGGATTAAATGCAGAAACGTTTCAAACAATATTGGACGCTATATCGTCAAAAAAGTACTCGTAAAATTGTATTTTAAATAATGCTTTAAATATTAAATACTTAAATTTAAAAATTGGGTTGTTTGATATAAAAATAAAACATATTTATTTTACATTTCGATTTAAAAAAAATTAAATATCTGTGTCAAGAAATGTAGAGCAGCGAAAATTCTTTTTCGTTCTACAGATATTGGACCCTTTTACGTATAAAAAACAGGACCTCGGGTTCGGCTTTGTAAAAATAACCCAAGTTTATAGTTCAAGTTGTTAAAATAAAATTTAAAAGTTTGTTTATTAATTAACAGCGACACCTGTTCACGGAAAGGTTATTTCCCTTTTCATATGAGAAAAAATTTTCTTGCTTAGTTACAGTCATGAAGAAGCGCAAAAATTCTGGAACCTGAATTCGTTACAAGAATTAATTAAAAATTTAACTTTTCATTGAAAACTATAATACAGTGTAAAGTGGTTAATTTATAAATTAATATTACGGTTTATTTAATAACAAATTAATTACAATAATATTAATTTAAAACCACATTAGAAGACAACGTGCGTTTATTCAGTGCAGGAGATGCCAATGAACCCATATACTCTATCACTTCCTTTATGTATTCTATCTACTTATTTATTATTCCTAACCAAATTAATAATGAACCTCTTCAAATTATTTTTACTTATTTTTTGTACATAATATTTATTGTCTATGTGGAATGCATTATATAGTACATATTTTGTAGACACGTACCGACTTGCTAATATATTAAAAACAAACTTAAAAAATGTTCTAGAATTTTTTCTCTTATCTTCACACCACAACTTTTTGAATATACTAAAATAAATATTGGTAAATAAATTGATATATTCCGATATAACAATTATTTCTAATATATATCCTCTACGGTAGATGAACGTAACGGTTTTTAAAGACAACAATTTAAATATAATAATAATTTATGTCAAATTGTGGTAGGTATATTTTAAACCATAAGCTTTGTTATTTAAAAATTACGTCAACAACCTGACTTCTTAACACAAACAACTTGTAAATAACAAAATATTTTTTGTTACATTTTGCAATTAATACTGTAATTCTATTTTATTGTAATATAAGTACAGTAAAATTTTTATACTTAAAATAATGGAGCGCCCACTGTCACACATTTTTCTTGGGCTTGTGCAAAATTATAATACAAAGCTGCTAAAATGTGCACAATTCGCACACGTGTCTGTTCTTTTAATATACCGCACCTTCTCTACAGCTCAAAATTTAAATAATATTTATTTTAAAAACTAAATTAAATAATTTTAATCAAAGACTACTGAATTGTTGATGTTTGATGTGTGTATATAGAAGCAACTGTCGTGTGTGTTTTGAGCAGTTAGAGATCCTGGCAGGACAGCAACAACAGGCCCGAAACGTTTTTATGGTCCTCCTGTAAACCATAAAGTTTAAAAAATAATACACACTCGTAACTCGATATTAAAAACACCAATATTTTATAAAATTCAAAATTTTTTTGTTTGCTCTTTCATTTTTTAAATCTTTTAAATTGAAATTTTGTCTCAATATTAACAATAGATATTTTCGATACAAGTTAGGAAAACTAACATTTTTCCATTCAAGGCGGAGGTTGACGATCGAGGCCGAAGGCCGAGATTGTAAACCGAAGCCGAGAATGGAAAAGATAGTTTTCCACGAGTATCGAACAATATTTTTTTTAATTATGTTTCAAAAAGAACCAATAACATGTCTCAAGAAAAAAGATAGTAGCTGATGATAATAGAATTGACAATCATGACATTCATAATGGTAATGTAATAATAAAAACTCAAAATAAATATAAGTTTTGTTCTCTGTATTCTTGGTATATAAATTGGAAAATTGGATATGACACTTAAAAAATGGTATTTTCCAGAGTTAAAATGTGGTTAAAACTAACAAGTGCATGGTCAAAAATGGTCAAATAGAAATCTATGAAATATTTATTTATTTATTTTTTTTTTATTTTTATTTTTATTAGTTTAAGAAAAACTTTTGTACAAATATTTACAATAAATTTACAAATTATCAAATATTAAACGGCGTTTCCGTTTGACCAAAAATGTACTCGCTCATGGGTACGGAATTAAAATTTACACCACCTACACATACCTTCCGGTTCACGTTTAACCGAAAATTATGCCAACTTTGTATTTTAGAAAGATTGCCGTACTTTTAATGGCATATTTAAATTAGTATTAGTAAATATAGTATTTTGTATTAACTTAATACTTATAGAAGTATTGGTTATTGGTTATTCGACGGGTATGGGAATATTATATTATTTATAAATTGAATATTTATTGTTGGTAGTTATTTTAAAATTCAACATGTTTTAAGGATAGGTACACGAGTCGGACTGGTTTACTGTAAATTATCTATTAAAACAGCATATATGATAATTTTAATGTTCTGGTCTAATGTTGCGTGTTAAGATTGACTCGATGGAGTTTAAAAAAGGAGTACCCAACATCCCGAGTTGGTATATTTAAAAGAGCAATAAATATAAACTATAATATGTATATTACATTGATCTATAAAAGCGTATAAAATTAGTCATAAAATGTTTGCTCTTAGCTTTTGAAATATCACGACTTTAAATACTTATCGTGCATATAAGATTGTAAGAACTTAGAGACGACGCAGGATCCCAGCAATGGAATGTTGGCTACAAAAAACTTGTCTGCACTTCTTCATGTTAAAACTAACTTTTAATCGGATACTAATTAGTCTATGGCAAACAATGCTAAAAATACTTACAATTTGATAATTATGAAAACCTACCGTAAAATTGTTTTACTCTTCAAGGTTCAACTGCCATCAATCATTAAAATAATTTTCGGACAATTTTTCACACATCCATGCACAATACGAACATGGTTTGTTATAGTTCAATAAATTGATAATTAAAGGTTTCAAATAGGTAATTAGTAAATTATTTTAAAATGCTATAATACTAATAAGACCTTTAGGAACCGACTACATAATTGCATCGAATTCTTTTCGACTTCCAAAACAAGTTTCTCGTATAATAATTGTAGTTACTTAACCGTTAGTTTTATTGATATAATTAATTAAAAAATTTTAATTTACATCAAATTTGAATTTTAAATTACCATTAACTTTCGTTTGATGGTATATTTGCAAAACTTTTATTCTATCGAGTTTTCGAGATTTAATAAAAATAAAAATAACTCGCCAACAGTTTGATCGTGAAATAAAAAATTTTAATACTTCAAACTCATTAATTCGGTTTCGCTGTTGGTAGGTATCAGTGTTACTTGTATATTTAATTCATATTAAATTAAGTGTTAAGCTAAAATAAAATAACAACCACAATTGCCCTGTTGCTCTGTCCATAATGTATTATAAAATAATATATGTACAATGTTGCACATTTTAAGGTAGGACACAGTAAATGCACTTGCGAATACCTGAAACTTTATGATTTGTGTAGGAAGAATGGAAGAATTCAATTCACACTAACACTTTATTGTTAATAAAAGTTACATTTTTACGAAACTATTAAACTTCTAATTTTTCATTTTGGGGGTCCGTCAGTGCAACTTCCTTTGTTTCAAAACTGGAAGTTTCTGAAAAAAACTCATGTAATTTAAATTTTAAGAAGTATGTGCTTACCGGCGCACCCCTCAACATCCAGACAGGGAATTGAAATTTTTACTATACAGTTGAGTAGCGAAATAGTGAATTAAATATGGCAAAAACCTTTCACTTTTTCGGGGCTGTTCACTATTTCGATATTGACAAAATTTACAATAAAATCACATTTTGAAATTGAAAGCTTTGGTTTATTGAAAGTATAAGAAACCATCTTATCCTCTCGTCTTCCTTTTCTGGATCAAAATCAATCTGAATTTCGTTCCCTGTATAATATTCGATATCCTTGTTACACCTTGTTTCAACACTTTTTCTTGCATTACATCAATATATTATATAAAAATATAAAATATATAAAAATTTTTAACATACAGTGGCTCATAATGAAAACCGGACTTTTTGAAAACTCTTTTAATATGTAAAAATCGCTTTTACAAAATATTTTTCAGACATTTTTTGTAGATAATTTCATTCTCTTCATCTTTGTTCATATACATTTTTTTACTTTGTCGCATCGTTTTTGACTGAAAATGACTTAAAACAAACTCGGTAAAGCTTTTTAATAAAATTAAAAATGCACAATGGAATTCTTATGGTATTTTCAGGGGATTCCCTTTGGATTTTTATCGAGACTGCGTTAAGTCACTCTCAGTCGAAAACGATGCGACAAAGTAAAAAAATGTATATATAAACAAAAATGAAGAGAAAAATATAAAAAATGAATGAAAAATGTCTGAAAAATATTTTTGTAAAAGCGATTTTTACATACAAGAAGAGTTTTCAAAAAGTACGGTTACTGTCAGAATTTCCTCATCACGAATTTCAAAATTTCAACTGCACTATAGGAAAGAGGACAATTTTCTGTGTATAATACAACAAAAATTTCCAAGGTTTATGCATTAGTTTCCGAAAAAACGGCATTTTAAAATCACGAAAGGAACGGAGATGTAATATGATATACCCCGATGCGTGACGATCGGTCTCACGTTGATTTCCCTGCTCTTCATTTTGTTGACGGTACGAGTGCTTTGATATACTCTTAATGTTTGATTTCAGTCGCGGTCGACACCCGGACGAGTTCTATGGCTTCGAGTTCCACCCTTGGCGAGTTCTGTCATTTTTCAGGGACATTTTTAAATAGTTTTGCCTTACACAAAATCGGCTAATCATGCAGTCGTGTTAAAAGGTGTATCTAAAATACATGTAAATTTTACATTTTTCAAATCGATTTTTTTTCGAAAACTTTTGCATAATCCTTAAAAATTTTTGTTCTAATATGCATAGAAAAGTGTCCTCTTTCCTATAGCGCAGTTAAAATTTTGAAATTCGTGATGAGGAAATTCTGACAGTTCCCAAAAGTACAATTTACATAGCTAGCATAAGAGCGTCCAGATTTCATTATGAGCCACTGTATAAAAATTGCGTTCTATGCTAACTTTACGAATAAAATGAAGTGTAAATATGTCACCTAATGTAAATTCTTAGTCTTGGGGGAAAGTCCCTATAAATGTGTCATTCAAACTGTCAATAGTGTCATTCACTATTTCCGGTAGTTCACTATATACGGTATTTACTATTTCGCGACTCGACTGTATTTTTTGTGAATTGATTTCGATCCGAATTGAGTAAAAGGTTAAACTAAACAAAATAAACAAAATATTAAAATTATGAATTTTAACTGTTAAGTAAAAAATACATACTTACATAGAAAAATAATATTTAAAAACAATTAAAAAGACATTAATTTACATTTAACAGGTTTGGATTTAGAATATTTGAATAAACAAAAAAAATAAAAATAAAAATTGATAAAAAATCTTTAAATACTGACTAAGAATGTTTGAAATAAAAAATTACGTTATAAAAATATGATAAAAAATTTAAGATAAAAACTTAGTAATGCGATGTAAAAGACCTTATTTCACGATTATTTCCAATCTTCGGTCAATGTTTTGGTGAACATTAAATTCTACTACTAAATTGACGTGACCGATTTCTGTGACTATACAAACAATTGATTAAAGCTGAAAAGTGTAAGTGAAAGTTACAACAGAAATAATAATAATTGTCGCATAATACTGAAACTCGAACTCGAACTTAACCTAGAACTTATCATTAATTTACACACAAAGCTGGAAGTTCAACTTGAACTTGTACAAATAAGAACTGAAACCCTCGAATCCCCAAGACAGTCTTACTTACCTACATCGTTTCAAATATTGCAATAGTGGCTGAGAAAGGCAAGTCATACAAATAGTCAAATTAATTTATCAAAAAAGAATATGCTAATCGAAATAGTGAAATGTTAAAACAATACAATGCTATTTAAACTATTCTAGTTTAGCTAAAACATTGAAAACTGAAATCGAAACATTTGACTGTTTCCAAAGTCTTTTGGGACGTTCGGATGTTCATCGAAACATAATATGGTAACCCGTATGTCCCATTATGAGAAGTTATAACAAAACATTAAAACTAACAGTTTTTAACTAACTGCAAAATAATAATAAAAACTATAATTTAAGTAATGAAAACTTTTCGTACCTCGCGAAGTTGTTAACATTCAGGTTTTACAAAACTGCATAATCCACGTGCAGTTGATATAGCTAAGTAGAAGAAGAAATAAAAATAAATAAGTACGAAAGCTCAAAATACAAACTTTTTTTAAACAAATCTAAAAAATATTATATAAAATAATTAATGCAAGAGGCAACTGCTAATAATTAGAGGAAGTTAAAGAAAACGAAGTAGAAGCTGAGGAGCAGGGACCAGCAAAGTTACAGGTGTAACAGAAACAGTGTGGGGGCTTCTTAGATTTACTAGCGTTCAGACACGCTGCCGGTATCGCGTTATTCGGACGGATGAGTCTTGTGCCTAAATGTCACTCCATAGTAATAATATTATATTTAGCACATTCTAAAATTAGGACCACAAACCTCCAAATTCAAATTATGAGTGAATTGGAAATTTTATTTCTTAAGTGATATAACTAAATAAGAAGTGATTTAGTGTTATGGCGTTAAAGTAATCTATATTTTGATTAACTAATTAGTGTTTTAAATTTGTTATGGGTTGTTCGTCAGTACAAATTTGAACTAACATGGAATCATTTTGGCCTTCCAGTCCGCGTTCAAAATATCGAACTACCTTGACATCCAGCAGCATTTATCAGGCATCTTATAATAGAAACGTCAGGCAGGTCAGTACCTATTGTGGTTTTTAAATGTTCACATCTATCAACGGTAATAATTAATTAATTTTTATTTTAAAATTAAATGTTTTTTTTATTAGTAAACTGCACTGCATTTTTACATACATAGGAAATAGCTCTCCGTCATACAATAGTAAACTTTATTTTTGGAAAATAAATTAAAAAAAAAAACAAAAATTTTATAATAGGCCACTGGCCAATACAGGTATAAATTTACGATCAAAGAATGTATGCTCCAATATTTGAGGGTAACCGCTTATTATCTCATAATTTAATAACCTTATAAATTAACAAATTAAGCAGTTATTGTTCCGTTGTCATAATAAACATAAAAATTCTTTAAAAAAAATTAAACTACATTTTATTATGAAATACTAACTGTTCGCAAACAATAAAACTGACTGGTGGGTAGCATTCGTTGTACTACAAATTTTTAGAAAACAATTCACAAAAGTAGCAATTTTTTACTTTTTAGTATTTTAGCAACGAATTTACAAAATAAGTGCCAAAACAAAGTACATGTTAATTTAGGTCAAGTTTCAAAAAATTACCGAATCAACACTTAAACTAAATTAACAAATTCTAGGTTCTGTTAAATTAAAAAGACATACAAAGTAAGGTTAAAATGAAAATTAACAATTTACGATTTAAATTATCTTTAATTAATACCGATTTAACGTTTATCATCGGTTCGAATAATTGGAACCTTCTGCCTCTGCAAATATATGTTATTTATTGTAAATTGTATGAAATACTACATTTTCTCACATTATTTTCATTTTACTGCTATGTAAAATTGCTCTTATTAAGTTTAAAATGTTTTTGTTTATGTACTATAGTAATCTAGAACACGTGTTTCCTGCTCGTTAGAAATCATCTGGTAGGAATATCCGAACTCAATCGATTTATACAAACTTATAAATAAATAATTAGTAAAATTATTATTAAGATTAATTCACAAAATAAATATTTCTAACGGAACGATTGTCTAACAAAAGTTAAATTAAAAAAGAATTTTCCCACAGGAAGATTTTTACGGTTTAGTTTTTTTTTCAATTTAATTTTTAATTAAAAAAAATATATTATCATGAAATTTAATTTTCTAATAATTTTTAACTACTTCGATCCATAAACGGAAACTTTTAAATTTTCCTTCTCTGATCTTTACGTAAAAATAGAATATTGCGTAATTTTTTTGGACTACTTTCTAGGGCTTTTCTGGATAGCTAGATTTATGATCACCAGTGTGTCTTATATTTTATTTGATCATCTGAAGGACAATATCTATATTGCAAAAGCTGTACCCAAATATAAATATAACATGAAAAATCTGTTTTTTTGAAATCTGGAAAATTTATGTTATTGGATGTCCAAGTAATCTGTCTATTCAATAAAATTACGAATATTCGCGAATTTATCCCGTTTTTTATTTTGTTAAAAAATTATTAAGAAAAAATCGATAAATTCTACCCTTACGCCGATAGAAAATTTCTGGCATTCTTAATTTAGTGTTTTTGATGTTAAGAGGTAGAGAGCGTCGTCGGGCCTCTTGCAAAACAAGTTTAAGTTGTCTTATTCTGGAAGAAGTTTCGTTTTAGCTTTTTTTTTCGTTTTCATTTTTCGACGATTTCTTTTAGCAACAAGAAACTGTTTTTATTTGTAATTTGGTCGTGCTATAACCGCCTCACTCCATTGGCCATCTTTCAGTTTGTACCCAAGTCATCCGAAAATATAAGTACTATCACATTCTCTCTTAGAGTACAATTTAATAAAACAATTAAAGATATCAAAACAAAATTTGTTAGTTCTTTTGCCAAAATTAAGTAAACGAAATAAATTTCGAATTAAAAAATTTTAAAAAACAACCTTACTTATTAAATCTTAACATTTTTATTAAAATAAAAAAAAATTATTATAAATAATGTAAGAAAAGTCGACTTTGTTGACTTAAATTTACATCGATTAGGATTAAATATTCAAACTGTTTTCTTCTTTAACAGTGATTCAGTTTTAAATTTTTTATGTTAATTCTGACAACCTCAATAGTAAATTAGATGGTGTGTTAATTTAAGGACATATTATTTTGTTAGAATAAATACCAATTCAAGGTTTGACTAATCCAACAAAACTTAGCAATAATCGTTTATTTAATTCTTAAGTAATCATTTAAACAAATACTACCTACGCTACCTTTTAGTAAAAATGGTAAAAAACTGATTACTTAATTAGAAAAAAACAAATACTGCATGTAATTAATGCACGTCTGATGTTTAGTCAAATAGTATAGGCTTAAAAGGGTTTACATTAAATCAGTGGCAATGGATAATCGAATAATTATTGAGAAACATCCCTTAAGTGCCCTTGACATTGCGACAAATACCGATATCTAAAATAAATTAATACGTTGAGCTATCCACCTCGATAAGTTAAATTTGCATATGAATTTTATGGTTGAGTTGCTACAGCAACAAATATTATGACATTGCGGTTTGTGGTTTAAAAGAAATTATTTCGTGTTTAAAAATAATAAAACAATGCTTACGAATATTTCAATGTTATATTACAAAACTTAAGACATTTAATTTTAAAATTAGGTAGAGCTTCTAACAAAGAAGAAAAATTCTTTCTTTTATTTTATGGCTGATTTTATTGCATATTAATTATAATTAATTAAATACTTTTCGAGTATAGAAGTAAAGGCAAACAATTTTAATTTTAAATATTGGAAAGCATTCGTCAAGATACATTTTCATCTAACAACCTATCGGAAGAAATGCCTACGAGTTTCAGCAGTTGATGTCTGTGCCAAACAAAATAAAACAACAAAGATTAATAAAATATTAATAAAAGAATAAAAATTTGAATTTTTGGTAGGTTTATAAAAAATTAGAAAGGATTAACTATTATTGGTTTCAAAAATTTAAAGCAAATAAAAATATCGACAACGCATCTGCACCAATAGGCGATTAACTTTTATAAATTTTTACTTTTGCATTTTCATTCTATATTATCTTAAAATGTTTATACCCATTCCTTCTATTTTACGTACTCCTTAATTTCCATTATTTCTTTCTTTGAGTTCAACTTTTTTTTGTGTTTTGTGTTTGTACACAACTTAGTATTAAATGTTTAACTTCAATTTTAGACAAGCAGTTCAAAAGTTTTATTTTATCTAGTTTAATTAATCTAACATAGTCAATAATTTATTTTACATGTTTAAAACTTTTTACAACAATCATTATTTTGATTCTTCTACTCTTCTCTCTATTTCTCTTACAGTTTTTACAAATATTCTTTCCATCATGCATCTATCATTCTCTAAATCATACTAATTAATTTGGTAGCAATCTCTTTTATCGGTTATCTATATTCCATCTTAACATTTCGTCTCAATTCTTTCTTTGGTTATCCTTGCATTTCTTCTAACAACATCATTCTTGCACCCGGTTAATTCAGTTGAACCCAGTGGCAAAGCCAGGAATTTAATTCGGGGGGGGAGCCCACGAGCAAAACGAGTCTTGTAATAGCGTCGCAGATGAAAATTTTTCAAATGTTCAAAGTCAAACGCTTAATAGAAAGTTAGAAAATCACAATACAAAGAAAATTTGGGGGGTCACGCCATACGCCACTGGTTGAACCTATATTTTTTTCTCTCGTTGTTACCTTTACCCTCTACAGAATCATACAGTTTTAACTGTTCAGTTAAGGATTAATTCTATTTTGTGATTGATTATTAGTTATTACCCGTTCATTTCATCTAACCAAACTGCCAAGCTGCCATATTTTATTACCAAGACATCAAATGTAAATTCTTTTCTTGTCATAAAAATCATTTTTCTCAAAAGAAAGGAATTTTGAAATTTGTTCTCGCTATCCCAAGAATACCCAAGAATACAGAATCGTCTAATATACGATCGTGTGTTACTTGGATAGTTGAGAGGATTAAAAGTTAACTTAAGTTTAACTCGATGTTAATTAATCCGAGTGCTAATCTAAATTCTAAATACCGAGTCTATCCTGAGTTTAATCTTTATACGAGAAAATTTAGTAAATTATAGTTATTTTTTCAATATGAAATATTTGTATTTTAAACCAATCGTGAATTTTTGAGTTTAAAGCAAGGACTTCTTTTAACTTTTTAATGGTAAATTTAAATTTTAAATATTAATTTGACAATTTTGTTGTTAATTTTAACTGTTTAAGTAACATAAATCAAATTGTAAGAAGCTTACATAATTATAAAATTTGATTTAGTTAGTCGGAATCATAATTCACAAATGTAAGTAGGTAACTGTTACCTACAAAATATATTATTATTCAGCAGTTTAAAATAACGTAAACGACATCGGAATGATAAAATACATCTATTAATTCAAACTGCATCGCCCTCACAAACAAGGATAGATAAGCATTGACTTTGCTTGTGAATAAACTCGTATTAAAATAATTGTTGCTAGATAACGTGAAAACAGTTATAGGTGGTCATAGTAAACGCTAACCTTAAATCTGATTAATTCATTCAAATGGAATTTTACTACAAATGCATTTTGAATAATTCATTTCAAAAATTGACCCACTCTTGGTTTACTATTTATACAATCGAAAATTATACTTTTAACGCGATTAACTGTTTACTTGTATTCAATAATAAAATTCAATTATTCATTGATATCTACTATTATTGAATAATTAACAGTTACAATTATTTAAATGCTTCTTTACGTATTGGCTAAAATGTCGACAGATGAACCATCAGACATCCAAAATTATGTATTTAGGTTTTGAAAATTTCATCGACTTTTATTTATTAACTTGTCGACAGATTACATTGCATTCGGTATCAGTACCATTTAGTGCATGGGTAGTTTAGTAAACCTGTTGTCAACGGCGGTCAAGATCAAGTGAGAGTCCACTGCACCGATCCAATCGCTAATAACACAACTATTACACATTTATAGTAATATAGTTATCTAGTTTTCGTCCTGAATTTGTTTTTCTATTATCCTCAAATGCCATTTTAATGCCTTACCGGTTATCGTTGCAGAATTTACATTTGCAATCTAATAATGCAAAAGCCAAAAGATAAATGAAGCGAGCAATAGTTCAATCTTACAGTACTTTTCGGTACCGATGCGATCTTTACAATCTTAACTGTTTTACTCACAGGTTTTACTTACGCTCGATTTCTTCACCTTCGGTTACTTACCACGAGACACTCGAAAATGCCAACCGAATTTCCGGTCGTGTGATTTTAGTGGAAACAGCCACTAATAAAATCCAAAAAATTAGCTGTCGATGCTTATCTGTTTTCGAGAAATTGAAAGCAGAAGTTTTAGTTAGATTAACTAGTTCGAGTACAGGCCCGTATTTAGACTAGATTTCCGGGGGGGGGGGGGGGTTAAAAATTACAAAATGAATAGTTAATTTATTAAAATAGGGTTCCCCGGAACCCTATTTGGGAACCGCTGGTTTAGAGGGTCCGAAGATTGAAAACTAACTGGTATGCTGCAGATACCTTACTGCTATTCCTCAGGAAAGTTCAGCTCTTGAGAAAAGAAAAAAACACTATTTACTTTTTCCAAATACGATAAATCCAAAAACTTACAAATCAATTGAAATTTACGATTATATTGAAAATAAAAACAATTAACAGGAGAAACTTCGGCGTCGAGCCTTTGAAACAATCTAACCTATCAGTTGGTGATTGCGACCAAAGTTAATTTCGCTCAAGTTGAAAATTCAGAAATATATTAGCAACAGATGGTGGATACCAATAAGACACAGCAAATTAATACAAGTTGCTAAAAATAACAGAATACATTTTCATGCCTACCCAAACGAAATTGAAATTTTCAAACTTGAACTCCTTGTTCACTCTAATGCTCTATCTCAGCGGTTTCCAATTAGTTTTGGCCGCGGAACCCTTGAGCAAAGTAAAAAAATTAGCGGAACCCCAAGTCGATTTGTTTACTGCATACAAGGTTGTTTATGCACACTAACCCCCTCCCCCCCCCCCCCCTAGCGACCAAGTAAATACAAGTATAAAAATTATTTATTATAGAATTATAATTATTATTAGGGAGAAATATGACATTTTGTTTTCTCCTGACAAATTCTTTTAATATTTGGTTTGATTTCTGAAAGCTAAATTCTCATATCAGGAACCGCGTCAAGTCGATTTCGATACTTTGTTTTTGTTCCTGAATATAATAAGAATCTAGTCTCACACTTGTATGTGCTCGCAAATGGTAGCAAAATACGATTTGCACGTTTGGACAACTCCGGATATTCCTCGCGCAGTTCATTCCAAAATACGCCAAGCGAAACCTCTTTAAATTTACTTTCCAATTGGAAATCGCACCTAATTCCAATTGGATTTTCAAAATCCACAGCAAAAAATTTGACTGGACGTTGGCATTCCATGAATAGATTGCCATCGGATGGAATGGAAAAAGCTAAAAAATATATTTTAAGCAGTAAATTTATTTTTACGCCATTTTGAAATTCTTTTTTGCGGAACCCTTGGATTTTTTTGCGGAACCCTATTTGGGAACCGCTGCTCTATCTAATCTCTCTTCCAAGACGTGAAACATTGATACAAATCTGCGATAGGCATAACGCCTAAATGCACTGAAAGCAGTGCCGTGCGCAAAAATAAAACAAATTACAAAAATTTGTTATATATTTTAATTTAAAAATTTTATTTCATTGCACAATTTAATATTTGATAACTTAAATCGAATATTCCTTAAAAGATGTGGGAGTAATTAAATTAGATTTCTTATAAAACTTGCTTATTTTTTCAAGACCTTTTCAACAATACTATTTTAAGCCACAGTACTGATTGAAATGCTAGATGTTTTCGACATTCTGAAAGAAACCATTAGTCGATTCTTCATTAAACGAATAACTATTTGAAAAAGGACGTTGATACGATGAGTGGTTTGGTCCACCCCATATTATTATAAATAAATAAAGTTTTGTTATTTTTAATAAAATAAAAACCTTAAAGTACCAAGATTAAATTTAAAAGAAAAAAATGAAACGATTGAGAATTTAATAAAACATCAAAATACCGAGTGTTTCATAAATATTTGTATCTACGTATATTAAACTTGTTTAAAATTAATAAAAAATATCCTTTTGTCAAATTAACCCATTAATAAATTTATTTCTATATTAATAATTTTTCTTTTATAATTTATTTATTAATGGTATAATCTGTTGGTAGTAAAAAGTGCGCATGCCTATTTTGATAACTATTTTAATTCTCATAATATTTGATATTTGATTCAACGTATTCGTATGTTCGCAAATATGCAAATGAATCAAGAGTGTCGGAATTTCAATAAGTAATTTGGTTATTGTATCTGAATTATGGGTGATATTGTGATCAAAAACTTGGCCGAATTTAATCGGCTATTTAATTGTGGGGTTTCTGACACATTATCTACTTCTAGCGTTGAAGAGATAAATTTTACTACTTTTGGGAAAAATATTAAGAAACCTAGCAACAGAGTTGATCGTAAAGTTTATGAATCTGCCTCTCTCCCAATTCTTGAAAATCAGGTAAAATTGTAAAAAAAAACGTTTTTCTTAATTTTTTTTTATTTCTGTTACTTTGTTATAAGCATTTTTAATAGCTGTGGTCATTGCTCTCATCCGAAAAGGGTTGAAAACGATCCCATCGCTATCTAACTATCTTCAGGCATCAATATTCTGGACTATATTTTAATATAATTTTTTGAAAATATTGAACAAGTTATTCACCTTTTTATAATTGAATAATAATTGTATTATCTACAACTTCTTGTAAAATGACGTGTCACAGATTAGAATAATAGTAAGTCGTCTGGAATTTTAAAATATTATTTCTATGATAACGAGAAAGGTAGGCCTAGTAATTATTTCTATCGATTCCAAATCAACTTAAAAACGTGCATTTCAACTTTTTTCCCAAGTAAACCAAAGGCACAGAGAATGACGTTTCCAGTTTGATAAATCCTCTTTGCCAAAAAGGTAGTAAACCTTGATGTTACTTTCAAATTTAGCCGCAGAGTTTGATATTATTTCAAAAGGATTATTATTATCAACGCAATATATAGTAGAAAATTTTTAGAATTCGTAATACATAAATTACATTTTTCTAATTATGTTTCAAAAAGTGTCACTTTTTGACACTCAAAAGTGTGCGGAAAAGTACTACTTTTTCGCCCTAGTGCGGAAAAGTAATACTTTTCTGCACACTTGTGAAAGTGTACGGGAAAGAAAGAAAAAGTTTTAATCTACTTTATTTATAATATACATTAACGGTTACATATAGAACAATTCTTAAAAGTGTTAACTGCGCCGCCTCCGACATATCTGACATATTTACTAGTATTCTAAAAACACAAATTGTATTACCATAAAAAAAACGTAGTCACTTACCTGTTCACGTTGTAATGGCTACTATCTATAACCTACCTACTGTCTATAATGGGCTACCAACCGCAAAATACAAAAATTTTACAGTATAAACGGCTACTATCTTTTTTCTTGAGACATGTTATTGGTTCTTTTTGAAACATAATTAGAAAAAATATTGTTCGATACTCGTGGAAAACTATTTTTTCCATTCTCGGTTTCGGTTTATAATCTCGGCCTTCGGCCTCGATCGTCAACCTCCGCCTTGAATGGAAAAATGTTAGTTTTCCTAACTTGTATCGAAAATATCTAATTACGTGTAAGTCTACTAGAGAGGTTTTCCCATAATATCCTCATTCTGATCTAACCGTGTCTTAGGAGAGCTTCCTCGTGATCTAGAGTTATCCACGCGTTTTCGTATAGTCAATCTTTCAATATTATTCCTTTAGATCTTCTTAGTTCTAATCAGACGAAATTACGAGGAAATATATGTAAAAAAATTATGCTTATCTGGTGATTCAAGATAACAATCATTATAAATGACCGAAATACTTCCTTCCTTTTGGAAGTTAGATGTCGGAAGACAAGACATGCGCGTGACCCATGATAGAATTTTTCTTAATCGGAAACCTTTTGTATTATTATCTTGGTTTTAAATTATTAGATAATCTTTGTTGAGTCTATAATGATAACTCGAAATTATAATATGGCGCAAAACGACAATGCACTTCAAGGACAAAAGCTTGAAACTTGTACAATCACGGTCGTTGCATAGCCATTACCCATCTCACGCTTCCTTTTTTACACTGTAACTTTTATGTTCTAAAAATCTGGAGCAAAATGTTGGCAAGACTATGCAATCTCTACTTCGAAACATAAAATGCTGTTTATGGTCGTCGATGTTATTTATTCACTATTGTTTCCTGCTTCGTGGTATACCCGCAATGATATTTCCGATTTTTAAATTATTTACACAGGTGGAAAAGTTGTTTTTTTAATGAATCCAGAATGCATGCAAGCGGTCAACGCTCAACAGCACAGGTTTTTTCATAAACGTTGCTCGATCGAGATTCGAAACTACTTCGATCGTCTGGAGCAGAAGTTTCCGCCATGCTTTTTTCGTAAAGTAATTTTGTATTTTAAAATCTGTAGTAGAGCATCAGGTACTCAGGTGTCTATAGTTTTTATTTTATTTTATATTAATGCAAGTTGCAAGTTTATTAATCATTAATAATCGTTAATTTGTTATACTCGAACTGGAAAAATGAAGAGTGTAATGGACTAAGTACGCGTTTAAAAAATAATTTTATCGGTTCAGGTTATTCACACTGGAAAAAATTTTACTTGAACATTTTTAATAAGTTAGAATTATTATTTTATGATTTTATAAAATAAATAAATTTAAACCGGCTTTACCTCAACTAATTACATTAAATTAGTACTAAGAGCAAACCTCTTACAAGGTCGTACCTCATCTTCTTTTATTCTTTATCTTTTCTTTCTCAACTAGTTTTATTTGTAATTTTTTTGAAATTTGTAATTTTCGAACCAAACCAAATGGAAGTTTAGAAAATTTTGTTGTCCTTTAACGATTAACGAGAAGTTTTTTTAATATCTCCGCAGGATAGAGTGGAATATAAATATTTCGTGATTGAATATTTTTAAGTCTAGAGCAGTGTAGGTTATATGGAGTACGCGGTAGAGCAGTGTAGTGTATCCTTGAACGGTCAGGGCATTCGTTCTCAGGATGACAACCGTTGTAACAAATCATTGGATAAAACATTTTAATTGATAACTAATCTTTGGAAAGATGTATCTAATAGATACCTATCAACTAGTTCATATATTTCTTTCGTTTCTAAATTTAACCTATAATTTAAAAATCTTTAATTTAACATACGTAAATACGTACGTACGTTATGTTATATTAAGTTGGATAGCATTATGTAGGCACTTTAAAAATTTTGGAAAATATATTATATTCAAAAATAAACAGAACAAGCTGTATTTCGAGTTCTGCGATATTAATTTATTACGTGTTTTCTTATTACCATTGTGTTTTCTTATTCAAATAAAAATCCACAACAACATAATATGCAAAAAGGGTAATGTATCATAGTCGTGATATGAAAAAATTACAATATATACTTAACTTTTAGTTTTAAAATCAAAACCAGTTTCATGTGTAGGTACTAACTTATTGAATCTTTTAAGGAATCCAGCTCCATTTGTTAATTGTCTATTTTCATATAATTAACTGTTTTTTTAATTTATTTGTTCCTAGTTAGTACCTGCGTAAGTTTCAACATCTACAATTTGGCTTTTCTTAATTAAATTTTGGTTTACGGTACTTTTGACAACACAATTACTTCATTAAACATATGGTGATCCTCTCCCCCCCCCCCCCCGCTAACGATGGCTGATTAATAACTTTGCCAATCCAGAAAACAATTATTTCGTATGAACGGAAGTCTGCTGAATTTTAACTTGTACTAATTATTGGTATTTTAGTTAATTAGAATTACAAAGGAAGTATTTTAAATGCGGTTATCTACCTGTGCATTAATTACTATGTAAAACAACCAAGTTTCGAGGCATCTTAAGAGTCATCCCAAAAGTTGTTTTTATCGCTCTCTTTTTGCCTTCCGGAAACTGACCAATTATCATTTTGTCACGTTCAACTCGGTGTATTCCTCGGTGCAAAAAATGGACCACCCATTGCATAAGTTACCAGGAATTACAAAGTATTAGTTACAATCCGTTCTCATAACATACCAAGGTACAACTTATTAAGTTAGCCTAATTAAAATACTTGTTTACATGTAACATTAGCAAAACATTTTTCATTGTTTTTCTGCATAATTAACTTGTTTCATCAAATAACTAAACGTTTCTATGAACCATTTTTGACTTGCTACTTTAAATATGGATTTCATTTTTAATTTTAATTTTATTACACATTTTTTGGGATTTTTTCATTTTATAATGCATGTTTGTACTAAAATATAATATAATATTGAAGATTTTATATAATATTTAAAAATTTTGCAAAAATATTTGAGGAGCGATCGTTCGAAAGCAGAAATAATTTCGAAAACCGTTAGAGGAATACAATACAGGAATTTTTGAGACCTATCTGTAATATGTGTCGATCTGTTATGAATTTTAAGAAATTCAAAAATTTTTACTTATAGTTTTTGTTTTTTATGGTCAGTTTTCGACTTTTCTGTTTAATTTTTTTTCTCTTTACCTGTCGTTTTTATTTTTTTGATGGCGGCGAATAAATAAATTTAAATTTTTACCATGACTTAACCAAACTGGATATTGTTCGGTTCGAAATAACTTTGAAATTATCAACTTTTTGTCAACTTTTTCAATTTTTTCTATAACACTGAAAACGTTTACAGGATTTCATTCGGGAAACATTCATCGTTTTATCGGTTGTTCAGCTGGTAAATAATAATTTAATGTGATAGCTTAATTATCGTCAACAAAGTCAAAAATACTTGAGTACAAATTCAAATTTTATTATTACTTATTATGTAAACCAGTTTTAAATTCTCATAAAAATTATTATAAAATTTTATACATCTGTGAACTAACGGTAAATACATTATTGACAAAGAGCTTTAAAATTATATCTTATAATGCAATGATTCAACATAATCAAAATGAACTTGAATCACGAACACGATATTAGAAATAACATTTTACATTCTTCATGCTAACAAAAATTTGCTATAAGAAATGGAATAATTTTTTACTCGTAAACAAAATTACCGTAAATGCCTATAAAGCAAAATTACTTATTATAAATTAATCTCTAGACACGATCTGCATACCTAATTGTCTGATGATATATTTATCAACCTAATATTCGGGCTAGCTGTGACCTCTCTGTAAGCCGCGACATATGTATCTCCCACCTGGCCACGGTGATCTACAAAAACCAATAAAATAATTGTAATCAAATACATTTAAATAAACAAGTTAATTTAAAAAAAATTGTTTATCATATTTCATTCATTGCCCCACGGCAAGCCGGTAGAAAGCAAAGTGGATTCTCTTCCCAGCCATCCGCTACGAACAATGAACTTTACAACGGTATTTTCTATATCTGAAGATATTTTAAAATTTTTTCCTACCTATTTTAAAGAAAATATTATTTTCGTTACTCTCACTTTTAAAATTCAGAAAATTCAAAAGTAAATTTCATATTTGTCTCGAAATTTCTTATAACAACCGAAAAACAATAACAAGCAAAAATTGCCTTAAATTTTAAAAAACAACGATGTATCCATGCTTAATAAAACACATTGTAAATTCAAAGTTTTATTTGGAAAAAAATTTAATTTTGTGAAACCAAAATCATAGATCAATTGTTTTCTAACAAACTAGATCCACCCTTCTAAGTTGTAAAGTTAAAAAGAGAGAAGAAAAAGAAATTTTGCAAATAAGCAAAGTAGCTATTCCGAAGGGAATGAAAGCAAATTGATAGATTATCAGTAGCAAATTTACAATGAACCTATTGAATTTCAAATTTCGCTCATTGCCATACCTATAAAAAAGACTCCATACAGGTCAAGTAGGCCCTTCCAACACTCCTGTTATCATTTGTTTTTCGCTGATGAATTCCATTCATCAGCTAGATCCACCACAAAAACTAAAGAAAAACAAAGTGCAAAAAAATCCTTCACAAGAGAGAATTCCAACAATTTGGAATTTGATTTTTTGAGTGTCACTACAAAGTTATATTGATTGTTCTTTTATTACACATAAACGTTGGTTAGGAATGAGTTGTTTATTATGGTATATAGTGACCAATAAAAATAATGTTACTTAACCCCATCTAGAATTAAATATTTTAGCATTCGAACGTTAGTAGTATTTATTTTTTCTGTATTTGATTACACAATTGATATAAAAAATTATCTATTTTTAGTTTTAATTTTATAGTATAGACTACGTTATCGACCTTGTAGTGTCAATAGTATTGAAAATCTTCAAGTTTTATATTTTATTATACTTAAATATTTTATTTTATACAAAATTAACATAATATACCATCGCATTGCTGAGATAGCTAAAATTACAATTAAAGAATTTTTTCATTAAACGAGGAAATTACCATTTTGATGAAGATGAACCAGTAGTCTTATCAGATTAAAATTTCAACAAAAATTTCAGTACCGTGTTAGAAAAAATACTCAATGAATGTGTTAAAACCCCCGTGTCGGCCATATTGGGTTTTTCTGTTGTTGGACGCTCTTCGGCAATCTTCGGAAACGCGTAATTGGAGGTTCTCGCGTTGTAATTATTTTATAATAATTAAAGCGGACAATTAAGATTCTCCCACGGACCGAGCAATAGTAAATTGCAATTAATCAAAAGTGTATGTAATATATGAATAAATGCAGTGTATGAAAGCAGAAGCATATAATATACTAATGGCGAGTTTATGCAAGCATTTAATTTAATTTAACATAATGAGATTAAAGATTCAATTGGTAGGTCAGTGAAAAACGTATTAAGCCTATCCTTAGAACCCATAAAAACTTTGCGTTGAATTAATTTAAATGCTCTTACATAAACCCACCATAATAAATTGTCAATAAATTATTAATAAAATGAACGTATAATTTTTTACAATTTAAGTAATATACAGGATGTACAATTTAAACAAACTAGCGAAATTTTGTCAAAAACGTAAGATAAGGAATGGATAAAACAAAAAATGAAAAAAAAGTTTTAATATACTTTTGTACAAAAAAGAGAGTCTTCACGTTAACCGATCCAAAGACCATCCAGCTCTCTCAAAAACTAAAATCTAAACCCGCCTATTTGTTTTAAAAATTACAATAAATAATATTCCACGTAAAAAATATAAAAATATAAATGTAATAAAATAAATTTAGCTACTAAGAATGCTACCTATGCATTTTAAAAATTTAAAATAATTTTAGGATATATAAGGTATAAAATTGTGTAATCGCATTTATTATGCAAAATTATATTATAACGGAAATAAGTTCGTTTACCTAAGGAAATGTCGGAAAGGTACAACTCGTTCAACTACTTTGTTAACCATAAATATTATACTTGTTTTTATTGTGCAAAAAGGTGTGAATATGACAAGTTCAAAAAAAATAATTACGCTAATTTGATCTTTTAAATAACAGTACGACGAATAGTATGGCTAACTGTAATTATGTAGCACAATAAATTTTGAAATTTACTTCAAAAATAAACAGATTTCATTATCCATTGTTTATTTAGTCAACTGATATCTAAATGCATTTTTGTTTCAGGTAGATTATAGTTTTTCTCATCTTGGACGTAATTCGGCGGCATCACTTCAGTCAAGATATTTACACAACAACTCAAATAATTACAAATCAAGAAGTAGAAAATGTGCAATATTCACTTTCGTTGCTATTGGTTTCGGTGTTGTCGCTGTGCTTGCTTTAATAGGATTAGCTGTATACATGAAAACCATCCAATCTGATGCATTATCCCGTGAGTGATAAGCAGATATCCAAATTTTGAACCGTGTTAACAACCTATAATGTTAATTTTAGAAACTCTTACGTTTGGCTGTAGCGTAAAAGTTAGCAAAGGAGATCGTTTTGCCAGTCATCTTAAAGAAAAAATGCGAAAATATCAACAACAATTAGATACGCTATATCGTAGAAGTAATTTGGGCTCTGCTGTTACATCGGTCATCGTAGACAGGTTTGGCGAAGACACTGTCACAATTTTCTTCAAAATATTAATAAACCGAAAAAAACTGACGAGGTAATTCAATCTTTCACAAATTATAATTCCTACAATAATAAAACTTTTAGTTTTAGAACAACTGCGAACTTAGAAAAAATGCTCAAAGATATTTTAATCTCCGATTCCGTTTCGAGAAATCCCGTTTTTAGATCCATCAAATTTGACGTAAAAAGTATTCAAGTAAAACAAATTTTAAGCACTGAAAATTTACACAACAAGGTAATTACAAAAGCAAAAGAATCCAAACAAAAGGGCGATATCGTACTGATGTCGAACAAACCAAATATGACAATAGTGGAAGAGCCTCCAGTGAAGAGAAGTCCAATATTAGAGGAACCAAATTTTAAAAATGAAGAACTTTCCGTCATTCAAGGTTCTTTTCAAATTAGTAAAACCGAAGCAGATATTACAGAAAAAAAAAATGTACCAAGTGACAGTTTTACGCACAAGTCAAAAACTGAAAAAGTGAAATCTCCACCAAAACTTACAACAAAACCTCCGGTTATTGTTAGTGCTTTCGTTAATATAAACCCTGCAGATAAAACGTCTACAACTTCGACATCGGGAAATCCAAAGCAAGCATTTACTTCGACTCCGGCGATTACGGTATTAACAACTTCCAAACCAACTACTAATCTTTTTTCCAACCCCGTCACTTCTTTTCCCTTTCTATTCGATAAAGAACCATGGATTCCAATTCAAAGAGAAACTGAATACGGCCAACGTCCAAAACTTTCTTTAAATTTTGACTCAAGTTCCACTGTTTCTTCAATCGAAATTTTGCATAAAAAACAGCCTGTGTATACAAGTTTTACGGTTCCAGGACTTACGCATCATTCTATAAACACCGAAAACTTGGGAGGAATAGGAATATTTGGTCATCCATTACCAGTAAATAAAATATCTGATATTACAAATGCACCTCTCACCGAAAAATATGAAGAAAGTACTACCAAATCATACCTTTCATCTGAAGATTTTGTTGAAATAGAAACTGTGAAACACGTTCCAAACTTGTACGAACAACAGCTTAACACAAAAAGCTTTGATCTAGTAGCCGAAAATTATGGTTCTACCATAACACCACAAGAATTAACTTCCGAAAAACACATTGCTAGCACTTCGCGATCTTATATTGATTTAAATCGAAATTCGATTTACCTAAATTTATCAAATTTGTTTCCTCTTACAAATCCTCCCCATTTTACGAAAGAGCTCTTAACCAGTACTCAATCGTCGGTAAGAAGATTAGATGAAAATGTAGAAGACGAAGATAGTGTTGTGGGCGAAGGACAAGTCGAAGTAGTTGAAGATGACGAAAAATCCTTAATGATGAAAACCGAAACAATCACAAAATTGCCCTTAGTAACCTTAATACCCGTAAAATCAAACTCGGGAGTAGGAAGACCTTTACGGCCAAGACCAAAAATAGACCACGTTGTAGAAAATAGAAGTTTTCCCAGTGACCCCTTTTATAAAAATGCGAATATAGACTTTTCTCAGATATCTAAAAGCCCCATTAAATATGTGCAAACAGAAGTGGTGACGTCTGTTAGCAGCGAAATTAATAGAGTAAAAATAAACAAAAACCGCCTACATGATTTTAAAATATCTAATGTTTTAAATTTCGAAACCGAACGCTCTTTGATAGAATCTACCACTGCTAATTTGGGAAATAAAATAAAAAAACTGATAACAAAAAGTAACATCGCTGAAAATGAAACCGAATTAAGGAATCCTAAAATGGACCCCAAAAATAATTTTACCATTGGCGAGCAATTATCTCCTGCTTTTAAGAAGAATGCAAAAATTGATAACGGTGTCGTTATTTTCAGTGTTAATTCGTCCACTTCCAGTACTAAAAATAAACGAATAAACAATAATGTCCTCTCTGATGAGAAACTAAAGCAGCTATCTATTATCAGTAAGTTAAACTCGAATTCGAGTAACGATGAAGCAGAAACGGTGATATCAAATAAAGCCATTTCGGCTAGTTATACCATTAACGAGGCTGGATTTAAAGTATTAACAAAAACTTTAAATAAAGTTCCATTATTTTCTAAAGACGAAGAAATAAAATCTTTGGCAAATTTTAATGGAATTATTGAATTAAATAAAAGCGGTAATTATTATTTTTACACTATTGTTATTGATATTATACCTAATCAAATTTTATAGGGTGCCCAAAAATTATCGAGGCTAAACTTATGTAAAATAACTATTTATGACAAACATTTATTTCAATTTTTCACTTTATTATATCATTCCAAAATTTTCCATTTTCAACAACGAAGAAAGATTCTGTTCTAATTTATGGATTATTCCAATGCAAGAAACTTGAAAAGAAAATCGACCGGCGATTTTCATGGAAGGGTTGGGCTAAAGTTTTTTGTCGATTTCGATAAGCAATTTCTGAGTTTCCAGTCATTAGCATTAAACTAATATTTTTTGCTTATACAAATCCAACCCTAGAAATCCAGAAATCAACCATTTTCACTGGTAATTCGAAAAGCTTTAATTGTAATTCAGATTATCCAATTGCTTAGCTTCGCATACCAAATCCAATCATTCATAGTATCAGCAAATATTGCGCGCTGTGAAAATTGATGTTAAACTTTTAGTGGTTTTGAAATAAAATTTGTCTCGGTTATTTTACTGCACCCTATTAAACCTACTTGAATTACAAAAATATTTATAATCGTTACGCTTTGGCGTAATCCTTTCTATTTATGATTTTGTTTTTCAATTTTTTTAGAGTGCCATAATTACACCATCAAGTGCGGCAATGGACAATGTTTACCAATTTCAACAAGATGTAACCAACTTATTGACTGCAATGATGGAATAGATGAAAAAAACTGTAGTTGTGCTGATTATTTGAAATCACAAAATTTATTTAAAAAAATATGCGATGGTGTTGTCGATTGCTGGGATTATTCCGATGAAAACCTTTGTGGTATGAATTAATATTACGTATTTCATTGTGGTAGATTAACTAAGTTGTTATTCCAAAAACGAACTTTCAAAAATACATTATTTGTAGAATGGTGTCAGGTGAACCAATATGTTTGTGCAAATTCAAAACATTGTATAAACAAAAATCAAATATGCGATGGTGTAAACGATTGTCCAAATGGTGACGACGAACGACAATGCGTATCGATTGCTTCCAATGTTAAAACGGCCGAAGAATTTAGATACCACTCCGAAGGTAATATAGTAATAAAATTACTTGATCTTTTAATTTAACTAACTTGTACGTAGGTTACTTAATGGTACGAAAAAATGGAATATGGCAAAGAGTTTGTGCAGATAATTTAGAAAACATAACTAATACTAATTCGTGGTGGAAATTGTCCGATTTGGGAGAAGCTGTTTGCAAGTCATTAACGTATCAGTATGTACATACGTTTTTATAAAATAAAAAGAAAAACTTAATTCAAATTTCAGAAAGCAAAAATTCGTCAAAATTATTACCGAATTTGATACTCTCTCGACCAACGATCGGTTTTATGAAATTTCCTATGCTTCTTCAAATATAACTAAAGCAAACTTAATTTTCGAAGAAGGTTTGTGCCCGAACAAACGAATAGTAAAACTAAAGTGCGAAAGTCTTGAATGCGGTACCAGACCTCAAGCAGTTAACCAAATAGCAAGGTAAGAATTTTGATTTTTTAGAATAATTTGAAAACGTTAATTCAGGCGTATGTATAGGATTGTGGGTGGTGGAAATGCAGGGTTAGGATCTTGGCCCTGGCAAACCGCTTTATATAAAGAAGGGGAATTTCAATGCGGGGCAACTTTAATTTCGAGTAGATGGTTAATATCAGCAGGACATTGTTTCTTTCGGTAAATACGTGATTAACGCAGTTGATGCATTATATTGATTAATAACAAAATACTTTTTTAGTTCTTTAGATGAACATTGGGTGGCTCGTTTAGGAGCTTTGAGGCGGGGTAGTACTTTGCCTTCTCCTTATGAACAGTTACGTCCAATTATTAAAATTCTTATTCATTCTGGATACGTGGACACTGGATTTATAAATGATATATCGTTACTTCAAATGGAATCACCGGTTGTCTTTAGTGATTATGTGAGACCTATATGTTTACCTTCGACCGATAGCGTCTTGAAAAACGGGAAAATATGCACTGTGATTGGTTGGGGTCAGCTTTTTGAAGTTGGTAGAATTTTCCGTGAGTTATCTTCTTACACTATTGAGTACCAACCTTTATTTTATAATTTTTTATTGTTTAGCCGACACTTTGCAAGAAGTTCAAGTTCCTGTTATATCAACCGAAGAATGTCACAGAAGAACCTTACTTCTGCCCTTATATAAAGTTACCGACGACATGTTTTGTGCTGGCTACGAACGTGGTGGAAGAGATGCGTGTTTGGGAGATTCCGGTGGACCACTAATGTGTTCCGAATCGGATGGTCGATGGGTTTTGCAAGGTATAGTAGTGGGAATATATTTTTTAAATACATTTTTGTTTACAATCGTAATTGTTTTAGGAGTTACTAGCAATGGTTATGGTTGTGCACGAGCAAATAGGCCAGGGGTGTATACCAAAGTGGCAAATTATTTAACATGGATTAATTTGCACATAAATGGCACAAACTCTGAAACTACATTAAAGTCAAGTTGCTCTGGTCATAGATGTCCTTTGGGAGAATGTCTTCCTAAAAGCCGAATATGCAATGGTTACATTGAATGTAGCGATGGAAGTGACGAACAAAATTGTTCCCGATTAATTAAATAAATCTATTGGAAACAATTGATTGCTTTATGTTGTGATATTTTAAGAATACGGTTTTTAGGCAATCAAGATTTTAAAAAACCTTATAGCGCATCATTTTTATGTGCAATTAAATTAGTATTAGTACTTAGTAAAATACAAGTATTGCCAAATCTTTTATAATTAAGAATATTTTTAGTATTATTTAACTTTAGGTAAAAATATAGTTGAGATATTTTGAAAACGTTTTAATTGATTGTAAGTATAGAGAAGAAGTTTTTCAAATTATATATTAAATTAGTTATTTCAACAAGAGACTGCAATTTATGATTACAATTTGTAATTGAACTATTATTTAATAAATCTTTCGTTTTATTTTGCTTCGTTTCGACTAATAACTAATATTTAATGTTACCTGAGAACAACAGGTAGCTACGAATATAAAAAATCAAGTTGGCATTTGGTGAGCAAATATAATTATTTTAGCTAATTTTGCAGGGAAGTGGGTCTTTTAGGTATCGAAAGTCGTGTTCATATCGAAAACATCAGCACGAAAACGAACCTATCTGAAAAATCCCTATGCCCTACCTTCAAAATTGTCAGCATATTCCGGTTCGTAAATTTTTACAGATATCATCTTTTTTAAAAAAATGAGACTACAGCCATAGGCCCCCTTCAGAAAATTCTCCAGGAGAGGGCCAAAATATACTTATTATTTAAAATAAATTTTTCCGGGCATAGTGCATAGTAAGAAACTAATCTATTTCACACAAAAACCAAAGATAATAGAAAGTTGATACAAAAAAAGCAATTTTACAAAATTTAAAAAGTAATTTTTGTGAATTAAAATTTAATTCTAAATTTAATAGTAAATTTTCACTACAATAAATTTAAAGAGTAACCTTAAATTATTTAAAAAAAATATGAATTTAAGTAATTTTGCGAATTTATTTTTTTTGTATTTTATTTTCGATTTTTCTATAAAATGGATTTGTTTTTTAACAAAGTTTAGTACTGATAGCTGTAGCCTGTTAAATTTCCTTCAGAAGAGAGTCTCGTATTTTTGTACAACGTTGCATTAATTTATAAGATATAAAGCTTTCAAAAAAAATCAAAAACTTCAAAACTTCAAATTTTTTTTATTGTAACTTAATCCTTAGCTCAAAACCCATTGATCATAGACACTAGAAGGTTATATAGCCTAACTTGTAGGAAACTTTACGTTCTATAAAAAAAAACACTGCACCGTTTACTCTAAATATCAACAATTTGAGTTCTTTAGCCATTTAAAGGCAAAAATTAAAAGCAATGCTTTAAAGAAAGCAGAAAAAGTTTCAATTTCAGCAAAATATTTCGCAGGAAAGCCTTGTATATTTGTAAAAATAAAGGAATAGGTGATAGAAGACACAAATAAAATATTTAACAAAATTGTTTTCTAAATTCAAACCGTCGAGAGTTTCTTTAAAGCATTTTTGTAGGTGCCTTGATTTCTTATTATTTTCTGATTTTCTGTGAAATGGATTGGTTTTCCAAAAAATTTTACTAGACAAAAGTTGTAGTCTGTTAAATTTCCTATCGGGAATGCGCGTTAGATTTTTTGTAAAATGTTTTGTTTAAAATATACAAGGCTTTGAAAAAAGAACAAAAAAAAGATCGAATTTTTCAACATTCTTTTACTTTAATTCATGACTTGGAAGCCGTTGGTTTTAGACAATAAAAGGTTTAAATCTAGTTTATGGATTGTAACAAAATTTTGAATTTTGTTAGATTCTTTTGGCTACACCTCGTATTTGTATTTTTAATAATACAAGAATATTGCGAGCCAAGACGATTTAGGCGCATGACGGGAAATAGGCAGGAAAAGGTGCGGGGTGATTAAGAAAGAGAGCCATGTTTTGGGTGGTCGAAAAGGTTGGTTTTGACCTTTGATTTTCGTTAGTTATTAGTGATTTTTGTGTTGGGAGAATTACCGGAGTTACCACCGCTTTTTCTTGCGGATTTACGCCAATTTCAATGAAATTGTGTTCTTTGATTTTTTTTGCCATTAGATTCTTGAACACCTGGAAGATCGAGCGATAGCGACCACTCAACAGCAGCAATAAGATAAGTTTTTACCTTATTACTATCTTTTCATTTCTTTCCTCTGCAAAGCTGTACAACACCGATGATATTTTTTGATAATCGTCAGCTGCGTTCGTCGATATAGCCGACGCTCGCTTCGAATATTTTTTGATTTTTTGATCTAGTTTTGAGCTCAAGCACCCTTTTAAATATTCCAAATATTGGAAGTATTTCATTTAAGAATTGCTGGGTGAATGTTTAGAGCGTCGGTCGTTGCAAACGTCCTTTCCGGGTTTGCTTCCCATAGTAGGAACGTTTTTTTTGTTAGGAGAGAGAGTGCAAACTTGTTGCGGCTACGCCGGATTCATCCCCGGCTTCCGCAAAAAAGAGAGCTAGTTTTTTCCAGCTTGGGTATCCTCACGAAATAAAAGGTTGAGAATTTTGATTTTCAACTGTGTGGGCAGGAAGAAATTGCTGGGTCTTCTTTAAAGAGTCCCAGCCATCCATTTTTTTCATAGGATTATTTCACGCTTCATCGTTCACAGTTTATCGCCTGATGATGACATAATATGGTGAAAACGTTTGCGATAATATACATACGGTGTATTTATATTGTGTTAACTTAAACATTTTAGTTCTAAAAAGTTTTTGTGTATTTTTTGGTTTATTCTAAAAATTTGATATGATCAATATCAAATTTACACTACCTAAACCACCTATCTATTGATTATTTTACGCTATTTAAAAAAGCATTAAATCATTTTTACTGAAAAATTAATATTTTCGGAGTTATGACTATGTGACGGTGGAAATTTAAAAAAATGCTTTAAAGATCTCTCTCGAGGGTTTGAACTTTGAAAAAATATTTTGTTAAATATTATTCTTTAAAAAGTTGAATGTGCTTTACTGCTTATGGAATAGCCTACCTTTCAGTTTAGTTGAGCGTTTAGAAATCCGATAATTGCCATTACAGGAGTAAATTTTGATAAGTTATTCAAAAATTAAGAAAGTAAAATATAAAAAATCTATTTTCTAAATGAAATTATGAACTTACAGTTACGCACAAAAATATTAGAACGGCCATATATTAACAATGAAAATTGTACCTTTTGAAAATTTTTTTTTATGTATAGTATAAAAATTGCTTTTACAGCTTTTACTTTTTAGACAGTTTTTGTTGCAAACTTCAATTCCCTCATTTTTATTCATATACTTTTTTCTATTTCATCGCACCGTTTCTGAGATACAGATGGCACTTTTTATTGTATCATACAGAGACTTTTTTAAGTCATTGTATCTCAGAAACGGTGCAACGAAATAAAAAACGTGTCTAAACAAAAATAAATGAAATAAAATTTTCAACATAAAATGTCTGATAAGTATTGCCGTGAAAGCGATTTTTATTTGATAAGAGAAGTTTACAACAGGTACAATTTACATTGTTAATATATTATTAAGTAACTGTATAAACAATGTAAATAATGATTCCGCATTAAAAAGCCTATCGCAATAATTCCTAGCTTTGATAAATTAGGAGTTAGAGCCACTAAAGAAAACCTAGAAATTAGTGTTTCGTCCTTGATTTTTATGTCCCTATCATAGATATAGGAATAATTTTCTGCAGGGACTTTATTATAGCAAACAAGTTTCCCAAGTGGCGTTACTGTGCTAATCTATTAATTAGTTCAAAGCTTTTCTTTCATTGAATGGACCATTATATAGCTTAACAGTTGACTTCTTTGTATAAATTATTACGTCATGATTTAATCAAGATAATTTAAAATTTCTCAATTCTCAAGCCAAAAGTGAATCACAAATTTATGTTGGATTTAAAATCCTATTCTAAACTATTTAGTTACTCGTGGGAAAATCCCAAATAATTCGAATATAAGTAAGTATGGCGTTGCTTTCAATAATTATCGTCTGATAACGCAAATTGCACTTTCTCACATTTATTTTGACAATTTCGTTATAAAAATATGAATTTAAACCACAGAAGGTTTTTAAACAGACTTTAAAAAAGAAAATAATATGCATTTTGAAAATTATAAATTAAATTTAATTAAATTATATTAAAATTATATTAGAAACATTTTTTCATTTGATGAAAAAAAAGTTAAATTCTCGTTTATACAAATCAGTACAGCAAGAAATATTGTCGCGAAGACCACCCTAATTGTTAAATCTGTGATAAAATATGACTTCATGATAATTCATGACTTTATTGGTATTCTTTACTTTTAGCCAGTGGCTAAACTTTAAAATTTTGCCACCACGCAAACTATTTCTGAGCCCACCCCTATAAAATTGTATTTTTTGTAAATTTTGCAGTATGCTGGATTTAATTAGACAGAATGTCAAGATGTCAATATATTTTTGCGAATCAACGAAGTAAGTGAGTGAAAGCTTAGGTTTATAATCTAAATACGTATACACTGTAAAAAATTTTAAGGGTAAAATTACCCAATGGTGTAATTTTTAACAACGTTTAATTACAGCGTCAAATTAAAGATGGCTCTAAAAGAAACACATAGATCGTTATTTGATTGAGAATCGACCACCCTAACGCTTGCAAAAATTATCTGAAATCAAAAATTCAAAAATTTTATAATATGTTGTCGTTACAAACGATTTAGACCCACCCTATACTCTTTTAGGAAAATTTTGGTAAAGTTTTGTAAATGATATTTAGTTTGGTAAATTTAAAAAAAGTGCAAGGTGGGGGGGATCAAGAATGAAAGAAAAAAGCTTTTTGCCAAAAATAGTCGCACGACGCCGTTGTGTGATTTTGACTCTGTGAAAATTTTGAGTAATATTTTTAAAACAGTGAATTATATTTTAATGCTTATTGATTTGAGTTTAAATTGGGAATATTTTTGGTCGAATGTGACCGCATATAGAACTATTTTAAATTTCGTGAGTTGAATATTTTTTTTATTAATAAAGAAGATTTATTTTTGAATGAGCGATTTTTGTTTAATTGCATGTAATTTAATTTGGACTTGATATTAGTTTAAATTGGAAATATTTGGATTTTTAAAAGTTAAAATTTATAGTCAAGAAGATACCGCTCTTGATTTGATAAGTGAATATTATAAGTTCGATCCTGGAACAAGAATTACAAATTTTACTTTCGATATTAAAATTTATTTTCGATTTTAAGATATTTTTTAAAGACAATTTTTTTTTGTTTGGCATTGTTTTTTTTTGTTTTGAACCCACACTCTGAGGCTGACTGTCGAATCTCCTCCCGCTTTCAGGGGCTAGCGAAGGTACTTAAGGGCAGGTGTTATAACACATTTTGATTTTTAACATTGCAATATATGCTTGTAGTTAGAACCTTAACCAACAATATCAATAAAAAGTTGACAATTAAAAAAATGGCGGACATTATATAAATTATTTTGAAGTTTTTTAGTGCACATAAATCCAGACTCTAGTATCAGTAAGCGGGAAAATAAGTTTGGATAATTTCAATTATGAATATCGAAAATAAAAATTAACTACTCAAATTTTATTTTAAATTTTGATCGTTTTCTTAAAAATGCATCCCAGTGTTTGAAAGTTCAGTCCGCCGCTATTTCTAAGGGTTTTTGATGAATCTGACAGTATATTATTATTAGGAAGTATTAAAAAAAATTCGAAAAGTTAGATTTATCGAAAAAAATGTAGATTAAATTTTGAAATTGTATTCTCCTACCCTAGCGCACTCCCACTTTAGATTCTTTCGCCGCACGTAACTCGACTAAAGTTTGGAAGTTTACTTATCGAAGTGCGATCATCGGTGGTATACGAGTACGTCGATGTAGTTGTATATTATTTTGTGTATCTTCGCCGCTGGGACGTGGTGTGTACCCGTGGTGTGAAGTGAACTAAAAGTAACGTGTCTATTGTTATTGATAATAAAATGTTAGACGAAAATGATGTCATCAGAATAAAGTACCCAAGAGAAGCAACAATTTTTGCCTCCGTTTGCGCTATAATATTTTGTATAGTCGGAGTTGTTGGTAAGATTTTTTTAAAATATAAATTAATGTACAGCTGGTTTAAATATAATTACTTTATTTAAATATTTATAAGTCGCTGTTTACTTTCTGTTACTTTCAGGTAATCTGGTAACTGTACTAGCACTAATACGCTGCCCGAAACTTCGAAGTCATGCAACCACGGCATTTGTTTTGTCTCTTTGTATTTCGGACTTATTATTCTGTTCGGTCAATCTACCCTTAACTGCATCCAGGTACATTCACGAGGCCTGGACTTTTGGCGATGCCCTTTGCCAGCTATTTCCAGTTTTATTTTACGGAAATGTTGCAGTTTCGCTTTTGAATATGGTGGCAATTACCTTAAATAGGTAAGACAGATTTTATTGAAAGTTTTAATAACGTTGCAGTTACGTCGCGCTCGGTATTTCCCCAACTTTATTATAAACCCGTATTAAATATTTTCATTTTTTATTGAATGTTTTTGCATTTCCATTCACATTCTCATCTCATCGTCTTCCTCTTCTGATAGCTGTTAGGTCATATTTTGAATTAAAAAAATCTTGGAACGTGTTATCGTTTAATTTAATCAGATCAAATCAAATCAAATAAAGATACAATTATTGCTTCATTGACATGTTTGAACATTAAAATAACTCGATGCAATAAACTTTGAATTTAATTAAGACGTTTCTGGCGTACCTATATATACGTATTGACAGTTTAACGAATTTTGCTCCAACAGTATATTTATTATCTGCAAGTTTGAAATAATAAATAGCGGTGTTTATAAACAAAGATTTTCAGCATAAATCTTGTGGATCTTAGTTTTTAGAAATTTGTAAATTTAATACCGGGAGGGTAGGTCAAGTTTATATTAACCGCCCACCCACCACCACAAATTTTCAACTTGTTTTGAATTATTAATTATTTAGCAAATTAATTAGTTAAAATATATATCTTATAAAATTGCCAAAAATTGCAGATAGTTGTGGTGTAATCTACCCAAAACACCTACTAGATAAATCAGTTTTTTTAGACATCCATTTTCTAACGTCTTCGAATCCGAAGTCTTAATACCAAAAGAAGGGTTTTCGAGTTTTATGTGTGAAAGCAAACCAGCCTAACTTCTCCATCTATTTTTTTAAAGCGATCACCCATCCAAGTGCGTACCACGAATAGTATTGCTTTACTAGTGAATGGTACTATGCCTCACAGTATTACATAATATAAATTAAATAAAGAGCAATAAGAAGAATATTTTTTTAACTTCAAGAAATTCAAACATTTTTAATACTTTTATAGTTGACCTTTAAAACTAGAATAATGAATATAATATTTGAAGTATGGGTCGTATTAATCTAATAAGTAGATAAATTTCTAAATAAATAACACCACAACAAGGCAACGGTAGCCAGGGCCATGTTTAAAATCAGTGACGGATGAAAAATAGCAAAGAAAAAAATTATTAAATTAAATATGTAATTAATAATTAATTAAATCTTAACGAATTAAATATTTCCATCTTATCCGTTCCACTGATTTCATCAGATTCGAACCCTCATTTGAAGATATAAAATTATAAATTATATAAAAATATTTAAAAAAACATAAATTATTATATCATTATAATATAAATTACTCAAATCAGTAGTTTTTCTATTTTTTCGAAATATTTTGTTCACACGTTAAATGCAGAGTGCTATATCAACGTAATTTTCGTTATAATTCAAAAACTTTTCTCTGTGATTATTAAATGGGCGATACATATTAAAATGCATATAAAAAGGCAAATTTTTAAACAACGAAAAGTCGGAAAAATTATAAAATTCAAAAGTTTCTTAATTTGTATTGGTCAAAATTTAAATACTCACTAAAAGTATTTCAAGTGCTACATTACGGTATTTTAAATACATACTTATTTCAAATGTGTTTTTGTATTTGTTTTTTATTTTAAATTATTTTAAAACAAAAAAGTTTTATTTATTTTCAATGTACTTTGTATAGGTATTTTAAATAAACATTGTGTTGTATTTTACTCTTGTCGTAAGCTTCAAACAGAAGAATCCCGGTACCCCAACTTAACTTTTAACTTTTGAAAACTTGCGATCAATTTATTGGTAGAACTGAAATTTTTTTTTAATCAAACCGGAAAAAGTAATATTTATCAAGTCGTCCACTAGTCGGTCAAACTAACAAACTCAACGCAAAAAGTTCTACTATGTTTTCTAATAAAATATTACTATTTTAATTAACAAAAACAAATTAATTGAAGCCGTGAAAAATAAATTTTGCATATGTAATTATCATAAAATAATGTATTATTAATTAAGGTATTGATATAAATAATTACAGAATACACTTTGATAATTTAAACAAACCTTGTTTATTTTTAGAGAATTATTGACTTAAACCTTGCAATTTGAAAATATTGATTCAAAGTATACCCGAATGTCCACCTAACATTTTATTTGATTGTTTTTCACAATTACATGAGATATCCACTTTATAACTCAGATTACATGATACATACATCCAATTATTTTAATTTATCTTCAATTTAACTGATATTAGAGCTAAGGCTAAAAGAGTAATTTAAGTTAGACCATGTTACCTACACAGTTATGGGAATTCAATCTAATAAGCTCTAAGCAGTAACAGGATTTAAATAAGACCGTAAATGATTTTTTTTAACTAATATGCAGAAAATGTAAACATCTCGGTGAATCTAATATAGAAATTTTGTTTTTACAAAATTAAATTTTGTAAATTGCACTTTCGGTATCATAATGTCTCGAATTATTATAATACAATAATCTATTAAAATAAATCATCAGTATTATATCTACAATTTTGTTTTTTGGTTAGTGTAATTTACATTTTCGGTCAGTATAAATTATAAAATTACTTTTTATTGATTGGTTAATAATTTTTGTAACGAAATAAAAATTATTATTTTTAATAAATTAGTAGAATAATTTAAAATATTTATTTTCTGCTTGCAGTTGACTAAATAAATAAACTGATATTTTATTATAAATACTTAACCATATCAATATTTTCGAAAATTCAATAACATAGTTTTGACTACACGCTGGCATCATCAGGCGATTGCCATAGTATGATGCAATAGAGTTAAAACATTTTAGTTCGAAGAAGTGTGATTGCATTTTTTGGTTTTTCTAAAATATTAATATGGTCATTTTCATTTATTTAAAATACTGACCACCTATTTAAATTTAACCAGACAAATAAATAAATACCGCTTTGAATTAATTTATAATTTTATTCGATTTGTATTTCTATAGTCATTCGAGTTACTTGGAGAAATAATTACGTCTTGCATTAGTCATTTGGGTTGTTACGTGCATTACGTACATACTTATCTAAGTATTTACCAATCTATAATTATTTTTTGCTGTTATTTATTTTTTTTTATAAATGAACGCGCTTGTGTTGGTTTTGACTAGTATGACTCCTTACTTATTAAAAAATCTTATATACATTTTATACGTAGTATAGGGATATCGCGACTTCATTCACATGTGTGTGGGATTATATTTCCAAGCCGTTTAAACCTTGGCTACTTTTTTTTTGGTTTTATTGTAGTTGTAGTAACACATTTAATTATTAGTTCTGGAAATAATTTCACTACTATTATATTTTACTTTTTTTTCAAAATTCTTGTAGATGGGAACAATTTGTATTGCTCGTTTTGAAAAGTGGTTATAAAATTTTAATTTATTAGGAATATTTTACTTATATCTTGAGAGCACTTAATGGGCCTGTGCTTCACTTATCAATTAACTTCCTTCAAATATAAAGCCAAGTCTGTTTTCTTAATCGTATAGGAGAGTTTGTCGAAGAATAAGGGCGATGGCCTAACTCCTTCGTCGTCATATTAATATTTAGAAAAATTTATAGATGACAGAAATTAATAGAAATTAAATTTTTTAAACTGTTTATTATTTATAAACGTTTCGTTTCAATCTTCTGTTTACTTATACATATTATTTACATTTTATCTCTCAATTGACTAAACAGAGAGTAAATAAATGTCTGAATAAGAATAATGGACGATTTCAATTTACACCATCTAAATAAATATTCGAATAATGACGTTTTTTAATTGAAATAATCTATCGAATTTTATGTTTTTCCATCTTATATTAATTACGTTAATTCAATTTTCTTTTAAATTCAATTCAAATATTTGACAGTAAGGATTTTTGCATGTTTTCTCCGATTAAATCCAAATTACCAAGACCTAATTAGAAGGTTTCTTGAAATTTGTTTAATTTCAAAATTACCTAATAATGCAGCCGACAAACCGCATTTCAAACTTAATTTTTATTAACCTAGTGCCTAAATGAACATAATTTTAGGATCACAAAATATTTAATTTTAGAACCGGAACCGAAAAGAAATTAATCATAGAAAAAAAATTTTCCAAAAAAATAATTTAATTATACGAAAAGAAATGACTTGTTTAATAGGTTGTTATTCCAATAATGAGTTAATTTAAGTAAAATTTATCGATAACCTACTCCCACATATCCCACTGGCATTAATTTCTTTCGGATTATTAAAAACGAAATTTGACTTTTTGGGTTAGTTGAAAAATTTTGAATTCTGTACAGTAAACCGACAAATAGGAGTTTATTACGTTACCTACATTCTTTTTATTAAAACTACAGTCATACAGATCAAATGTCAAACGTTTTTAATTTAACTAAAAGTCTACCATGTAGTTATAATTAACGGCAAAGAAAAAATTATTCCAATGCATAATTATTTCCAAAGCAAAACTTATAAGGCTCCCTTACTTTTTGATTTTTTATTTTTAAATAGTTTTTCTTTGTTCGCTAGCGCTGCTTCAAATGTATTACAAAACCTCAATTGATTTTAATGGTTCAATTTGTAAAATAGGTGGGTATGTAAAAGTCGATGATTATTGTCCAATAAATTAATTCATTATATATTTTGGGTAGGGTTAGGTAACCACATAAAATATGGCAAAATTTAACAATTTCGATCACCCAACCCACCCAATAATATAAAATGTACTGATTATTAAAGAAATTTTTAAATATTTATGTATTTAAACAACTACTAGTTGCGAAGTTATAGTACTTTGCAGACGAGTGTGGAGTCAATTTTATAAAATATTTACAAACGAATCGGGACCATCCGAAAATTTTAATTTTATAATTGATGATTTTATGATATGAATAGATTCAAGAATTTTTATATTTAACTAACTTTTCTTACAATCACCTGAATAGGTTATACAATAGGTAATTCGTACCTTTGATCATTTGTTTGAAGGTTGACTTTTATGAATTTTTTTTTAATATTTAGATATTGCAGAGAAATTCAAAAAATAGATTTATCTTAATACGTGATCCTAATTCGCTTGGGTACCACTGTAAGATCTATAATAATATTTAAAGCGCTTGGAAGAAAAAGAAATTTTTTAATTCATTTCAATATCTGTCGTGATTTTTTCTTTTCAAAATATTTATAGAATTACGTCTTAGAATACCCAAATACAGTTTGTAAAAATACTTATTTTACAAACATGCCCTTACCTCTGATGAAAATTCATTGTAAATAATTAAATAATAATATATAATAATATATGCGACTCATCGTTAAAATACGACTGCAAAACTTTACAATAGGTAAATATAAGTGGAGTTTTTGAGAAAAATTACTTCTAACTTTTTAAAAAAAGATTGTACATATTTTTGGTGTTTTTTAAATTTTTTTGAATTTTTATATTTTTTAAAATCAAGTACGATGTTCCACGTAAAGGGAAAAAAATCGTTTCAAAAAGTTTCAAATTAACCAATTAATAGTGATTTATCTTGTTATACACCGAATTTTAGGAATATTATTTATTTCGAAATCTTAAAATGGCTCTATCGGGCGTCAAAACTATTTTTAAGGTGAAAAAAGTTCATTTTGTATATGAGAAACATAATTATTTCAGTGGAAACAAATTCTAGAACATTAGCCCCGTTAGCCTGCCTGTTAGCCCGTTTTTACCCTTCTTGGACACTTTTTGGATTTTTATATTTTTAAAAATCAACTACAAAGTTGAAAATTCGAGACAAAATATCAATCCAAAAGCTACAAAATTACCGAATTGGCAACGATTTTTCTTCCGGGAAAATCGGATAAAAGAAGTCGGGACTTTTTTGGGGTATAAAAATACTGGTCTTCTTATTTTCTATAAACAACTTGTTTCGGCGAAAATGAATTCTGGAACATGAGATCCACCTAATCTGCATGATTTGAAATGGATTCGGTCCACTGTATTTTTAAAAATTTCGTAATATTAATGAAAAGTA
Source organism: Cantharis rustica (assembly GCA_911387805.1). Taxonomy (NCBI): domain Eukaryota; kingdom Metazoa; phylum Arthropoda; class Insecta; order Coleoptera; family Cantharidae; genus Cantharis; species Cantharis rustica. The sequence continues at coordinate 25,532,788 of OU426883.1, forward strand.
TTAATTGTATTATATTATATATATTTTTCAGTGTGAATTGGGAAACTGAAGAAAAATGAAAAGGATGGTGCGATTTTTAGACAATAATGTAAATAAAATATTGTTTAATCTTGTGTCAACATTTCGCCGTCACGACTTCTTGTTCCTCAGAAACGCACCGTTTATAAAATTAAATATAATATTTAAAATATGTGTTATTGTCTAAAGACTACACAATTTTTTTAATTATTAAATCACGTTTTTTTAAATTCAAAATTGACTATTTAGGGTTGATAAACTATCGTTTTTCCCATATGGATTCAAAATTATTGGAAAATAGAACATTAGAGTCCGTTAGAGACAAAAATTTAAATATAGGCTATGCAAAACGTTATTAAAATTTAAACCTTGTTTTTTATGTTAGCGATAGGTTATGTATAATTTTATTTATTTTTAACTTTTATTTGGATTATCATAAGAATTATGGATGAATTTTATGACGAAAATAGACGGGACTGTTGTAATCAAAGAGTACTAAAGTGTAGGTTCTACCTACAGGATGCAGTTAGTTATAAGAAAATTTATTCAAGTTAGCACGCGCCAAATCCAATAGCCCATCTGTTTTCTGAATGAGATAAATTTTTTTACGTTGTACAAAGACGACCCTCGTTGTCCGTATATTGGTACTGGCTTAATAAATGGTTCTTTCCTATAGATATGTACTTATTTCCTACCATCAACATTACAATAAATTGTATTCGACGACATCCATTTGGTTGCAGCTGCTTTTTTGTTGGGGTTTCGCATTTGCTACATTAGTAAGTTTGTACATTTTACCGTTTTCCATATTTTAAGTTTTTAAAAATTTATTAAAAATCTTTATCATTGTTAATACTACAAATTTTTTTGAACTTGATTATTTCAGAACTAACTGTGGATTTTTCAGTTACCGCCGTTAATAGGCGTTTGGGGTCAGCTGGGCTTAAGTCCCTCGACATTTTCCTGTACAATATTGGAAAAAAATGGTATTTCCCCAAAGAAAGCAATATTTTTATTTGGATTTGTTTTGCCATGTTTAGTTATCATAATATCGTATTCGTGTATTTATTGGAGAGTAAGAAGATCAAGAATGAAACTTAAATCGCATGAGTGAGTATTATTTTTAAATTTAAATTAATTGCCGTTTGTTTTCTTAATTCGGAAGTTTAATTTTAATGAGATACGCTACAATATTGCTTATTTATTTATAAATAATAATTTAAAAAATTATATGATGAATATGTCAAAAATACTGACTAATTAGATATTGGATTGGATAATATTATCGATTTATATTTAAATATAGTGAACATTTAAAATGTTTCAGAAATCCTTCAATGATAACAGTGTTTATATTTAAAATACTAACTTAATTTACTTTTACTATAATCGAGATTTCGAGTGAAATACAAAATTTATCTTTCAAACAATATTTTTATTTGTAATTTTAATTTTAATTACAATTTTAAAAATTTAATGAAATTATCTACATAGTTACTAGATTGTAGATCTTTACAGTTTAAAATTAACCGCTTTTGAGCTATAGCTAAAATTTATTAAAAAAATTTTGAAAAATTACGAGTTTTATTTTTAATTTTTTTTTTATTATTTCAATCTTTTTAAATGAAACGTTTTATTAAATAAATTAACGTTTTTTTTCCGTATAAGAAATTTAACGGGCTGCAACTTTTATTTAATTTTTTTTTAAACTAAGCCATTCCAGAGGAAATAGTGAAAAAAGTAGGTACGAAAATAGCAATAAATGCATAAAATTACCAAAATTAAATTTTGTGGAATAAAATTAAGACTAAACTTTTAATTTATTTTAGTAAATTTTCAAAACGATTAATTTTGTTGAAATAATCATGGGTTTCCGGGTGTGGCGGAGAGGAACCGTTCCGGTTCCGGGTTCTTACAGGCTTTGGTTCCCAAATTATTTAAGTAGGTATTAAGAGATCGGGGCTGGTGAAAACCTCCCAGATCTATTAAGTGTACCTAATCTGTTATGGAATAACCAGAATTAATATACACGATATGTGAGCTAAATATGTATATGAAAGTGATGTATTTAAAAGGGCGCGGCACCTCCTCCCTCCCCCCATGAATTGTCACTGAATCACCCATAAATGTTCTTACTACTTATTTTATCAAAAATATTTTCATTGGCGTTCTCTATTGAACTAAAGACTATGTAGAAGCTTGAATAAAGATTTTTTTGCAAATATTAATCTTGTAATATGTTTTAAATTTAAATCGAACTGTATTGTAATCGACGTGTAATCGCCGCCGAGTAGCAATTTTAGAAACGAATAAAGAATGTTTAATTTAGGAGTTCATAAAATTTGTTTTTTTATGAATTTTTAAATTCAAATTGTAAAGTTATTAATGGTTATAACAAATAATGTCAGGGGATCGAGTGATTTGGGCCTGTAAAATTCAAAGTACAGTCCCTGGCCAAATTATTAGACAAGCTCAAAATTTAAATTTGTGTATTTTTAAAAAAATATAATATTTTGTTTTTTGTTTTTTGTTGATGTCAACGTGATCGGCTTCGGTGTTATTAAGTGGACTGTATAATTAAAAGATTTGAATTTTGTGATTTAATTTTATTTGATTTGTCACTATGCAAATTGTTACACTGTTACTTCTGAGAACATTTTCTACACACTGACCATTCGAGGCTTGTCTCGCTCATCGCATGTGGGATTGAGGGTAAAGGTTGTGCCGCAATGGTGCGTTTACAACCTTGCATTTTAAATAATCCTAACATACTCCCCGCATTGAACTCATGTGTTTCAAGACAATAGAAAATAGTTTATAACATTACCCGTTACTACCCACCCTAGCTTGGTGTTTTGTAGTATTGGTAGGCCTTTGCCTAAATGTATTTGTCCTGCAAGGATTAGATCCCAAAATAAACCAGAGCCAATTAGCATGTCGACTGATTTTGGTTCTAAAAATTTTTCGTCCGACAACCGAATGCCATCGGGAATTTGCAATGGTACTTTTATTGAATAAATAGGCACATTACCTGAAATGGAAGGAATTATGTGACACGATAATGTAGTACTGTAGTTATTGATTGGTGATGTAATTTTATTGCATTTTTTTGTTAAATTTGATGCAATTTGGTTAATTCCAAATATCGATAATTTTGCATGAACTGTGGGTAACTGCAATTGCTTACACATACTCTCTGTTATTAAATTGGCTTGTGCACCGCTGTCGAGCATCACCCGACAAGAATGTTTAGTTCCATCGAATTCTACTATATATACTAGAGCTGTTGAGAGTAGTACTTGATTGTTGATAGCTGGAATTACAGTTAAATTCGTGACCGTCTCAGTTTCTGGAGTTGCTATCAGATTGGTATTAATTGTTTCTATCCTTTTGTGAATCAAACTATTGTGTTTTTCTTCACAGGTTCTGCATTTGCCTCTTCTGTACACTCTTGCTTTGTGTTCAGTACGCAGGCAATTTGAACACAGCAGCAATTGATTGACCTTTTCAATTCGTGAATTAACGGGTAACTTCAGAAAATCTGGACAGGTGTAAATTAAATGTGGATCTTTGCAGAGATTACATTTGTAATTAGACTCTGCCATGGCTAAATGGCATTGATAACTAATCCTTTTGTTAAAAGGAAATTTAGATTTCCAAAATTGTTGATGTCAACGTGATCGACTTCGGTGTTGTTAAGTGGACTGTATAATTAAAAGATTTGAATTTTGTGATTTAATTTTATTTGATTTATCACTACGCAAATTGTTACACTGTTACTTCCGAGAACATTTTCTACCCACTGATCAATCGAGGCCTGTCTTGCCCTTCACATGTGGGATCGAGGGTAAAGGTTGTGCCGCAATGGTGCGTTTACAAACTTGCATTTTAAATAATCCTAACAATATCTATGCATTTTAAAACCATTTGCTTTAAATTTTCGTCTTGATTCTAGTAATAAAGAATTCTTGCAATCAATTGAGTCCTGGTGGTTATTATTTCTTTGGTCAACAACCTTTTTTAACAGCTCCCAAACATTCTCAATTGGATTGATGTCGAGAGTTTTCTGGCCATGGCAAAAGTGGGATATTTTCTGCAATCAAGAAAGCTTTAATAGATTTTGCAGTATGGCATAGTGCTCCCCATCTTGAATAAATAATTTTAGATCATCTCTAAATAATTTTTCAATTGGGGAAGCAGTTGTGACTCCAGTACCTTCTAATACTGGGCTTGTCGCAAGGTCCCTTCGACAACATAAGATGTTTCATGTCCTTTCCACTAATCACAGACCATACCAGGACAGACACAGGATGCTTGACTGTTCTTATAACGCAATCGTTATTGTATTTTTCATGTTTTAATCGCCTAACAAACTGTCCCATTTCATTCAAAGTTTGGATTATTGACTCGTCAGTAAAGCAAGTCTGTAACAAAAGAATAAATTCAATAAAAACAAGAAATTAAATGATTTTAATCAACTTACTATACCCTAAACTTCAACAGTCAAGTGCTTGTGTGCATGACTAAAAATTACTACTAAAATTAAACAAAAAACAAGTTTTTGAGCAGAAGCTATTTAAAATAATCAATGCATAAGTGGTTAAGGTAGTGTAACCCGATATTAATCACATTATATTAATTAATCCCTACTCTAGTAAATTAATTTACTCTACTCCCTAAAATATATTACTTTTTCAAAATATCTCCCCCTTATCCTCACCCTTTCTCTTGCAATTTAGACGATAGGTACCGAATTTTTTTCGTTTCTCTCTCTAGCACATCTCTTGATAATGCCATTGTATAGTGAAAATGTTTTCGATAATATACATACTGTGTAACCTTATATTGTGTTAACTTAAAACATTTTAGTTCTAAAAAGTGTTTGTGCATTTTTTGGTTTTTCTAAAAAAATAATTTTGATATGAAGCTACTTAAGTTTCCAATCGTCAAAAATCTTCTAAAAATCGAAAAAATTATTATAAAACTACTTTATCGACCACACTTAGTTGTTATGAAATTGAGTTTTTTTGCTGAAATCATTGTATTAAATTCGTCCCAATATAATTGTGAAAAGCTTGTAACTGTTAGCCACTCATAACTTGTATTATTAAATCCGTACCTAATGTATCCTCGTAAGTCTTATTTTTGCCAAAATTCTCCAATAAAAAACTTTTAAGTCCCCTAATTATGAAAATTATAAAATACTCGTAAAATATTTTAATTATAAACATAAAACTATATTTTTGTATTCTCACAAAAATTTCATGTCGGAACTCTAAAATAAGAGTAGTAGCAAATTTTTATGTCTCCTGAAAAGTTTTGTCGATCAGACTTAGAAGGTTTTACAAGTAAGCCGACGATATGTAATCATATGGGTATGTACAAATAAGTTCAAATTTTTAAATATTGAGTCTAATAATTTGGCCAAGGACTGTAAACTATATATTCGGTAAATATCGTTTTGTTATGGAATCGTTATCGCATATGTTTAGATTACTTCGTTTTAAGCAAAATTTTGTTATAACCGGGTTTGTTATAGCCAGACACCAATGTACAAAACTTGATTTTAGATTTTCTGAAAATAGAAAGCCTAAAATTTATATTATTTTAAAAGAAAATTTAAATATTGTACTCGTACTAATTTATAACGTAAACAAAATTTTACAACTAATTTATTTTTAGACGTAAAAGAGTACAAGAACAAAGAAGTCGAAGAGAACGAGATGACAGTCGATTAACAAAACTGATGTTGTTAATATTTATATGCTTTCTTATATGTTTTTTACCGTTAATGCTAATGAATGTACTTGATGATGATGTTCGTTATCCAACCTTTCATGTAATTGCTTCAATTTTTGCTTGGGCATCGAGTGCCATAAATCCAATTATTTATGCTGCTAGTAATAGGCAATATCGTACAGCATATTCACAATTATTTAACGTTGTTAAATCTAGTTTAGTTTTCTCCGACTCAAAACAAAATTCAATAAAAAATCACACTGTTGATAAAGGCGCCGAAGGCTCAAATCATAATAATTGTAGTAATACTAAGGTTATTTAATTTATTTATTCAAGTGATATTAGCGGACCAATTATTAGTGATTAAATTTATTTGAATGTAACCATAACGTTCATACGTTTAACAAATTATTTTATTACTAGATGCTAAAAAATCGACTTTTAAAATTGCTAAGCTGATGTTACGTAAGTTTTGCTGTGAATGTGTAGTTACCAAACTAATTAGGATATACGAGAATTTTAATTTGTAGTAAATAATACTCTGAACAAGAATCGTAATGACTGCAGCCAGATACCAACGGCAAATCTACCCCTGCATTTATTGAATTTATTTCGTATTTATGACTTAATCTCTCTAAATCGGTTGTTGTGTTTTTCTGATATTAATATAACTTATAGTGAAAATTAATATCCGACTCCCCATCCCGACCGGTCTTTATTAACGTTAATTTCTATTTTATATACTTGGTCTATAATTTAGTTTATAGACATGTAGAAATCACTTTGATATTAACTTACACAAAAGATTTTTTTTTACTGTTTTTGGTAAATACCTAAAAATATCAAATACAGTCATTTTGATATGTTAAAAGAAAGAATGAATTGAATACCATACATGCGGATGAAAAATTGATCTGGCTAGGTCCTTTAGGTTATGAATTTGGCTGTGATGCAACACATCGTATTAGTGTGATTTTGCAGCTTAATAATTATAGGTACCCATTTCTCATTTTCTAACCTACATGCAATGAAGGTACACCCCATCTTTCAATCTTTAAAATCTTATTAAATTTTTACTTTCTACCTTATTTATAATAAAAAACATATTTAGTACAAAGCTCACGTTTATTTACCTTTATACTTTAATATATCTAAGATTTATTTATTAAGTAATAATTTTAAGTAACTACTATTAAAAATATCTTAAAAAGACAGTTAGCTATTGAAAATACTGCAGAATTATCTATTGAAAAATTGATAGCAAAGGATAACGAATGCATCACCAAGTTATTTTTTAACACTTTTTTATGTTTATTTTTTAATTAAATAAAAAATTACATACAGCTAGCAAATCACCAAATAATAATTGTATTTTATTGTAAGTATTATTGTGATATTTTTAAGATAAATTTTTTACTAACTTCTAAAACATTTTTAAACTTAGTTTTCTGTGATCATTTATTCAACCTACCATTATGAAATTGTTATTGATAGTAGTATAAACTTCGAGACTGAAATCAAAATTTATATGGGAAAAATAAAATTGCTTGTCACAGAATATTTTGATTTTATTTAAACAATTAAACCCAAAAAATCTCCCACAAGGTAAAAGTGGTTAAGGTTGTCATTAAGAAGACACCATAAACCCTACAAGGCGGTTCCAACTATTGAGCATTGTCTTAGTTATTTAATTTTTTTGAAATTTATTTTTTTAATTTGTTTTTTGAATAATTAGGAATCTGTAATACTTACATTGTTTTTGGTTATTAGGTACGTTTTTCTTATTAATCAAGTTTGCAATTTTCTGACAGGTGATTTGTATTTGTTTCTTTCTTTTAAGTGATTTTTTTTTAATTAACATAAGTTTGGATAGTTTTGAACAAAGAAATAAGTATTGGTGCTCTTATAAGGACATTGATAAAGGTATGGAACATGAAATTTAAAGAATACAATTTTTTTCTCATTTATTGTAAAACTTGCCATTTTCATAACACTAGAATGCCAAAATTGTAATTCTAAAACTTGTGTATTCTATCCAAATTTTATTTAAAATGCAATGGTAATTTTCAAGGCAAAATCTAAAATCTCTGTTTGCAGTTTTTATAAAGGATTTCATCAAAATGACGGACTCAAATACAGTATTGGATTTGCATGATCCCCTAATAGTGCCCGATCTACTCAGAACTACTCTTGATACCCTACATGATTCATATAATCGTAAAAGATCATTAGATTCGTCTACCCTAAACACAATATCGGATTCCGATAGACTGTCATGTCTTATCGCAACATCTGATCCTCCCGAATTAGTTGTGCACACTGCAAGTAAGATTATCGAGAACGAAATTCAATCCTTCCTTGATTCCTTCTCTACATCTTCTCTGCAAACCGATACTGTACCGTAAGTTTTTTTGGATAAAATTATAAATACTTACTGATGTTCACTAACCTTGACTGATTTCAGTATATTAATTTTCCCCGAACACTTGGGAAAAATTATTAATAAGTGTATTCGATACTACGCAGCTATTTGTAACCTTGCGCCATTTTATATTGATGTCCGTGGGGTGAAAGTTCTCGTGGCTTGCAGCAACAAGTACTTACGGTAAGTTCATTTTTAGATAAACTTGAATTTAAACACTTTTATGTTATTAGTCCACATCATCTTAACAGCTACAATGAATTGTTTTTATCTCGACCAGAAGACTGTGAACATGTTTCAGTTGCACATTTATTCAACTGCATTCATGAAAATAAGAAACGTAACCATTTACGTAGGAATTTATCACAAGAATTTAAACAAGAGTAAGTTTTACTTCAATTTTTGTTTTTAAATATTATTATTTTTTTTGTAGCGACTTAATTAGCGAAAGTTCAGATCTAAAGCCCTTTGCATTTCTTATACCAAAAGGTTTCGACACTTCGAGTGTTTTAAAAGGAATCGTAAAACAGGAAATGAGGGAATTAAAATTCAAAGAAGACATTGTTATGAAATCTACAGTAAGTATTTATATTAGATCGATTAAGCGCAGTTTTTTTATTTCACCTTGATGTTCAAATATACTTTACAATTCACTTTCTCACTAAACCTGATATGATACGCTTTTATATTATAGCATATAGCAGTAGTTGTATCGACTTGTTGTACTAACATACTCGATATATAGGGTGCACTTGACCTGTGCCACCATTGAGGAGTTTTAACAATATAACATGGTTATTTACTTTTATGTTTCTATAAGTTTTGAATGTTTTATTTTGGAGACTTAATCGTCCAGACAACCACATGGGCCATATAGAGTACTGTTTGATTTTTATTGTTGAGGTGAAACATAGTTTATTAATTAAAAAATTTTTTTTTTTTAATTTTTATTAGAAAATAATCAAACGACAATGTTTTGAAGAGATATATCACTCTTTTATTGGTTTGGTAAAACTCTATCTGTTTGGTTTTGTGTGGCTATTTTTTAGCAGATATACGAGATCTGCCTTACTGATATCAACCTCGTCTTGTTTCAATTTACGACATGCTTCACATTAAAAGTGTCACTACAAATTTTATCAGTTATAGTAAAATATCTTTAAATACAATATAATCTCCACCTATGCATATATTTTTTATTAAATAATCATAATTATAAGCAATTTAATGTTCGATGGAAATGCAATACCTTTAAACTAAAATTTATTTTCAAAGAAGTATAGAATCAGATAATTGTTTTTTTTTTCTGCCTATAGTAATGACTTACAGTTAGGATAGTTTTACACAATCAAAATTAGTAAATTTTCATTTGTGTTACCAGGAGTGCATTAGGTATGTAAAAACTTATAGATTACAAAATTTGGTTGTAATACTTATTTATTTTAAATGTTCAGAATTTTATTTTACCATACTTGCGAATTTAAAAAAATTTTAATAGAGGTCTAGTACAAACTCACTATGCCAAACTATGGAATAAAACTAGCCAGTGAGCTAATTTGTGATACTTAAGAGATAAAAATAAGTGGCGTATTTTGATAAATTCTCAAAACAGAATTTTTGATTAGTGCTCTTTCTCATCATGGCAGAACATGAAACATTCAATTTGTATTTTAAAAATCTACTGCTCAAGTATCAACATCAGAAAATTGTTATGATTAATAATTTATATTTTCACACGTACATCTCAGCCTCAGATGGCAACTTACAAAAATATTTTTAGAATTTTGTTTTATTTGCAATTATTATAATTAAATTATTGCTGATACTTAATATAATTTTCCAGCTTAACGTAAACGCACAAGAATTTGTACCACAAAAGTCTTACAATAAATCTGAAGTATTCGAAGAAAGTGACTTGGTTACAGCAAGCGAAATTTCAACAATATATTCCTTTCTACCCATATCTTCAGTAAAGACTGACAACGATTTAACTTGTCCATATTTATTCACACCCGATTCTAACTGTAGGGACTTTTCATATGACTCGGCATATTTTAAGTTGGGATCAACTGCAAGCAATTCCACTCCCGAACCATCTGTGAATCCTCTTCCATCATCTAAAAGTTCTGGCGATTCTATACAATCAAATGTTAGTGGTTCCTTATTAAAACACAACGATTCATACTATTTAACTAGAAAGCGCAAAGATAGCGCATCATCTCCAACTAAACAATGTATGACTGAATCAGTCATACACTCTTGTTTTCCTTTGAGAGAATATGCCGAATTAGATTTATCTTTAAAAGCTAAATCTGTTCAAGAAAAATCATCATCCGAAAGTGCACTTGTTCCTGTCATTAAAAACTTAGAAGAAGATTCCTCGACCGGTTTACCCCAATTTTCAAGTGAGTTTTGTTTGTCTATTGGCCTTCCAAAATACTTTACGAGTACTCCAAAGCCTAAATCACCTATAACCAAAGAAAATGTTAGTCCGTTTTCTTTTTCTTATGCTGCTTCAACCTCCTCTGATCTTAATAAGGCTCATTCTCCAAAGGAACTTGCAACTCCTTTTAATTATGATCATTCCTCCACGACAGATAATTCTCCATTTGGTATACCAGGTTCTCCCATAAGTCTTTCAGAGGGTTCGGAAAAGCAATTGGAATATTATAAAAGTTATGCACAACCGTTGAGTAGTTTGACGTCGTCTTCTTCCAGTTGCCAGCAGGTTTTCACATCATCCTCAAATGTAATTCAATCACCCACAGCTTCCTCTAGTTTAATGTACTATACAGCTGAACCTCTCAGCAGTTCAACAGATCTTAGCCATGCTCAATTTACCATAAGTTCCTCGATCTTGTCAACCCATATTGCTGACCCAATGCCTTCCTCATCATTGCAAGTACAACCTACATCTAGTACTGTAGATTTTGAAACGCCGCTTGCTCCCACGCGTTACTCTCCTCAATTGCAACTGCTGGCTACAAAGGAAAGTACTTCTCCTATCTCAAGCAATATTCTATCTATTTTATCGTCGGCTAATTCCCAAGACGAAACTACTGCTACATCCATGGAGACTTCTCTTACCGCAACTTCCATGGAAACTTCTCTTCCTCCTAAAAGCATTTGTGGAAAATCAGTCACTCCTGAAGAATTTACTTCTCCTAGAAGTAATATTTCTGAAAAAACCGACAACCCATTTATGGAAGGACCAAAACATTATATAGATTATATAATAGAATACAAGGACTTCGTGGAACAAGTAATTTTTTTCCATCAAAGTTAAAGTATATAACTAATTATTTTATTTTTAGGTATCCAACTTTGTCGAAGGTAGCCCTTTGCTGGTGAGAAGTTTAAGAAATATTGAAGATTTTAAATGTTTATTAAAAAGACATAAAAATATAATAGAATTATACAATATTCCTGAGTCATGTAAGACATTAGATATTTTGCGTGTCTATCACGAAGAACCGAGGTGTATGATTTGGTGTGATGGTTCCCACGCTCTTTTGGTGAATCAATCTCCCGAACAAGGTAAAACTTATTTTTAAATATTTGCTAACTCATTAATTGCATACATTGCATTTTTAGCTGAACGTGCATTGAAATTTGTGCACAAATTCATTAGATCAAGACCAATTGAGGATGCTAGTCCAGTTGCTACTGTAATAGCCTGCTCCTACGAATTGGAATTAGTATTTGAAACATTGGATAAATGGATCAAAGAAAAACGCAGTTTTTAATTATTTTGTGTTTGATGTTTTAATTTATTTTATTAATTCTGTTCTTTTCTTTTTTTTGATATTTTAATTTGTTGCAAACAACGAATTTGTGTTTATGTTCCTAATAAAGTTTTGTTAAAGAAATTTCAGTGGTGTTACTGTATATTGGCAAGTAAGGTTTTTCTTTACTTTTCTCACTGAAATGACATTTCTAATGTCTTGGTAAGGAATATGGGTTTCCTTATATATTTTTTAAACTAATGTTATACTTACAAGAAAAAATGGGTTTTCTTAGTATTTGCAAAGACTAAATCTAATATTGAAGATTTGAAAATTGAACAGAAAACTGAAGAATTTTAGTTCACTAAATAAAAATTGTCGTTTAGTGTTGGAGGAATTCTTGAACTAGGACCCCACCTAGTCCAGATATAATTGTACTTAGATTCAGATACGCCAACTTTAAAAGAACCACCATAAGGTTTATTTGATAATTTGTAACAAAGACTTTTTTTTATAACGTGAGTGGTTTTTTAGAAATTGAACAATAAATAATTATTTATATTGAATTCGATCAGCAGCACACAAAATACAAGAGTTGTCGTTGTTTTTACCAACAATTCTATGAAGAGTAAATTTTACTTGACGCACCGTCGATTATTATACTATTGTTTTTCTGATTTCTCGGTTTCCGAGATTATATTTGATTTTAAGTGTAGAGAAGTAGTGTATATGCATTTTATTGGGGCTATCAAATAGAGCAATAGAAAGAGCCCTTCCTATTAAAAAAAAAATAACTTAGATTCCGAAAAGAGCTAGAAAATATTTGAAAATTTATTTCAAAAAGTATAATTTTTACATTTAATTTTTTATTCTTCTATTGCTTGCATTTATTGCTAAACGGTGCGATCAAATTGAAAAATGTATATAAATAAAAATGAAATTTGCAATAAAAAATGTCTAATAAGTATTTTTTATGTATAACAAAGATAATCTTCAAATTAACAATTTTTACGTTTAAATAGTAGTGTCCTAATATTTTTGTTAGTAACTGTTAGTAACTTTTATATTTTTAAATTTAACGGCCGTTAATTACGTCATTCGCGAATCCCGCCAATTTGTCTTATTATAGGTGGCTATGCGCGTTGGTGTGCAGTTCTAGTAAGCTGTTTATTTAAAGTATTATATTTTACCAACTTGATCAGTTTCATATGATGGTTTTTCAAAATTTGCCGAGTTTTAAAACTTTATAATTGGTGAGTAATTTAATTGATTAACAATTTAAAAAACGGTTATATATTAAACATACCATGTAGTTGGCGTTGTACATGGGGAAGTTGTTAAAATCATGGGGTCATAGTTTTGATTCCCATTTGCCACAAACTTAATTTCACCTTTGGCTGTAAGGTCTTTTTTTATATTTAGTCAGTAAAGAGTGCCAACTTGTAACTTGGTCTAACGGGGGTTCATTCTAAATGTAAAAATAGTTTATCCGTGTAGTGTATATTATCATAAACGTGCAATTCGCTTAAGTACACGATACAACGGTTGTACCAACTTAGGCTGTACCGATATCGATACAACGGTTGGATCGTTAAAACATACGATACGATTTTCATACAATTTTGATGCACGAAAGATGCGATTTCATTTATTTAGCATTTGCAAATCTATGTAATATTAGATGGCACAACACACACAATACGATTTCCTTAGAATCTGTCGTATGCAATTACAAGTTTTATGCGAAGTTCATACAACCATGCAATATCGGTTCGACGGACAGAGAAGAGCACCCACACCATACAATTATCGTATGCAATTTCAAAATTGGTGCGATGTTGGTACAACCGTTGCATCGTGTATTCCGTACTTTACATTTGATTAATACTTGGATAATATTTTTGTAAAGCGGCCCTATTAAGTATTTGTTTGAGTAGAAGGTATGATATTAAGCACACGTCATAAGTTGATACCCTTATTCAATATTCCAAAATCAATTATTGTACATCAAGTGGTTTGTGATTTTAACGAGATTCTAATTGGTTTTTTAATCCAACTCTATAATAATTTTTTCTCCGAAGGTCAAAAAATGGCTGGTTTGGGATACGAAGAAGGCTCATTGTCGCAAACCATCGACAATGAGCTGCATTGCTATTTTGGTTATTTTAATAGACCATTGAAAAACATGCTTCCGTAAGAAAATACTTTATCTTTATGATTTTCTCTCATTTAAGGGTTGATTTTAGTGTATTGATGTTCCCAATTGAGCTTGGTAAAATTGTAACCAAATGTATCCGATACCACGCTGCCATGTATAACCTTGTGGCATTCTACGTTGAGATGACTGGCAAATTATTCATTGTCTTGTGTCAACATAATAACCTCAAGTAAGTTATCAACACTTTTGGTAAACTGAATACAAAACGTTTGGTTGTTAATTTATTTTTCTAGACCGTATTATCAAAGATTGTATGATGAAAACTACTGTTGCTCGCAAGAAGACAGTGAAATCGTACACCCTTATAGACTTTATACTAGTATTCAGGTCAATATCTCTAGCTTGGCTTCAGAAAGGAAAAGAAGAACTTTCGGCCTCGATTACAAGTAAGGTAAATTCAAAATAATATAACATTTATGACTTTCTAATTTTTAGAAATTTTTATAATCAACAAAATAACAACAACTCGACAGCTAGATCTCATAATGTGTTTACTAATTTTTTGCATGTGGTTAAAAACTACCTTAATGTTTTTCCTGTCTATGAACCATATCCGCTACTGAAAGATTTGCCTGTTACCCAACCCACAATAGAAGCATTATTTGAAAAGCTTCAACAGGAAGATCTTAACTGTATGGGGGATTCGTTATTTACCAACCCAACAGATGATAAAAGTTCCACAGCAGACAAGTTGAACATTTTACCTTTAGAGACTGTTCCAATATTAGCATCGGAAGGAACTACGGGCGGGTACGGCAAACAATTTTTTAAGTTGGAATACTTTATGGATCAGGTAATATAAACTTATTTGTTATACTTCTGAAAGTAACTGAATTATCTTTAGGTATTACAATGTGCGCCAAATTTGCCAATAATTGTACAAGCTCGCAATGATTACGAACCTTATAGATACTTATCAGATCAAAATTTGAACAGTGTCGTGGAATTGTATGACATCCCCAGTGTTTATAAAACTTTTGATTTATTGTGTATTTTCAATTTTGGACGTAGATTTATCAAATGGTGCGACAATAATCATGCACTTTTAATCTATGCAGAAAGAGACCATGGTAATTTTGTTGCATTTTAAAATATAAATTATTTTTTTAATTTTAAACTATTTTTAGCTGATATGGCGCTTTTGTTGGACCATCCTACTATTCGAGCAAGACCAATGATCGAAGCAAGTCCAATTGCAACTGTCGTTGCTTGTATGATGGATTTTCCCACCATATTTCAACATTTACGTAATAAACAAAAAAATTACTATTAATACTGCTTAACTTTTTTGTTCTGTTTGTGTTGTTGAAAAATGTGGATCTATATAGATATATTTCTTATAGTTTTGGTTTAGTATTTAATTTATTTTGTTAAATTTGTATATATGTTAGTATAACATTCAACCAAAGATATGTTACGTACTAGGAAATGTTATATTTCTTTTTATCTAGCTATTTTTCGTGATTTACGTTTTCCCGTTTAAATTGACTAATTTCTTTTGTTAATTACTTACTAATTATATTGATCTGATTTACTAAGATTTGTTTCCATTAGATATCAACATATTAATGTTAATATTTCTACTTTTCTTTATTTGTGTAATTTAATTCTGTATGCTGGTTATGATATATATGTATGTAGAACAAATGTTAGTCGTAACAAACATGTGATAGATGATAAGTTTATTTTTTATATGCGAGACTGATAAAGTAACCAAGGTGCTATTCATAGAAGATTATAGTTAAAGTGCTATAATATTTTAAGTACTGTTGCCGCCTTACGCAACAAGTATATTTTGTTATCGTTTCCTGAATATAATACAAGGTATTTAGTTTTAAAAACAGTTTTCATAATAGTAAAATGATTTAATGAAACATTTTGGTAAGAAAATTTGTTTTGCCTTGTGTGTTTGTTATCTGGCTTTCTTTAAAATGAAAAATTTTATATTTTGTTTACAATTTTCAAAGCAGTAAAGCAAATAAATATTTTGTACTGTGTTGGAGTTTTTTTTCTTTTCTCTTTTAATTAAACAAAAGTAAAATTCAATGTTTTTGAGCTTTCTGCGAAGGATCAAAAACATTGAATTTTACTGTAATTGTTTAATTTACTTATTCAATTTTTAATTTTGTTGTATTTCATTTGTTATGCGTATATGTGCCAATCAGTTTTTTTGTTTCACAAATTAAAACGTTTGTTTAAAAATTATCGGTATTCTCGTATAATTATAATAATATAACAGCCCTAATCTGTGTATCTATATCTGTCCCATAACGCACCTCTGATTGGTCGTTTTTTTTTTACCTGACTGAGTAAATAATGTAATTATTTTTTAGTGCATTTTTTTCACAGTAGTTTTTTTTTGAAGTCGGTTTTATCTTTTTGTTTGATATATTATATTTTCTTCTTGAAACTAGAAACTTGGAAAATAGAATTTTTTTGTCAACTGAAGTGTTCTCTAACCTTTTATTCTTATAATCCTTGGGACGCCCATGTATAAAGCTTTTATTAATTATAAATTATTTGCAGGTTGGTAACACCACCTCTGGTGTGAATGGTATTTTATTATACATGCATGCGGTGTGGTCGGAATTTGTTTATAATTTTAAAATTTTATATTAGGAAGAATTTTTTTTCGTTTTTTAGATATTCGGTGTGGGACTTATTTTTAAGAAAGCAGACTATGTGCATTATTTTAATGCAATAGATTAATGCGATCATCATTAATATATTACGTGTCGCCATATTGTTGGCTCCTGAATAGTTAATTAGTGTATGTGACCGGAAAGTGAATAAAAAAAAATGGAAAAATCGCGAGAACATTCTATACGTGGCCGTAGCATGTCGATATCGCCGGAATACCGCAAAATTTCTCCTGATTATAGAGATCGATCCAGGTCCAGGTCGAGATCTCCACATTATAAAAGACACAATGGACACAGGTCTCCTTCGTATCACAGTAGAAAATCATGTAAGGATTGTTGTTTGAAAACTTGAAGAGTAATAGGTGAAGTAAATTTTTTTTTAAGATTACCAAGATAGCGACAGTGATAGGGAATACGGACACAGTTCACAATGGGAACACAAGAGTAGACGAAGCAGATCACGTAGTCACGATAGGGATCGGTATCATAGAGATAGGGATTACGATTCACATAAAGATAGAGAATACCGTAGAAGGTCACGCAGTGCTTCTCGTTGGGAACGAAAATCGGAAGAACGCAAAGCTTGGGATCGAGATCGATCTTATCGTGATGATGATAGGGATAGTGTGGATAGGTAGGATTGGTATAGCAGTTATCATTTCATGGGCAGCTCACTAAACGAGAGATTAAAAGAGCATTATTAATTATTCTTGTACGTATGTAATGTTGACAGTGATCGTAGCCATTATGGAGCTGTAATTGGTGCTAGTGGATCCGAAATCATTGGTTATAAAAGTCAACCACTCAACAATACTATCATGATTCGAGGACTTGCTCAACATATAACGGAAAACGATGTAAGGGCTTCTTGGGAAACGATGAACAGATCAATTTTAATTTGTATTTTTATCTTACAGATTAGGCAAGATATCATCCAGTGCGGGTTAATGCCAAAGGATATTCGTCTGATCCGGAAAAAAGATACAGGTAAATATATATTTTTTCGATTGTACTTGAGCATAAGGTTGTCCTTAGGTCATATTTGTGCATTTTTTCGATCTAAAGGCTTAGGTAATTCCATTGGTGTCTATTGTGCTGTTTAGGTGCGTCACGCGGTTTCGCCTTTGTCGAGTTTTCTACCCTAGCTGAGGCCACACGGTGGATGGACATGAAACAGGTATCTTATATCATTCAGAAGGATCTGTTATTTGGTACAATTCTTAGAAGGTTACACTTTTTGTGTGCAATTTTTTTTTGTTGATTAATTATTTTAATGATTGGACTTACAGTCATTCGATTTAAATAATTGACCAATTGCTAATTTTTTTTATACATTTTCAATGTAAACGTTACTCAATTTTATAGTCAAAAATTGCATGCTTAATTTCAAATTTTTCATAAAATTCTGCTTATTATAATTTTCAAAATTAGCAGCATAAAATTCAAATTCAAAATAGTTTTTTTTTTTCTTAAAATAAAAGGATCACATAATTTCAGAAGATTTGAAACTAATTCGTACACCTGCTGTATGAAGTCGTGGTCTCTTAAGTGAGAGGGGTATTTAGAATCGTAAAAGATATTGACGATTCGTGTTTATGTTTACAGGGTGTTTTGATGCTGCAAGACCAATACCGTGCTATCATGCAATATAGCATTCAAAAGGAAATGCGACAGAATTCCAAAAAACCTCCTTCACATAAAGCTTCATCTGATTGGTTTTGCATCAAGGTACATGAATTGTTTCTTTTTAATTATGTGATTCTTTAACATTTTCATTTTTTCAGTGTGGTGCTCAAAATTTTAAAAGACGAGACAATTGTTTTAAATGTCATGCTTCAAGAATGGAAAGCGAAGAAGGTGGAAGTGGCAGTGATGAAATTTGTAATTATGTAACCAAAAGTAAGTGTATTAGAGGCGATGGCACATCATTTAGAAAATAGAAATTTGTGTACCCTATAATCATTATTTCAATTGGCTGATTTTAAAAATTGTACTATTGTACACATTCTTGCCATTACGTTCAGCATATCACACAAACTTGTTAATTCAGAATTAATATATTATATATTTTCACATTCTTCAAGCAATAAGAGGATTTTGATTTAAAGCATTTTCAAATTTCGACTCGATTTTAATGATATATATTAATGACGTCTTAGCTATATTTTGAGAATAGTCAATTTACCCCGCCAAAGTAAAACTGGATCCATCCTTAATTTTAATTAACAAAAAAGTAATTCAATTACTTGTGAGTATTTGAATTATCTTATCTGTCTTTTAATTGAATTACTTTGAGCTCTGGGTTGTAAGATATTCATTTGTTTAGTTAGCGATATTTTGATTTATGAAAATATCAGAAATTTTATCGATTTATTTGAAACAAATGAATAACAATTTGAAAAAAGGGCAATGCTAGAGTACGATAACCCGAACTCGAAGATATTATAAGTATTTTAAAAATGAAACAACTTGAACTATATAGGTGAACTTCAAATATCGATAAATTGTATGATCGAAAAAAAAATTATGTTTATAATTTACGCTCTCAACTATCATAATTTCATTAGAAAATTCTTAAAATCCGGGGTCAGGTTATCGTGCTTTTCCTGAATAAGTAAAATAAATTTAGAAAAACATTAATTTTATTAATTTGTATTTTTTTGCTTAAATTTGTTTCTTGCTAATCAATAGAAAACACACTTTCATAACTATTAATTTTTTTTATAATTATAAATTTTAAAATTATTTGATGCTACTTTGCGTGTAAATTGTAGATGTAAATTGTAGACATAGACACACGAAACATATTGTGTCGAAAAATGAAATTTAACTTTGTATATTTTTTTTTTAACAAAAAAATTTATATGCGAAATATAAGCATATCAAATAATTCAAAAATTCTTTGCATAGCTAACAATATAATTCATTATAAATTTTAAGACAATTTCACATGAACTTGAAATTCATCTACAGATTTCCAGTTAAAATTTTTTGTTAAATTGATACATAAATTGCTTAACTGACGTTGCTGCAATCGCCTCTTAAATTTTAGTATTGTAGAGCAGTTATTTATTTTGTTTTTCTTAGCTATTATGTTAAGGAATCTGGATGCCTTAACAACAGAAGACTCGGTAATGCAAGTTTTAAACTCTTTCATTTCTGAAATTGCAAAGACAATTTCTGGAGTGTGTATTGGAAGAGATCCACTTACTTCAACATCACGTGGTATTTGTTATTTAGGTACTGATAGTACGGTAGATGCTTTAGCTTTACACGGAGCTTTAACTAATTTAACGCCACCATTATGTATTGATGGAAAAACTGGTAAGTGTGAGATAATAAGTTGCGAAAAAAATTAAATTTATTTTTGTTTAGTGATTATGTCTTATTGTAAATATAATATGGGTGATACTAAAAAGGCGCATGGGCAAGCAATAACAGCAGCATTTCCAAATGCAAGTCAGCCTAGTATGTATACTCTAAGCGATGTAGATAGTTTGGCCGAGTATTCTGCAGGTCGGTATGCTAAAACTGTTTCCGAATATCAGCAATATTATGAATATTACAAAAACTATTTTACTCAACAAATAACTGCTGGAAATTCTATCACTCTTCATAATGATAACCAAATGGATGCTGCTAATGCAGCAGCTGCAGTAGCTCAATCGGCTATCCAACAAGTTCATGCTAACAAAACATTTTATGATACTACTCATTTAATAGTACCTAATGGTACCGACGGCAAACGCTACCCCATTCCAGATATCACAAAATTTACATACGATAAAAGCAGTGGATATCATTACGATCCTACCACAGGATTGTATTATGACCAAAATTCGACTTACTACTGGAACAGTGTGATACAAAAGTATTTATATTATGACCACGACAAAGTAACTTATTTATTAGCTCCCGCCTCATCATACGAATATTCCGTTGTTCAACAACAAACTGAAATCACAACAGAACCTGAAGCCAAAAAACCAAAATCCGAGAAACAAGACAAAGTAAAAGTAGCTAAAAAAATTGCTAAAGACATGGAACGTTGGGCCAAAACATTAAACCAAAAGAAAGAATCGTTTACATCTCGTTCAAACAACGATCTCAATTTAAGCAGTTTTGGTTCTGCCGCATCTGCAGATATTGGTTACTCAGTTTTAGAAAAGAAAAATGGAAATACCGATGTATTAATAAATTGTCCGCCCACCTTTAAAACTGAAACACCACCTCACAGTTTAGTTCAATCGGCACCGTTAGTTGCTGCTTACGGCGAAAGCGAATCGTCTGAAGAAGAACCACAAAACGACGAAACCGATTTCTTAGATTTTGCGAAATTAATATGCAATCTTTGCAAGCGTCAGTTACCATCATCCGAAGCTCTTGCTAAACATGCCAAGTTATCCGACCTTCATAAAAAAAATTTAGAAGCTCGTAAAGCTAACTCTAAAAAAGGTGAAGGTGGTGGTGAGAAAATAGTATATCGTGATCGAGCAAAAGAAAGAAGAATGAAGTATGGTGATACTGATGAACCACAACCAAGTAAGCTAAAAGAAAAATATTTGAAATCACGAGAACTGGTTGATAACCTCCCAGTGGCTGCTTCTGTTGCCGAACCTATTGGTTCTGAAAATGTTGGAAATAGACTATTGCAAAAGATGGGTTGGACAGAAGGACAAGGGTTGGGAAAATCAAATCAAGGTAGAACAACTATCATTCAAGTAAGTTTTTAAGTTTGATGCGTTTACGCTTGACTAACTGATTTTTTTTAGGCCGAACAACGTAACAG
This sequence comes from Cantharis rustica, assembly GCA_911387805.1. Classification (NCBI taxonomy): domain Eukaryota; kingdom Metazoa; phylum Arthropoda; class Insecta; order Coleoptera; family Cantharidae; genus Cantharis; species Cantharis rustica. Next base: position 25,554,341 of record OU426883.1, read on the forward strand.
TACGGTGGGTTTAGGAAATAAATCAGTTTATACTGCTGTTGCTGGTGAATCATATAAGGACTGTGTTAAAAAAATGATGTACGCAAGATATCAGGAACTTTCTGATAAACTTTAACTTCGTAGCGTACATATTAATTTTAAAATTTTTTTCTATATACATTTTGTTTTATTTAATTTTAACTTAAATTAGTTTGTATTTTATGTATATTAATTTAATTTTTATTGTTGTAGATATTATAAAAAACTTAGAAATTAATTTTTTTTTTCTTTGCCTCTTCTATTCCATTTCTTGTGATCAAGTTAAAATCGATTATTGATAGACTGGGTTGTGGAAGAACTATGTAAGTACAAGGTGGTGGTGAAGATGTGGAATTATCTCTTATATTTTTAAGGGAATCGTGTTGTCTGTGTGGACTGAATTGGTGCCTTGAAGTAGGGGACCATTCACCCGACGTTTCACTATCGTAATTTATATTTAAGTCTGTAAAATGTAAAAGAATGGGGTTTCTCGATGTTTGTGGTCGTTTAGTCGCCCGATGCTTTATTCTTCTAGAACGCTGCGTTTTTGGTCGTCTCTTCTTTTCTGACATTTCTGTTGTTAAATTTATTGGAATTAATCCGCTTACTTGGTAGTATTCCCAAAATGCTTTTATCAAATTTCTTCCACATCTCATATCTGATTATATTAAGGAAAAAGCAATTAAAACAAAATTAGTAAATTGTCAAGTACAATGCGAACTGGCACAGCCATTTCCTTAAATGTAAAAACTAACTAAATTAAAGTTAAAATCTAGCTTTGTTTCTGCAACAATTTTGTAACTATCAGACGAACATGTAAAACCTTTCAAGTTGCACTGGTGTAACTAATAGGGCACCTTAATAATAAAGAGGGATCTCCAAGGAAAGAAATCTATGACCTGTAAGATCACATTTTCCAGGTAAGGGTAAAAAGTACTGTAAACGGGCCAACAGTTTCTTAGGTTACACTACTGTCAAGTTGTATGTAACCTATCGTGATTAAAAGTTTTGATTTTTAATATTTGATTATTATACTGCAATCTGAGAGTGTCAAGTCTGAAGCCAATTTAATAAAATCGAAATTATTAAATTTAAAAGAAATCTTAATTTTTTAGAAGTTCATATACATTATATTTACTTGTTTTGTTTTTTGACTAACTTCAATTTTTAAAAACATGAAAATTAAAAAAAAAATTTAATCAAATTACAATTTTGTTATAACTTTTTGCGTTGCGTCACATCGGTGTTCTGCATAAACCAAGCTTTATTCGTGTAAACATATTTGTGAGCTAATTGTAATATCTGTATATAATATATAAATTTCAAATTCGGTAAACTACATCAAAGAAAATTTGATGAAGTCGCACAGTTATTGGTACATTAACTGAAAATTTAAAATTTGTTACAAAAGTCAATAATTTAATTATATGTATCCTAAGTGCGACGAAAATAAGAAAAAAAGTAAACAAATCGTTAATAAACGCAGACACGATAAGTTTTTATACAAATTAATAATAACAATAAACAAAATTAAAATATATCGAACGCCATTTTTGACTAGCCGTTCGGCACAATAAACAAACTGTTAAAAATGCAGACAAGATTACGCCTTTAAACTTCAGATAAACAGGTCAAGGTTTGCACGAACGTAGCAAAGTTTAGGTTTTAAAATACTGTAAAAATCAATTAACTAATTAACTTATAAAGAGGTAGGCAAAACAAGTCTATTATTTGGTACCTACTTCAAAACTGCAAAATTGAAACGACATACGAAACACTATAATAGTTGTTTATGAAACTTTTTGTAGGTTTGAAACCAACATACAAAATAAAAAAGCAAAAAGTTGAATTAACAAGCAGCCTTTTGTCTTGTACTTTCGTGTAAATTGACGTTCACTTTTAAAAATTAAGAAATTAACCAAACTATAAATGTTGCGCTTACCAAATAACCAAACTAAACCACGCCATGTGTCTAAATGAAACTTTAGGTTAATTAAATGAAAATGGATCCTAAATCTCTTATACAAAGATAGCATTGTATGTCTCTACTTCAACCCCTCCTTTTTTTTAATTTTAAAATTTTTTCAATTTTGTTTGGTATATTTGCTCTTGTTATTTTTACTGTTATACATGACTGATGATCGGAAATAATCGTGAAATAAAGGCCTTTATATTATGTTACAGAGTTTTTTAATTTTAGGTAATTTTTATCATTTCTATAGCGCAATTTTTTCAGATTTCTATTTTCTTGTTTATTCAAATATTCCAAGTTCAACCCTGTTAAATGTGAATTATTGTCATTTTGGTTTCTTTAAATATTATGTTTCTTTGTAGTATGTAATTATTTACTTAACAGTTAAAATTTATTATTTTAATATCATATACTACCAAATACCACAAAAATACTTAAAAATTCTAAAAACTTTTATAAGTTATTTTCTATTTTATAAAATAAGAAATTCATCCGTACTTACTTCTTTCCACGTACCAGTTAAAGGATACAACTCTCTTCTGTGTAGGGAATAATGACATCCGGTCCTTTGGAATTATAGCCAAAAATTGAAACTTCAAAAGTGTAACAATTAACGTGGTTGCTTAATGCTGTGCATAAATATCTTCTAGCCGTTCCTGCTTTATTAAAATCAGCATTGAACATTGTGTTAGATGAAGAATAGTCGTCGGCAATGTTTGCAAGAAGTTTGGGAAAAACTATATGACGTTCATACCTAAAAAATTTCGCGTCATTTAGATTAATTCGAAAATATATTATATACCGATTTAATTTCTACCTATAAACGTCTTCATACGTATTTCCATAAATGAAACAACCGCTCAAACTAGAATGAGCATGAATATCAAGTACAAAATCCAATTGAACATCCTAAAATAAAGTTTCGCGTGAGTAAAAATTGGATTTCTTGATGAATAATGTTTATAAACTTACCCGATTATGATCTAAATCGGACAGCATATTTATTGTTGCTTTTAAAGTGGGGTGACTCCATGGAGTGGCAACATTCCACGAACGGTTCAAATCAAATCCCATCAATGTACTTCGATAGTTTCCTAAAAATACTCCATCTGGATTTAGCATTGGGATTATTTTGAACATTACGTGATCTCTCAGTATGGAAACTATGGGATGTGAGCTAATTAAAAATTCTAAAAGACCTAAAAAAGATAAGAAAATCCTATCACTCCGATCATCAATAATTGAATAAAAATTTGTACCTTGACAAACAAAACTCGAAGGAGATTCACCCGCATGTACGCGAGCTATAATAACCACAACCCTTTTCTTTTCTTGACTTTCGGGTGGATTTAACTTTCCGATTGTTAACAAATCGAGGCGTCGTTTTTGCTAAAAATAAATTTGTAATCAAATTAACTTTAAATGCCAGACATCATACAACACTGTTTCCCAGTAATTCTTTTTTTACTTGTGTCGTTCTTGATTCCATTGTCGATAAATATAATTGCATTTTAGAGTAACTGTATGGTGGGGCTAAAGCAAATTGAAAAACTTCATCTTCTTTATCAAAACAAAATGCAAAACTTAACACGTAATGGCCTTGGTGAGAATTGGAACGTTGGTAAAATACATATTCTTTTGGAATTCTTTGCCTAAAACCATGAGAATGCAATGAACGCTAAAAATGACTGACTTTCAATTTTCGTACCATTTGGGCCTAGTACTTGATTTTACGACGGGAGTTAAATTATTATTGAAACTATTTCGGTATTTACTTATATTAACAATATTGAATATAACTTTCTGGAAAAAAAAGTTATATTAAAAAGCCTCTTTTATTTTAACATTCTTACCTGATCTTGTTTTACGTTATCAACGGTGAAGTTAAACCAAAACCTAAACCGAGGATTACAAGTATCTGGCCGAATGAATAAGTCATATTCGTAATCGTTTATTAAATCTACTCTTCCTAAATTTCCCGTTTCAAAGGAAGCGTCAAAGCAAAGATGTCCACGTTTTGCTTTACCGCTGTGTCCTGGAGGACGCATGATCAACCTATTTACATTTCCAAATCCACCTTCTCCATCGCTGTCTTCGCTATCTAAATAAATATGAATTAATTACTTAGTTTAAAAAAAAAAAAAAACTAAAATTGAGTTCGTACAATTTTTTATAATTTAACGTTAAAATTAGACATCTTAGGATCTGAACAAAGAGAAATAAATACCTCTACTCGAATCAGAATTAAACACCGAACAATGAAATAACTTGAAAATAATGATATTAGAAGAAATGTTATTTTGAAATCGGCCTTAGTTGACCTGCCAACTCAAGTGCTTGAAATTGATTTTCTAATTTTGCAGCCGGATGAAAATTTAATTTGCATGTTACCTACTATAAATAATGTTTTCTTAAATTCACAATGGTACCTTCAAGATTTCGTTGGTATATACTCGTATGTTGCAAAGGATCACAAGCAATCATAACTTAATTTTTTAAATGCAAAATAATTATTCAATAAAAAGCTCGATTTAATGGAATCTAGCACGTTCACACTCAAAGAAAGTGTGCTGATAACTGAAACAATAGAACCAAAAAGCTTTTCTACACTTTAAAGAACACTTAAAAGTATTCAGCGTGAAATGTTATCGGAAATAGAATCGCACATTACTGAACTGACTTTAATTCCTTTAGAATGCAATTACAATTAACCTTTCGCATAATTAAAATTACTTTAATAAATAATTATACTTGTCAAGTTGTTTAGATGTAAAGTAATTTAAGGGTAAAATATAATTTAAAAAATATTTTTAAGTGTCTGAATTAACTAAAGTTAATTATTTTCTTAATTTAAAAGTTATTATCGTCAAAGTTTCTCCATAGGTTTACACTTTACACGTTATACGGAAATTTGATTATAAACTGTTTTAAGTTAGAATTCAGTTCACATTTTGTCGTTTTAAAAATGTAAAAACTCTAGTAGGTTTTCCGTATAGGCCGGTCCTTGTTCAGAGCGTTTTGTAAATCAGCGTTGAGAAGAAAGATAATTTGTTTTGTGACTGCCTTGTTGACTATTTTCTGATTTTCCGTGAAAGGGATTGGTTTTTCAAAAAATTTTACTAGACAAAAGTTGTAGTCCGTTAAATTTCCTATCCGGAATAGGGCGTCAGAATTTTTTTAATATAAATTGTTTTGCTTAAAAAATACAAGAATTAAAAAAAAAACCAAAATAAAAAAATCTCGAATTTTCCAACATTTTTTTACTTACTTTAATTTCTAACTCGAAAGCCGTTAATATTAGACAATTCTTCTTCTTAGCCTGTATCTATCCACTCCTGAATATTAGGCCTCTCTCATTTTTATTTGAGAGGTTTAGTAGGCTTTAAAACGCCACGCTTGCCAATGCGTGTTGGCGAGTATAGTCCCAAGACGTAAGTTAGACTTTTTAGATCACAGCAGTGCAGTTGGTGCGACCAAGCATCGAACTGCGGTCTCCCGCTCCGTAGCATGTCGATTTAAACCTTACACCACACTGCTGACCACCTTACACCACACTGCTGCTTTTATAGACAATAAAAGGTCTAAATCTAGTTTGTAGATTATTTCATGCTCTTTAAGAAAGCACTAATCCATATTTACCCAAAAATCAATATTTTCTGGGCTATGACCACATGAAGGTGGAAATTTAAAAAAAATGCTTTAAAGAGGCCTAACTCTCAAATGCTTGCATTTAGAAAAAAAAATTTTGTTAAAAATGTTTTTTAGAAAAACCTCCTAAGTTATGTAAGGTGTATCCGGGGACACCCTGTATAAACAGAAAGAAACTTTAAAGTAAACAAAAAATAAAAGTAATTTATATATTTATTTTCCTAGCTTTTTCTTTAACAAATTGATTAATAATAATATCACTCGTATTTAAGATGTTAAATATAAGTCATTATAAATAAGTCATAAAATACTCATAATTATTTAATTTGCTCTGTTCCAAAGAAGATCGTAAATTATTTGTTATCTTTTTTAGGGCTAAGAAAGCTCAAAATAAAAAATTGTCGCCCCCAAAAGGCTTGCACCCCGGGGCTTGGCTAAATGGGCTAAAGGCCCATTTAATCCTGTAGTTAGGGTGGCCTTGGTGAGAGGCATAAACATTCTTGAAGAAACTAAAAATAACACTTAACAAATTTGTGAACAATGAATTTCAGTTAATTATTATCCATATCAAATTTTTTAGAATAAACTAAAAAATTCACAAACACTTTTTAGAAACTAAAATATTTAAGTTATCACAATATATATATAAATATTATTATTGCTTAAATATTAATATTATTGCTTTTTTAAAGAGCATTTTCCTATTTTTTACCATTTTCAAGATTTAACAGAAAAGTTGGATTCAGTCTCAAAGTTGTAATCGATTTTTACTGTATAATTTACAAATTTCGATTTTTGTTAATTTTTTTTTACTATGAGCTCCATATTAGCTTTATTTGTTATCTTATCACAATCCAGTTCAAGTAAGTGTAGTGCAGGTAGTGTAAACAGAACTGCTCAGAACTGGCTAGTGCTTTGTCGGAGTAAAAAGTGTAGTCCCGTCCCAGACTACACCAATTTTTATAACAAACGGTTTACACTAACTACACTAATTTAGTCAGTGTAGTTCGGATTGCACTAGGACTGTGATAACTAGAGACCAGATTATATGCATTTGCACATTTGCATATTTTGCTTATATTTTTAAGATATTGCATATTTTGACTAAAATATACCGATCGTGAATATTTGGGTATAATATTTTCTAAAATTAAAAAAAATTACAGAAAACGGTCCTGCTCTGACAATTTAACATTTAAATTTGGCCGTACCAACAAATTAAATTTTAGGTTGACAATGCGGAACAATTAAATAAATTTATAAAGTTTATTTATTAATAAATTATTTTTTTAACATTTTTAAAAATATTTTATTTTAAATAAATTTTTTTTTAATAAAATTAATAAATAAATTAGTATTGCATATTTTGGCACATTTTGACAAATTTGTTGCATATTTCAAGCATTTATGATGCATATTTGCATGCATATTTCTACCGTTTTAAGTTGCATATAATTCTTTCTCTAGTGATAACAAACGGAGCTAAATGTTTTGTAAGGTCATCATGTTTCGGGATTATATTTGAAATATTCAAACAGCTCAATTTTCCTCTGATTATTTTTAACATGATCGAATTTTTCTTCTAAATGTGGTTTTTGTATATTTAGCAACAACACCCAAAATTTTGACTTAAACTAGTTCAAACAATTTTTTCCAATATGAGATAAATGAGCATATAATACAAAGAATGAGAATACTTTTATACAAATTTTCTAGGCTTACCAATATTTTAAGATTGAACAAAAGCACGGTAAAAATATAAACCAATTAATTTAAGGGTAATACAATAACGAATTGTAGGTCTACAATTTTTACTGACAGTTTATATTAGGTATATAACTTAATGTGGAACCAAAATGACTGTTAAAAGTAAAATATAATTATTATTGTATCGTGTAAAAAAATAATTGAGATTCCAACTCGCGATCACTAGATCTATGCAAATCGTTAAATAATATTCATTACACAACGATTTCAAAAATTACTTAACAATGAGTCACCATGAACATGAATTTTGATCTCCGAATAGACGTCTTTTTCACGAAATTAGATTCAACTTATTAATGTACGAAAAAAGTGTCTTTTTCTCTTAGTAGAATAAACCTATACTAAAATAAATTGTAAATAACACTCGGCATCTATTAACTATTATGGGTTATCTAATAGCAAAAACCAAAATAGCAAAACAAAAAGCACCCTTTAGTCATTATTACGGTGCATATTGTTAATTTTGTTATATTAGTTTTAGGTGACAGTGAAATTAATAAAATTTTTAAAAGTTCAGAGCTGATGAAATTTAAATTTGAAAAGATTCTAACACTCTTTCTTTCTTTCGTCTTATACATAAGCATATAACATAAACCCATAAATTGGATTTAAAAATTCAGCGTCGACGCGCCAGACGTCGTGATTTTTTAAGTTTTTGCAACTAAATATATTATAATTATGGTGATAGTCATAATAACGTATAGACTCATCCGAGAGATTTTCAGCTTTTACTAAGCCTTCTAAATGTAAACATATACGGCTTCTTCTGGTCAAAAATTTTCCAAAAAATTTCACCTGCACATCTCTATTTTTGGTGGAATATATTGCAAAATAAAATTAATAAGAAGATAATGCAGTTCCTCTACTTTCTATATTATATACTATGTAAAAAAAACTAGTGCGCAAAACAAACTAAAAACTGGATCTCTAAATCCCGATACGTAAATAAATTGTTTGATAGGTACAATATTTATATTTTAAGGCAGTTTGAAACAAAATTTTATTAGGCAGTCATTTATATTAATTCTATTTTTTATTGGCATAATTAAATTGAAATCTGCCTAACGGGAATTAATCATTAAATAGGCTATTAACGCGATATATATACACTCATATATATATGCGTAACTTAATTAATTAAAAAAATGAATTAAATTGTAAGTTATAAAAATTTGTTAATTACATATATTACGTACCATCTCCGAAATCACCCATGATTCACGATAGACAGACCGTCAAAGTAGACACTTTAAATATTGAACACGCGATCTTACCACATTTAGAACAAATCAATATTTGATCAAGTTTCTCTTTATAGTAATGACTTGATCATTTTAATGACCACGTTATTCTGATGGTATGACTGGTTCCTGTTGTCAAAGTTGACAATTTTTAGGGGATGTTTGGTCGATAAAACATTTCTTCTTCGTGTTCACTATAAAATTTATTTATTTTGATTAAACTTAATTATTTTACGCCAATAATTATTATACAAGGTGCGACAAAACTGCCCAGTTAAATTCAAGAAAACTTTTATTAACATAAATCTTGAAGTTTTATTAATTTTGTTTTTAGCTAACTATTATTTATTTTTTCTACTAGTTTTCTATCTTGTTTTATAAATTTGTCAAATATGCGTATAGCGTTTTATAAAATTTTCTAGACAAGAAAAATGGCAATGGGAAAAAACTGAATCTTGACATTTTAAAATACCTTAAAAAAATGTTATATGCTCAGTAAGAAGAATTGTACAGTCTAAATACTTACAAGTTGAATAGTGCAAAATTTCATTCGATACTATTTAATAATTTAAAATAGTTGTAAACTGGATTTTGGGCGTGTGATCTAATAAAGATAAATACTTCTCCCCCAATACATATCCAAAGCATAGTGTAAATAAAAATTCTACCTACCCTTAACTGGAAGACAGTATTTTCTTCACACGCTGGAAAAATCCAGCTTCTCAAAAGAATTGTGAAGAGGCTCACGATGTTAAAGCTAACCGATTTTATGCGGTGAGCGAGAGGGTGAATTGAATAACAATTCCTGCAGCACGGTTTCCCCGAAAAGAAATACAGATTAAAGCAAAGTGTATTTATTAACTATAAATACAAGAGATAACAAAAAAGTAAAAAAAAGATTATCAATCGTTTACAATTATCGGCGTAACTGGCAAAAAAATTTTGTAAAACTCACCTTCAAACGAATGTTCGAGCGCACTGACGAACAATTGACGAAAATTATAATGACACTCAAAAAATATTATAGTGTCTAATAAAAAAACCAAAGCTGCTCGCAAAAGTGGCTTGTTGGGTTAGAAAAGTAAAAAACACTACCCGGGTAATTACGAAATTTTTCACCTAACGGAAACCAACAGCTTATAGGTCAGGGATGCACAGACTTATTGGGCCTAGGGGCCACTCTGGCAGATTATGATCTAAAGACGGGCCGCTGTAATTAAAAACAATTTAATAAAAGTTTAAAAAACATTTATTTACATTATAATTTTTACTTCAAAGCATGGCATTGCATTATGCTTACAATTTTTTTAATATTCGGCTCCAGATTAGTAAAAATACAAGGCAACCTAGATTAAACTATGCATTCATTAATCAAAGTAAATTTCTTTATTTAGTAAAAATTTTACATAATAAAATTACTAGAGACCGACCGAAGCTTCCGTTTCGGTTTCAGCCAGTTTCTGCAAAAAGTTCTGGTTTCGGCGGCAGTTTCGGTTTTGGTCAAAAATTGACCGAAACTAGCGTACGCGTCGCCCCTGAACAAGATTTAAATTTGACGCTTGGAAACCTGGCTTTACCAGTGATACCAACTCATATGCTTAAATTAAGTAAAATATGCACAACCAGCTATGAAAATTACAATCTGTTATGAAAGATAGATGGTCAAAGTAATTCTTTTAATTCAAACTTCTTTTCGTAGCTTTTTAATTATGAATATTAGAGCCACCAAGTTAGCTAAATTTATTAATTTAATTTGCAGAATTGTTGTAAAATTGAAACCTAACAAATAATAGCTTAAAATTTTCAAAATGGTAAGAATTTTACGGGGGGAGGGGCATATATACCTCAGAGATAATATTATTATTCAAATTTGGGTGATATGCCAGAAGAACTTGATACGGCTCTGGTTTTGGTTTCGGTTATGGCCGAAACTAAAAGAGAAGCCGAATATTCGGTTTCGGCTGAAAATCGTGTTTCGATCGGACATTAAAAATTACCATTTAAAAAAAATTAAGTTATTTTTATTATTTTTTGCCATTTCTATTAATTCGCTCGCGGGCCGCATGCACATCGACGGCGAGCCGCGGTTTGTGCATCCCTGTTATAGGTGATGCAAATAAACGCAATCGTTGTCCAACTTTCGAACTCCCGAGAAAAAAAATGACGTTGAGTCGTTAACGTTTGGAAGTCACCGGCACCCGTGTACTGAAAGAAAAAAGAAGGAACTCTGGGATCCACAACTTCGAGACGATGGAGATGTAAAATAAGGAAAAGAAGAAGCTTCAAATTCGTTGAAAGTTAAGGTTGGTAATAAATCCAAAAATGACACAAGCCAAATTATGATAACTGGTTGAGATTAAAACATTTCAAATTCTTGCAATTTTCTTTCTCGTTCATCTACTACTGGTATAGTTGGTGTATCCAAAGGTATATAAAAAAAGGTGCTTCCTAAAATCATGAAATGATAAAAAAATCCGATGTAAAATTCGAAATATTTTACCTAATTCAGACGAGATATCACCTTAACCGTGTCAAACATCAAAAACCGACCTAAAAAATGCGTTATCAAATTCGCTGTTTTCCAAAAACCATAGGCGCCGCGCTACGCCTAAATGCAGTGACGTGCGCAAGGTAAAAGAAAACAAATTATTAAAATTTGTTACAATCGGACATACACACAAATAGTAGCCATCATTTTAATCTGTTACTGACTATTTTCAAATTATTCAGAAAAATTTTTCTGAACTTTCGAAAAACTGTAGTAGCCTTATGTTAGGCTTTGAATATACATGGTATATCGTAAGAGAAGTATCTATCTCTATTAAATCACACGAACGAAATCTAGTTTTCTACTTCAGTATATTATTACATTGCATCGATTGCAATATTTTTCTTAATAAATTGGTTAATCGCATAAGTGATTTAAGTAGTAGATTTCAATCAATAGAGAATGAAATAAAACTAAAACAACTACAGAAACAGCTCTATTTTATTTAATTAGCATCTAGAAAAACGTTAAGTTTGAAATTTCTAACAAAAATTTTGGTGAGATAAATTCAATTCAAAAAATATGTTCAGAAGATAATTTATTATAGACAAAAAATTGTAATTTTTTTACGGTAATTTTTCCAAATGTAAGAAAACCTAATTTTGTACGCCAGTAATTAGTACTTACAGCTCCACGAAGCTTAGAAAGGACCCAGAAAATATGCCAACTAATTTGAAAAATATTTGAATAAACTAATGAACGTTGAGTTATTTCTCAAGTACATTCTGTTGTAAAAGTTACAAATCGTTGCTTGTGTTTACATTTGTTCGTCGTGGTTGTTTGTCTTATTTAGTTTTATTTATTTATTAATTTATACCAGAAGTGCTTATTTAATATTATTTGTGATAACATTTTTTACATATTGCGTATCTGCAATTTGAAATCATAATTTACGGATTTTAAATATTCGCATCGAAAAACTATTTTACTAGCGCCAGCCACGCCTCTCAAGTCCTTCCTAAGCTTGGTAGATCTGTATGGCCATTTTGGGGTTTCTAAGAGAAGACTTGAATTCCGATTTTAACACACTTCGTGGCAATTCTTAACAATACATAAATAATTGCAGTAATCGAGAGTGCTTTTCAATTCGTTTCAAACATGAAAAGAAAATTACTAATGATATTACAGGCAATTTAAATATTATAAGTTAAATTCCAGGTTAGAAATTGAACATTAAAACTTAGATAGAGAGTGGCATACCTTGCTATAACCGTCATTGTACTTTGGAGTACAACATGGTACCGTACCATTGGTACGTAAAGCCATCGGTGTGTACCTCTGGTTGATGTTTGCCAACATTAATTATAATACAGGGACACGGGCACATTTGAGAGATCAGCGCAGCAAGCTACCTCTAATGTAAAACTAAAATTAATGTACTCACTCGGGAACACTCCCGATATTACTTACTGTTAGTATAAAAGAGGCTAAATGGCTGAAATAACAGGAAGAAAAAATTAAAGATTTTTTAAATTTTATAAAATTTCTTAATATTATATTTATTACAAAAAAACATAAATAATAATTTTTGAAAAATAACGGTCACCATTTTATTTATCTAATAAACTTCATATTAGGTTTTTTCGCATACTTCGTGGGTGAACGGCCCTTACAGTATTAACAACGAAGCTTTTACGATAGTCGGTCGCGGGGTAAAAGTAATCGATAAGCTTTGGTTATCCGAAGCTTTGATGATGTACGTAGGTACATTTAAATTTACCAACTATAGAAATCCATGCTCTTTTATAAAGTAAAATAAGCAAAACTTGAAAATTATCGGTAATTTTTAAATTTTTTTTTGTTAATAGTGAAAAACCAAGTAACATTGTTCTAAAATTTACTAATGCAAATATGTAGGTATCTGAAAGTTCCTCACTAAAATTAAACAAATTTCACCATAAATAAATGAAAAAAATAAATCTAAATATAAATATTATCTATATACTATATGAATATTTTGCGAAAACATAAATATTTGAAATAAAAAATAACAAAATGTAGAAATATAAATATTAAAAAAAGGGAAAAACTACTTTAAACTTACAGGGGAAATTTACAATTGAAATTTTTGTTTTTTCTTAATCGCTTACATTTTTCAAATCGGAACTGATCGCAATATTAAAGTACTAAATACAAAATTTGTTTGGAAAAATGCTATTGCTTGTTAAGGTATGGTGCAGATAAAACTTTAAGCATAATAACGTCATAAGTATCGATGACGTCATATTCGAACAGCATTGTAAAAATAATTTTCAATCATTTTCAAGAATGTAAAAAAAAATATGAGTACACTACAACATTGTAAATTCAGGTTGACGTCATCAAATGTATTATAGTGCTTACTTACTCTTTATCAACTCTATTTATTTTTTAACTTTAATTTGTATTTGCCCGACTTCTCATGAACATGAGACTCTTAATCCCACATAATTTATCTTTTTTTTAATTATAATAATTTTCGTTTTATTTCTTTTACATGCTTTTATTGTAAATAAAAAAATCAAAATAAAATTCGTCAACCCAGATATAAAAACAAAAATCTAAAAACGCGGTTTTCACGGCGGTGTAGTCCATTACCACATTATAAGCGACGAAATCATATTATAATTAAAGGTTGTTAAAATACATGTTTTAAAATAAATATTGTTTACAAATATTATCATTTTCTTATTATCGCGCACGTCCGAAAATACAATTTTTTGATTATCCAATCTTTTACTCGATTGATAGTAAATCCAATAATTAAGTATTAAATCTTGCTCGTTTTTTATTTCCTGGTTGACCATTATCTACTTTCTAAAGAGATATGATTTCATTCGGTTTCCAGATTATTAATTACCCCGAGTATCTTCCATATAACAATATAACAAATTTTTCAAATTTAAACTCTTTTTTTCTTACTATCCAAATTAATTATTATAAACTTCCAAAAACTATCTCGAAAATATTTTTAAATCTAACATCACTCGAAGCTATTTTTTTTTAAATAATATCATTCAATTTTAAAAAATTTTCATTTTCTTTACTAATCTCCAATTTACTGCGAAATTTTCTCCAAGCTACACGACGTTATCTTCTCATTTTTTACCAACTTTGAACGTTTTAATGATTTGATTTGTCTGTCTAGATACAATTTTATCCGACAACAGAGAATATCTGGGTCTCTTTCGAATAAAAAAAGTCTTTTAACTTTACTTCTTTACAATAATAATATGAAAGATTTATTCAAAAACTCATTAACATCTCTTTTTATATCAAATCAAACTCTCCCATCGTTTTTCCTTCACTAAAAGCAAAATAACATGACAATATATATATATGTCTATGTATAGATACTATCATATTATATATTGAGATGACCCGAGCTATTCAAATTTATTAATTTTCACTTCTTTTTTTACTACTTTGTGCACTGAAACTCTTATAATTGATATTTTCAAATAAAATTCTTTTAAATTTTTAATGCTGGCTTGTATAAAACTTTTTTACCTTGCAATGTGGCCTTGCATGCGATATCGCTCCACATATGGTCGTCGGTTTAACAAATTTGCTACGCTGTATTTTTATGCAAATATTCGCATAATTTTTAAATTTTCATTTTTATTTTTACACTTGCATTAATTAAAATGAAATAAAAACCGCCATCAATTCAAATTTAATAACTTTTAATAATTAAAATTATAAAAACCAAAATCCTTCCGCCCGCAAACGCACACACCGTCTGGCATCAACCTTGAATACCTTATTTTTTCCCCACCTTTTTTACAATTAAAATTTTATGTACAGGACATTTACAAATAACAAATTAATGTTTCTTACGTTTCAAAACACGACAATATGTATATATTTTTGATTTTTAGATTTTTAGCTTTTGGACGCCAAAGTGTCTAAATTCACCAAAATCTTAACTTTTATCATACGTAGTATGAAAAAGTATTTTAATTGTGCAGAAAAATCTTTTATTTTATTTTTAATCATTTCGTAAGTTACATATTGAAATTTACTTCTACTCCTCCTACTCCTACTAATTTATTTACTTCTACTTCTCTCCCCTCTTTTGATATTCAGTGTTTTTATTTTAAATTATTTTTTTTAAATTATTAATTCTGCAATTCGTACTATTGTACCAATTAATAGTAGTTAGGTAAATGCTTAAAAAAATTAAAACTTCTGTACTTATATAAACAAATATTTTTGGTTTTACTATATTAAGTAGAATTCCAAAAATTTACATATTATTTCAATAATATGAAGGTATGAATGATCCATCAGTTGCAATAATGGTTTTTGCTCTGTTTAATTGAAATAATGTTTAATTTCTATTTTATCACTTTTCGCCTATTTGTTGGAAAAAGCCTTGTGCGGTTAATATATTATAAGAACTTAAATAAGCAGTAAAAACTACTTCAGGTCACTCACTCTATGTTCTACTAAGATAGGAACCAGAAATTTGTCTTGTAGATCTGCTATGCAATTTACCTACTGCTTTTGAAAAAAATAGATTTAAATTCAAAAAGTCTACTTTTTGCATTGCGGATTGCAAGAGTTTTGCTGAAAAGTGTCTACAGAAAATTAGCGTATTATGAAAGTAATTTATTGTTCCAGAAAACAGATGAATTAGTAATAGACGGAAGAGCAAACGCCGTTTATGATATTATGTAAAGTCAAGTGTAACCAAATAATTCGGGGATGTTTATTTATCAAATTTTAGGTAGAAATTCTCATCCGCTAATTAACGGTTTTAACTTGAGCTAGGGCGCCGGGCGTAGAGAAAAGTATTGCTACTAGTAGGTATATTATGAGAAGATGGAAATTTATTAATTTATTTAAAGTTTGAGTGATGTTTAACATGCGTGGCGTATCAGTTTTCCCGTAGGATTAATTCAAGTTTCTGTTTTGTCTTTTGTGTAAATTTTTATTCGATTTTACATCACCATCCGTAGTATGGTGCAACTTTTTCGCTCGTTCTACACTTTCAGGGTTTACAATACTGTAAAATAACAAAAAAATCTTGTAAATTTACACGCAACCATATTTACCTCATCCCCCTTACTTTTTTTTATTAAAAAGTTTTTATGTACAGGTAGCTCGAAGTAAGTAGTAATTGGTTTTCTTGAATGATGTTCGTACTTGGTTACTATTTTTCATTAATAAATAAAGCATTAGTGTACAATTTTTAGAAAAATGTTGCAAAATAAATGCGCATATTAAAGAAAAGACAAAAGGAGAAGCAAACATTTGAATAGGCATTATTTAGGTAAGTATAAAATTAATTAAAAATTGAAAGAATGAAGAATAATAAATTAATGAAAGAGAAAGAGAAAGAGAGAGAGAGACGTCGAGGTGCTTCGATATCGAATAGTTGCATATTTAGTGATAAATAAATTGTTTATATAAAATAAGGAAGAAAATGTTAATTGCGATTATTGAGATGAATGACCTAGAAGCGTGCGTAGGAGGAACTTGTGACAGAAATGGTAGTGTTCCAGGGGAGTTTGGTCAGGTGAATTGGTGTCAAGAATTGTGGAGGCGGTATGAATGGGGTGGCAGCGTCGGCGTCGGTAGCGCTGCTTATGCCCCGGGCCAGGGATGAGAGCGCGCGCACGATATCGACCCTGTTTCAACCCCTAGCCGACACCCTCCGCGCCATGCAACACCATTTAGTTATTGCACTCTCTGAATAACACTTGTGTTACGTTTGGTAGTGTACGTTATGTAATAATATCATTCCTTGCATAATTACTTATTAATAATAATTCCTATTACTATTGTCTATATTTAATCAATAGTAAAATATATAAATTATTTAAATATTTATTAACGGTTTCGTAAATAAGTTATAATTATTGTACTCTAGGTTGCTTAATACCTGCATCGTTAGATATTATTATATTTAATCGTCTTTTAAAAATACGTGCAATCCTTTTTATTAATCGTCTTTTTTATTAATCTTCAAGCAAAGTGCTATACATCTTCTTTAAAGTACTTTTGCAATACGTCCACTAATTAATACTCTACAATTTCGGTTCTTTCTGTAACATAGTAACTTACACTGTTTGTGAATAAGTAATACGTTATAAATAATTTCAAAGTTAAAATAAATTAAATTATAAATTTAATTTTTGTGTGAAAACTGCTTAGTCTTATTTCAAATTTTCAAAAAAGGGTAAGTTGATATAACATGGTGTGTGGTAGTTTGTACTTTTTATATTTTTTTTATTTCTTATATATCATTCCTAGAGCGATATAGTTATGTTTAGTTATATGTATTTTAACAAGGAGTCCTATACGAAGACCTGCCTAATACAGACGGAAACCTGCAACTGAATTTTGATTTTTTTTTTAGGATTTAATTTTCGCGAATTATTCTTTTATTTTGTTATTATTTTTCGATTGCACATGATAATGATTAGTCTGTTGCCGGTAGCATAAGGCTAGAGTTGACGCGGGGGTTGTGAGCTTTTGAAGGGAGTTGGCGCCGATCAATACTAGCATCAGCCTGGTCAGAGCTTTGCCGCTCGCTTCTATCGTTATTATTCTTATATTCTTTATATACAAAAACAAAACTTTCAAATAATTTTATGTATAACCGTAACTATGCTCCGAAACGAAAAATTTTAAAAATACCGCCTGAAAATCAAAATAACCGCAAATAGCTTTCCGGGGGTTCCCCGATTCTAACTAAACCTTTTTTTTTAATAAATTGCAGCTTTTAAATTCTTTGTTTTTAATTTAATAAAAAAAATTTCGTTCATATCTAAAATATTACTACAACGTGAGGTTTATTTGTAGGGGCACGTATTCCAAGTACAGTCTGAAATAAGTATCACAAAATTTACGAAGGGTGAATTTATTATGTATAAAATGCTTGACGAATCGTAAAAATACATGCATATAATATGTGAAATTCGAACGGCTTTATTTTAAAAAAAAAAGTGCACCTTTTGATTAAAGGATTCTGATTGTTTTCAGAAAGGTGAAAAATGAGAACACGAGAAAAATAACAATTTATATAAAACAAAGGCAGCTTTGGGTTTACGCAATGTTCCTGTTTATAAACAAAGCTCAATTTGATCATTAATTACAGTAAAATAATTATATCAATTATATTTAACAAAAACTTTTTTTAATAAATTATTCGATCATACATTTACTGAAAAAGTATTCTTGGCGGTAAATTTTTTCCAAATTTGTGATTTTTTAAATCATTTACCTACATCGATTATTTTTAATAATTTTAAATTCATGCAGAACCTGTTTTACAACAAAGTCATTTTTTTTTATGAAAATCTGTTTTAAAAAACATATTTCTTTTTTGAAAGTCTTGACCTGGTGTAAAGTGAGTTATTTAGCAGGGAAGAAAAGAAGCAAGTGAGTTTTAAAAAGATTATAGATGCATAATTAAAAATTTTGCCAATTCAAAGAGCAAACATTAAAAGAGCTCTTCAGATAGAAAGAAAATAATTATTCTACTAACTATAATTTTTCATAATATTCCAAACTTGAATTTCGTTTTACTTTATACAAGAACAACTTAGTGTAACATACAGTTGAGGTATAGGTAAATGTTCAAAAGTTCACTAAAACTTTTTTTATAAAAATTCATAAGACTTAATCGAATCAGAGACCAAGCAACAAGCCGCCGACCGCATGGCGCTCTAAATTATAAATAAATTTTTAAACAAAGTTTAAAAAGACATCTAATTAATGCTCAGAAAAAATTATTATAAAATTCACGAAAGAATCAAGATAAAAGGAAAATAAATAATTACGTATGTTGTACAAATAAAAAATATTTTCACTCTGTTTGATCAAGTACATGATGAAAAGTTCCAATAAACTTGCTCTTTTCAATTCACAATTGTGTTGTCTTTTACTTAATGGAATTAAGCAAAAGTATAGAATAAAAGTCAGTAATTAGAATCTGTAAAGTCGCTTTAATAAAGTAATTAATTCAAATAAACCTCAATGAAAATTTTTTATTTTCAATTCTGAAGTAACTGGAAAAGAATATCACGAAATTGGATGTAAAAATAAATTGTATCGGCATTAAATTTTGTGTTAATTCAGTAGGTACAGGGTTGTAGATTGTAGGTTGTAAATTTTCCGTTTTTGATATTATTTAATGTGTTTCTTGCTTTTTTAATAAAATTTACTAACCCTAACAGTCTTAGATTAATTAGTTTGGATTATCGAAGTTTTTGTGTACTCAACAATGACGTTGTTCTTTCCATATTTGACTGATTATTAGCATTAGAATAATGCTCACGTCTAGATTTAAAGCTGCCGGTTTGCCATTTGAAACGCGATTGACTGCCAAAGTGAGGGTGCGTTTAGTAATCGTATCGCAATATAAATTTTTTTCCATTACTACTGAATTTTTGCACCCCTGCAGTATGCGCCCGCGTGCGGTGCACGCCTTAAACTTTAAGCGTCCTGTTAGACGAAAAGTCTGCATGTTGTGATCGTTACGTTTTTGCTAATTAAATTTTTGTATTTTATGTTATAGGATTTTGGGGAAACTATCTCATTTGTTTCTGGTATGATTACTCATAGTTGAAAGTGTTGGCTTGATTATATAGATAGGTGTGTGTCAGCTGTGATGATGGTTGAGTAAATAAATTAGGGGAAAACCTAAAATTTTAGCATGTCTGAACTGAACTGCGTTAGACCATTCGATAACGATCTGAATTATATTTAAACAATAAAAAATCTCAAATAGTTAAATGTAATTAGCAAATTTTTGAACAAAAAAATTAGAATATGGATTCATGATTCGATTTCGTCTTTGTTTAAAAATTTCATTTGTCAATTTAAAAAGAAACGAAAAAAGTTGCGCATCCATATTGCTTTTCAATGTGGAAACAAAATATTTCTACTGCTAAAAATATCCAACAATTAAAAGACAAAAACATAATATTAGATTAGCAAATGAACTTTTCGGTCATTCTTTAACTCTCTTGTTGAGAAAAAAATGTGAACGTAGTGAGAAAATTTGTAAAATACCTGTGTCAAATACTTAATTATTGAAAAGTATTTAGCAGATAAATTCATCTTTTGCAAATTGATAGAACTCGGTAAAATGGATTACAAAGGAGGCTGATATCGAATCGTATCAGCGATACCAACTATCGATAGGAAAAGGCAAAGAACGTTTTTTCACCAAGAAAATAATTATAATTTGTAACAACTTCATATAATTTTTAGAGGGTGTCATCCAACTTGACAAAACAGCTTATTTTTGATGATTTTTTTAAATTTTTTCCATCCCAATTGATTTATTTAGTTTCATTTCTATCTTCACTTGTGTTTAGTTAAAACATAACTGTATAAGGTTCTTTGACAGTTAAAGAAAATAAAAATAGGATTTCGATGTTTTGGGTATTATATTCGCCTATTATCGATATTAAAAAGCTAATAATATTATAAAGTAATTACTGTAAGCTCGTCATTAGCAAACTTCGCTAAAAATAATTTATCAAAAATTTCATTAATTTCAAAATTGCTTAACTTTTAACTAAGTTTTGTATTGAAAATCAAATTACGAATTAATATTTTGCCTACTTAAAAAAATTTAAACTTTAATATAGATTAAAATAAAATATATTATATTGTAGTATGTAAAAAATATTTCCAAATATTTAATTGTAAATTTCCAATTATTTAATTGTAAATTTTATAATTTTTTTAACTTCGCCGATTGTGATTTAAAATTCATATTGTTCCAATCGTAAAATGTAAAGATCCGTCCGGCTATCGATCAATTTTCAAATAATAATAATAATAATAATAATAGCTTTATTCATCAACTCTTACTTACAATAAAAAGAAAATAAATACATTTCATAAAGCAGAGTCGATGAAGGGGCAAAACAATCAGCAAAGCTGCTTACATAAATCTTTCACCTATTCCAATTATTCACCTCAATCGAACAACCGATTGCACTAAAAACACTTTTAACTATCAAAATTTTTACAAACTTATCAAATCAATCTCAACGAAATCAAAAATTAATAACCCCCGTTTTACCATCTTTATTGCCAATCTTATAATTTTTAACAAATTATTGCTTACTATTTCAAATTAAATTTCTAAAATTAAACAAATATAAAACCCCCTTACAAATCATATTCGAAACACCACAATATATATACTACTACAGAATATAATATTGTGTACATAAATAGTGTATTATATTATGTACGTTCATAGCATTTTAAAGAAAATAATTTGTAATTTTTTTTTGCTTGTCAAAGACACATCAAATGTGTATTTTTGAATAAATATAGTAACAAATTAACAGATAAATAAAAAAATATATAAGTGACTTTAATCAAGTGATCTAACATTTAGGTAGATACTTCTTTCATAAACATATCCAACGCTTTTCTCCCCAAACGTTGCAATAGTTCAATGGGGTAATCACTTTAAATTTTACCTTCCACAGAGTTTATAAAGACTTCTCGCAGACTTATTTTTTCCCGTTCCACAGACTTGATTTAGTTTCATTAACCTAGACCTAGAGCAATACTCTAGTTTCGACATTATTCTTACAAGATGTGTCATCCCCGATATGATCGTTTTGCAATTACAACACCAAGTTGCTCGTAACTTTGGAAGGCGAAGTTACACAAGTTATATCTCGTCCGAAAGGCTGCTACTATCACCGATAACATAAGTACTTATATATTTAAATGATATAAATCACTCGATTGAAGTTATTTATATTTTTTTGATTATAACATAATTTGTAAAATAAAGCAATAGGTCCACCAATTCATCCAGCTTAGAAATATACTTTTATTAGACAAGTAGGTCAATAAATGACTTTCCATGCCTGATGCGCACGCTATTTTTTCTCTAATCAAAAATATATTTAAAATAAAATAATAATTATTTTGGAAAACTAAATTTAAAAGATGTCAACCTATTAGGAAAAATGTTTAGCAGGTCATTTTTAGAAAATTTTAGCATTGTTACTTATTTTTAGATATGAGATTTTTAAAGTTATAATAGCGAAATAATAAAATTCCCAAAACGCTGAATCAACTATTTTGACTGTCTATATGACCAAGATCTACGATCAAATATAATTATTAATTAAATATTATTTACGAGTTATTGTTCAGATTTGTCTCGTTTTCTCAAAAATAAACTCGAGAATAAGATTTTGATTCAAGTTTAATGTGTCAAATAGAAAATAATTTTTTGTGGGACATATTCGACATAATCAATTCGATAATAGATTGTAAAAATTTCAAAAATAATGTATTTCAAATTATTTTTCAGGGGAGGGTGAATATTTTTAATTTTGTTATGAGATATCCTATATCCTTTTGAATTATCATTCCTCTCTACTGCTGCGCTACCAAATGTGATAAGACAATTTTTTTATAATATATGTAGGTAAATTTTTGTATCGTTGCGTACTATTTTCCCACTTTGGGTGCCCGTTTCCAACCATCTTCATAATTAAATTGTGCAAAAAAATGGGCTTTGCAAATTTTCATTGTTTTTGGAACGAATGTCTCACTATGATGACCGAGAGTGATCCATAAACATACAAAATTATTAGAAAAATTGAGCCGGTAGTAAAGCATGAAATCATGATTTTCTATAGACGCTAGTTCAATGTCCGTTTGAATAGGTAGCGATTATTGATCGATTCCGCGTATTTTAACATTAGCCTACTTTAATGATAGACCGAAGTGTATTTTTTATATAACACAATAACTCTCATATTAGATTTGATTATTAGTTGGCCTGGTGTGACTGCTATTAGTTATCTATAGGACAGAAGATTTTGAATTAAAACATCTGATAACTTCGTGGAATGTTACACGTATCCATCTTAAGCTCTCTGGGTTCCACTTGCGCTCAAAATAAATTTTGTACCACAAAATCAGAGTCGAAATGTATAATTTTTTATTTAACTTTTCTGCTTACGAACAATTGAAATTATATTTTAAATTCGATTTCGATAGGAAAGTTTAACTTGCCTAAATACACAAGCTTATCTGACATCCAACGTTTTCTCTAATCAATATTATCAAGGACAAAAAACTTTTAGTGAAATGAAAAGATTTATAAAAATAAATATAAAAAAAATTATAATTTATAGTGAAATTCTAATTAGCAAACGAAATACCACCTGGCTTATTCAAAATCAGCCCTTGCGTGTTTGGTAAAAAAATGTGATATCTTTAATATTCATTAGATTTTTATAAAGTGGAATATTTTAATATTAATATTTTTTCTGCCAACATTTTCTAGATATTTAAATAATTTTTCCTTTAAATATTGATTTTTTGCTATTTAGATTTGATAATCCAGTTTGCGAAAATTTTGATTAAATGGTTTAGTTGGTTATATAGGGATCTATAAATAATGTACACATAACTTACGTAGCATATAGAAGGGGGTTAATGGCCTCGCACTGCTTAACTAGTCTGTCTGAGATCTGGATAGACTACAACTAGGGGTTGAACGCTTTGTAAATTTCAGCTGTTCACGAGGTTCCCTTCTAGTAAAAGAGAAAAAGATCCACATTTCATTTTATCGCAACGCGAATGTGTAATAATGTTCCCGTTATTTAGGGGTGGATAGGGTGACGTGTGCTTTCGTCCTAAGCACTACCCCAGTTAAATTTGGAATGACCAGATGTCACGTGGACACGCGTGTCTACTATAAAGCACACATAAAAATATAAAAACCTGTTTTTGATTTTTGCATATTTTACTAGTAGTGTAGAAGTCCGCCAAAAATTTGAAGCCCGCGTGACTTTTCTATTGTCGCTTTCTTCGGCGCCATTTTAAAATTTCAAGAAAGGAGGAAACTGTAATTCTGTTGCAAGTTGCACGAGCAATTTGTGAATCCATTTCGATGTTGGTAAACGCAAATAAGTAGTTTATTTCTAAATATAAAGTTTGCAAAACAAAGGAAATCGATAACAGAGCCGCGTGATTTAGAAACTCACTCGCAATGGGATGGCAGAAACATTAAACCAAACCCGGGTTAACCCAAAATTAAGCACGTAGTTCTTGGGGTTGAATCCGGCACATTTTGAAAGGTGGGCCTTTCGTAATAAACAAAATGTAAAAGATTTTTTAAATATCGAATTCAAAATTTACTTTATTTTTTAAACGCATTTTACAAGAAATACTCAGTTAACTTGAAATAGGCAAGAAAATTCATAAAATGGCTTTATTGATCAGTTTTCTGAAAAACTTTTGTAAAAATTGTGGAATGTAACTTCATTGAGTAAAAGAAGGGTCGTCGCTTTCCCGCTTATTAAGCCGACCCTCTCCGTTAGCAGTCGCCCGCTACGTTTTTCCGATCCAGTCCGTCGCTGCCGCTTAACCCCACACTTTTGTTTTCCTAATTTTTTATACCAGATGTTTAATTTTACTATAAAAAAATATCACTGTAAAACTTAATGCATTAAAAATATTGTATATAGATACCTATATAATTGTATAATAGCATAATATATGATTGAATCTGGTAATTTCCCTATTTATTTTATTTGCAAAAAAATTAGTAACCTACTAATAAACATGAGCATTGTCTGAAAAAGTTTTTCAGGAAAAGAGTAAACTCAAAATATGTTTCTTTAAAAATATGAATGTTTTAAATCTTTGGTTTTTGGTGCTGCGATAGGGTAACTTGTCGTCTTGTCGTCTCGATGCTCACTCTTTAGAATGAAAACCCCTCCCTTAAATTTTATATTAAAATGAACACGATAATAATAATTATTATAAACGAAAAGAAATCTCTTTAATTTTGCTTAATTTAAGCTAAAATAAAAAATTGCATTAATGCGGAAAGTCTCCCCCCTTCTTTAAGCATGTTATTTTGAAAGCCCTATGCCTATAGTATTAATTCGATTATTATAGTACCTATGAATAATAGGATTCAAAAATTGGTACTTGACCGAACAGCTATTTTGTTGATAGTATCTAAATTGTTGATGGAATTTTATTTAAATTGGTTCACCCGTTTGATCCAGATACGAGTCACAAACGCTAGTTACTCATCTAGTACCTAAATATTAACTAGTAAATATTGAATTCTTGCAGAATAGTGAAAATTTTGAATTAAAATTTTTTCCCAAAATCAGTACATCTTAAAACGTTTTGTATATAAATCAATGAAACATTTTCTTACATATAAAAAAAAATTGGTAATTAATTTTAAAATGCCACCGCTTAATAAATACTATTCTTCTTTTACCTAAATAAAAACGGAAATTTGTCTTGCCCCCCCTCCTCTCAATATTTTTGAAAGAATTGAATTCGACACATAATGTGGATTGTGGAAAAGAATTGCCTCAAAACTTTCAGTTTCGTTCCGAACTGGATGGTATTTTAAGATGTCAAAAAAAACCTGTGCGTCTATAACGTCATTTTTATTCAATCCTTATAATTTGGCCCACTTTTAAAATAAAGCCTAACGATTAAAATTATGCAACTAACGTGATGTAAACCTTATCTAATAATACGAAATGTTTCCGAAATAAATTTTTTTTTCTGCGCTCCTTGCTGAAGTGTTTTCTTACAAAACATTTTGATAAAAAATATAAGAAATATTAAAAGTGATTATTATTGAATTATGTTTTGGAGCGGACGTCAAAATGAATAATTTGACAGTTCAAATGCACTTAGTTGATATTATAAAAAATGTTTTAGTTCGGTTTTAAAGTTTGTAGTAAAGTTGAAAACGAAATGGTTTTGGTTTTCCTAATTTTGTCGAAATTGAAGATTCCTGAATGCTTGCCTGCCTTGTCTAATTTAAATGCGCACGCGCTAAAATATTAAGTTCATCGTGTCTGACAACGACAAACCCATTACCCATTTACAAAGCATGGCAGTCCGTGTTTGTGAGTAAATTAGTTGGGGCCCGTCTTTTTCTTTTTTTAAGTTCCGTTTTGTTTCTTTTCGACTTTTAGTTTTTTTAATTTCAATTAATTTATTTAACTAATGCTAAAGTTTAGTGGTTCCTTTTGTGTGGTGTATCTTTTATTTTTCGGATATTTTTTTAGGTAAGTCTACGAAATTACTTAAAATTAAGTTGGACGCGTTACGATGTAGCCTATAAATAATTATGAATTAAATTTATTATTTCATGTTTGTGTATGTACGAAATTATTTCATTCCGGTTAAGTCGATTTAATGTGGTCGTTTTAAGCTAGGGTGGCGTTTTAATTCCGAGCCCCTCGTTCACGATGCCCCTCGCGCATTAATTCTTACTACTTATTAGTATAACCAATCTAATACAGAATATTTCTATAATTAAAGTTTGTTATGTAATCAATATTTTTTAAATTATCCTGCATGAAAAGGACAATTTTATAAAATCAAATCTATGGTGGTATGTAATTAGCACATGTTTTTATTAATTTACTGATTGGCAAAAAATTATCGCCATAATAAGTAGATAGGTCGTTGTTTTAAAAATTTATTCACACGGATTGCACTACCTACCTAAGTTACCTACATAGGCACAACAGACCAACTTTTATTACCTTATCTTGTGTTTAAACCTTCATTATACTTACCCGGTACACATTTTCCTGTCAAATCAAAAAATACAATGTCAGAACGTGAAATCTATTGATGTGGAAACGATGATTTCAAATTATCACATTTTCTCCCCTTATGTGAAATGTCTGTTGGCAACAAATTTTATCAAACCACATAGTTCATGTGTAATTTGCTTTGAAAAATCAAATCGTTGATCTGTATCGATCACATCTGACAATATCATTACCATAGAAAAAATTAATACCGATCACATTTTCAGCTTCAAACATTTTGCTTAGTTTGAACTGAACCTTTTAAGTACTCTGCTTCAAATTTCTGGTACCTTCAAGTTATACCTATCAAACAATAACAAATCAATGTCTGATTGATTACTTTACCTAACACATATTCGAAACTCAAGAAATTGGGCACCGATCGAATTTTACTTTTTTTCTTCTTCAAACTAAAAAAAAAATTGGTAAACCTGACATTTTATCTTAAAGTACTTGTATAAAATATTACATTCTAATAATCTTCGATACAAATTTATTATAATTTATGCAAATACATAATTATGTACTTCATCGGTTATGGAGTTACTATCGACTCCGTTCGTTTATATGAAAAATTAACTAAAAACTGCAAAAAAAAGATGAAGAGCCATTGAGAAACCACATCAGAATTTACTATTGAATTTAAAATTTAATATTAAATAAATAGGGGCGGCGCAAATCCACGAAATGTGAAAGCCATCGTGCAGTCTTGGTGGACCACAACCACCACCCTTATCACATAATCAAATTTTCAGGTTAACTTTTAAATAAAACCAAAATCCAAAAATTTAGTGTTTTAGATGGAAGCCTCGATGAACCACAACAACTTTTTCAAATTCGTTCACATTCTTGTTTATGGCCTGATAAACTGATATTTTGCTAGTAAATAAAGTACCTAATCATTCGATACCTACTCAACTTGACTATACCATTTTGTTGAATTCGATATTTTATCCATATTTCCAACTTCACAAAACTTACATGAGCAGACTATCGATACGACTTCTCTTCTTCCTTTCTTTGATTATTAATTAATAAAAACTAATGGGCAACCGCCCACACGAAGGTGTCAGATTCGAACGCACAACTACTAAATTATTCGCACTAGCTTACATTAACAAATACCATCCCTGTGGAGATTTCTGATTAAAATCCAGAAACAAAGTTTAATTTGAAGATATCAATTATTTCCAATTCAATCTGGAAATAATTAGATTACACAATTTATTATTAATTAAAAAGTAATATCTTAGAAATAAATAAGAAAACTTTAAAATGACACTAAATATGATGTATTAAGCTTTGCTAAATATTTTTAATCCAAAATATGTAATGCAAAGTGAATCTTGAAAAACGTGAATTTTTAAAGGCATTAAATTAGAAATACACTACAAGCTAACTTAATTCTATTTAAGTATCACTTGAAAATCGGTCAATTTGTAATTAAAATAATATCGGTGATCGATTTTGGTTGAAACTTAGGTACTAGTTTGACCATACAGGATAGACTAAGCATAAGCTATCTTTTACAATGACGATTCTCTAATAGAATTAATAAAAATTAAGGAAACTGAAACGCTAATATTTATCGTTATTAATAATTATTATAATATGGTACTGGATTGAGCCAAATAGAGGTGATAATGATGTATAAATAAACGTGGTAAATTAATTATTGGAAAATGGAAGGATTGACTCTTGTAAATATGTAATAGTGGATCTCTTACGATAAATTTTTCCTGAACATCGGAAATTACATTTTAAAATGTAAACTTTATGTTCCACCATTTTTTTAGTTCATTCAGTATTTGAATTTAATATTATCAATATTACATTGTATGTAACACTTGGACAAAACGGATAACATACGTATAACCTAACAAACTCTTCTTCAAACCCAAACCAAAACGTGAAGAAAATTTTCATTTAAGAAATGAAATATCAACTTACTACATATTATCGTCTCTGCATGCCCATGACTAACGAAAAATTATGTTCTTAAATAACCGAATTTATAAGAAATTGAAGTTTGGGTTGGAACCCGTGGGTTAAAACTAATGGGAAGACACAGTTTTGATTACATGCTAATAAGCAAAACTGATGATGAACGAAGCATAGAATGCGTGTTCAACAAAGAAAGGAATTTTTTTTAAGTAGACCTATTTTGTTGTCTTCAAAATACTTCCTTTTAAATATAATAAATTTGGGGTAGTGTTCTCAATGACCAAAAGCTCTTCCATTTCAAATTAGTTAATAAGGCTAGTTCATCGCCTGATGATGCCATAGTATGGTGAAAGCGTTTGCGATAATATACATACGGTGTATTTATGTTGTGTTAACTTAAAACATTTTAATTCTAAAAAATTTGATATGAAAAGCTCTTTCAGAAATTGTTTATTTATTTTTTTGGATCTTGGATCTATATTCTTTCATTTCTAGTGAATTTTGGAAACAAAAATGATTGGTCGTACTAGATGTTGTGAATATAACATGAAAAATAAACGTTGAATATTTGACCAAAAAGGTAGGGAAAAAGCGCTGATGCGACGTGAAAAACAAATCAAGTGCAAGAAGATTGCAAATAATTTACCAATACATCATTTAAGTTGTGTAAAAATTTTGTAAAATTATATCAAAAAAGCTGACTTTTTTTCGAGAATCAATTTAAAACATGAAAGCTAGCTTTTACTTGAAAGTCTGCTTTCAAACAGTTCAAATAATAACGGTCTTAAGGCTTCGAGGGTTTATTAGTTCGGGTTTGATTATGAATCGTAGCAGGTGATTATTTTATAAATCTCAATTCTAATTGTGTTTATAACGAACGAACTTATCGACCAAGCAATTGACCCGCTTAAATCCTGAAGCACAATAATTAACAATATACTTTTTATTAAACTTATGTTAATCCAAAAATTTCAGAGCGCCAATAGGTAAATTTACAACTGACTGTAACTAACTATCCCTGTTTGTCGGGAATACCTGCATATACATCGTTCATCACACGAGTCACTTTTTCTTTTGCTCTCTTTGCTATAATACCATCATCACCTAAAACGTACAGAAATATGGTGAATTATCAGTCACTGAGCTACACCCACAAGCAATTAAAAGAAACGCTGTTAATAATGTACTTTTATTGTAATACTTTATTTTTTTTTTCTATTTTTGCAATTTATCTTGAGTATTATCATTTTGAATTGAATTTTTTGGATTTGGGTTTTTTATTTTTCTAATAATTATTATTCTAATGGGAAAAACAGTGTTCAGTTCAACGATCAAATCTTCAAGTTTTATCAAAAATCCCTATTGAAAAAGTTTTTAGTTTTGATTTCCGCTTTAAGCGGAAGCGCACATTTGTTTTTAAGCGATAGTATTATTTTTTGAACCGATAGACTTATTTAGCCAAAGATAGCTAAATTCTAATTTTTTAAAAAACTTTAAAAAATACACCAAATTTAAGAAAAAATACAAAATTGGATATTCTAAAAGAGACATATCGTAGACATTTAAATTTTAACGTTCAATTAAGTTAATTTTGTAAACAAAATTCATTATTTTCAAATATGTTTTAAATCCACCTCTGTACAAATTTTCAATTTTTTTTCGTTAAATTTTGAAGTGATTCGTTTCGAAAATGACTAACATTCTATATTTTGAATTAGTCAGACACTGTTTTAAAATTGTTCTTTTTTACTCATTGTTTCATAAAACTTTTTAATTGTTTCTGTCTCCATGCATCAGTATACTTTTACCTATCGGTTGATAAAATTTTGTTAAAGAAATCTTTTAATTTTTACCTGTGAATTGGAGCACCAAATGTATGGGAGCAATCTCCTCTGTTCTCTTATATTTTGATAACTAATATGTACATACGGTAAGACTTATTTTTGAGTTTAGTAAATAATTGTAGAAATTACGTATACGATCAAGCATTACTCAAAGAGGCATCTTTACTACCGACCAGTTGTCATACAAAACCACATTCGTACTTCTAATATGCTAGTTATTATTTTTAAAGAAAGCTTCCTCGTACATATCTTATAAATTATGAGGTGTACTGCTTTACTCGTTTTCCTTTTAGGTTGAATTAATATGGATGGCATCGAGAGAGAGAGCAAGCTAGGCTATGGCCAAAGCAAATTTTAGATTTACTTCTCAAAAAGGATATTTATCGTCCGACGTTATATCGGAGGTAGAATAAAGACCGATGATGATCGCCACTTTCCCTTTTAGCAAGAAGCGGGGCTTTTGGGAAGAAGTAACAGTTTAGTTTGCGAGTTTCATCCAAAACAGTTGTTTCAATAGGTACGTTTTTGCCAATTCCATGGTTTCTTTAAAACAAGACTTGTAACGCTAAAATAGGAAAAGTTTACCCCCTCCTCTAGGCCACAAGTTGGATTACATTATAAATAAAAAAATAAAAAAACTTTACCAAGTCGGGATGACGGGCGGGTACTCCTTCTTTGAGAATAATTTCGTCTAATATGTTGGTGTCGTTCGTACTTCATGTTTTTCTGTCATGACTATTTTATCGAGTAATTAATTAAATTAAAACAAAAATGTTTAAAAAGAACTGAAAATTAAAATATTAGTAAGGTGTGCAAAAATTTGGGAAAATGAAGATTTTTTAAACGAATAGAGAAGTTTCTCCTGTTGGTGACCGAAGGGGGAGAGGAGTTTACGAATTCAATAATCCCTTTGGAAAGCGTTGCGTACAATGTTCTATCTAATATTGTCACGAAAATGATTGTGATTAAGACAACCAAACAATCAATATCAAGTTTGTTAAAAAAATCGTTAAGTATAACTTAGGCGCAGTAGCAAATATTTGATGCCACTAAAACAATTTTCTACACTATATTAAATCAAATTGTTTATATTTATTTTATATAGTTGTTATTAAGAACTAAATACAAAATTAGGAACTAACTATAATTTTTGAAATTTTAGTTAAAATTTTATAATAAAAATTTTGAACGGAAATGTTCTGTTAAAAATTTTGCAAATATATTGAATTGCATGAGCGATAGAAATAAAATGAAGGGTTTGTAGGATTTCTATACAGTGAATTCGTGAAGTTTGGACTAAATTCGATAATTTGTGTTAGAAGAATTTTCTCAAAAAATTCTCGAACACGTCAACCTTATTTTTTAAATGTCACTTGTTATTGCCATTAACATTCTTCTCATCGTGTTTTATTTTTGATTTAGCACGGATTACATTTATACGATTACAAGTACAATTTCCTGAGTTTGAAAATGTAAAAATACTATGATCTTGAAGCGAAAAGTTTTTGATATCCCTTTTCTCAAAATTACAAAAATGCATTTAATCAACTACTTTAATAAATGGAAATAATAATTAAGGTAGAAGAGAATTAAATTAAATGTTTAAAGTGACCTCCGCTCACTTCTTGGCAATAGCGCATCCGCCATTGCAACTCTTGTAAAACATTTTCAATCTAATTGAAAATTAGTCTTAATATCCTTGCTAATTTTATCCTTTAGCTGGTCAATGATGGTTGGTCTATTGAAACAAACTTTACTTGTTAAATAGCCCCAAAAAAGAAATCACGTTGAATAAGATCCGGAGATCTAGGTGGTCTCGATCGGTTTCTTGTCTATGTTTCTTGTTTCTAATCTATTGGTTGGTAAAAATTCGGTTTAAATATTTACGAATAATCACTACAAACTGTGGTGGAGGAACTCGTCTTGTTGGTACCATATTTTGCTGTTGGGCGCATATCTACAGTTCTGCTTGTTAAGTGTACCGTCTAGATAACGGATAGTTTCATCAGAAAAAATTATATTATTTCGAAATCCGTCATCGGCATCCTGAAGCTTCACAAAACTGTGAACTACCATAAGGATCGTCTTCGTTTAGTTCTTGAACCAAAACAATTTCAAATATTTTAAAACGGAGTTCTGAACTATTCTTGAGTAAAAGAATCTCTCTCGTGTGTGACCTACCAGCAAAATTTTTACTTTATTTTTCTAACGGTGGTACGCGTAATTGGTTCCTCGTTAGGATATTTATTATTGAATAAATTGCAAACTTCTAATTGAACGCGAGTTCTAATGTTCTATCCTCGTAACCGATCATGATTAGAAATTTCAATTCTTTGCTTTCAGACAAGAGACAAATCATTTTAAAATGGTTAATAGAATAAAAATGAATTCTAAATACAATTTAGCCAACGATTAATAAACAAAACACTAGAGCACATACGAAAAAATTGTAATTACTGATAAAATCGTGTTACTATTTTTTTCAGCGCCTTCTTGATAAATTAATACTCAAATCTAAATAATAACTTTGGGACTGATTATCTCGAAAACTTTTTGCTTTAAGGTATTTTTACATTTTCACACTCTGAAAATTGTACTCAATTAAAATATATAATGAAAAATAAGGGTTGCCATTTAAAAAAAATAATTATAACGACGTTAGCTCAAAAACAAAATACGATAAAAAAATGTTAATGGCAGAAAAAAGTAACATTTAATAAAATAAAGTTGACGTGTTAAAGTTTTTTCTGAGAAAATTCTTCTAAAAAAGTTTATAAAATATGTTCCAAACTTTACGAGCTCACTGTATGTCTGTGCTGTATATTCCTCAAAATAGATGCTGCATCTAAAATTAAACTGAAATTCATATTGATGTGGTCGTAGGACGAGGAAGTCTTGTCGCCTATTAGTTTCTGTTAGCTTATATCCGTAGATAAGCGTAAGATAAAAAATTGAAAATCAAACATATTTTATACATACAAATGAATGAAGTGGTTAAAAATTGTAAATCGTAATTAATATTATATTTACTTTATTTTTTTTTAAATAATAAAAGAATAACACGTTAACACTTAACAGTATTATGTGGGCATAGAGTATGAATGCGGGCAGGCGGTCGGTGTACTCGAATTTTTTTAATTCTAATTAAAAATTTATTCTAGGTTAAATTTTTCTAGGCGACGCTTAAAATACCTTTTACCACACTATAGAATTATAGCACCTAATAACCGAAGTTTAAAAAAATAATTTCCTAATTTAAGAAAATGTTTATAATTCAAAATTATTATTTTACATAACATTGACTTATAGCCTTGAAATGACTGCTAGATAATACTGTATATAGTTCAATATTAATGAGGCGAACAGAACCGGCTTACGCTTTTACTTTCCAATTTAGTAATATTAAAATTAAGTTTTAAGAAAACCTAAAGTTTTCTTTTTATTTTTAACTAGAACCGGTCTATAGTAATTTTAAGAGCAGCGTCTGCTTTTATTTTACCAGCAAAAAATAATAAAAATTCAATCAAACCATTTGGTACAGTTATATCTTCACTTTCATTGCTTAACTTTTCAGAAAAATTAATATTGAATATTTTTGTTTACTGGAAAATGTAGTAAACGTAGCGGAATAGACTTAGGAAAAAAATTTCGGATTTTAAAAGAAAATAAAGTAACCAATTTCTATAGAAATATGATTAAAAGATGTGTGTATACGATTTCAAATATTTCGGTTCGTTAATATAATTCTGCTAAAAAGATTTTTTAAGGTATCTACTTGTTGTAAGTTTTGTTCGCTTAAAGAAATTGCTCTAATATTATGGTTCCACTAACTTACAGTGCACTTCAACTTTTTGCGAATACGGAGATACACTGCAAATGTACTGCAATTAATTCTATATTTCGAATTATTTCGATGTGAAGTGTAAAAACTCAAACCAAGCCAAAACGCGAGTTTAGTTGGATATGTATTTTATGTTTTTATGACCCTATTCCTTCGTAAGACACAAAGAATGAAACATAATTGCAGAATTGCAAGTTTTAAAAATATTTCATATTTTATTATATTTATAGATTGTTTTCATGATCGTTTTTAAAAGATGTTTGTGAAGTCAGTAATTAGCACCTCGGACCAGTCCGCCACTGGTCGTAAATATTAATTTACCTAACGATAAAATTAGAGGTGGTTGCGAGAGATGAAACCTTATGAATTATTGAACATTGACAATAGGGAAACTTTGAAGGGGGAATTAGGCATAACTTACAATAGATTCATCACAAGATTGTATAGAAGAGAAAGCAGGTACAGTACCGTCAAGAGAAATAACCCATATCCGCGTATAAGGCTATTATTAAAAGGCTTGTTTATTAATTATAACCTTAACCCTTAAAATTATTAGTTGATTACTAATTAAGTTAAATCACAGCAATGATTTAAACAGATTTGTATAACATCCTATTTCGATTAAGCTCTTTCAATTTTCAGTTTTTTCTCATTTTAACATTATTTGTCTGACTAAGTTTTTTTGTATATTTAGGTATATATGCTATCTCTCAATGTCGGTTCATTCGCCTGAGTACCTCTTTATTGGTTATTCTTGCTGTTGATTGTATTTTGAGAATACTGCAAAAGATCCACATCGCAAGAGCTTTTATTTTATTTATTGTGAGTACCCCTTCGTTTCGTATAAAAGCACCAACCAGATATACTAATACTAGACAAATCTCATTTTGAAATATTTGAGATCAAATTGTGTGTTAGCAATGTTTATATTTTAGATTCTATGCAAGTCTATTTTCAAACGTTAATATGAATTCGGGATCAATCATGAATTTTGTTTTATTGAAATTAATTTTTTATGCCCATTTTCTCCTCTAGCATACTAAGAAATTGTTTCATCACATTCAGTTGACCTTTATAATGCTCTTTTCGATGTCTTTGAGTGCATCTTGAAACATGTTCTTAGAGTAAAGGTTAAACAAGAAAGTCGAGAGGATGCATCCCTGATGGATTTCTCTACAGATATTCACTTTTCCTGATATCTCTCCGTCTAGGTTTATTCTTCGAATAACTTTCGTGAGCTTTTGATATTGTACTCTATCAAAGACCCTGATTTTGATCAAATTACATGATTTTAAAATATCTTTTTTGATTTTGAATTTTAAGGAAGAGCTTCAGAGTGTGAATCATGAGGCTAATGAGTTTGTATCTTCGTATTCTTTTGTGGTGTCTATTTTTTTGGCAGTGATGCAAAAGTTGATGGGAACCGTTGGTTGGTATAAATCCTAATGTCGTATTGTCATGTATATTTTATTAAATAACTCGTGAAGAGCTGTTATGCCACTTTCTCGACAAGCATAATATCTGCTGATGGTGTTTAAGTAATGTATCGGTAATGCATATGTACATGTTAAGTAATGTAAGCCCGGTTTAGTTAAGGAGTGTGAGTAAGAAATTATTTTTTTAAAGTTTATAGATATAAACAGCATAAACTCGAACATACCGCTGAGTTTATACATAGACCAATCGATATTACCTTAAAATTTAAACCGAAGCTTATCTAAATATGAATGAACTTGAAAATTGTGTAGGAATTTCAAATTCCAATAGCAAATGAATTGCAATATTTCATCCGTATCATTATGGTTTACATTTACCTGTCTAATTATCAAATGTACGGGAATGAAACCCAAAGGTTTTGAAATATGTACGAAATCTTAAGTCAAAATTTTGGATTTTTACCAAATATATTTGGTGCATCTTACTTTTATATTGACCGTGTTTAATGATATATTATTTTGGGTAGTCAAATTTTAATATTAATTATTACTTTTACTAAATTAAACATAATACCTAATAATACTAAGCATAAAAAATTAAAAAAAAAAAATTTAATTACTATATGAAAAATCTTCAAAAAGTATTGATTTGTTTTTGTTTTCTTTGGAATTTTTAGGATATAATTGCTTAAATGTAATTATCTCGATTTGAAAACTTGATATAGTGAATTACCAATGAAGATCCACGTTGATAAAGTCCAAAAATAAAAATATTGTGTCTAAATCGGCCACACACACCCCGATGTGATCGGGCCGACAGAGAGAGACGATATATGTTAATGCTCTATGATAGACTAATGGAAGACATCAAATTAAATTATTTTCTCTGTCAAAGAGAGTTTAAGGTTGATATTTGTCGATTTAAACTAGTTCGACGTACTCGAAAAAAAAACTACTCACGAATGAATCGTTGATTAAAACTTAGTTTATTTAATTACAGTTAATATACTCGCATGCACGAAAACACTAAATTGCTGAAAGCAAAAAATGTACTTGGTGTTTTGATTTAAATTTTTTAGTTTTTTAAGTCGCTGTTGTGGTAATTGTTTAATTGTGTTTTTTTTTGTTTCAGCATACTCAGTTCATCTTGTATTCTAAAGTTCAGCAGTTTACTTTAGTTGCTTTATCCTGAAAATTTGATTGTGTCGCCTATAAGGTATATGCAATAATAATTAAAAAAAAATAGAAAAGAAATAAAAGAAAAAAAGTAACTAAAAATATTACAATTGGAAACAATTCGTTAAAATACTTCGCTACACATTACAGTA
Organism: Cantharis rustica; assembly: GCA_911387805.1. Lineage (NCBI taxonomy): Eukaryota > Metazoa > Arthropoda > Insecta > Coleoptera > Cantharidae > Cantharis > Cantharis rustica. The sequence continues at coordinate 25,591,503 of OU426883.1, forward strand.
TTAATTCTTACGTTACTAGTTTTGATATTAGCAAAATTCAAAATACCTGTTAAGTGATAATTAGAAGGAAATTGAAAGATAACTTCGTTAAAGTACTTAGAAAATTATTTTTAAACGGACCATTTCATCTACCAAAATTACTAAAATGATGTCAAATGGGCTTGACAATTCCGTTGTTGGACAGCAAAATGGCGGAGGCGGAGGACAGGGTGGCGGACAAGAAGAATCGAAAACAAATTTGATTGTTAATTATCTACCTCAAACCATGACCCAAGAAGAAATTCGATCTCTCTTTTCTAGCATCGGAGAAGTTGAAAGTTGCAAACTTATAAGGGATAAAGTGACAGGTAAGACATTATTTTTCCAAATATCACAAGACATCCTTCTATACTTAAATGTTACTATTTCTCTAACTTAAGCTTTATTTGTAAATTTGCGGAAAAAACACAAGCACTAAAAATTTTAAATTGTCAAAAAATTTGGTACTCATAGGAAGTAAGATTACGCACTTGCTTTTGATTTAAAACTGTCATGCAAAAGATATTCTTTATGCGTACCACAAAATTATTTATAGCCACTTATATTTTGGAAATTCGCCAAGTGAATTAGTACTTACATTGATTTTATATTATTATCTTCGCCTTCTTTACTAACAAATAATTGAAATTTTATGATAAAAAAAAGTTTGAAATATAGTTTGGGTTTATTGTTCGATATGGATGTCGCAATTTAAATTTTAAATGTACTACATTAGTTAAGTGGTCGGGGTATTTACTTAATTAAAAGTTATGTTTAATATATTTATCATTTTGTTGTTTAGATAGGAAGCATTGTTTTTAAGTTTTAAAATAAATACTAGAACGAAATTGCTCCGAGAGAGAAGTATTACAAAATTTTGAGTGTGCATATATCGAAACTGTAAACATTATATTAGGAACGTTTCGGTCTTCAAACCTTAGTGGATAAACTTTTTTGGGCCACTTTGGTTGGATTTGGATTTTATATAAATACATAATATATATATAGGTAAACAAATAAAAAAAAACCTGTACCTTACTGAAATGATATCCATATTGAACGTAATATTATTTAAAAATAATTGTTATATTATTATGACGGTAGTAGCTTTATCAAATAACAACTTTATGACTAATAAATTGTTTTTAAACAAATTTTCTTGTTTATTCAGTATAACTGTATATTATGGTCATAAATGGAAGGTGTGATTACTAATATGAAGTAAAAAATTTTTATATGCTCAAAAGCATCTAAGAACTTGGTTATATTACTGTGAATATAGTTGGTGGAATTTTTCTTGACTAACGAAAATCGAATCTGGATTAATTAGAAGTTTTAAAGTGTTAGATTAAAAAAAAAAAATTATTTTAATCGTCGATTTTATTTGCTCTCTACTCCGGAACGGTAAATCAGCATTTTTTACTTCAAATGTGTTACCACACCTTTCAAATTACCCTGTATATCGTGTTATTGATAAATATGCTATACTAAACGATTCTCAAATTTGAATTCAAAATTAATGTGCATCATCTGTCTATATATTTATATAAAACGATAATATAAAACATTTTGTAGCAGTCTGTCCTGTCTAGTTCCTACCTAAATAACTGCGATTTTATTATTCTCATTTTCTTATTAATGTATTGATTTTAACTATAATCGTCTCATTTTCTTGTAGATATTAGTCATTTCATATTTTGGTTAGTTAATATCCTAGTATTTTTCATAACGAACGCCACCGAAGGATGAGGAAGACGTCTTCCTGTATCCCGATTGAATTAAAAACTATTTAGAATTATAAATTGCCCTCTTCTCTACCGATGTGCGTGGGTGTACATAACCGGAAGTGTTTATTGTCCTTAATAATTATTCCCTAGGTATATATGAATTTTTCAAAACAAATATTGTATGTTTTTGGTTTTGTTTCATTTGCTTTTTAATATTACATACTTAATAAATTGGAATGTTTGTGTGTTGTCTTCGTGCAAAAGTACTTACTTTTATTATATCACATTTCCTGCTCATACAAGCATGACTCATATTTGGGTACACGTGTAGAACCTTCAATTTCGGTTTTGTTTTTCTATAATTTTCATAAACTTTCTTTTATTCCATTTTTACTTATATAGTTTGCAATCCTCACATGATGAAGTTGAAATTCGCAAATTTCAGGAAGTCGTAATAATTTTCTAATAAATGTGATATTAACAGGGCCGGTTTTCTGCGCTGATACAGTATACGGGGTTCGTACATTGAAACTGAAGATTTAAACGAACTTTCAGAACTCAACCACTCGGTGGAAGAAAGTTGGCCCTGCATAATTATAAAGCACAAAATAAATATAACCTTATTCAAGTTTCATTTTTTATTTTTAATCCTTTATCTGCTTGAAATTTTCTTCATTAAGTTTCGATTTCTTTCCTTTCATTTCCATATAGTAGTAGTACATATAAAACCATCTCAAAACTCTAGCTTGAGATGATATAGGCATCTAATAAGATAGATACTTTGTTATTTAAGAAAAATTCTTAACTATCCTGTTTTGCTTTTCTTTTTTTAAGGGTGCTCCAGGCTCCTCAAATTAATTTTTATAAAGCAATGGTAAAATTACCAATCTCTAGTATGCAAAAAAAATACTAAAAACACTTTCACTATTGAGAATCACTTTTGAGCACGTGTTTTGAACTATTGATTTTTATCGGTGCAAGCGTATTGCAAGTTTTTCTTTACGATAACATAATATTACCTAATGAAGCATAGGTCAATGGATATCACATGGTTTAGTGAGGGGGGTTTGGTTGGCACTTAAATTATGCAAAAGGAAATAATGATACGAAGTGAAAACATTAAGTTTTCAACTGTTCCGAGCAACCGCACGCTCATTTTAACCTACAACAAGAAATTCGATAAGTTGTACTTACACACAATTATATATTATATAATAATATGTATTTATTTAGAAAATGAATAATAAATAACTCGATATTTCGAGTTATGATTCATTCATTTCGTGTTATATTCAAAAGACTGGATTAGTTCAGGACATTCGAAAGAAAGGGTAGAAAACTACCTTAAATATTATCTCAAAAAGTTTAAATTAGGGTTTTTTCTAATTTTTTTCTTATTGCTTACTATTTTAAGATTTGACAATTTAACATTTGTATTTTCTTTTTTACTTCTACTAACTTGTCAGTATAAAAAGTGTGATAAACGATAAGCAAACGATTTGTTTTATCTCTGATGCATGGTCGATGTGGGAGTATATTGTTGTTAACATTTTGTTGGTTATTAAATTACTATTCATAATTTTCTATGCTCCGTTGCCTTGTTCAAAGATTAGTACGAAAAATTAATTTTTTTCGCTAAAAAATGATCAAAATTTGTCAAAAACCCATTGTGCATCTTTCAGGTACTGTGCTGCTGCGAAACGGGCATTGAGTTGTTCTGGTTTATTAAAAAACCGCTTTGTTTTAAATACAGGTACATAAACCTGTTACATGTTACATATCGATATGTTATAAATTTTCATCTATTTCTCTTCAAGTTATCGTAATTGGAATTGAATATTTGCACGTAAGTAAGTCGATGAACTTATGGCTCACAAAGTGGGAGGAAATTGAATTGCAGCTAAACCTATAGGACTTATTTGAAGTAATGTATTCGTCCAGAAATAATCTGATATTTTCCAATTATATTAAAATTTGCACATTAAATCTTGATTAAGGTTTGATTTAATAGAAGACTTCTTCTGTTTTTCTACTCATATACCAGGATTATTTAGAACGTTTCAATTAAATTTTAAACTTACTTCTCGAAGAAATTACATTTTAAGTTGCATTCGTGATAGATAACATAAAATAGATAGATTTCCTATATTTTTTTACATCGATAAAATATTTAATTTTCTATTTGTAAGTGTCAAGTTTCTGTCCTCAAAATCTAGGTTGCTATAGGGCGATTTACCCTTACCCTCTAGGATAACTAGGGTGCACCTGGCTATAGAACAATGACAATGAAAGCTAAAGTATAATTATTTTATGTGGTATCGTCTCGGTCAATTCGACATTCTTTATTAAAAAATTGAATTTTTAAATTTTTGGAAATTTATATCAAATCGAATTGGTAAACGTGCTTATCTTGGCAGTCAGCTGCTTGCAGGATAAACTTAGCTTAGTAGCGCCCTTGTTGGAAGGATTCAATCTCTCAAAAAACAAGCTTCATCATTAAGTTTTAGCTCTTCTGTTGCTTGAGGGCCTACCCCTCTCAAGTTCGTATATATCTTTTATTGATTCGATTGGGGTTGAATTCTGCTTATTGCCAGAAACTTTTAAACGGGGATGTTCAATATGTAAATAATAATATGGAGAGTACATTAAAAAAATTGTTAAGGTAAAAAGGTTTTTAGTTTTCTTTTCAAAATTCAGGGCCTAGCTCCGGATATCTCTTTCAGCTGTTATATTAAATCTGGCAGTAGATTAGGAAGGCGCTGAACTCTTGTTAAGGGCGAATATAAATTTTTTTATTAATTACACAAAAATTCCGAGTATCAAATTTTACTAGATATTTGAAGTAGTGGCGCCATCTCTTATTATTAGAGTTCACAAAATTATCATCCTTGTTCCTCGGAAGTGGCTCAGTTTATTTGGCTCGAGTTGCTACCACTCGGGTAAGGACAGACAATTGGGCGCCGCCCTATGCATCGTTTGAAAATTTTGTTTTTCTTTTTCTTTTTAAAAAGCTGGAGGCAGCCTTTGAAATTTTATTAAGGCAATTGTTTTATATTTTTATGATAAAAATGATTTTGGGCAAAGTTGTGTGTAATTCGTGAAAGTTTATCAATTACAAGGTTCAGTAACATGGAGATAAACGAATAGTTATATAATTTTTTTTTAAATTCAATTAGTGATGAAATAAAAAATTAATTTTTTTAATTAAATCGGTGTTGCCGTAGATAAAACGAAAAGGGACTGTGAAAAAGCTAGAACAAATAGATTTACCTATATACTAAAAGTAATGGTACAGTCGTTTCCATATTTCACTCTTGTAATCGAAATTTTTCGAAAACAATCCTTTAATGTATACAATCTATAATGGTCAATACAGAAAATTATAACTCAAAAATTCTCAAATAAGTTTTGTTATGGTTTTATACCATCAATAAAAACGATGTTAACAGCATAAAAATATGTATTTTGATCGTCACTAAAAATGTATCCGTTGAGATTAAGAGGAAATAATACCTAATTTTTATTATGTACTGTGTTATGTATCCAATTATGTACCTACTATATAAAATTTTTATTTGCATTTTGCATTGCAGTTTATTTTATTTAAATTGTTTTATACTATATTGTTATTATACATATTTTGCTTTGCTTGTGTATTTTCTGTATTTTTGATAGTAACATAGATTGCGAAAATGTATATTTAATTTTTGTAATTATTCTTGGTTAACTTAATTTCTTGTAAGTTAACTTTTTTTTTAATTTTTTTTATTAATAGTTGTTTTTCGCAATTTTTGTTGCCTGCAGTGCCGGTTGGAGTTTTCAGTAGTCCATTGGTTACAGGGCAAAGCTTGGGATACGGGTTTGTCAACTACCATCGACCGGAGGATGCGGAAAAAGCTATTAACACCCTTAATGGATTAAGATTACAGAATAAAACCATAAAGGTAATTTCAATTAGTTTAAATCGGAAAAATAAAAAAAAACGGTATTCCAATCAAAATTATTTTTTGAAGAGTTTGTTCTTTTACAGGTTTCCTATGCCAGACCTAGTTCTGAAGCTATTAAAGGTGCAAATTTATATGTTTCTGGCTTACCAAAGAATATGACCCAACAAGATTTAGAATCATTGTTTAGCCCTTATGGACGTATAATTACTTCAAGAATTTTATGTGATAACATCACCGGTAAGCACTAAATTCATCTCAAAATCATCATTTTTAACATACCTTATCTCAAAATATCCTTTTCCCAACATATCTATTCTGTTCGTTATTGGAATCAAGAAAAACTTATATTATCTCGTTACAAAAATGTTATATGGTCCAGTCAAAGCGCGTCATCTTTTGAAAATATTTTTACTTAACTACAAGATTCCAAATAATGTTCATCTGATTATTTTTAATTAACATTTCAATATGGACTTATCAAGCATATTGAGATAAGGTATTTTAATATTGACTTTGGTATGCAATAATAAGCATGCGACTTTGAAGTGCTTTATTGAAATTTTGCTGCAGAGGTTCGTGGACTCGTGTGCCTTTGTTATTTATTGTTCATAATATAATTACAAATTTAAGAAAGAAATTTTAATTCATTCGACGTACGCATTTTTTCAATTGTACGCTTTCATGAGTGTTCAATAATTTTGGTTGCATACACGTTCAATTTTTTCATAACGTTTTATTTGCAATGAATGTATTGAAAATGATAGTGTTTATTATATATGTTTGATGTATTGTTTTTTTTTTTTTAATTTTCACGTTAGTGTGAAACTGCTCGATTTAGATGGTAGGAACGATATTGTCAATATTGTTTATTTTGACCTAATTTAACGTGCACTAATAATATACATAATTATGTACGTAGGTCTTGAATATTTTCAGCATGGGATGAGAACCGAACGTACTGAAACTTGAATCTGTTTGTAAGTCCAAAAACTAAAATCAGTTTTACACTGACGTGAAAAATGTATAAAAGTGTGTGCAATACTTATTATATTTATATTATGCTGATCTTCTCCAATATAGGACACTGAATCGACGTTTTATTATAATTTATTATATTAATAATTTACAAGGGGGCGTTGATCAGTTTATTAATGTAATTTTTAAACAGGGCTGTACTTTAATAATTAAATAAAAATCGCGAAAGTGTAGCATAAAATAATGAGTCCACAGCTACTGCTACTTAAAATTTGCAAAATTAATGCCACTGTCACAGACATACATACAAAATAAACAGTAACATACTTTTGCTTTCAAGTCAGTAAAAATTACTTTATTTTTATTATTTTATTCGATGTTGTAGCTTTGAGTTAATTATTCTAGTTGTCGATATATTTTAACAATATATTTTAATTTATTAATTCAAAGTTACTAATAATTTAAATTTTGTGATTACCAAAAAACTGGAAGTCACAATATATTAATTTTTATAAATTATTTGTCTTATTATTGTACTTATATTTTGCGTTTTATTCTCTTCTCTTTCTTAGTACGTCAGTTTGTCACGGGGGCCGGAGAGAATGTGCCTGGTACGTACCATCCCTTCATTATTTTTTTACACCCCACTGTACAACACCTACAAAAATCATTCGTTCGACGGTGTGTTTGTTCTGTTTGGCAAATTTTACGGTACTCGTTAAAAAACTTAATCAGTTAATTAATTGCACGCAAAGCAAAATTATGACTAATTTTTATCGCGTACCTAAAACTTTGTTATTTATTTAAAAAAAAAATTAAACAAATTTATTATACGTCCCCCCAGTAGCAAATGACGAAAATTTTTTGTTTTCGATTATATTTTGTTAATTTTGTCGTGCACTTGCTTTTTGTGATTTTATTTATATATCGTAGCATGATTTTAATTTAGTATGTTAATTTATTTTGTTTAATTTTTTTTAAACAGAACGCAAATACAATCAATCAGTCAGTTAGTTACTCGTGTACAAGCAATACACAGAACACATTAATTTAGATTAATTTTTCCCTCAAACCTCGGCGCTACTTTTTGGAAACTTTTGCAAAATGTAGACGTCGAGGGTGGAAAATTTAGTTACGCTTTGTCAAAATTAAAGGTTTCATGTTTGCATTCAAAATATTTTTGTGTTTTAAAACATAATTTTAATTTTATTTTATAAATCTTCAATTTTGACTTGGCGTATATTTACATAATTTCAACACTGGTTAAAAAATTGCAAACGAAAGGCTGTTTAGGAGTTTTTTAGGAGCCATTTTTTTGTAAGTGATTGCTTAACTTAATTTTTAACAAATTTTTGTATAATTCACCAACACAAAAAATAACATATATTTGTGATACATATTTTGATAAGTAACTGTGGAAATTATCGTTTGGTCTATACAACTTGAGATCTCACTTTATTGCACTGCAATTTTCAGTCACTTCAAATTTTAGTCCACGCCGACTTGTATATTTGGACGACTAAGGCACGAAATTGGAAGTAACGTCCATCGATAATAATTATATCAACATGCTAAAATAAAACTTCTAGTTTAATCCAATTTGAATAATAGCTTTTGTTTTGGTATTTTTACAAAAATGCTCCTAGCCCTATATGCCGTTAAACCTTTTGTTTTATTTATATATACATAATATATATTTTTGTTTGTAATAATAATAAGTTCATGCTAATTTTATCAAATTTATTTAAATTATGTAAATATATGGTGATATTATTTAATTTTATTGCCACCTTGATGTATAACATTGTATTTTTGTTGGCGAACTTTGAGATCTTATGCAAGGTATTTTCATTCAATTTTGTTTATATAATTTTTGAATGTATTTCTATAAATATAAACCCGATGGTTTATTGATTTTACCTTTCTTATTTATTATTTATGTACTTTTAACAGGAAACTTAAATGACAGCCCTTAAATTTTATAGTAAATTTATGGTCTCTAGGTAATTCAAGACGGCAAGAAAATTTATCGGAGCATTGGCGAGTTCAAAATAATGTAAAAGGTTTCTCATAAACAGTATAATTATTATATTTTGTTGTTTCCAAATACTTAAGGGAAATAGTTCAAAATTGTGATTCGGAAGGCATACCGGTACTTGGAAGAAAACGTACGTGCATTTTCTCGTATGCAGAAAGACGCCTTTCTCGATTACTCCTATTACCACTTATGTTAAGGAGCCTACAGCTGCCTGGAATATCCTATGCCGTGTGCAGGCACCTTTAAGTTTAGTATAGTTTAAATACAAAATTCATTAAAAATTTTCAACTTCTACATTATTTTGAAATGCCAAATAATATTAACCATGTGCATGTATTTTGAAATCTCTAAAAAGTGTATTAAATACTTTCTTTCATTAAAAAAATACGTTTTTCTCATATTAATTAGGTGGTCATGAGGCAATAGATAGATGGTGTATCTATTTTATTTATGACATTTTGTGCATTTTAGTTCTGAAAAGTGTTTAGTGCATTTTTGATTATGCTAAATTACAGATGTGGTTACTGATCAATTAATTACAAAATAATATTGCTTCGCTGCTTCATTCCTAATTATTTCGTGTGCATTAGTAATTATGTACATGCTACTGTAAAACTTAAATTTTAGATTTATATGTATTTATTTATATATAAATAAAACCAAATATAGGGCATTTTAGATGGGTTTCTGAAATTGTAAAAAAATCTTAAACGGCCTTTTCGTTGGTGCGACAGTTGAGGAAAATTTTCTAGAAAATCATTGATAATTATAAGGAGAATAAGAAGAATTAGATTTTTTATTTTTAATGTAGGTCTGTCAAAAGGTGTTGGATTTATAAGATTCGATCAACGCATGGAAGCTGAAAGAGCGATTCAAGAACTCAACGGTACAGTGCCCAAAGGATCTACAGAACCCATCACCGTTAAATTTGCAAATAACCCTAGCAACAACAACAAGGCCATTCCACCACTGGCAGCTTATCTCACTCCTCAAGCTACACGACGTTTTGCTGGGCCGATTCATCATCCCACTGGTCGATTCAGGTACCATTTTTTTCCTAATTTTTACAAATTATTTGGAAATATTTTCAGTTTGATATTTGTTCACTTCGTTACATTAAACATTGTTGTTTTGCTATTAAATACTAAACAAAATATTAAAATAATGAATATTAACTGTTAAGTTTATTATTTGTTTATTTTAACATTACATACTACTAACTACCACACTATCGACTTAAAAATTCATTTTTTAGTTTATTTTTCTATCAAATTAAATACAATTTTTTTACATTTGCTATGGCTTAACTTTTGGTATTCCGAGTGATTTACAGTGTGATTCCTAAATTTTGACAGTTTGTAAGGGTGATTATTTTAAATATAAATTTAATGTTTTTGCAATAAACTTACTTTAGCACCGACCGCTTTAATAGCTCTAAAATAAAATTGTAAATACAGTAGAAGCTCGATAACGTGAACATTCGAATTTATGAACATCTCGATCCTGTGAACACCAATGTTTTCTATAGCTACTCGGTAACATGAACATTATTACACTCGATAATGTGAACAGCGAAATTTGTTAATGCTGTGTATTAAATATCTTGATGCCTACCAGCGACTTCTTATTACTTGTACGTGATTAAATATAAAATAAAGGTACCCAAAGAAATGCATATCTACATAATCATAAGAAATTCGTCTAATTGTCGACAAAATACAAGGTGGTGATGACATTGTAATATTTTTATTTCATAATGTTAGTACGTAATTCTTTTCAATACACAAACACTAGTTTTTCTACACCCCCCTTAATGCGAACACTTGCGCTAGTTTGAACATGCCTTTGGATTTTTGTGTTCACAGAATCGAGCTTCTACTGTAATTAAAAACTAAAGATTTTACAAACAGCGAAGAATAACATTTTTCTTTGAGCGGTTCTTTTAATATTTGAATAAAAATCTTTATTGTTCTTCCATTAGGAAATTTTTTGAATTGTTTCATCAAAAAACATTATTTCTCACATTAAAATGTACAAACTAAAATAAATTGTAGGCTGGTTTTATAAATGTTTACGTAGATCACTGATTTCAATCGGTGATTTATGTATAGGTATTTATAACCATGTAGTCAATTAGCTTCCACAAAAGGATGGTATAGCCATCATCATGTCGATCTCACATGTTCATCGTTCTGCATTTAAGACTTTTTAAAACGAACCGCCAAAATATTAACGTTTATTATATTAACAAGTGGAATGGTTATGGATATTTGCTAATCTTTCATCCCCGGTGAATTGGATTTTATCATAATTGAATTTCTTCCTTGGTGAGCATTGCCTAGTCCAACGTAAACATCATTAGTATTGTGAACAGATCTACAAAAATTGGAATTATTTGGAATTTTTGAAAGTTGACAATTTTGTATCACGATTCGCCCCTCTGTATTATCTATAGGCGCGTTTACAATTGCGACTTATTAATGTTAGAATTTTTGAGTTACACTATGGATTATCTGGCTCAATCGCCTAGTGCATAGTAGACACTCTGGGCACAGTTACAACTTGTGTTCAAATTTATAAAATTTTGGGTCAATACAAATTTTTTAAAATAAATTTTGACTTTGCTGTGATTAGAATCGGGAATTCCGCTCGGGAGTTTAGTCGGCGCTGTGGCATTTGACTCTTGTAACTGAAAATATATTTACGACTTGAGAGGGTATACGTTAGTAGTTTTTGGGCACTATGTTAGCAATGTAAATTGTACTTTTTGAAAACTCTTTTTGGCATATAAAAATCGATTTTACAAAAATTCGTTTTTTTTATTAAAAAAAGCACTATATGGGATTCTTATGGTTTTCTCAGGGGATTTTCCCTTTAAGTAGCTTTAACCTTTAAGTGGTGTTAGCTGTATGACATACCGCAGCGGTTTATGATTCACACTTGGTCGAAAACGAGGCGACGAATAACAAAAAAAGTATTTTTGTAAAATCGATTTTTATATGCCAAAAAGAGTTTTCAAAAAGTACAATTTACATTGCTAACATAGGAGCGTCAGAATACTTTCATGAGTAACTGTAAGTGTACACCTGTTAGTCAGGACTGTAATAAGTTGCAACGTAACGTCTGCTGTTTTCTTTCATTCTGCAAATACTGCAAATATTAATCAGACAGCCTTTGTGCACATATTATCACAATGTTATGTTGAAAATCAGCCTGCACGTGATTTGTAAGTGCTAAGTGCGTATTTCCTAATGTCATAATACGAGTATCTAAGTTCTTGCATATCCTTTAAAACAATTATTATGGACATTCAATATTTTATAGCTGAGTCACAGATCCCCAACACACTGTCAAAATTTCCGCAACTTGTGAATTATCTGGTACAAAGCAACAATGTTTTCATAATTTGATGCAACTTCAAAATAATTGAATTTACCACATTTTATTTCTTAAAATTCGTGTACATTATATCAAAATTCTTGAGTATACTATAGCAGAGGCAAACTTAACTAATAATTTAGGCCAGGATCGGCTCATGGCACGGTGGTAATGTGCCTGGCACTTTCACTATATCACATTTTGCTTTTCATATGAAGTCTAATAAATTATGTATGAAATAAAAATTAGTTATCCTTCAAGTTTTAAAATGAGAAAAATATAAAAAAATTATTTTTCAAAATTAAATAAAACATCTTAAAACTGGATTTTTCACTAAGCCACGAGCCGTGTCTAATTAAGGCCAACTGTATACAATTGCACGTTAAAACAAAAAGTTTAGGTTAATCAATTAATTTAAACTTTTTAGTTTAAACGGTTATTAAATTGACACTGTACAAGTGGTCCTTAGGTACCTAATAATAATGAAGGAAAGAAAAAGTAAATAATAAAAATAAACATAAATAGATTAAACTAAATTTGGTCGACAAGCAATTGAAATAACAAAGGAAAAAAATTTCAAAATGCTGATGGTGTCGAGAAATTTTTACAATTTTTTTTTAATTTTATCTTTTTGAAGTTAGAATGAAGTTGTAAAAATAAAATGAATTTTTGTTTAGGTATTCTCCGCTGGCTGGAGACCTGCTGGCAAATTCAATGCTACCAGGCAATGCAATGAATGGTTCAGGATGGTGCATATTTGTTTATAATTTAGCCCCAGAAACAGAAGAAAATGTGTTATGGCAACTTTTTGGACCGTTTGGTGCGGTACAAAGCGTAAAAGTAATTCGCGATTTGCAAACCAATAAATGCAAAGGATTTGGTTTTGTCACCATGACCAATTACGACGAAGCTGTCGTAGCTATTCAATCACTTAATGGTTATACGTTGGGCAATCGTGTGTTACAGGTCAGCTTCAAGACCAATAAAAGCAAAACCACATAAAGTGGTGACAAAAATAAAGAACATTAATTAAAACAGCGAGCACATTCTATACATGCTGTGGTTAAGTTATATTATTTATTTTATTTATTTATTAACTAAATTTACGTTTAATTTATAATAACCCTAGCATGAAGTGAATGAATGAGCGCTAAAAAATAAAGCAAGGTACCTAGTCCTTGATAAATAAAATGTACTTATAAAAAATACAAATACTAGTCAAACAAGTGCATTCGGGTTTATCCTACAGCACCATACTTTACAGTTGAGAATATAAATTTGTATTAATTTTTTTGTGCCATTTAGTTTTCCTTATTATTAATTGTAAGTATGAGTAATAGAAAAATGTCCTCTACCTTATCATCTACCCTAAAATCGTCAACATAGTTTATATTTAGAGCGTAAATTATTTTGGTATGTAGTAATTGAGTTTATTTAGGAATTATTTACGATGTATTTATTCTATATGTAGTGTTTTTGTGTATATTTAAAATGAACTAGTCGCATAAGCAACGCCGACGCTATAAATGAAGAGAAGCGCCGCGCCGTAGGTACGCGTCCGATTTGTATGTTTGTTTTTTGTGGCGTTGCTGTGTATTTGTGTTAGCTCCAATTTTTTGGCGAAAAATTCGCCCGATTCGTTGGTCGTCGGAATCTCAATTTGTGTGTTGTGTTTGTTTAATGTTCAGTTACACTTTTTTTTCTAACGCCTTTATCCTTAAGCTTTCTGACGATTGTATTGCAGTGGTTTTGCTTAAAATGCCATCAAAAAAATGTTTAAGCACGACGGCAATGCTTTAGTGAGACCACAACCGAATAAGGAATATTTTTTTTAGTTGTATAATTTTTATTATTATTTATGATACAAAATTTTAGTTTCACATTAATTTCTCAATTCTTTTATAGCTTTAGTTATAGTTTAGTATTATTTTTGTTTTTAGAATTTGTTTTTTTACTTCTGGGATAATTTTTAAATTAAAATTTACTTTATTTATTATTTTGTCTTTATTTTATTTCCTCATTATGTAGTTGTGTTGTCTCGGTGTAGTGTTGACGCATATGCAGAGCACAGTGCCAAGTTCAACTTGGCCAGTTTAGGCCGTTTCTAACCATTTTATTGACTAACTAACCACTTCCACTAAAAAAAAAAATCACTTTATTTTTATATACACTCGTACCTTGAATATTACCGATAATAATGTGAACTCACATAGGGGTATATTTATGCTATTAATTTTAAAATTGTTAACAAGGTCTCAAAGAAGGAGGTCTTCATCAATTTTCATGACGCGGATTATTCCAAAGCCAAAAAAACGTCATGGTTTTTTTTTGTACTAAACGAAAATAAATTTTTGCAAATTTTTCTTACTAAATTGAGAAAACAAAATTAAAACCTAGGATCGGTATTTTTCTTCGAGACTTAAAAGCGTGATTTTGCGACCTTTGGGAATACCGCACGTATCGTGTGACGAGACTTTAAAAGCATTCATATTATTAGTAGGTTAAATAAGCAATAATGTTCCTAAGGGCACGCGTCCGTTTATCAACCGGAGCGGGTACCAGAAACGAAACGGATTGAGAGGGATGGGGAGGAAGATGACGGTTCATCTAAAAAAAAAAAAAAAAATGTAGGCGCACATTTCTAACACAATATACACCAAGAGAAACCTAAAACTGGAGCAAAAATTGTAGCTTATAGTGTGTAAGAAAAAATTTTACGGAGCGGCGGAACGATTTTTGCCGTGGGATTTCGTATTTTAAGAAATAAAATAATATTTTTATATGAGAAAGGTTTCCAATTTGTTGTAAAAAAAACTCTGATGCAGTTATGTTCTATATTATAGCGTCATTTTCAATTATTAAAATAGTTCGAATACTACATACATCCGGCCTAACTTGCCAATTTCGTTTTCTTAATTTACGTTATTTAAATTTCAAAAAAAAAACTTATGTAAGCAGCGGTAGCGGAATTATTTTTTGGTTGTGGAATAACCCTTGATGGAGTAACTCCTTGTCAGTTAAAATGACGTCACTACAAAATTTTGATAGCGTCGTTTTAAAAAAGAAAGTTAGTATAAGATTACATTTTGGAAATGTGATCAGATTTTGATTCAAAACGCACAGAAACGCCGCCATCTGGCGCTGAAAATATATACGGACATGTAAATAATTATTAAAAAAAAAATACATAATATAAATTTGATCGCACTAGAAAAGAAGTACAATTGAAGGCAGCCATTTTATCGATAAGTTTTAGCGCTAAATAAATGTTATCAACACAAGAAATTACTCGATCTTTGGTATTTTGATTAAAAAAATTATTTTAATTTTCCAAGTATTTAATGGAGCGTTAGAAGCGGTAATGGAGGTGTGCAGGGCAACAATTAATTAATTTGTTGCACGAAAACTCCAATACCAATTAATGTTATCCCGCCCCCCGCCTGTGATAGCCATGTGCAAGGGCCTAGTTGCGGGGGGCCCGCACGGCCCTGCACCCTGACCCTTCTGTTGAAGCACCCTCCCCGGCTGGGACCGAGAGCCGTGCAGGACACGAGCGCAAATACGGGTCGACGTACAATCAGTTAAGTGTTCCCCAGCACAAATTAGGCAACATTAGGTGATGCTATCGGTTATACTCTGGCCTAAATCGAAACTCGCGTAGACTAATTCCATATACAGAACAACGATCTAATTGCAAATGATAATGTTATAATATATGTCTGTCAACATTTGCTTGTTTACCATTCTTAGCTTCTATTTGACTAGCCGTTTGCTAATATATACCACTTAACTTTTTTAAACTTGTATAATGATTATCTATTATGAATTATTATGAATTACGTATCACTATCTATAAGAGTTATTATCTCTTTGTGTGTTGTGTAGATCTCTAGCATAAGTGTAAGATAGTACATATTCTTAATTGGTTACTTTATCTACGTGTGTAGCTGTTGTGTTACGGACCAGCGTGATGGCAAGACGAGATTTTTATTTTATTGCCACGACGCTAGTCCTTGGACGCGGGCTTGCCCGGTCCCGCCCGGCACTACGCAGGGCTATAGCTCAAATATTGTTGTGACAAGAAACATTCCATTATTAAGAAACCATTGATGATATATACTCATACCTTATATTCTATCTGTTTTGATAAAAATGGTGGTTATTATCTATTAATTATATAAAAGCTTATATTACATTATTGTAGATTTATTATTATTTTATTATAAAAAGTGAAGTTAAGGCGCGTGTAAGTATAATGAATTGACAACGATTCGGTAGCTGTAGGATACCTATTTATTAAATTAATATTACTTATTCAATGGAGAAAAAAAAATAATAATAAATAAATAAATAAAAATAAATAAATAAAGTGAGATCGAAACTAAATTTATCTATAATCTATGATAGTGTAATAAAGTTTTTATTTTATATCTCGATTATTAGAAATACTTATAAATACCTAAACATTAACATAGTTGTGTTCATAAGTGTATAATAATAAAATTATAATAATGTAATATAAGGTTAAAAATGAGTGCAAAAGTTATATGTACAGAGGTTATATATTAGGAAGTACAGTACCTCAAAACTGTAATTCATGCAATAACTTATTATAAGGAAGTTCTTATTACAATGTAACGTTAGCTTTAGGATAAGAGACGAAGTTTGACGATCTCTGCACCTTTCTGGTGGAGGACCTATCCGAGGCCAACCTATTGGGTTGATCCTCTGCCTTTATTATTTCAAATCTACAAACGGTGAAATGCGCCAAAAAATATATTTGTTACGAGCCGGGGCTAAAACGGAAGGTGAAGCGACATATCAGCAGACCCACCCGACCAGACAAAAGGTGCACACCCCATCATCTTCCTTCACCAAACAAAAAATTGAACTGACTCTTGATCTCTTTTCCCCTTTAGTTTGAACGATCGAATCATCTGTTAATTGTCTTTTCTTGCTTATTGTCCAGTGTCACATGCAGCATTTGTGTGTATATTAATTGTCATTTAATGGTTATTTGTAATCAACCTATTTATTGTATAAGTAATCATATTATTAGATTTGAGTATTAATCTTTGAGTATAAATTAGAAAATTTCGAGTTATAAAATAGATGGTCTCGGTGCAGTGTTACGTTTGATTGGGTTGTTCCGATTAGTCTCCATTCGGATATTTCGTTTTTGCGACGGCTTTGTTAAAATCTGTAAGCTAATTGTTGGATTTATCGAGGAAATCTTAATACACTGGCACTGGACACTGGCAAATACAACGTGTTTATTATTATAAATAAGCGGGCAGCGCCATGTTGCGTTGTGCTGTATTATAATGCAGCAATGAGCGGCAAATAAAAAAAAAACTATTAAACGCAATCTAATTGTGTACTCCAGGCTAGAAAAAGTCGGTGTAATGCAATATTTGTACTTTTCCATGTTGACAAAACTCAATACAATAAAATATAAAAATTTATTTTTTATTATATTTGCTTTCCTATATTAAACTCCTTCAAGTTTCCTCTCTCGCTCTTTCCAATATTTTTTGAGCATATCAACTTGGTTATCAACTTTAACTTGTGCAACACCTCCGGACGCTTTACACCATAAAATAAGCATCCATTAACTCCGGTAAGTTTGGTTTAGCTTTTACTAAAACTTTATTATATTCAAATATTCTAAATATTCATTTCATCCATAGTTTTAGTAATTATATAACAAAAGTCGTTAGCTGTATGGGTTGCGGTGCCGAAATCTCACAATTACCGATTTTTTCTAATCATTTTGCATTGATTCAAACATATATAATATTTATAATAAATAATTTATAAAAATTTAACTTCAACTTTGAATTGAAATAAAACATAAATTAAATTGGAATCCAATTTTTTTTTTTTTAAACTTTTATTTAATTTAATAACATTTATTCTTTATAATAACACGAGTTATGTTTTTTAACTAAACCAAAAAATTAATTGTTTGGGTCTCTGTATGGTACGTAACACTATATTGCTGAAACTAAAAGTCGAAAAAAAAATTTCCACAATTTGCAAACTTAAAAACACAAACATCAAATCAAATGTCATTCACCTTCTCGTCGACTAAGAATTATACTATGTTAAGTCTACTTTTGGAAAATATTTAGTTAAATGCATATTTGTAAGCACGAAATCACCTTCCTCTGTATCCGCTCGAAAAACCTTTATAATTTTGATCTGTGCAAACATTTTCATGTCATATCTGAAAAATTATAATGATCTATAAATCAAAAAAATAAAACTTTAACGGAAAAAGAAAATAGAAACAAAACAAGAACTTGCAGCAGTGACTTTGGAAAACAGAAGAGCACTTACAAAACAATGCGAATAAACTTCAAGCTAAACTGCTTTCACTTCAAAATATAAAAAAAATAAGAAAAAGTTGTAAAAATTAATTTTATTTTTTAAATAGAAAAACTTAATACGAGCTTTGTATAGGTGTCAATATTATAACAATATTATATTGTTTGTAATGAAATAGATATTTTTGAACCACGTTCATAGCAAACGTGTGTGCTCTTAAGGCAGGGATGCACACACTTATTGGGCCTAGGGGCCACTCGGGCAGATTATGAGCTAAAGGCGGGGGCCGCTGTAAATAAAAACAATTTAATAAAAGTTTAAAAAACAATTAGTTTACATTATAATTTTTACTTCGAAGCATGGCATTGCATTGTGCTAACAATTTTTTTAATATTTGGCTCCAGATTAGTAAAAATATAAGACAACCTAGAATAAACTATTCATTAATTAATTAAATTTCTTTATTTAGTAAAAATTTTACATAATAAAATTACTAGAGACCGACCAAAGGTTCTGTTTTTGTTTCGGCCAGTTTCTGCAAAAAGAGCTGGTTTCAGCCAAAAATTGACCGAAACTTTCGACTAAGCCGAAACTAGCGTTCGAGTCGTGTCGCCACGACTGAACTTGCTACAACGCCTTTGGACAAGATTTCAATTTTACGCCTAGAAACCTGGCTTTACCAGTAATACCAACTCATATGCTTAAATTAAGTAAAATATTCACAACCAGCTATGAAAAAAAAAATTACAATCTGTTATGAAAGATAGATGGTCAAACTAATTTACTTGGTGAAAATGCGCAGAAACTTCTTTTCTTAGCTTCTTGTTTATTGACTTTTTAATTATGAATATTAGAGCCACCAAGTTAGCTAAATTTATTAATTTAATTTGCAGAATTGTTGTAAAATTAAAACCTAATAAATAATAGCTTAAAATTTTCAAAACAGTAAGAATTTTACGCGGGAGGGGGCATATATACCTCAGAGATAATATTATTCAAATTTGTCTGTTGTGCCAGAAGAACTTGATACGGCTCTGGTTTTGTTTTCGGTTACGGCCGAAACTAAAAGAGAAGCCGAATATTCGGTTTCGGCTGAAAATCGTGTTTCGGTCGGACATTAAAAATTACCATTTAAAAAAATTTAGTTACTTTTATTATTTTTTGTCATTTCTATTAATTCGCTCGCGGGCCGCACGCACATCGACGGCCGGCCTCATGAGGCCCGCGGGCCGCTGTTTGTGCATCCCTGTCTTAAGGTACCACCAAGGCTTTAAAGTTTGAAAAAGAAATTATATTGCAAGAAATTTATACTTGACATTTTTCTTCATGTTTATATTTTTTACTTTGTTTTTTACATTAATTTATTTTCGATTATCTCAGAATTGGGTTTCGTTTTTAACCGACGAATTGTTAACTAAATAAATAAAGTAAAAAGAACTGAAGTTCTACAATTGCCCGAAAAATCATATAAGTAATGCAGAATAAAATAAATTTAAAAACAACTTTTTAAACAAAGCTTTTTCTAGAAATTGCACTAAAAATTAAAAAATAATTTTTCAAATAAGAACAAACAAAGCCCCCTGAAAACATCAATATAAAAAGCGTGGGGCTATACTATAATTATTTTTTTATAATAATATTTTAATTATTACTTTATCATACGAAGTCTGAGAAAGTATTGTAATCGTGCAGAAAAAAAACTTGAGATTTTGATGAATTTAGACATTTTGGGGTCCCAGAAGCGGAAAATCGTCATTTCCAAAAAATGTCTGTATGTGTGTATGGCAAAATTTTGTATTTAGTACATAAATATTGAGACTTAGAGCTGATTAGATTTTGGTTAAAATCGGTACACGGAAAAGCAAAATAAAACAATATTTTGTAAATTAAAAAAAAATTGTTTTCTTATTTTTAAAATTTTATTTTTTAATCATATTCTCCTCCAAAATAATAATAAAAAAGTATTAATCAATAATCGTGTAAATATTCTATTTTTGTTTATATAGTTTTTACAAATTAAAATAAAATTTATTTTTTTTAATTTAAGTATTAATTTAAATTTTAAAGTTAAAAATTGAAAATTAATGTTATCAATTTAATACCAATTTAATAAATTTATTATTATTTAAAAGTATGATAAAGTTGGCCACATAATTCTTTATATGTTATAAAAAAAGGTCTAAGGTAATTTTAAAACATTTTAATTTTAAAACATTAAAACATAATACATGATTAAGTACGACTTTCTTTATTCCTCTAAGCAAAAATTGGAGTCACTTCTAAAGCTTCTCACTGAATACTCCAAAAAAATGCAGCAATATAATATTTAATTAGCTCGAAACTATGTTTCATGCACATTTTATTTTATTTTCCTAATTATTAAATACAAATTTCTGTAATTAGATTATGTATTTTTCATTGTGTTCCAAATTTTTTATCATATTCATTTTTTCTATAAATACGTAGTATTTAGCGCCTCTGAGGTTTTATTTTAATTTTCTTTTATTGCCTTCTGGCCCAAAATTTATCTTATAACATAGTAAATTACCAACAATTTCCATCCTGTTGAACAATTAGTACATTTTTTTTGCGCTCTATTTCTTAATTTGATAACAGGAGTAGGAATAACTTTTGTATCCAGCCTTGGAAACTACGAATTTCTTCGGCCCTGAGGAAATTATTTTGATAAGTACATTCAGGTTTGTAAATTTTTGTTTGTTCTTGACGGTAAAATCTATCAAAAAGATAATTAAAAATAATTAATTTTTAAAAGAGGGAAGTTTGAAAGAGTGGAATAAAAAGAAATTGATTTAAAAATGTAGAACTTCTAGAAAACTATAAATGTAAAAATTTTTACTTTTTTCACTAATTAATTTTTGTAGAAAAATGTAGAATAATTTTTCAGAATTCAATTTCTTGTTTATTCAAATATTCTAAGTTCAAACCTGTTAAATGTGAATTATTGTTATTTTCTAGTGTTTTTTAAATATTTAACATTTGTTTAGTTTGATTATTCTAACATTACATACTACTAAATACCACATAAATACTTAAAAAATTATTTTTTTTAGGTTATTTTTCTATTTTTGCTATTATGTTTCTATAAAGAAATACCGGCAACAAGTAGCAGCGTGCATCTGACTGCAAAGTCAACGGGGAAAAAAAAAGGATAACGTTTACATATCGGGCAACAAAAAGAACGTAGTTTCAATTTCAATGAGGATCCCGAAAATAAAAGATAAAACAGAAACTCATGTGAGTGAAGTATTTTATGGTTGGGCAATTAAATTGATTGATTATTATTATAAGGGTTTGGATATAATAAAAAAATATTAAAAGTGCCGGTAAATCATGTAAACATTGTGATTAAATGATATCGAGAGTGAAAAATTAAGACAATAAAGAAAAAAATCAAGTAATAAAATTTATGTTAATATCAACCGTATTTGGAACTAATAAAGTGATGACAATAATCAATGAGATCGTCAGGAGCACGGAGCACGGATACATCCTCGAAGGTGATCGAATAAATCTGGAAAAAGCCTCGCCATTTATCGTTAACACATAAACTGCATGTGCACCCGCTGTAAAAGTTTCAGCCAAATGAATAATTTTTACTGCAGCTGCAACTCACAAAATTGTCGATCAGACCATAGTATATGATCAGACTAGGCTTACTTTGAAGCAGCGTGCGCATTAAAAATGCTGCATGCAGCTCTACCGCATGCACTACTTTCGCAAGTTGCAGCACCGTTCACACATAAGCTACTTAAAGCGGCATTTACATCCACGTAACGTACGTAGCGGACATACAAGACATAACGAAGAAAACATAACAAATAATTTGCCATTCACATTAACATAGAAACGTAAAGAATGCGCACACGTATTTGCTTTCGATCGGTTGACAGTGAATTTTTGTGATTTCACGATTTAAGTGCATAAAGTATTTGTTGATTTGTTACATGTTTATTATTCAAGTGAAATAATGGAAAACAAAGAGTTCGAAGTTTAAACTTTTAATCTTAAAATTGAAAATTTATTAAAAAAACAACAGGGGTGTTGCCTCGTAAAATGAACCCATCTCATTGGTCAAGTATTTTTCTCTCAAATACTTCCATCTGTTTACACAATCGTCCGCTGCAAATCCGCTTATGATAGGTCAATACGAGAAATTACAAAATAATTTATGTTTATTTGTTTTGCTAATAATGTACTATTCTCGTATATTTATTAATTTTATTAATAATCAAATATCAGATATCACAACCATGCATTTTGAAGGCTCCTTTCCCATTTTAAAGCTTTTCATCCACGCTCTTCTGCTAACAATTACTTCCACCTCACCCAACTGATTTGTCCATTTCACTTTGAATTTCCCTTTCTTGGGAAACTTCTGGAAATTAAGGTCAGAATTCTTTCTAGCGCTAGAATTACATCCGTAAACACAACAAAACGCTCTTGATTTTCATTTAGCTGTATTCATTTTATCGTTTGCCTAATAACAAATTAATTTCGGGGTAAATTTTCAAATACAAGTAAATAAAGATGCACTTTACAACAGATGCTTTTTGACCGTTTTAAACCCTTTGGGTAAAGATAATAAGGTAATAATAATAAAATTCTTAAAAATACACATTTTGAATTTTTTTTTACAGGGTTGAGTTGGTTGGTTACAGGGTTGAGCAGCACTTAAATATTGAAAAAAAAATTACCAAAAATTTCGATTTCGATGCAATTATCACAGAATTTATACAGTCACTCGAGAAAGTTATTAATTGGTTAATTAGTATTTAATAATAATTTTTTGTAAGTATATTGTTAATATTGTTATAATCCTTTTTTTTAGAATATACGTTTTAAATTGTAGGTGTTTATTTCAATACTGCAATTTTTTTAGTTTATTTATAAATTTTGTGTGCCCACCTCAAATATATTGGGCCCACTTTGTGCCCAACCATTTAAACAATGCTGGCGCCGTCGTTGACGTGAAGCAATTTGAACTTTAGGTCCTTAAAACTTTTAAACCAATTAAGATATCAGAATTCTGCCTGAGCCAAAAGTTTCTAAAAATCGAGATCTACAAACGCAAGTAAGATCTCAAATTAATGGTTTTTTGACTATTTTGGAAAATACAAAAAACTTATTGAAAAAAGGACACTTGCAAAGTTTTGTAATAATCTAATACACATTTTGCCAAAATTTGAAGTCGATTGGTCCAACCGTTTAGAAGTTGTAAAAAGGTACCAAAAGAACTTTTATTATGATTTAACTTTTATATATTTTATTTATATTTTATTTTGAATGAATTTAATTTTTCGTTTATTATTTTGTTTATTGTACTAAAACAAAAACGAAAATTATGTAAGGGGTACACAGATGTCAAAGTTTGAGAATCACTGCACTACTATTTAGTTGTTTGTAGTACACTTTTTATTTTGCCGAATTGAGTCAGAATGTTCAGTAGAGAATTTAGAAAATACGAATCTGGTATTCGCATAAAAAATTATTGCTGATTTTTCGAAAAAAAAAGTTTTCAATTTTTATTACTAAAACCAACTAAAACTAAAGCGTAGCAAAAATTATGCTCCCTTCTCCAAAAAAATATTACGGCACTGAGACTTTACCTAGAGGTCCGCTAAACCTAGCACCGTCACTGATTCCTCACCTATCAAAAAAAGTAATAATTAGTTATAATAATTATTTAGTAAAAATTAGATCGTCACAACTTAGAATAATGCGAATAAGTTTACAGTCTTAGTGTGTTATAATATGTATTATGAAAGATAGATAAAAAATTTAAATTTTTAAATTTACCCCTGCACGTAACCAGTAGTGTCATCTGCTGGAAATGGACGGAAGTAGTAGAAAATTAGCGGAATGGTTAAGTGGAGTTTGCCTCCCATCAACTGACTGTTTAGAACGTCGCCATTGGATTGCATTTTGTTGTATGTATATACTTGCAATGAGTGTATAAAGTGTATAATTTGAATAAGTGTAAATAGTGGATGTATTACTTATAGCGAGTGTTTAATTATCAGTTGATGGTTCTGTACATATACCGCTACTCGGATGGAAACCAATACGAAGCATTCGAGACGAAAACAAATACTAATACCTCAAAAATGCATCGAGCAGGTAATTATATTTAAAACCCTAAATACATATAGGAAATGAAACATGTAGTGCCAATTTTCATGAAAACAAGAGAAATTGTTTATTTGTTCGCGGATTTTAGTTTCTTTATGTCAAGTAGTGTCTTCTAAATAGTGTTGACAGTTATGTCAGTTCAGTGCAGTTATAAATGATTTTTTTATAACAAAATTGTGATTGTTAAAGAATTTATGGTGTTAACAGTGATTTAACTTGATTATATACAGTGCTGTTATTTACTTTCTTTACGTTAAAAACTTACCGAAGTTAGGTTAGGTTAGACTAGTACTTCCTTAGTGCTGTCTCTTGAAGATCTTTTATTCATTTCTTGAATTGTTGTATTAGTTACAAGCATTAATTATTTAAAGTTGACATTTTGTTTGTACAAACCTAAATTCCATCAAAATTTGGTAAGGTATGTAAATTTTTTTGTCAACTTTTTTCTTATAATCGGTAGGGCTAATCAAGTGTTAGATTTTTATTATTTTATTGTCGAAGTTACGAAAATTGCACTTGCATAATCACTTTGATTATAGGTCGATGATACTTTTTGATAATTGTGTAATATTATTTACAGATTTAATAATAATTATGGTATTGGGGTGAGAATAAACCTAGTTTGTGGAGATGGACCGCGAAATTCCAAGTGTTCCCATCACCACACTAGCAGGAGTGGCTAGTCTTACGGACTGTAAGTTTTAATTCACATTAAATTATAACTTGTCTAATGTTTTTATTTTTATAGTGCTTCCGGAGATGCCACTTCCAACCCCTTTACCACAAACACTGAGCAATAAATCTCTACTTTTTCACCCACGAGTAGCAGAGGAAGCTCGAAATTTATTGGGGGTGCGAGATGATAATCTAGTCCCTCAGTTAGTGCATTCTTTAGTACAAACATCTGCAACTCACATGTAAGTATAGTTTAAAATTACTTTTTTGTTTGCCTTCATTAATTGTTAATTGTTCTTAAAATTTGTTATATTTTTTGCCTTATTTTTCATTTATGTTTCTTTTTTTGTTTGGAATGCACAATCTAAACTTGCCATTGTCCATTTGTATGAACGTCGATTTGTGTGCACTGTGCATCCCAACATATTTTATCATAATTTTTTGGGCAGATATAAAAATTGAATCAAGGTTCTTGATCTTGAGGGAGTTTTATGATATACAAGTTTTCTTGAACACATATTTTAAAGCTTCTGTGGGAAACTACACCCCCCCTTATAATGTTCAATTTGGGTTAGCAAAATTTTGTTTTCAAGGTCACCCGAAATTACGAACTGTTTCAAACTACTTATCCTCAAATTTTTTTAGTTTGTCTTTAATTTAATAATTTTGTTTTTTGGGACAACCAAATATTAAATAAATTTGTCTACTTCATAAAAGTTTACCTATAAACTATCATTCGATGTTCTACTTACATTTTGTGGTAATGTGGGTCAATTTAGTTCTTCAAAAGCACAGCTGACAAATATTCATGATCTTTCCTGTAATTATTTACATTTTTACGCTAGACGAATTTGCAACCAGATGATTTGATTTGTTATTTATTTATCTGCATTATTGGTAGGGAGAAGGAATTTCAATTTTTCAATTTGCACTGATTATTTAAGAATGCTTGAATGCTTATTCTTTCTTATTTACTGTTTGTTTTGTTTTATAAAAATGATGATTTTTATGCTCAAAATTAATTATAGAAATTTGAATTAAAAAATCAATTCAATTAAATCTGTTTAGCGGTCATGCCAAAACTTTTATTTTGAAAAATATTTAAAAATGATGAAATTTGGTTTAAATTGCGTTTTGGTCGTTACTAATAGGTCAATTCTGCTCATTTTTTTATATCTTATAGATTGAAGTGGTTCCAACTAACCAATGAATTAGAAATTAAAGTTTAAAGGTATTTAAGCTTTAAAGGTAGTGATCGGAATCGACAATAGTCTAAATTTTAGGAGCCAATTTCTAGTGCTCCATTGAGTAATTCGTATTTTATGCGATTTATTTGTTATCAAAACGTTACAAAAATAACTGTCAATTTCAAACAATCCCTACATCTCTTTATGAAAGAATATTGTATAAAATGAAAACTAACAAGGAGGAACGAGGTAGTTAGATTTTTTAAATTCTCATACTTACAGTACACAAGGTCGGTGGTCTAATATTGCTATTCTAGAATAATAGAACTAGACATCTATCTAATTTTTTTTTATTATGCAATTTATTAAGTTATGCACATTATATTATTCTTACTTACCATGCTACTTGAAAAATTGTTTTTAATAGGGATTCTTAACGATAAATTTTTTAAATATTTAAAAAATCATTCAAGCAGCATGTAAATGAGAATAATACAATGTATGCTTATAATAAATTGAAAACAATATTTAAATATTTGGGATATTGCGGGATATTTGCTCAGAATATGCATTGTCCACATAAAGTATGTGCGCATCAATTACCAAAATAAAACTTGCAACTACCATTCGTTAGTTCAGAATATATAGTACACAGACTATCACTTTTTACTTGTGGTTATGCCCAGCATTTACCAAAATAGAACTTTTATCTATCATATCTTCTCTTCATTATATCATGATCTTACTCTATTATTCCGGAATAATGATTTTCGATCCTTGGCTTTCCTGTACTTAAGTATGAGAATTTTTAAAATCCAACTTCTCTGTTTTCTCTTGTAAGATTCAATGATTCTCAAAATTTATTTTTTTATGTTTAAAATTTGTACAAAACTAGCAAGTATTTATATTTTTGTAACATTGTGGAAATAAATGACATCAAATATTACCTAATTAGCATTGAATTTTGCTATTACATTTATGAGATATTCCAGCGCATATTTTGATGTACTTTTTTTTTTTTATATAGAGAAGTTAAAGATCACTATGCTAATGCAGAACCTAGGATGGATCAACATGAAGGGATGCCTGAACTACTTAGAGCTGTTTTGGATACAAATTTTAATGTTTTTAGTGGTGCACCTGGTAATAATAAAATATTTTTGAATCAATTTCATTTATCTTGTTTTTTTTTGTAAAAATGTTAATGCAATGAATTATTTATTCTTCAAGTAAATTCGTCTCAACAACCTCGGTGGAATCACACAGGCCAGCCAAATGTACAAACGTCACCTTTATCTTTGAATTGTAATCGAATACAGACACATAATGACAGCGGCAGTTCCGATTCTAGTCACTTTTCTCCTAGTTTACTTACATCGCTTAATAAATTTCCTTTTGCACCACAACGACCGTCCGTTATTACAGAGCAGAAATCGGCCATTACTATGAATGATGCCATTATACTAGCTTCCGAAACAACAAGTGAAAGTGAACTTTCACAAAATGAACAAGAAGGTAGCACCGTTGATTTGTTACGACAACACAGAAGACCAGTGAAAGGTAAAGAAAAGGTTTTGCTATGGTTCAGATAAAACTTTTAGTAATACACGTCATAAGCATTGATGATGTCATATTCTAACAACGTTGTAAAAATAATTTTCAAGCTGTATAATTTTTAAAAAAAGTACGAGTACACTACAACATTGTAAATTCAACTTATTAAACTAGAAATCACCAGAGAATCGTATTTTGCATATGTAAAAATTTGAAATTTAATTTTTATGTTGTGGTAATAATAGACGTCATCAAATTTATATCTGTATCGACTCAAGTTTTATGTTAACCATATAATAATTTTACTATAAATTTTGTAATTTTAGGTCCATCGCCTACTCCATCTACTGACACAGACATAACACATATTTCAGTTTCTGCAGAATTTCATGAATGCAATTCAGTAGACTTAATTGCACCATCTTCTGAAGACATTTCATCAATAGCAATTGATTCTTTGAAAGAAAACACCGAAAATGAAATAAACTCTTCCAATAACATATCGGATTCAATATCAGTAGCAAACTCGAACTTCAACATACCTGTAACAATAATGCAACCTATTGTTAAATTGGCTAGGCTATCGGTGGAGGTTTGTACCATTCAAATTTTATTACACCTAAATTTACAGTGAAACTTTTTAAGGATGAGGCGTTAATGCAAAAAAGTTTGACAAAGTTTGCTGAAACTAAACCTGATTTGGCAAAAACTTTGGGAATATCAGCTACCAAACAAAGTCAATCAAAGGAAGAAAGGATTTTTAAAGAGGATAGTGATTCGGAATCTGATGATACACCTAAAAAGAATAAAAAAGATAAGAAGAATCACACGGATGATGGTGAATATGTTCCAACCGATATTTTTTCTACTTTGGCTAGCAGTACTAGGAAACGGAAAGCACCAAAAGATGAAAAACTCGATATTGTGTTTGTGAAACCAAAATTGAGACGTGTCGAAAAGGAATTTGTACCAGTTTTAGAAAAACTTTCTTATGAGGAGCTTATGGAGAAGAACACGTATCAAAGGTTTAATAAAACTGTGGATTTAGTGATTAAAAGTACAAGTGGACAAGGTGCGATAGTTGGTGAAGATGGTATAGTACAAGAAGAATACTTGTTGAGTCATGCTATTATGCAAGCGCTGGTTGCCGAAACTGCTAAGTTAAAATCGTTAAGTGCTACTGAAATGATTCCAATCGATAAGTTGCTAAAAGTTCTTACTGTTATGGAACTTAATATCCGTGGTGGGGACAGGGTGTCACCGATTACAGATGAAGACAATGAAAGTATGAGACAACTGTGGATGGAAACTGCAATGGAGAGAATAATAGGAGCGGCGAATGCCTGCCTTGTTTCATTATATGTCATGACATCCCCAAATATGCCAAAAAGAATTTATCTGGAAGATTGCATAGACAAAGTTGTTTTATTCATCAAGTATCAACTCCACAATACAATTTTTCCTTCTTTCGATTGTACTTACCGACTGGACAACAAAAAGAAAGGTTTAATTTAAAAAAGATTTGTAATCAATTTTAATCATTTTTTTTTTAGACGGGAGGAAAAAGAAGAATGCACAAATATCAGAAAAAAGCATTCTGATTTTATACAACAAAATATGTGAATTGCTAAGTTTGTTGGCAGAACTTTTAAGTATTCAGGTCTTGACCGATACTTCTGTACTTCATGCATCTTCCATGGGAGTATCTCCATTTTTTGTTGAGAACATCAGCGATGTACAACTTGCTTGTTTGAAGTTGGTCACAACGGTATGAACATTTTAAGTAATTGCATAAAAATTATATTTTATATTAATTTTTACAGATATTTACAAGGTACGAAAAGCATCGCAGATTGTTACTGGATGATATTTTAGCTTCAATTGCTCGTCTTCCTAGTACGAAACGTAGCTTGCGTACCTACAGGCTGAACAGCGAAGAGCACATTCAGATGTTAACTGCGCTAGTTTTGCAATTAATTCAATGTGTTGTGGCTCTTCCAGAAAATTTAGGTTGTGAAAAAAGTAAAGATGCTGCTCATGGAGAAAGTGTTAGAAAGGTAAAATTAATGAATTGTTACCAAACAAAATTTTAGGAATCTTATCTTTAGGTTGATCAAGATGTTCTAATTTGTAATAAGTACGAGAAAGCAACAACAACAGCGGGAACATTTTTAACAGTGTTTTTAAGTAAATGTGGTAACAAAAATGAGGATATTGATTACAGACCATTGTTTGAAAACTTTGTTCAGGATTTATTAACGACTGTCAACAAACCGGAATGGCCTGCCACGGAGTTACTATTAACATTGTTGGGAAACATGCTAGTTAAAAACTTTTCTAACAAAGGAACAGATATGTCTTTGAGGGTTGCAAGTTTAGATTATTTAGGTGTGGTTGCAGCACGTTTACGAAGAGATGGTGTTCTTTCTCAGGGCAAAACAAACAGAATTGATCAAATGATTAAAGATATCAAATGTGAAGAATTGAAAGATAAAGAAGAAGATTCTTCAAGGGTACATTATTTTTTTGGATTTGTGGCCATAATTTTTTACAAATTTTATTGCAGAAAAATAATATGGATATTGATTCTGAAGAGGAACGAATTAAATTTCTACGGCAAGTTCTCTTAGATTTTTTAGCAGTTCAATCTCAAAATGATCCAGCACTTCGACATTCTCGACACTTTCACATTGCCCAATGGTACAAAGATGCTACAAATCAGAAAGCTCTGCTGGCTGGTGGTGATCTAGTTAAACGCCCTAATTCAAAAGATAATCATCGAAGACACAAGAACGAAAAAGGTAAGTGTAATTTATAATAATGACAAAATTTGAATACATCTCGTTAACACGAATAGTACAGTAAGAGCTCACTTATTATGGGCATCAACCCCACCCCATTGATTGGCACGTTTTAATTTGTGCATTTTAGTCTGTAATCAAAACATATTTATTGGAACATTTGTGTTAGGTACCTCAGCATTGGACAAATTGTATGATTTTTGAAACTTCATAGAAATGTTGTAAAGCACTATATGTTAATTTGGTAGAAATATTAGATCTCTACTAACCTCGTTAATTAATAAATAAATTTTCAAGTTTGTGGTCGAAAAATAGCATTTCAAACTGGGTGTGACATCTTATGTTCTCGTTTTTAAATATAAAAAATGTGTTGATCTTTAATAAAAATAAATATAGTTTATTAAATAAAATGCACCATTATATATGTGCATGTATACAACAACGCATACGTGGTTAGTAAACAGAATAATGTATTTATATCAATTTGTTAATATTTATGTATTTTATTCACAGCAAGTAAACACATTGTGATATCAAACGTAATTTCGTTAATTATTAATGTAATCACTTCTTTTACAGTTTTGTTCTTGATTCTTTCTCTTTCCAATTTTTTCTCAATTCCAGATATTTTAAAATGGGGCTGTTTTAAACTAAACTATCTATTAACGAGTGGATAAATGGGGATTTTCTTAAAGTTTGAATAAAATATTTAGTTGAACTTCTTTTAGTGGACCACCGATTTTTAGGATAGGATACGACGATTTTTTGTATGACCTACTTTCATACTTTGAAAATTTGAAAAGCAAAATAAATTATAAAAATAAGGTTTTTTTATTTATTTTTGACGTGATAACGTCTTATAAATCGATATACCGACTGCACGCACGAAAAAACATGACTCGTTGTCACGTTCCGCCTGAGCCATGCGTGCAAGCAAGAGCGCGGAACAAGCGATAGAGAGGCACGATCGGGTTACCTCACACATGTCATAACAATGTGTCTAAAATGACGAGGCGGGCTTTTTATAAGCAACAATTCAAAAAAATTTATTTATTTGTCCAATTTCGTCATTTCAAATTAACAATTTATTGACATTGATTTGATTTCAGTTTATTTCTATAATTAATTGTTCGTGATTATATTTAAACAAATTAATTAAATTAATTTTGCAAAAACTGTAAATAATATTTGAAAATTGATGTTTTTAACCAGAGTTTTAAAAATATTTATGTTTTAATGACAACTTAACACAGTGCAAAGGAATATTATTATTATATCAAACAGGTTTTGACGGGCTTTTCAAAAGCATCAGTTTCACGAATCGATTTATTTGTCCAATTTCATCTTTTTAAATTAACACTCGGTTTACGGACGATAATTTACGTCATAAGAAAACATAATTTAATTCAATTCATAAAAGTATGCAATTTTTCATCAATGTTTTTTTATGACGTTATCACGTAAAATTATCGTCCGTAAACCGACTTTACAGACAACCCGAGTGCCACGTGTTTTTTTATTTAAAATATACAATTTCTGAAATTGATTGAAGTTCGAAAAGTCAAGGAATTTATTTTGAAAAATATGTAGAACCCAAGTTCTTATAGCTAAAAATACCTAGGCAATTCTTACTTCTAGTATTACATTATAGGTTCAATTGAAAAATTTGTAAGAGAGAATCGTTTACATTACTAAGAAGAATTGTTGGGGTACTGGAAACGATTTTCATTTTCACCCTGAAAACTTTTAAATTCACTCTTAAATAATTTAACCTTTACAATATTTTTTTATACTCCCGCATTATAGCTTTACGGGAACCTCTTCATAGTAGTCGACAAAAAATTACTTAAGGGAAGACACATCAGTGACTTTTTTTATGAATTTTTTTTTAGAGAAATAATGAATTTGGTAGAAGTTTTTTTTTTTATTTCTTTATTTTATTTAGGGCTAATTTATTCACCACTCAGTAAAGTGTTCAATATATACTTTTGATCATAAGGCGTATAAGTAAGAATTAAGTCGAAGCGGTGACCAGTGCTATATAGAGTAATTATAATATTTAAAGTAATTATACTTTAAAATTAAAACTAAAGTTTGTGCATGTAGGAAAACTCGCATAAAACACAAATTATTCAATCTAGCATTGGGCACTGCTTTCAAATTTGTTGAACTTAAACGGTTGGCTTCTGCTACATCTAATATTTAAGATTAACCTCCTTTCATAAATAATTGTATACTGACTCATGTTTTGTTAGTTTATACCGAAGAAGTGGACGTATCTGATGAAGAAAATGAAAGGTTAGAAGAATCTTCGACTGATCAAGAAAATGCCGAAAAACATAAACTGATAGAACTTCAAAAGAAGTTTCTAATAAGCAAAATAAAGCCTTTCAGAGAAGCAACAATTTCGTGTGGAAATCGTGTTCAAGTATTTCAAACTTATATTGATTACAACAGTGCTGAATTAATAGCCCAATATTTAGCTTCAAAGAGAAATTTTTCACAAAGTTTTGATCAGTATTTGAAAGCAGTGAGTAAATTATGCAATTTAAATTTGTGTGTTTGATTGTTTTGTTTTTTAGATCCTAATAGTTCTAAAAGAGACATCGATAGCCATTAGAACCAAAGCATTAAAATGTCTTACTACAATCGTAGAAGCAGATCCTTCGGTTTTAGGACGACACGATATGCAGATGGGAGTTAATCTTTCCTTTCTTGATCACGCAACGTCTGTAAGAGAAGCAGCTGTTGATTTGGTTGGAAAATTTGTACTCAGCAGACCAGAATTGATTAGTAAATATTATGAAATGCTCTCTGCAAGAATTTTAGATACGGGCGTTAGTGTACGTAAAAGAGTAATTAAGATTTTGAAGGATATTTGTATCGAGTGTCCTGATTTTCCTAAAATTCCTGAAATTTGTGTCAAAATGATCAGAAGAGTTAACGATGAAGAGGGTATTAGGAAATTAGTTATGGAGGTTTTCCAAAATATGTGGTTTACTCCTACTAAAGACACTTCACTTTTACGTAAAGTTATGCATATTACTGACGTGGTAGCTTCATCCAAAGATCTTGGATTGGAATGGTTTGAACAATTACTTCTTAGTTTGTTTAAACCTAAAGAAGATAAAGACGATTCGACTAAAGTTCAAACTGAACCTCCCAAGCTATTACTTCTTGCTTGCAGGCAAATTGTTGATTGTTTAATAGAAAACGTTTTACGATTGGAAGAAACGCATAATGATAACACTAGCTCATCGCAACGACTTGTTGCTTGCTTAACAACGTTATATCTCTTTGCCAAAATTCGACCCCAATTACTTGTAAAACATGCAAGCACCCTACAGCCTTACTTAAGTTTCAAATGTCAAAGTAACGGAGACATATTGATTATCAGCAATGTTGCTAGAATGTTGGAATTGGTTGTTCCGTTAATTGAACATCCTAGTCAAACTTTTTTAGCTCGGTTAGAAGAAGATTCAATGAAGTTGATTCTTCAACACGATCGACCAATCGTTGCAAGTTGCTTATCATTCCTTGGTTCGGTGGTGAATAATGTCACGCAAAATTTTAAACTTATACGAGACTGCTTTAAGAAATATTACAATTACCTTTTCCAAGTAAAAACTTGGTTAACATCTGAGACTAATAAAAACGCCCTTGAAAACACCAAACGAAGACAATATTTTAGGAGAGCATTATTTATAGTTGGACTTTTATTACGACATTTTGATTTTAAAGATCCTAAAGTTATTGGGGACTTACCGGTACGTTTTACTTGTTTTACAAAAGTTTGTTCTCATCTTTGTCTCATTTTTTAGAGGAACATAAAAGATGAGGTGTTTGAATTGTTTTCACTTTTTCTGCAACAAGATGACCACGACATTCAAGCTAACACTTTGAAAGCCGTGGGTTCAATTTGTATTCGACATTATGAGTTTATGTTGGAGAAGGATTTGAAAAGTTTTTATCATCGAATGTTGACGTCGGAGGATGCTCCTCTCACTATGAAATCGGAAGTTCTTAAAAATATAGAAATGTATTTGCTGGAAGAAGATAGACGGATGATTAAACAAGATTTGGAATGTAAGTTTGTTTTTTTTTAAATATTTGTAGGCTAATTGTGAAAATATTAGGGTCAAAACGTTGCAAACAAGAA
Organism: Cantharis rustica; assembly: GCA_911387805.1. Classification (NCBI taxonomy): domain Eukaryota; kingdom Metazoa; phylum Arthropoda; class Insecta; order Coleoptera; family Cantharidae; genus Cantharis; species Cantharis rustica. The sequence goes on from OU426883.1 coordinate 25,626,442, forward strand.
AATTTGAAAGAAATGGGAGACATATCATCGGGAATGGCGAGTGCTGTGATTCAGCATTATTTGAAAGAAATTTTGCAGTCATATCTTCATTCCAATATACAAGTGAGGCAACTGGCCTTAAAAGTCATTCAGCTCATTTTACAGCAAGGTTTAGTTCATCCGGTGCAGGTACGTGATTTACTTCGATAATCTAAATTACAATTTTATTTTTTTCTTGATTTTTTTAGATTGTTCCGTATCTTATTTGTATGAGCACAGATTGTGAAAAAATTGTATCTCATAGTGCAGATAAACAATTATTAGAATTAGAAAAGAAATATCCAGGATTTATTCACACCAAATCATCCTTAGGAATTGCATTATCTTATCAGTTGCAGAAGATTTTGCAGGAAGTTGTAATAGTTAGGGGGTTTCGAATAAAAGAACAAGGAGAGTATCCATCCTCGCTGAACGGATATTTATACTCAATTCTTCGAAATTCTCGACAACAAAGACGTGCCTTAGTCTTGAATATTTTGAAACAATTTGATGAACAAGTGCATACCACCTTGTCGTACATGTTGTACCTAGTTGATAATTTAGCTTATTTTCCGTACATGGTACAGGACGAACCTCTTTTTATAATCCATCATATTGATATTATGATCTCATTTACCGGAACCAACCTATTACAATCGTTTAGAGAAGTAAGACTTATTTTAAGTGCACAAATAAAAATTAACGAATTTTTGTAGGGTTTGTTACTGAACGAAAATCAACATCAACACATCGATAAATCTTCAGATGAAACGGAGGTTAACAATCAAATTTCGGCGCTTGACGAAGAAGATGAAGACGAAGATGCACTAGTAGGTCGAGTTCCTCCTGACACGTCTCATCTTCAAGCATGTCTTACCGCCGCCCAAGGATGTTTGCTTTTACTAATGTTGAAGCAACACCTTAAAGACACCTATGGCTTAAGCGATGGGTACGTTTTCTTTTTTTAGGTTTGACTTAAATTTAAAACTGAAATTTGCAGTAAAATACAACAATATTCACCCTCGGAGTCGACAAAAGTGTACGAAAAGACAGCAAATCGTAGAAGTAATGCGCACTTTAATCCTAAAGGAACAATCAATAAACTGAAAGAAACCGAACCTGAATATTTAGATCATGAAGGAAGGAAAGATCTCATACATCAGTATTTAGATGTAAATACTCAACATACTTTTGCTTATACATTGTAATTTGACTTTTATTTTTTTTTAGTTTAAACAACTAATGCTTAGATTGGATCCTGATGATCCCGATGATGAAGAAAATACAAAAGTTTTAACGGCTTTAAGCAATACGGGCAATAATGCTGGAGTTATTTCTGCAGTCGGCGATTCTGCTTCAATCTTGACCGAAGCTGACAAGGTTACTCTTACAAATTATAAAGTAAGTTGTGCACAACTTAATTTTGTGCTTTAAATCGGTGATACATAAATTATTTTAAACTTCATTTTTCTTCACTAATTTTAAGATATTGAAATGAAACGATTATAAGCCATTTTTAAGGTTTTCTTTAATTTTATGTTATTAGAATTCCTAAGCATGCAATTTTAGTTTGAATTTAGTATGCCAAATAGCCTAAGAATTATGGTAGTAAAATTGTACAAAATGATTTTGTCTGGCTTTATTTAGCTTTCACAATTATTGTTGTAATCAGCCATAAAGGGTACAATAATATTGTTGATATAAAAGGCAAATAATATATTTAAAAAAATTTAAATCATAGTCACTTTTTGTGAATGTTTACTATCATTACAATTTATATGCTAAAAAGTAATTTAAAGAAAAAATAGGTAAGCTGCTGCCCAGCTAAGTTATGAATTGCTATTTAAAGGTAACACTATTATGTTACTTTTTCTTTCTAATTCATCACCTGATACCATAATATGGTGAAAACTTCTTTAACTTAATTTTATAACTTTCGTTCAGGTTTTCACCATTAATGTATCAAGTTTTTACACTTGGCACTTATGGTTCTGTGAGCACTTGCATAACATTCTGGTAGGGTGCTAACCTTGTCAGATGCATAGCTCATAGATCAAACTTGGGTTTTTAGATCACAGCAGTGCAGTTGGCACTACCAAGCCATAGAACCACGGTTTCTTGTTGCGTGGCATGTCGAAATAAGTCGTATACCACACTTAAATACAAAACGTTTGCGATATTCGTAGTTACAATGTGTTTTTTTGCAAATACAGTATTCGCCAAAATAAACAGTACCGAAATTTAAGAGTGCTGTGAAATTGCTTGCGTGATATGCATTTGTTCTGTTTGACTTATTTGTCATTAGTTGTCATACTTACATTGCTCAGGTATTAAAATCGCATTGAAAATGGTTCTCATAACCGAGGAAAAAGTGTTGGTTGTAGAGCATTATTTTTGCTCATACGGGAATGGACGAGATAATGGCTCAAGTTTAAAACAAGTATCACAAATAAAATATTTGTGGCATGATAGAAGAGTCAGTTTTTCGATCAGAAGATCTGCCAGCAAATATTGCAGAATTACGACAAAGGATAATAGCATATTTTCAGCAACCACTCAAAAATGAGAAATTATTTCTGGTCAATTATCTGTGATAAAATGTCTATTATTAATTTGGTCATGGATATTTTTTGTACAGAATTCTTTATAAACTAAAATGTTTTTCTTGTATATGTTATAAAATATTTTGGGTATTAATTAATTACTAATTTTGAATTAAATCTTTAGGATAGCCAACCACCGAAAGTGCCCAAACTTGTAATTTCCAAACGCATAGATTCGGATCATAAAAGAACACCAAGATCGCATCGAACCACAGAAAAGACTAAAAAGCATAAGCAAAAAAAGAAAAGACGAAAGTTTGTAAGTTCAGGTGAAGAAAGTGAAAATGACTATAGTGATCCAGACTTTATGGCCTAGCCATTTTTGTAAAATTAATTTGTACAGTAAATAATAGAGATACTTTAAAAACACATGAAATTTATTAAGAATTTTTATAAAAACTAGAATTAATCGATTTTTTAATGTAAATTGATTTATTAGTTTTTCTTTTTTTGTATATAATTTAGAAGATCTTAACACATTTATGTATAAAGAAAACAAATTGGAAAGAATTTCTATTTTAATAATAAAATATAGTTTTATTATTAAAACAACTAAAGAAATCATTTCATTAATTGTAAATATTTATTCATTTAATGATAGCTAAAACAACTTTAAAAACTTCTTTTTACTTGATTTTATTGGCATTAATTCTGTGTGGTTGTAAACAAAAAGTTTATACTTTTTAAGTTACCATCAAATAGATTGCTTAATTTTACAGTTTGTTATTGAAAAATTTCTTAGAAATTCGAAATTTTAAGCAATTTATTTGAATACAAATTTGAAATGATAACACTGAAAATATTTATGTTCATTTTGGGATTATGTCGAGTTTCCATTTTTTCAAATAAATAACCTGAGGTGAGTTTTTATTAAAATTCTACGTATGTACATTTATTAATTAATATTTTTGTGTATAAAATTTGTTTGGGCGAAAGGAGAAAGTAAAAGCTCACTAAGCTGTTATTTTTTACAACAAAATTTGTGAAATAATATATAGATAGAAATAGCAGCTTTTGTACTTTAGACTGTAATTAGAATAATTTTTTTTATTTTGTTTTATAAACGTGATAAGGTTTAAACATTACTCAGTTGTAATTATTTATTATTACTTAATCTAACGAACGAGAGTTATTACTTTGTCTTATCATTAACAATACAAGAAAATTTGTTTATTTATAAATTTAATAAGTTGTTATTTTTGTACTGAACTTTAAAATTTGTTGTACCTCAAATTTATTACATGATCCTCAAAATTTATTTACCTTCTGTTATATAATGTAGGTTACCAAAGACATGTGCTTACACAAAATATGGGTTGGCTTGTAAAATTTGGTGTATTTAAAAAAAAATTTTTAACATGTAACAAGTGTGGACTATGTACCTATTTAAAAAGTGCAATAATTTAGTCCCATCTTATATTTTGATTAGCTGAAATTTGTGTGTGATTTTTTAATTATTTATTAATCGTGTTAGTTTTAATGTAAACTAATCTATCTTTGTTAGCACTCTTTGGTAATTCAAGTTATATTAATTCTGTTCTCTACACTAAATGATCTATCGACTACCGAATACTTAAACTAATAATTTATCGTTTTTATTTTAATTAAAATTCATTAATTTAATTATAAACAACTCGAAATGTGCCTTTTCATGTGTTATTTGCTTCAAAAACCATACTTCAAGTTATGTCAAATTTTTTTTATTGATGTTCCTCACTTGGGTGTCAAAAAGAACGAAAGGTCGATTATTTAGTGTAGGTGCTCGTTTACCTAAATTATATCAAAATATTGAACCTTTGTGAATTGTTAGTGATTGTGTAATGTTATAAATAATAACTATTTGATACTGGCCCAGAGTATATTCATTTGTAATTTTAGTAACAAATTGGCCGTTAATTCTCTATTTATTTAAGTGTTTTTACCATAAAATTTTCCGATTTGTATTGAAATAAATTTATATTTGTAATTATGTGTTCTACTCGTTCCACCATTCTTCAAATTATAAAATAATTTTTCTATGATGGCAGAAAATGAACAGAAAGATTCGGTAATGGAATTAAATACATTAAAATGGTGACCGGATATTTCGCTACCACTCCTGATACTAAAATTAAACATTTAGTTTTGAATTATTTAAGTTATTTACATTTTTCTTTCTGCAATTAGTATTTCTTAATTTTCTGGTTATTTTTAACTATTGTTTTAAAGTTTTTTTTAGTAACAAATCAGAAGTGGTAGAAAAACGTCTTAGTAGCAAAATGTCCTAGAACTGTATGTATAAAAATGTTTACAATTCAATATTCTAATTATAATCGGTATAATAATTCTTATTATCTATGGTTAACATAAAACTTGAACCGATACACGACACAGATATAAATTTGATGACGTCGATTATTACCACAACATAGAAATTAAATTTCACATTTTCACATAATGCGAAAACGTATGTCTAGTGATTTCTAGTTTCATAAGTTTCTTTATGTCAAACTTAATTTACAATGTTGTACTGTATTCGTATTTTTGTTAAAAATTATACAGCTTGAAAATTATTTTTGCAACGCTGTTCAAATATGACGCCATCAATGCTTATGTATTGCTAAAAGTTTTATCTGAACCATATAACTTATAGATTTTACTTATCTTATTTTGTGTTGTTTTCCACTTATCGGTTAATTACGCTTTTTGTTTTCTAGCATCACCTTTTTTCCATGGAGATGATTATGTAAAACTCTCGAATCAAGAACTATGGCTTTCTAAACCCACAACGTATTTTGTTCACGAGAACGACGCCAGGTTATATGGTCGGTTACAACTTTTGAGAATAGAAATTCGCACAATTATTTTAGTTTTATATAAAAATAAAACATTGAGAGTTGTTTTAAGTTTCAAAAGTCAGCCATTTGTCTTTTGTATTCATCAATAGTTTTTCCCAGTAGCGAGAGAAAAGGAAAATAGATTTAAGAAGGAAATAACAGTAAATATTGTATTGGTACATGATGGTAAACTAGGAAACAGTAATAATAAATTTTTATTTATTTTAATATTTTTATGCGATTATTCTTCTTGGTATTATTTAATTAGCATGATAGATTTTATTGACTCAAATTTATTTAATTTCTTTCTCAAAAACCATCGTTTATCGTAACGAAAAGGATCTCTATTCTGTTAACTAGACAAATAACATCTAATAATTTAATTAAAAAACACCTTTTATTATAGATCTATATTTAATAAAAAAATTTGAACACTTAATGGTAATCACAAATGCTGGAAATTACAAGATTTATAACAAATAATAAATATAAATACTGGGAACGGGAATAAATTAATAGTGAACGGACTATTAATTAAGGAAGCAATTGGAACTTGGTTTTCTAAGTTCATACGTCTAAAAAATAGTAAAATTATTTTAGTAAACAAATTTAAAAGTTTGTTTTTTAGAACGTGTATAATATACTCATTATATATTAAAAATTGTTACACGTTTAAAAGATTCAAGTGGTTAATATACAAATTAAGGGCCAAAAATATAAGTGATCAGAACTTAAAACAAATGCTTAAAGGAAATAGTAACGATAAAAATATATAATGGAAGCACTATTGAAATTTTTGCTCCTCGATAGTTTAAACCTCGAAGTTTAAAATAGAACAAGTTAAATAAACGTTGAAATATAAATTATTTATTTTTTGAACTTTCAGAATAAAAATGTAAGAATATACGACCAGCACAAAATCTCCCACTTGACATTGGCAATTTTATAGAAAAGGTATTATTACAATTAGGGGTTTACCTGTAGCAGTCAATATGCTTATCTGAAAAATTGAAAATGATATTTAACTTGAAAAACTCCTTGATGGAGACGGAAAAAATCAAAAATCGTTATTATTAGAAAGAAGTTGACTTACAAAAGAAAACACGTAAAGAAATTATAAAAAGTAAAAGCTAAAACATTACATACCTCTCTTTTTTAGTATAGAAGTATTCGAGTCACCTCTGTCGATTTCATACCATGGTCCGTTAAGATCTGGCAACGGTTGCACCACAACCATGTGTTGTTTGGTAGGGTCCTTTTGTATTATATTAATCCATCTTTCATATTCCCATAGTTTCATATTTAAATATGCTATTTTATTCTCATCGGGCTCCAAACTAGCAAATGCTTGAAGAAACTGCATAACTTCTTTATATAATGGTACAGATTTACTGTATTCAAAATTTTCGTCAAATCTTAGTGCATTCTTTATCATTTCTTTGGCTTTTTGATAACTATCGGCACAAATTTCATGCTTTATATCTACAAATGGATGGGCATTCAAGCCTTCCAGAGTCAATCTCTTGTTAGGATCATACTGTAAGAGTAATCTCAGAAGGTCTATACAATGAAACGAAAGCTTAATATCTGTTGGATCCTGTAATTTTAATAAATTATTAATGTGATTAAATAAAACAAAACAGTAACTTGAACGTTATTTTACAAATTGAAATGTGTTATCATCAGTTTGTTGTAAACTAGCATTATCCAATATGTATTGAAAATCAAAGAACTATTCTATAGAGGAAATTTCAAGAACATTTTATTATAAAAAGTATCTAAATAAACCAATGTTAGTTAAATTTATGAAAGAGTTATAAAGTTTAGATTCAGCATGGAGTTTCCTGGGAATTCAAAAAAAGATTAAACCTTTTTGTGATATTGAAAACGTTCTAATTCTGCATAGTGAAGAAAGTGCTGACTTTGGAATTCAAACGACTCGTAATAATGAAAAAAGAAATTAAACGGCTTTCATTTAGTTTTCAAATATGACTGTACTACTTCCCGGTAAAAAGGTAAGGGTGGCGGCTGTAGACAATGTAATGTGTATAATATTAACATATAAAAAATACCCGGATTGGAGAATTTGCAATAATTTTCTTCCTTAAGGAACTACAAGTACATCCAGCAAATATACGCTTTCCTGTGACGCATTCGCGTATTATAACACCAACTGACCACAAATCACTTATTAATCCATATTGCAAACCTAATATTTTCTCTGGAGCCATGTAACCAATTGTACCGGCAGATTTAAACGTTATAGTTGAATCGGTAAAATCATGGGACAAACTACAAAACAAAATGACTTAAAATTAATGCAAAACGAGAACAATTTTTTGTATACCCGAAGTCACCAATTTTTAAGTGAAAGTGCGGTTTTGCGATTAACAATAAATTTTCTGGTTTAAGATCCATGTGGCAAATCAATATCGAATTTAAATAATTAAGTCCACGAACTAACTGTTGTAGCAAAAATCTTGTCAAAGATTCACTCAATCTCTTCTTCTCATCTATTAAATTTTTTAAAGTGCCCTGATTACAATATTCCATTACGATATAAAGAAATCTACAAATAAAAAGTAATTATCGGTTCAAAGGTACTTAAATTGCATACCTATCATCCTCAACGAAGTCTATGAATTGTACGATATTATTATGACTTAATTTTCTTAAAATTGATACTTCTTGATTAATTTTAAAAATACAGTGGGGGTTGCAGGTTTGGGTAAAGACTTTAATTGCAACCACTTTCGCATTGTCCTGGAATTAATTAAATTAGAAAGTTTTAAAGAAATTTATTTTTCATTACTTTTGAAAACGATTTATAGACTTTTGCATAATGTCCACTTCCAAGGTTTGTAAGTGCGACATAATCCCGAAATAGGGGACATTTTAAAGCGGTATTTTTATTCATTGCAATCATAAAGTTTCAAAATCTTCTTGTCTAAAAGAAAAAGTTGTACATTTTTTTATTTATTTGTCCCCCTTTTTAGATACCTTAAATTCTTCTTTAAACTACAACAAATTTGTCATTAATTTGCCTTTGAAATCACAATAAAACTTAACTAAAAAGTTAAAATGTTATAATTTTGACGGTTAATTTTGTTAAAACTATGAAAATAATATAAATGAACGAATAAAAGCGAGTAGGAAACTGTACGATTTCCCGCCTAGTGGTTGGTCTTGTAAAATAAGTTAGGTTCAAATTTACTCCCCTCCCTTTCTTAAATTTTATGTTGTACCTTAGTTACGCCACTGTTTAATACATTAAAAATCTAAAAAGAAATTATGAAAAATAGAAATTTATAAAAATGTAAAAAATTAATTTATGATATTTCAAACGAGTTTTAATTATTTCACTTTAATACTGCCTATTTAGTTTACTCTCTAATAACTGTCAATAAACTAATAACAGAGCTAAAAAATCTTACGACGTTTTCCTTAAAAACGTCCAATAGAAATTTTACCTTAGCAGAATTGATAAATAAAACCGAACACATCTGTTAATTAGAAAAACTATGTTGTAAATAACCACCCCCTAATTGATTTAAAATATTTGAAAAATTCATCTAATACTTGATTTTTTACGTCAAAATCGAATTTGCAATAATTAGCACAAAATTGACATGTTCACGCCAGAAGGATATAATTTACAAAAAAATCGATATTATTGAAAAGCTGCTTTTATGCCGCATCGAATGGTTCTAGTGACATAAACGACAAAAATGACAATTTGTTTTGTACAAAATATACCAATATAAATTTTTAGGCAACATCAGTTTGTACCTTTAAACATAAAACATGATCAACAAAAACGAATTTGCAGCTTTATCCAAAACATTTAAATTTTTTAATATTTAAGCTTCCTACTGTGCTTAATATGTATTTTAAAAGAATAAAACATTTAGTACGAAAATTTATTTTTAAAACGTCTCATGTGTGATGTCTTATGACTTACAAAATTAATTATGAGAATATGAGTAACTTACAGTTATTATTTTACAAATGGTAACAACATGACTAGTTAGCACAGTATAAAAGAGTAAAAATGTTACTTTACTTACTAATCTTGTGATAATCTGTATTTAAATGTAATAAAATTTAGCAATTAAATTGCTTATTCTTTATAAGGTGAAAATAATTTGCATTTTATTCAAGTTAATAATCAAATACTTATTTAAATCTTTTAAATACAAACTAAATATTTTTACTAAATTGGCAAAAAGTGTCCATTTTTGTGATGAAAACTTGCATATTATCAAGCTTGCAACATCACTTAAATTACAACTAAAATTACAGGGAAACCTTTTTTTAAATCACACAAAAGTTTTTGTACTTAGAAAAGTGTGTAAATTTTAATTTTAAAAATTTCAAATAAATGGCTCAAAAAGCATCACAGTTAGAGTAAAAATTTTGAAAATAGTTTATAAAAGTAGCAACTTTTACAAAAGGTTTGGTTTTGAGGAAAATTTGTTGTCGTTACTTAATTCTAAACAGCAAAAAATTTATTGCTACATTGTAAAAAATGCAATAAATAAATGATATGTGATTCAAAATAATACTCCCGTTTTTATCTTAGCTTAAATTGTACAAATACTTTAATTAGATAACTACTTATTCACTACATCGTAAAAAATGTTCTTTTAAAAATGCAATTATAATCACCTTAATTAAATAAAATTAAATTCATTATCATTAACTTAATAAAAAATACTTATTTTGAGATTTTTAATATCACCAACACTTTATTTTCTGTTTTCAAATTTCTTATTCTTCTAAAATTGTCTGCATGTAAAAATAATTGCGATAATGCTTGATGGTATAAGTTTGGGTTTGAAAATTCCATTTTAAAATGTGACTACTATGTATCCTCGAATGGTTGTCGTATTCTCCCAAAATATAAAGTATTCTCTTGTGACAGGAATGAAATTCGATTGGTTTAATCTAAACAAAACATCGTTAATAGAAGTTTTGAAAAAACAAGTTCACTTACTAAACAAATTAACTGAAGATCAACGACTGTCCTCAGCAAATGTAACATTTTTAAAGAATAATACGATTTGTGAGGTATTTCGTTGGAAAAAAATCTTTCAATTTCACATTGAATCAGAGCCAAAGTTATTATGGTAGGTTTCCACGAAGCACATTCAGAATCGCACATAATAATCTCCAAACGAGACAACAAAGATTTCCGCTACAAAATTAATTAACAAGAACAAAACATTTTTTTTTAAAGGAACAACCAACCTTCAAGATCACATTAAATAAAGATTTAATTTCAAAATGAACCGCAAAGGTTTCTAACAAATTTAAAAACTGACTGAGGTAGTCGAAAACAGTGTACTGCTTTTCACTTTGTAAATTTAATTTTTGCCGTACAATTTCACTCATTCTTTCCATATCTTTAACAGAACATTTACTTTGCGACAAAGTGACTAGATTCTTTGTATCAATGTTATAATGGCCCAATTTAACAGCGATGTAAAGGCAACTAACCATAAGACACTGTAAATACTTCCTTTGTACCTAAAAATAAATCGCTTTATTTATTTGTTTAAAAAATTGCCCGAGTCATCTACATTACCTTCATTTTAATTAAAAATCGATCGAATACACTAACAGCTGTAAGAAACACAATGGAAGGGTAACCAAACCAAAATTTTAAAAATCTCAATCGATAAACTGCCTCATCTCGATCGGCCAAAGTAATTTCTCCCAATCCTTGATCGAGAGAGACAGCCAATAAATTAGTCTCAAAATCCTGCTCTCGATTTAAAGTAGTTTTGATCTGGTTCATAGCATCCGGAACCAGCCAAGCTTTGTCTCTGCTATCAAGAGCCATACTTGAACAAGGATGTTTGGTATCAATGGGAGAAAAACATAATCATCCAACTATGCAATTAATGCAAAGACGAAGCGAGTCTGGATCTGCAAAAAAAAAATTTGTTAAAAAATAGACTCAAATTTCACGACAGTACTTACCCCGGATGCTAAGGAAATTGAGCAATATTTTTGTTAAATAATTTATTTGCTATGTACGAAAAAGAAAAATATAATTTTTAGTAGAAAAATAAAATTAAGTTGTAAATTCCGCAGGATATAATGTCAAAATTTGTTGCGCAATACCATTTCTCCTAATGTACTGTTTACATAAAACGCAATTGACAATAACGTAACAACCTGGCAAAGGGCTACATAGTACGTTATTTTAATCAGAGGCGGACGTCGATATTCTTCTGAAAATATCGAAATGCTAACAAGTATAACAATACTAAATTAGTAATTTTTTCACGAAGTACCAGAAGATTTTACCGGTACATCAACAACGATTGAAACTTTTATTTCTTTGTTAGCTGTTAGACATGGTTTACTCACAAAAATATTCACACGCTCCTATGTTAAATAGTCATTTTCATTTTTCTATACTAATTGTAATTTTTATTACATCTTACAGACTTAAAAAATTAAGATACTGTGCCAACGGTGCGATGAAATAATAAAAATTAAATGTATACAGGGTGTCTCCGTGACCAACCTCCTCTAGCCATCTAGACTGTGTCGGATATAGTTTTATTATTACTTATATTTTTTCTACTATCATTTCTAGATTTCTCATGTTTGTACCACAACATTAACAATAATTACAACGTAACTAAAGCATCGTGAACACAAAGCAGATTGTCATAAATTCTCTATTTTGACATTTAATTTTTGGTATTTACACATCAATATCTATTTTTTGGTACATTGCATGCATTTCAAAATTTCTATAATTTATTTTGAATTGACCGCGGGGTAAATCACCGGGGAGATTTGGTGTACACGGGGGAAGAAATGTGAGGAGATGTGGATGAGATGTGAGGAGATGCGAGGAGATGTGGGGAGATATGAGGAACATGTGAGGGAGATATAAAGGAGATGTAAGGGAGGTGTAGGTGAGATGTCAGGAAGATGTGGGTGAGATGTAGAAGATATCGGAACCGAATTGACGTTTTGACAATGACACGAAATCTAGAAAATAAATTAAAATAAGTTTTTCATATTTACCGTTAGGTGTCGCAACAAATAAGCGCTATGTATGACGCTTTGTATATCAGTTTTTAAAAATAACATACGGGCGCGTCGTTAAACAGCTGATCGGTTTATTTTGCTGTAGGGGTTTTCAACTAAATAAATTATGAATTTATTTTGAGAAATTATTAGTGATTTGTAATTTATTGTTCTAGACATCCTAACAAATCAAGTGGTAGTGTGTGAGTGAGAAGTGTAGAGAATTTGGATCAAGATGGTTTCAAAATTTATGAGAAGAAGGAATAATGTTAGCAGTGCTGTATTTGAAAATGAAAGGTATTTAATTTTTGATAATACTTGGTTGTCCGATTGGCAAAAGTCGATTTAGCAAAGTTTGGCAAAAGTTTGTTGTAGAAACTTAGTTTTAAATCAAAGGCTGTACAAAATGCGAAAACACCAAATATTTGAATTAATGACATTTGCCAAATCGACGATTTTTACGATTGCTTACTTTTGCTTGCTATTATAGTTTCCAACCAATTAAGATAAAAATTTGTGAATCTTAAATAAATTAGTAGTTAATATTAAAACTTTTTGTTAAATCATACTGATTAGGTAATTTTTTGAACAGTACTTTAAGTAAAAATAAGTAATGTTTGCTGCGATATACGAGGTATACGATTGTGACCTTTATTTTATCTAATAGAAACGAAGTTAAAAAAATGTTGTGCGAAATCTTGCATTTCATGTTCAAACAGGAAATGAGATAAACCGTCGAGTATTTTTGTATAATCGGTTTTTCTTAAATAAGATAAATTTAATGAATTACGAGATTATTTGATCAATTCTAATTAACAAAAATAAAACTGCACTCTTCTTGCTTAGAGTTATTACTTGGGGTTTCGCGTTTCGATTACATAGAATCATCATATCAAACCTCACTACTATTTATTTAATTCCATGGCATTTAAAAAACATATATTTATATAAAATTGGAGGGTAAAATTACATCTACTTGTTATTTTACCAGGAGACGGTTTTGCCAAATTTTTAGTAATATAAATACCCTTGAATGGACTAAAATAATATGCAAACCAAAACTAAATTACTATAAGTATCACTTGAGTTCAGTATTTTGTAACTTGTCACTTATGGAAGGATTCTTTGACAAAAGTTAAAGTTAAGTTGCGGGTAAAATTATGTTTAATTTGTTATTGTTAAAATATGTTAAATTTCATCAAAGAACTTTTCAGGTGGTTCTGTGATGACTTTGCAACGTCATTTTGTTTTAGCTGTTTATTATTGAATTGCTGCTTGATGATGTTTTAATCAATTATTATGAAGAGCACTGTAACCGGTGATGCAATTTATCAATGGTTTGGGTGCCAAAATAATGCACATATGAAAAATATTTAATTGTTTAAAAACTAAAATATTACCAAGTAATAATATGGTGTATCTCATATAATATATTATAAAGCAACGAATTTCCGTGTCACTGCAAAATTATAATTTTTGAAAATTTTGGTCATTTTGAATTGAAAAATAATTAAAACCATTTGAAATTATTAACACAATTTATTTTAAATCCAAACATGCGTGTATTCAATAGTTTTTATTTTTATGACACATATTTGATACGCGACTAGCGGATACGCGACGTCTCCGCTTACCGAAAAGTTTTGTATTTAGACGTAAATTAAAGACGTTGATGTTTTTTATTTTGCAAATTTAAACTGACGTAACAATTAAATTATTGTATGAATTTTCTAATTAGAACTCTTCTTTAATTCAATTTGATTGATTTCATAGTTATTTCTTCATTACGAGAATGTAATTAGTAATTTACTCTTGATTTTTTTATTGGTCGATTTAACGGAATCCTGTATCGGAATCTTCTTGTGGAAAAGAACATAAACGAACACTTTTCTTCTTTAACTCTGTTATACATCTTGATGCTAAAACTATAAGATTAGTTTTTAATGAGGCTGATATTCAATGTATGTGTACAACAATTTTTCCATCTTCCGAAAAAGTTCTCAATGAAAATGTTAATCGGAAAGTAACCTTAATTTGAATATCAACCAAAAAGAAATATTGAAATAGGAAATACAGTAACCATTACGAGGATATACTCATAATTCATAATTGTAAAAAAAATTGAAACACCATGTGTTTCTATTTTAAAATTAATGAATTATTTTAAAATTAAAATTATCCATTTTAAAAACATTGCGATTGATTTTTCAAAATAAAAAATTCATAGATTATCGAAAATATCGCAAATTTTTGAAAATCAAATTTTTTAAACCTAAAATATTCACCTTTCTGACGAAGGTCACTTTCATTTTTATCTGAAAATTTAATATGTCGTAGGGAGTTGCTTAGTTAACGAGCCCTACAAATGGTAATTTAGTTTTGTTATTAGTTTTGGAATTATTAATTTTAATTATGTTGTAGGGGGTTGCTTAGTTAAGGAGCCCTACAAATGTTAATTTAGTTTTGTTATTAATTTTTGAAATTTATTTTTTTAAGTTATTAGGTTTTTAGAAAATTCTGTTTATTGCAGTAGGAAAATCATTGCCAATTCGGTAATTTAGTAGCGTTTCATTATTTTTTTGTAGGGCGGAACATAGTAATGGATTTTTTGAAATAAAATAATCGAAAGATTTTCGAAAAATATGGTCCGTATCGCAACTTTTTTGAAAAACATAAAAGTCGTCTTTCTGACGAAGTTAACTTTAATTTTTTTCAGAAAATTTAGTATGTTCTGGGAATTTGCTTGGTTAATGAGCCCTACAAATGTTAATTTAGGTTTGTTATTAGTTTTAGAATTATTAATTTTTTAAAGTTATTTTTTTAAGTTATCTTTTTTATCACAAATTTCGGTTTATTGTAGTAACAAAATTGCTGCCAATTCGGCAATTTAGTAGCATTTAGGTCGATTATTTTTTCTGTAGATCAGAACATAGTAATGGATTTTTCAAAATAAAAAAATTCAAATTTGTTTTACAAATATGGTCCGTAACGCAACTTTTTTGAAAAACATAAAAGTCGCTTTTCTGACGAAGTTAACTTTCATTTTTTTCAGAAAATTTAATATGTTGTAGGGGTTTGCTTGGTTATTGAGCTCTACAAATGTTAATTTAGTTTTGTTATTGGTTTTGGAATTGTTAGTTTTTGAAATTTATTTTTTTAAGTTATCATTTTGATCAGAAATTTCGGTTTATTTTAGTAGGAATATCGCTGCCAATTCGGCAATTTAGTAACGTTTGGGTTGATTATTTTTTCTGTAGGGCGGAACATAGTAATGGATTTTTCGAAATAAAAAAATCCAAATTAGTTTGAAAAATATGGTCCGTATCGCAACTTTTTTGAGAAACATAAAAGTCGCCTTTCTGACGAAGTTCACTTTTATTTTTATCTGAAAATTTAGTATGTTTTAGGGGGTTGCTTAGTTAATGATCCCTACAAATGTTAATTTAGTGTTGTCATAAGTTTTGGAAATATTAATTTTCTTTAATAAATAAAAAAATCTAAAGATTTTTGGAAACTAAGGTCCGTATCGCAAATTTTTGAGAAACATGAAAGTCGTCTTTTTGTAAGAGTTCACTTTTATTTTTTACAAAAAATTATATATGTTGTAGGGGGTTGCTTAGTTAATAGGCCCTACAAATGTTAATATAGTTTTGTCATTAGTTTTGGAATTATTAATTTTTGGAATTTATTTGTTAAGTATTTGAAATGAAAAAATCCAAAGATTTTCGAAAAATATCATCGATATTCCTAATTTTTTGAAATACATAAATGTCACTTTTATGACAAAAGTCAATTTCATTTTTATCTGAAAATTGTATTTGTTGAAGGGGGTTATCTGTAAATAGTAAGTTATCTGTTATAGTAAATCTGCTCAGCAAATAGTAATATTTTTGCTGATTAAAGTTTTTGCAATCTATAAAAATGAAAACTGAAAAATTAATTGAAGTTTCGATAAAACGTAAATATTTACTTAATTATTAAATAATTATATGTAATACTTTACAATACTATTGACTTTAAATTTTATGTTTATTGTTTCTGTATATTATTTTATAACTTGAACCAATTTTTATATTAAAATAAAATTATAAATAAATAATTTAATTCAACTCGGGCGGATTTCCAAGTGTTCCCAAACTATTTCTGCTAATCTAACATAATACTCGATTATGTTCTGAAAATGAAATTAATATTATTTGTTGAAATTTTAAGCTGTTATACGGTGATACGGTAGGTCCCAGGGTATTTTAATTGCCTTTAATAGACTCTGGTTTCGATATAGTGGTCTGTATTTATTGTATGGTTGTTCTTTAGATGTCTTGCTATTTAATTGCGAAGCAAAATTCACTCAAATATTTAGATCATTTTATTTGACCTTTTTTTACATACGCACTTTTGATCTCGAATATATTCTATCATAATAAACTGTATCTTGGAAATAGACTCTCTGGTACTAAATTTTTTTATCTGACCTAAATGAAAATCGGTGATGTTGCTAGGATGTAGGGCTCCTCTCAGAATTTTTAAATACGTTCGATAAGGAGGTAGATTCTAGAATTTCTTGAGTATTATTTGAAATTGTTATTTGGTCGTTGGTTGAGATTTTAGAAACCTCGTGGAAATAATGTAGGTTTGCGCTGAGTTAATTTAGTCGATTTTGACAGGTGTACTTAGTTTTATTTCGTGATAGAAATTTAGATCGGATATTGCGTAGAGAGGAGGTTCCACTACTGAATTTAAATTAATTATTAATTAATATAATTTTTTGATTTAATATTATGTAATGTTTTTGTGTTATCTAATAGATTATTAAAGAAAATGGAAAGTTATTTTTTGATTTTTATAATCTGGCACTATAGATTCTAGTATTTGTGAAGCATTCACTCCTATTTTATAACTTGTTGCTTATAATGATTTGTTAAAACCTGTAAAGTTTGGTTAGCACATAATATTTATCTCTTGTATTGCAAGTTTTGCAGGGTTATTCTGTAACTTATTCGGTATTATAACTCGTTTAGTCAAGTTTGATTTTGTATACAAGTCTTGAACGAATTTGAATTAGAATAAATTTGTAATAATAATAAGGTTTGTTTGTACCATGTTTTTAATTCAAAAGTACAGAGTAGCACAAAATATTTTTAACAGAACCTTCCATTTTGAGAGAAGAATACAGAGTAGCTCAAAATATGTTTAATAGATTCATAAAAATTCTTAACACAACCATGAGAGCATTTATACAACAATTCGGTGTTTTAACAATGACATTTACGAATTTGAATTAATTGAAATGAACTAATCATTAAATGTAACAAATTGTGAACACGCAACGATTAGAGGTGTTTATACTTAAAACGAATTATTCAGTTAAAATATGCAATTATTAAAGTTATGTATCATGAGTTTGAAAAAAAACTGTTTCACACAAATAAAACATGTTTCTTATCCACTCTAAATTTATGAGGTCAATTGTGCGTGTACATCAAAATTAATGCGTTTAATAAATCGTTACGATAACGAAAAATATTACCCAATAGGGGTGTATGTGCTTGGATTTTTGTTCTTTAAAGTTCAAGTTGGTCTAAATTGTATACAATTCAAATTACAAACTTGGTTGACATATTATTCTTATAAACTTTTATTTTCAGAATTTTCAATAAAAGCCAGCCGAAAGCAGTCTCGAACAAGTAGGAGATGGACTTGTTTAATTAGAACAGGAGAAGATAATGTGAAAATTATCAATGCCGATGACAGTTAAAAATTCAACTATGCCTGTGGGTTCAGTTGAAAGCTTTAATAACTGTTTAACAACCATCTGAATATAAAAAGGTTTGCAACTTTTAGTATTTATGTCTTTAATATAGTGGTTAATTTATTATAAATGCATGTATTTTAAATTTTCAAAATTGCCTCCAATAAAATTAATTTTAAATTATTTAGGTGCTGCCATCTACCGTCAAAACTTGCAAGAACACAAGTGTCTACATGCCCTGCTGTCAACCTACACAAAGAAAACTAGAAATAAGGTAAGTTTCTTGGCTAAGTTTTATTTGGGCTATTCAACGTTAGATGGCGCTACATGTTATTTCAAAATCTGACGTTTCTCGAATGACAGAATGTAATTTGTTTACGTTTTGATTTGTCGCAGAATCGTTACAAACTTTCGATAAATTCTAACAAAGGAAATATTACGATTTGCATTAATTTTGTGTAACAATTAAGAAATTTGTAAGACATTTATTAACAATAATTAATATTAGCCTGGATTATTTATTGCTCGTGACTAGGTGTTGATTACGGCATCGCATAAAACAAGTTTATCATGAATTATAAAATTCAGGAGATCAACAGAGAATTTTCCAAGTTTTCCTCCGTTTTAAAATACAAGTAATTGTTTTCTCTAGTTATTTCAATATATTCAATAAGAAAAACTTTTTGACATACAGAAACCATCACAATAAGTGGTTAAATTATACAGGTTATTAGGATATAATTGGAAAACTTTTCTGGGTTTGTAAAGGATATGTTTTTGAATAAAAATGACTACGGAACATAGAGCCGGGAACATTTTCTTGGTCACGCAAATGTGTATTTATGGAGTATTGAGTAGAATTTTGATTACATGATGCCCTTGCCAAATTTGTCATTTGTAGTAAGCCGTTGTCACTTTTGAACTGTGTTGGCAGTTGAACGTGAACGTAAATGTGTTAATATCACTTTGTCAAACTTCGGTTATCATAATGAGAATGGGGACCATTTACCCCACTGTTCAATTTCCACTTGATGTATTGTTTATCGTGAAGATTTTCACAGAGCATGGGACGACGGTGGCAGGCTTTCATCGACCATGACTGTCGAATTTCGATCAATTGTTGTAACGGTAATGTTAGTTTTGTAAGGCTTTTCTATAAAACCATGATTTAATAAACGAGTAGATTCTTGTTTTGAGTTGGCTTTTGTCTCTTTTACAACAGTGAAGTTGTCGTTACTAGTTTTGTTTTACATTGTGCCAATTTAAAAATTTGTGTAGTTTTAGGAATTTGCAATCGAATATTAATTTTAAGATAACATAATATAAAAGCTAAACTTATATTAATCTTTTGTTTGAAAATTCGACGTCACATCCTATTATTCATCTTTTAGTACCTGATAATTTCCAATAAATTAATCAATAAATTTGCTGGCAATAGATTTTAATTTTTATATTAGAATATATTAGTTGCAAACTTGTAAATCTTCGAATGTTATTTTTCCAGAAGGCGAGTAAATCAATTTAAGAATAATTGAAGTTGTAAATAGATTTTTTAATACAAAGAAGATATATTATTCATAACAAAATTTACAGAAACATAAGGGGATTTTAGTAAATGGAATAAGTAATTAGAAGTTATTCCTCGGCAGCCTTCTTATAAGTTATCTACTTACCTATGCAGAACTTCAAATGAAATGTAATAAAAATACACCGGAGGAAATGGTTTTGAAAACACTTGTAAATTTCATTGTAAAATATTTTAATAACAAATAATTTATATTGTTGCGTAAAATCACTTGCATTTCATGTTCAAACAAGTTTATAATATCTGACTCATAGGAAACGCGATAAACCGCTGCGTTTTTTTGAAAAATCGTTTTTCTTTCTTTTGTTTGGTGTAATCTTTTATAAAATTTAAAAATTTGTTTGTTCAAATATTTTAAATTTATAATTAATTATGTGAACAAGAAAGAGTTAAACCAAAAAGTACCATAAGATCTGCATTGGTAAAAAGAATATTGTGATCCGATGCCCAGTTGGCATTAATTCGAACACACATTTTATTAAACTGTGTGGTATTTTGTCGTATAATAACCCAAGCTTGTAGGTAGTTTTAGTTTTTCTCGTAAGCAATGTTTATAAACGGCAAAAATGTTTGCATCCTGATCACAATGAGAAAATCAACTTTCTGAACTATTGTTAAAATATTAATAATAATTTTGAGTTGAAAAATAATTCATATTTGAAATTTCCAACTCAGTTTTATTTTAATCGAAACTGCTTTGTGTTCAATAGTTTTTTTAAATCAATAGTTTGCAAGGACATTTTTTATAAACGGCATAAATTAAATTAAAAACGATATAACAAAGAAATCAACTTATAAATTTATACGGATATTTTATTTGTATTTTAAAATTTATTTTCTGAGTTCTTCTTCAGTTTAGTTTTATTGATTTTATAATTATTTCTTGTATTTTCATTAGTTCATTAATATTGCTTAATTAAAATTATTACCATGGTTTTGCTAATCAGGATTTTAAACGTTTTTGCAACTTTAAACTTGAATCTAAATTTGAACCATCGATGTTATAGAATAATTAATTCTGTAACATCGATGGTTCAAACGAAATTTATTATAAATCAAAAGGTTAGTTAGATTGCTATAATATTTTGTGGTTTAAACAGCAATCACAAAGTTCAAAGTTATTGCTTTATTTGCACGATTTTTAATGTACAAAACGTAAGGTAACTTTCCTTTGCTATATTATTTAAATTTAGTCTACCGAACAGTTAGTTTCAAACCAAATAGTGTAGAATAGTGCAAACGCTATAATTTTAAATTAGTGAGTTCTGCGAAAACGATTGGTCCGATTGCTTTTTTCCCTTGTTAATTTCCACCCAATTAAGATAAAAAATTTTAAAGTTTCCGAATAAATAAGAAATAATTACAACGGTTTTTCGTGAAATCACACCGATTAGTTAATTTTCGAAACAACACTTATTTGTGTGGGTGTTGCCATGTAGCAACAAGTGACATTTATTTTATCGTACATTGAATAACCATGTAGTCGAGTAGGCTTTAAAAAGTCACAAGCTGAAGGCTCGATGCAACTATTTTTTAAAGAATTGTTTCAAGTTAGCTTTCGTCTCTTTTTTAACAATGAAATTCTTCTTACTAGTTTTATTTTACTCTGTACCTGTTACAAATTCGTCTAATTTTACGAATTTGCAATCGAATATTAATTTTAAGATAACACATAATATAAAAGCTAAACTTATGTATATTAATCCTTTGTTTGAAAATTCGACGTCATATCCTATTATTCATCTTTTAGTACCTGATAATTTCAAATAATGTAATCAATAAATTTGCTGGCAATAGATTTTAATTTTTATATTAGAATATTTTAGTTGCAAACTTGTAAATCTTTGACTGTTATTTTTCCAGAAGGATTTTATAATTATTTCTTCTCGATGAGAATGTTTTTTCATCGAAACAGGTTTTCCAATGACCTTTTCGTTGGCGTATTTTAACGGCACCCGGTATTTTCATTAGTTTATTAATATCGCTTAATTAAAATTAATTATTACCACGGTTTTGCTAATCAAGATTTTAAACGTTTTTGCACTTTAAAACTTGGACTTTCAAAAATTATCTAAATATGAACCATCGATGTTACAGAATTAATTATCAAACAAAATTTATCATAAATAAGCCACGTGGTGGTGCACCCCGAGTGAATGAATAAATTGCACGATTATTCCTTGGTCGCACCGACAAACTTTATTTGTTTAATTTGTACTAAGTTTGTTCTTTAATTTTGGGAAATATTGTATACAATTCGAATTACAAACTTGGTTAACATATTCTTATATAAGTTTTTTATTTTCAGCGTTTTCAATGAAAACCATCGGAAAGCAGCCGTGGACACGAGGAAGATTGACTTGTTGAAGTAGAAAAGGACATTACCCATTTGTTTAATTTGAAGATTTAAAAACGGTTTAACGAATAGCCAGATAGGATATAAAAAGGTTAGCAACATAAAATATTTTAATTTAGACTTTGAAACTCGATTAGAAAAAATTTTTGAAAAACAAGTCATTTGTTGTTGCAAATTTGCAATTTTAAAAATTTTAGAGATGGTCTGATTTTGCTACAGCCACGAAAATTTGATCATTGTTAGTTCAGCAGTAGTTTAATATTATACAGGGTATCGGGATTAAGTAGGTCAAATTTTGAGATATTGTCGATGGTATGTTTTTGAATAAAAATGATATGGGAACATAAGACCGAAAACGTTTCCTTGATCATGCAAAAGGATACTTATTGAATCTCACTCTCCGATTTGCACCTGATGTACCGTTTATCGACAAGATTTTCACAGAGTATGACAGTTTGGCTGTCATACTCTGTGGCAGGCTTTCATTGACAAGGAGGGTCGAATTTCAAACAGTTCTTGTATCAGTAAGGCTTTAGTTTAGTTAGTTTCGTAAGACTTTACTATAAAACTATGATTTAATAAACATCTATTTTCGTGATGAAGAAAACGTTTCCGATCATACATTTTACTCAAAAACATATTTTTTACGATTTACGATTCTTAAAACTTTGGCGAATTAGTTCAAATTTTTAATTACCCCTTTAATTCCATTGAGCATCTGGAAATTTTTAACAAGGTTTAATAAAAATTAACTTTTCGTCGACGTTTTGAGCTTTTATTTCGTTTCTAGAAACTGAAAACTTTTCAAACCTACATTCGATTACCTCAAGTTGAGTTGGTATATTTATGATAATATTAATGTTAATTTAATAAGGTGTAGCAAACTATGATCATTTTAATTACAACATTTTTGATTTTAATAAAAATCGTTCGTTGTGCAATTTATTGATTTAATATGTAACTGATTATAAAAACTTAGTAGGTTATTACAGTCCAAGTAAATTGACTCAAATCAGAGCGGTATCTTCGGAAATTCATTTCTACAAGTTTTTATTATCCAGATTAAAAATGTATTAACAGTGTTAATATAAAAAGGGTGAATAAACACAGGCGTTAACTTTAATAGCACATAAGATTACAAAATAATACTTATTTATCTAAAAAGAAAATCGACAGCTACGTGTGCTCCACTCAACCATGAAGTTCCAAAGCACCTGTTCATCCTAATTTTTTGATATTAATAGTAAAATATTTGCGATTATTTAGAACGCTATTAAAATTTTGAAAAATATCACACATCATCCAAGAAACGTTTTACGGTACATCAGATTTGTTTGGCCTTTTTATATTTTGTTGCAATATAAACGAAAAAAATATATTTTTTATATTGCTACAATTTTTTGTAGTTGAGTTTCTGGTTCCGTTTTCTTTTCTTTGAGACAAAGTCTTGTTATGAATTTTGCTTCGTCCCAAAAAAAATGTTTCTTGGAGTATGTATCAATTTTTTCAGAATTGTGATTGCGTTATAAAAATTGGAAAACGTCGTAAGAGTATTGCCAAAAAGTGATTAAGGATAAACGCTCTGGCAAACCGTGGTTGTCGAAACTTTGGCTTCTTTATAACTTCATAATTTTAACCATCAATGGTATCGGATTTCTTATTGTTTTGTTGCTTGGAAAGTTTTCTATTTGTATTCGCGAAGAGGGCGAAATAAACGCACGAAACGTTTATAATTTTTTGTGTTAGAATTTATCGAAAATCTTGAGATACCTTTTTGAAAGAACAGACTAATGACTTATTTGTTATTATTATTATTAGCTTTAAGGGTAGCATATATCGTCCACCCCCATTTCTTTTGAAAATAATGTTATACCTCGGAATTTTAGGAGTTCTGCCTGTTTTGGAGGTCGGAAGAAAGCGACCTTTGGTTATTTTTGTTTTCGGCAAGTGTGTACATATTTTTGCACAATTTTTATATTCGAGAGAGTTTCATTTAAAAAATATTTTGTAATTTTTTTGTAAACAAATATTAAAAATTAACGAAGATGGAACTTGGTTATTTTAAAATATTTTTGTATAAAAAAAAGTACCAAGTATTTTTCAAACAGAGCTCTTTGGAATATAAAAAGTTTGTTAAAATAAGTATACAGCACTTTCCCGGAAAAAAATAAATAACAGTCGCTTTTTGAAAACATAGAAATGAGGTGACGATATACTGATTTTCGCAAGAAACGCATCTTAATAATGGCTCTACGGATGGACTTGAAATTTTGAGAACGTAAGAAAATATGAGCACACAATAGCTGCTATTTTATAATTTAGATTTTAGGAACTTTTGAAAATTTTTATTATTAAAAATATTGTGGGTTAATGGGTTTCATAATTATATGAATGGTGTTACGTAATAAGGATCCAATCCGCATTGCAAAAATTTGAGAAAACGGCGCGTCAAGATCTAAACTGTCTATGTTAACACAATTTAAAGACATTAATTTTTGTTAACATGACCAGTTTACAAATATGACGTTTTCTCAAATTTTTGGAACGTGGATTGGATACCAGTGGCGGAACAACATTCATATTGTGTTCTCAAAATTTGAAGTCAATCCGGCGATTCGATTTAAGATGATTAATTTGTTGTGAAACACACCAATACCACTCCAATCTCAAGAGTAGGATATATCGTTGACCCCACTTTGTAAATAAATGTTATACCTCCCAATTGAAATAATAATTTTAAAATACTATCGGGTGGTTTCTCAAATAAGTACAAAAATAATAGCGCTGAATTTGAAAAGGATATCTCGGGCGGTTTTGGAATTACTGGAAAAAATAAGAACAGTAAATTTTTATTTTTGCAAGTCTTGTACGACACCTGGGAAGATATCACTTTAAAATTTGGCAGTAGTATCTTTTAAGTTATTTGTAAATGCATCTACTATATTTTGGAAGTTGTAATTTTCAATTGCAAGGTTTATAGCCGATTTGCAAAAAAAATGAGTGGTGGAGGGATGCTCAAAAGGTTCCCTAGCTAAATGGGGAAACGGCGGAATGTGATTAGTTTTGTCGGGCCAGAGACCAAAACTTCAGTGGAGTAAGTTGTCGAAAAAGATTAAGTTGCGCTACGAAAAAGTGTTTGGGTTGAAAAGGGCAAAGTGTTAGGGGTAGCACCGGGAAAGGTGGGTAATCCAAAGTAGGAGGCAGTGTGGCGTAGTTAATTTTTATGCGCGGATTTAACTTTGGTGGAGGAGGTCGATTTTTGTATTTGTTAAAAATAAAATAGGATTGTAAATTGCATTTTTAATTCCAGATGAACGCATTCCCGGATGGCATAGCAGATCACATAATCCGGATCGTAGAGAGGGCAATTGGAGACTTGGGCGAGAAGTTGAACTCCAAAGTGTGAAGTATTAAACTGTAACTCATATTGCAAATCAGAAAACAATGACTTGTACCTATATGTTCAATAAATCGTTACCATAAAACGCAAATTTCGACTCATTGAATGACGTAGTAGACTTAGAGAGTAGGAAGTCATGTGACCAAAATCCCACCAAAGTCTGATTGCCAAGGTGGGGACAAACAATATTTAAGTAAGTGTAGCTCTGAGGGCGGGTTTGTGGGACACGGCGAAGCTGCCAGTAAACACTCCAGTCCAGATACTAGCCGAGCGGAGCGAGGCCCGGACCGTGGAGGCGATGGACCGGTCCAACTCGTACCGGGTATCGACGAAAGCTTAAGAAGAATCGACGGACGAATGCGGCGCGGAGCGCCGCATTCGTCGGCGGCATGGGCCGAAAAATTTGCTAAGTCCGAATGTCAAATTTAAATTTGACATTCGCACTTAGAAAATTTTTCAAATTTACATTTGACATTCCGAACTTAGAAATTTGACAAAATACTTCGAAGGAGTAGTAGTGCCCCCAGCAAAGGAAGACCTACCTACGAGAAGAGTATCGAGGCCCCCTTGGTACTTACTTAATATAATACGTGGGACCTTTTGGCATCATACCTCATGTGATACCTGGGTCCCCTTGGCATCATACCTCATGTGACTCATGGGCCCCCTTGACACCTACCTAAGGTAAGACGTGGGCCCCCTCGACACCTGACCTAATGTAAGACGTGGGCCCCCTTGGCACCTTATCTCATGTAAGACGTGGGACTCCTTGGCATCATACCTCATGTGATAATACATGGGCCCCCTTGCATTACACCTCATGGTCCCCCTCGTCACCTTACCTAGTGTAATACGTGGGACCCCTTGGCATCTTACCTAATGTAAGACGTGGGCCCCCTTGCCAACTCACTTAATGTAATATGTGTATGTCGAGTGATGACACACATAGCTTACAACTTATGATGATGCATACAAATAAATAATATGACAGTGTATTGTGTTTTACTTTTATTCATGATACGAACGTATTACAAAGTGCTTAGTAACATAGCTTAGCAAATAACCGCAACACTTGATTCAACTGGATGATGTCAGAACTTGGTAGGTGTGTCCTTGTCCAATAAGTATGGCTGTTGTTGTGCGACTATGGTTCATAATTTGAATCTGTAAAGTAGAAAGCATGTTACAATATTTTACAAAGGAAGCATAATGTTCGAGCACCCTAAGTTTTTATTGGATACGCCTATGATACAAGTTGTTTGTATTTGAGTTGACTCGCTCGCTAGAAACGGTGAGCTGTTGTACAAACAGTTGAACCAATGATTAAAATATATTATTTATCTACGACTAATACATCCATTACGTACGTAATCATAGTAATTCTTGCCCGTGAATTATCAATTTAAAGCACCGAACTGACGTCACATCTATGTTTTAATATAATATTAGAAAACCACGAATCATCGGTTTGAAAATTTCTCTGGAAAAAAAAGTCGCCTTCACCGGGCTTCGAACCGCGATGTGTGGATCTATAGCGTGCAATGCTATCCATTTATCCATAACGGTTCTAGTTAAAAGTAATAATGCGATCCGCTATATAAGCTACTCTTTGAGTATCGCGAATTAAGATCGCATTAAAATTATTTACAATTTATTTAATTAAAAAAATATTAAAGTCGAAAAAATAACCCCCCTTTAACATACTCAATTTTCAGATTAAAATGAAAGCAAACTTCGTCAAAAATGCGAGTTCTGTTTCTCAAAAAATTTGCGATACGGACTATAGTTTTCGAAAATCTTTGGATTTTTTTATTTCGAAAAATCCATTACTGTGTTCCGCCCTAGAGAAAAAATAATCAACCCAAACCCTACTAATTTACGGAATTGGCAGCGATTTTGCTACTGCTGTAACACAGATTTTGAGAAAAACATAACATACTAAATAAATTTCAAAAATTAATAAATCCAAAACTAATAACACAACTTTATTGACATTTGTAGGACCCACTAGTTAAGCAACCCTCCTACAACATACTAAATTTTCAGATTAAAATGAAAGCGAACTTCGTCAGAAAGGCGACCTTTATGTTTTCAAAAAATTTGCGATGCGGACCAGTTTTTGAAAATCTTTGAATTTTTTTATTTCGAAAAATCCGTTACTATGTTCCGCCCTAGAGAAAAAATAATCAACCCAAATGCTACTAAATTATCGAATTGGCAGCGGTTTTGCTATTGCTATAACACGAATAATACTTTAAAAGCAAAACTTCACAAATAATTTAACGATTTTCACCTTTTTGGAACAGGAAAATATAAATTCGAAGAGAAATTGCAACAAATTTGAGACGTGGAAAATGAGAGCAAAATTGAAAATGTACCGGGAAAGAAAAGACAAACCAAAAATGCACTAACGAATCTTTGCAAAGTGATTTTATGTGAAAATTAGTTGGTGCAATTATTGATTCCACAGTCCAGTTCAAATAAGTTTTTACTCCAATCATTCGAAATACTTATCAACTTATTCGGGCTACCTAATCACGGATATTTAGGTGACGATAAAAAATCCCCAGTAAAACTAAACATTTTTAGTTTTACCTATAATAAAAAAGAAATCTCAGAGATCCCTGGATTTTCTTGTAAGACTGAATATTATTCGGATCAGTATAACAGATAATTTGAATGGTGTTACGCAAGAAGGATTCAACCTAACTCGCAAAAATGTTAACAAAGCATCTAAAAGCGTCGTTTTCTCAAATTTTTGCTATGTGGGTTGGATCCCTGTTGCATATTAGCATTCCTTTTGTGCTCTAAAAAACAACTAACATCTAGAAACTCCAAGAATCCCACAAGAGATCTCAAACATATTGCATTTGAAATTAAATCGCATAATTACACTGGTCTACCGAATCTTCGTAACAAACGGTAAATAAGCTCAATTTTCTAAAACTAAGTGTGAAACTGAATCAAAATAGTTTGTCGAGTTTCCCCCGCTGCAAGTTTCAAAAAAGTGGCAGGATTTCACACAAATGACTTGAATATTTCAGGTTTTCTGTTATAAAATTAAAATATTTCCTAGTTTTGAAATTTAAATTATGTACGTAAATAAAAAAAGAATCATAAAATAGTAAAACCTGATACTGGTAAATAAAAACAAACTGCAAAGTGCCCAACTTTTTGGGTCCTTTATTAGTGACCCATTATCGACACAATAATAAACACATATCCTTAGAAAATTATTATAAGTAAGCAGGCACACACCTTTCAAAAGAACACCCGCTATTGAAATTAAGCCATAGGTATTCTCTCGAAAAGTTGCAATATTTTTAGTAGTACAGTATTTTTCTAAAAGATTTGTTGTCTCGATAATGGGCCACCAATAAAGAACTCAAAACTTTGGGCACAACTTATAGTTGCTCTTATTCATCATTGTCGCTATTAAAATAATTAAATTTCCCTGGCTTTCGCATAGCAATACCAAAAATCACTTATTTTTCCTGTCTAAATTATTAATTACTTAAATACCCAGTGGTGCTATGTTCTATTATATGTTTGTGAGTAAATTTAAACAACTTAAAAATAAAAATACTACAATTTTAAAAGTCAATAACCTTTACCCAACGACAGTCATTTATTGAGGCACCTACGACTTCCTTAAGATGTACACATTGATGTTACTATTTTCACTAAATCGCGGTTTATGTACAATTTATTGCATACCACAGAGATTTACAATATTGGACAATATATTTAGATGCACCTCCTCGATGATACATGTTAAATATTTCAAGTAGACCTGCTTGGAATATCCATGTACAAGTGAATAAATCCTAAGAGATTCTTAGAGTTTCCCGTAGGACAATGAATATTGCTCCTATCAGTATTATACATAATTTTATGCTTACAAATTTGCTTTGCTTTCAAAAGAGACTTTTTATAGTAAACACTCCAGGAATCCCTCAAGATTAGATGACTTAGGACATTTTTAATGTTATGCAGGATGTGCATGTCAACCTATTCCACAAGTTCCTTCGGTAATTCTGAATATTCGCCACAAAACTAATTGAAAATTAATTGGGCAATCGAATAAAAGAAGCTTGTGGAGGTTTTCTCACTTAAAAAGTTCAAAATAAATTGGCGGTATTAGCCAAATTGGATTCCCACTATTTTTTCTCAAACAAATTACTTAACTTTTCGAGATTTATTATGATAAAAATCTTCCCCAACTTTTTACATTTTGAAAATCGTAAAAGAATTTAGTCGCGATTGAAGCGATTGTAAATAAGAGAAAATGTGAATAGTGTCAGACGTTTCTGATTCCTTAAATTCATGGTTCAATACCCACACCATTATAAGCAATTTGTACAAATATATTCGCAGAAAAACACTAAGGAAACAGCAACCTTTCAAGAGAATCGTGTTGTCGAGATTAGGACATCAGAATTCCCTAGAAAGATTGGATCTCCTTACAATTTGTCCAACAAGAATTGCTTATATTGTTTGTCATTATGACCTTAATAATGGGCCACTAATAAAAAATCAGAAATACCTAATACCACTTTATAGTGCTCTTATTGGCCATTGTTGAAAGTAAATCATTTTACTATTAAAATGGAAAGTCAACAAAATTCACAAAAAATTATTTTATATTTCAAAGTTTAAAGAATTTTCCCTGTCCAAATTTTCGCATAAATAAATTCCCCACTTCCTGACCAAATTTGTACAATTCTAAATTCCCCGACAAAATAGCTTTTTAAAATATTTTCGTAAATAAGCAATATAATAATTGGAGAACAAAATTATAGACAGTGTGCGATTAATTATATGCCAATGAAGCTTTTACCGTTAGTTATCCATAAAAATGAGGTATAAAATAATCGGCAATTAAACTGCTTTTATTAATTAGAAGGAACAAAAACATACTTGATACTCATAATACTAATCGAACTAAACTTTGGGCGTCCAATTTTAAAATTCTACAAAAAACCACGGTAGGTAGTAAAAAAGGATAAATTAATTTACATTACTCTTCTTTATTTATTTACGCAGTGCAGAAGAAGACACCAGTAGTAGAATTATATTAATGTAATGTTAACAAATGCTTCAATTCAACTCCATCGTTCTGACAATCCACCAATAAAATGATACACTTTAATATCCTTATTTATAAACTAAACATACTTTGCAAGATATTCTAATAATCTTTCAAATTTTTCTTCGTTTCATGACCAACAAAATATAATATTATACCAAATAAATTGCAAAAGCGCCGACTTGAGATTATGTTTCACATCGAAGCAGTACTCGTACGAAAAAAAAATTGTTAAAGAATTTCTTGTTCTACAATTTAGTTCAAATTATTTTGCTTATTAACGAATTCACATGTCGAATTCGTTGTCAAAAACCCTCAATCACAATAATGGGGGTAGACATCAATTTGAACACCCATTCCAGTAAAAAAATCAAATACATGCAGCTATTAGTGAGGACCGCAAATTTGCTTAAATTTCAACTGCACAAAAAGCACAGGCGATTGATTATGTTGATTTTATTCATTAAACTTGGAGATAACTTTTGTTATCTGTAAAAATGTCAATGCCAAGTCTGTTATGGTTACTAATACAATTGATTATAAGTAAACCGATATCTGACATTAATTAAGTATAATGTCGTAAAAGTCAAAGAGTGACATTGGCCTTATTAGCCATACCTTCCAGAAATATAATAAATAAACTAACATAACGAAAACCAACAACGGCATTGTGAAGTGGCAGTGGTATACATGTAAACTGTGCTAGAAACGGAACAGTTTTCATGAGTTGATGGATTGCGTGCTCAAATTAATGCCAATCTTGCTTAACATTGTACAAATAAAACTAACCTTTCATTTTTTAATACAGCAAATCCAGTGATTCAACTTCACCTTTTTCAATTTTCTAGTGTTTGTTCCTCGTACCAACTTTCTGCGCTGCACTATTCCAGTTGTTACGAAATCTAGAATAAATTAAAAATCTTAAATTGGTAAGAATTTTTCAAAATATTTTCATAAATTTATTTAAAAAATATCAAAAATAAGCTGAATACTTCTGCCGTTTGACATAATATTTGCTACTTGCTAATTTGTAAACACTTTTTTAATTATCAGCAAACGAGGTTTCCGTTGTAAGTTTCACGATTGAAATGTCATTTCGAAATCTTTTTGAGTGTGTTGCCTTGAATTTCAGAAAGATCCAAGAATCACACTGTCTTATAATCTTGTTCGTTAAATATTATCACGTCATGAAATCCTACTAGAAATTCCGAATATTTCAAATAAATATAAATTAACAAATAGCTATTTATTGACACAAAATTAAACATAACCTACCTTTTTATTTCATATTGGTCCACCATCGACGGTATCTTTTAATTGTCATTCAATGCTTAACACTTCTGATAATTCGAATGAAATTTTCCTATTTTCACACATCCAAATGTCTAACAGCTTATATTCTACAAAAAAAATTAATACAATTTAGTAAATACATCAATAATATAGAACAATCACAACAGAATACTATTGGATGTAACTAACCTTTCAATTTCTTGATTTATTGATCCTACATCTTCTTTAATTTCCAAAATTGATTGCGCACGTCGTCAAATTTTCAATTACGTTGTCCACTAAATTCCACTATTCTTTTCGCTGTAGTACTAGAAAAAATTATGAATTCAAAATTAATCTCGAATTTTTATCATTCAAAACAAATGTAAACAAATTACTTCTGTCAAATAAAATTTAAACTACACTAGCACCACCTACTGACAAATAGCTTAACTTAATACGCAGTCAAACACCTACCTAATTTACAGTTTCCTACGTTTTGGTAGATGGCCGTCATTGTAGAAACCTATGTTATCGTTCGTTGTTTTGTCGTTAGATGGCAGCACTAAAATAAATTAATAAAATATTTACAAAAATGTTTATTTATGCAATTTACTGTAACTAATTATACTTTTCAAAATTTGAAACACATGCAATGTAAAACTAATAGTTATCAAGCCCACACCAAATATAGAATATCACAAACCTGTTTTGTGCACTCTTAGTAAAGGACCAAACAAATCAAAATACTGTTATCAAGTTTTTAATCACTATCGACTCAAAGGCTGCAGGATTTTTTCCACACAGTCAAGTCGAACCTTCTCCAGTGTGCACCTGTTCACCAACGGTTGGACTTCTGTAAATCAAAAATTTTAATTTTTTAAAAATTCATATAAAATACACATTTAATTTATTTATTCCAAAACAACACAGATAAGTCATAAACAATAAACAATATTTTAAAAAATCCTTGTCATCTTATTCCGAAAAATCCATTACATTGTTCCGCCCTCCAGACAAAATAATTAACCCAAAACCTACCAAATTACCGAATTAGCACCGATTTTACTACTGCTATAATGCGTATTTAGAGATATATGTACATAAGAACTTAAAATTAATTTTCAAAAATTAATATTACCAAAACTAATAACAAAACTAAAGTAACATTTGTAGGAATCATTAACTACGCAATCTCAACATCATGCTAAATTTTCAGATCAAACTGAAAGTGTACTTCGTCAGAAAGGCAACTTTTAAAAATTGCGATAGTACCATATTTTTTAAAAATCTTTAAATTTTTTATTTCGAAAAATTCATTACTATGTTCCGTCCTACAGTAAATATAATCGACCTAAATGATACTAAACTATCGAATTTGCAACGATTTTGCTACGGCTAATATAGCAAATTTTAATAAGTTTTTTCGACGGTTTCTTATTTATTTTTACGAGAAAATTCGAATGGCGCTTGCAGATTTCACGTAAGTATGATATTTAACATTTTATGTGGGTTTAAAGTAAGAAAGTCGATCTACGCTTGCTCTCTGCTGCTTTCGCATTTTGTCAGCGTTTTACGCGCTTCCGCCAGGCCCCGGTGACTTTTTCAAGCTCTACTCATTAAAATTATTCGATGAATGCAATAAAAACACCACATAATATTTTCACGAATTTTGAAAAAAAAGCAAGGTTAACCCCTTTGAATTTTTTTCACCCCAAAAATCGAAAGTTGGAAATCATAAGTTTTTTCCACGGTTTCTTATTTATTTTTAAGAGAAAATTCGAATGGCGCTTGCAGATTTCACGTAAGTATGATATTTAACATTTTATGTGGGTTTAAAGTAAGAAAGTCGATCTACGCTTCCTCTCTGCTGCTTTCGCATTTTGTCAGCGTTTTACGCGCTTCCGCCAGGCCCCGGTGACTTTTTCAAGCTCTACTCATTAAAATTATTCGATATATGCAATAAAAACACCACATAATATTTTCACGAATTTTGAAAAAAAAGCAAGGTTAACCCCTTTGAATTTTTTTCACCCCAAAAATCGAAAGTTGGAAATCATAAGTTTTTTCCACGGTTTCTTATTTATTTTTACGAGAAAATTCGAATGGCGCTTGCAGATTTCACGTAAGTATGATATTTAACATTTTATGTGGGTTTAAAGTAAGAAAGTCGATCTACGCTTCCTCTCTGCTGCTTTCGCATTTTGTCAGCGTTTTACGCGCTTCCGCCAGGCCCCGGTGACTTTTTCAAGCTCTACTCATTAAAATTATTCGATATATGCAATAAAAACACCACATAATATTTTCACGAATTTTGAAAAAAAAGCAAGGTTAACCCCTTTGAATTTTTTTCACCCCAAAAATCGAAAGTTGGAAATCATAAGTTTTTTCCACGGTTTCTTATTTATTTTTACGACAAAATTCGAATGGCGCTTGCAGATTTCACGTAAGTATGATATTTAACATTTTATGTGGGTTTAAAGTAAGAAAGTCGATCTACGCTTCCTCTCTGCTGCTTTCGCATTTTGTCAGCGTTTTACGCGCTTCCGCCAGGCCCCGGTGACTTTTTCAAGCTCTACTCATTAAAATTATTCGATATATGCAATAAAAACACCACATAATATTTTCACGAATTTTGAAAAAAAAGCAAGGTTAACCCCTTTGAATTTTTTTCACCCCAAAAATCGAAAGTTGGAAATCATAAGTTTTTTCCACGGTTTCTTATTTATTTTTACGAGAAAATTCGAATGGCGCTTGCAGATTTCACGTAAGTATGATATTTAACATTTTATGTGGGTTTAAAGTAAGAAAGTCGATCTACGCTTGCTCTCTGCTGCTTTCGCATTTTGTCAGCGTTTTACGAGCTTCCGCCAGGCCCCGGTGACTTTTTCAAGCTCTACTCATTAAAATTATTCGATATATGCAATAAAAACACCACATAATATTTTCACGAATTTTGAAAAAAAAGCAAGGTTAACCCCTTTGAATTTTTTTCACCCCAAAAATCGAAAGTTGGAAATCATAAGTTTTTTCCACGGTTTCTTATTTATTTTTACGAGAAAATTCGAATGGCGCTTGCAGATTTCACGTAAGTATGATATTTAACATTTTATGTGGGTTTAAAGTAAGAAAGTCGATCTACGCTTGCTCTCTGCTGCTTTCGCATTTTGTCAGCGTTTTACGCGCTTCCGCCAGGCCCCGGTGACTTTTTCAAGCTCTACTCATTAAAATTATTCGATATATGCAATAAAAACACCACATAATATTTTCACGAATTTTGAAAAAAAAGCAAGGTTAACCCCTTTGAATTTTTTTCACCCCAAAAATCGAAAGTTGGAAATCATAAGTTTTTTCCACGGTTTCTTATTTATTTTTACGAGAAAATTCGAATGGCGCTTGCAGATTTCACGTAAGTATGATATTTAACATTTTATGTGGGTTTAAAGTAAGAAAGTCGATCTACGCTTGCTCTCTGCTGCTTTCGCATTTTGTCAGCGTTTTACGAGCTTCCGCCAGGCCCCGGTGACTTTTTCAAGCTCTACTCATTAAAATTATTCGATATATGCAATAAAAACACCACATAATATTTTCACGAATTTTGAAAAAAAAGCAAGGTTAACCCCTTTGAATTTTTTTCACCCCAAAAATCGAAAGTTGGAAATCATAAGTTTTTTCCACGGTTTCTTATTTATTTTTACGAGAAAATTCGAATGGCGCTTGCAGATTTCACGTAAGTATGATATTTAACATTTTATGTGGGTTTAAAGTAAGAAAGTCGATCTACGCTTGCTCTCTGCTGCTTTCGCATTTTGTCAGCGTTTTACGCGCTTCCGCCAGGCCCCGGTGACTTTTTCAAGCTCTACTCATTAAAATTATTCGATATATGCAATAAAAACACCACATAATATTTTCACGAATTTTGAAAAAAAAGCAAGGTTAACCCCTTTGAATTTTTTTCACCCCAAAAATCGAAAGTTGGAAATCATAAGTTTTTTCCACGGTTTCTTATTTATTTTTACGAGAAAATTCGAATGGCGCTTGCAGATTTCACGTAAGTATGATATTTAACATTTTATGTGGGTTTAAAGTAAGAAAGTCGATCTACGCTTGCTCTCTGCTGCTTTCGCATTTTGTCAGCGTTTTACGCGCTTCCGCCAGGCCCCGGTGACTTTTTCAAGCTCTACTCATTAAAATTATTCGATATATGCAATAAAAACACCACATAATATTTTCACGAATTTTGAAAAAAAAGCAAGGTTAACCCCTTTGAATTTTTTTCACCCCAAAAATCGAAAGTTGGAAATCATAAGTTTTTTCCACGGTTTCTTATTTATTTTTACGAGAAAATTCGAATGGCGCTTGCAGATTTCACGTAAGTATGATATTTAACATTTTATGTGGGTTTAAAGTAAGAAAGTCGATCTACGCTTGCTCTCTGCTGCTTTCGCATTTTGTCAGCGTTTTACGCGCTTCCGCCAGGCCCCGGTGACTTTTTCAAGCTCTACTCATTAAAATTATTCGATATATGCAATAAAAACACCACATAATATTTTCACGAATTTTGAAAAAAAAGCAAGGTTAACCCCTTTGAATTTTTTTCACCCCAAAAATCGAAAGTTGGAAATCATAAGTTTTTTCCACGGTTTCTTATTTATTTTTACGAGAAAATTCGAATGGCGCTTGCAGATTTCACGTAAGTATGATATTTAACATTTTATGTGGGTTTAAAGTAAGAAAGTCGATCTACGCTTGCTCTCTGCTGCTTTCGCATTTTGTCAGCGTTTTACGCGCTTCCGCCAGGCCCCGGTGACTTTTTCAAGCTCTACTCATTAAAATTATTCGATATATGCAATAAAAACACCACATAATATTTTCACGAATTTTGAAAAAAAAGCAAGGTTAACCCCTTTGAATTTTTTTCACCCCAAAAATCGAAAGTTGGAAATCATAATTTTTTCCACGGTTTCTTATTTATTTTTACGAGAAAATTCGAATGGCGCTTGCAGATTTCACGTAAGTATGATATTTAACATTTTATGTGGGTTTAAAGTAAGAAAGTCGATCTACGCTTCCTCTCTGCTGCTTTCGCATTTTGTCAGCGTTTTACGCGCTTCCGCCAGGCCCCGGTGACTTTTTCAAGCTCTACTCATTAAAATTATTCGATATATGCAATAAAAACACCACATAATATTTTCACGAATTTTGAAAAAAAAGCAAGGTTAACCCCTTTGAATTTTTTTCACCCCAAAAATCGAAAGTTGGAAATCATAAGTTTTTTCCACGGTTTCTTATTTATTTTTACGAGAAAATTCGAATGGCGCTTGCAGATTTCACGTAAGTATGATATTTAACATTTTATGTGGGTTTAAAGTAAGAAAGTCGATCTACGCTTGCTCTCTGCTGCTTTCGCATTTTGTCAGCGTTTTACGCGCTTCCGCCAGGCCCCGGTGACTTTTTCAAGCTCTACTCATTAAAATTATTCGATATATGCAATAAAAACACCACATAATATTTTCACGAATTTTGAAAAAAAAGCAAGGTTAACCCCTTTGAATTTTTTTCACCCCAAAAATCGAAAGTTGGAAATCATAAGTTTTTTCCACGGTTTCTTATTTATTTTTACGAGAAAATTCGAATGGCGCTTGCAGATTTCACGTAAGTATGATATTTAACATTTTATGTGGGTTTAAAGTAAGAAAGTCGATCTACGCTTGCTCTCTGCTGCTTTCGCATTTTGTCAGCGTTTTACGCGCTTCCGCCAGGCCCCGGTGACTTTTTCAAGCTCTACTCATTAAAATTATTCGATATATGCAATAAAAACACCACATAATATTTTCACGAATTTTGAAAAAAAAGCAAGGTTAACCCCTTTGAATTTTTTTCACCCCAAAAATCGAAAGTTGGAAATCATAAGTTTTTTCCACGGTTTCTTATTTATTTTTACGAGAAAATTCGAATGGCGCTTGCAGATTTCACGTAAGTATGATATTTAACATTTTATGTGGGTTTAAAGTAAGAAAGTCGATCTACGCTTGCTCTCTGCTGCTTTCGCATTTTGTCAGCGTTTTACGCGCTTCCGCCAGGCCCCGGTGACTTTTTCAAGCTCTACTCATTAAAATTATTCGATATATGCAATAAAAACACCACATAATATTTTCACGAATTTTGAAAAAAAAGCAAGGTTAACCCCTTTGAATTTTTTTCACCCCAAAAATCGAAAGTTGGAAATCATAAGTTTTTTCCACGGTTTCTTATTTATTTTTACGAGAAAATTCGAATGGCGCTTGCAGATTTCACGTAAGTATGATATTTAACATTTTATGTGGGTTTAAAGTAAGAAAGTCGATCTACGCTTCCTCTCTGCTGCTTTCGCATTTTGTCAGCGTTTTACGCGCTTCCGCCAGGCCCCGGTGACTTTTTCAAGCTCTACTCATTAAAATTATTCGATATATGCAATAAAAACACCACATAATATTTTCACGAATTTTGAAAAAAAAGCAAGGTTAACCCCTTTGAATTTTTTTCACCCCAAAAATCGAAAGTTGGAAATCATAAGTTTTTTCCACGGTTTCTTATTTATTTTTACGAGAAAATTCGAATGGCGCTTGCAGATTTCACGTAAGTATGATATTTAACATTTTATGTGGGTTTAAAGTAAGAAAGTCGATCTACGCTTGCTCTCTGCTGCTTTCGCATTTTGTCAGCGTTTTACGAGCTTCCGCCAGGCCCCGGTGACTTTTTCAAGCTCTACTCATTAAAATTATTCGATATATGCAATAAAAACACCACATAATATTTTCACGAATTTTGAAAAAAAAGCAAGGTTAACCCCTTTGAATTTTTTTCACCCCAAAAATCGAAAGTTGGAAATCATAAGTTTTTTCCACGGTTTCTTATTTATTTTTACGAGAAAATTCGAATGGCGCTTGCAGATTTCACGTAAGTATGATATTTAACATTTTATGTGGGTTTAAAGTAAGAAAGTCGATCTACGCTTGCTCTCTGCTGCTTTCGCATTTTGTCAGCGTTTTACGCGCTTCCGCCAGGCCCCGGTGACTTTTTCAAGCTCTACTCATTAAAATTATTCGATATATGCAATAAAAACACCACATAATATTTTCACGAATTTTGAAAAAAAAGCAAGGTTAACCCCTTTGAATTTTTTTCACCCCAAAAATCGAAAGTTGGAAATCATAAATTTTTTCCACGGTTTCTTATTTATTTTTACGAGAAAATTCGAATGGCGCTTGCAGATTTCACGTAAGTATGATATTTAACATTTTATGTGGGTTTAAAGTAAGAAAGTCGATCTACGCTTGCTCTCTGCTGCTTTCGCATTTTGTCAGCGTTTTACGCGCTTCCGCCAGGCCCCGGTGACTTTTTCAAGCTCTACTCATTAAAATTATTCGATATATGCAATAAAAACACCACATAATATTTTCACGAATTTTGAAAAAAAAGCAAGGTTAACCCCTTTGAATTTTTTTCACCCCAAAAATCGAAAGTTGGAAATCATAAGTTTTTTCCACGGTTTCTTATTTATTTTTACGAGAAAATTCGAATGGCGCTTGCAGATTTCACGTAAGTATGATATTTAACATTTTATGTGGGTTTAAAGTAAGAAAGTCGATCTACGCTTGCTCTCTGCTGCTTTCGCATTTTGTCAGCGTTTTACGAGCTTCCGCCAGGCCCCGGTGACTTTTTCAAGCTCTACTCATTAAAATTATTCGATATATGCAATAAAAACACCACATAATATTTTCACGAATTTTGAAAAAAAAGCAAGGTTAACCCCTTTGAATTTTTTTCACCCCAAAAATCGAAAGTTGGAAATCATAAGTTTTTTCCACGGTTTCTTATTTATTTTTACGAGAAAATTCGAATGGCGCTTGCAGATTTCACGTAAGTATGATATTTAACATTTTATGTGGGTTTAAAGTAAGAAAGTCGATCTACGCTTGCTCTCTGCTGCTTTCGCATTTTGTCAGCGTTTTACGCGCTTCCGCCAGGCCCCGGTGACTTTTTCAAGCTCTACTCATTAAAATTATTCGATATATGCAATAAAAACACCACATAATATTTTCACGAATTTTGAAAAAAAAGCAAGGTTAACCCCTTTGAATTTTTTTCACCCCAAAAATCGAAAGTTGGAAATCATAAGTTTTTTCCACGGTTTCTTATTTATTTTTACGAGAAAATTCGAATGGCGCTTGCAGATTTCACGTAAGTATGATATTTAACATTTTATGTGGGTTTAAAGTAAGAAAGTCGATCTACGCTTCCTCTCTGCTGCTTTCGCATTTTGTCAGCGTTTTACGCGCTTCCGCCAGGCCCCGGTGACTTTTTCAAGCTCTACTCATTAAAATTATTCGATATATGCAATAAAAACACCACATAATATTTTCACGAATTTTGAAAAAAAAGCAAGGTTAACCCCTTTGAATTTTTTTCACCCCAAAATTCGAAAGTTGGAAATCATAAGTTTTTTCCACGGTTTCTTATTTATTTTTACGAGAAAATTCGAATGGCGCTTGCAGATTTCACGTAAGTATGATATTTAACATTTTATGTGGGTTTAAAGTAAGAAAGTCGATCTACGCTTGCTCTCTGCTGCTTTCGCATTTTGTCAGCGTTTTACGCGCTTCCGCCAGGCCCCGGTGACTTTTTCAAGCTCTACTCATTAAAATTATTCGATATATGCAATAAAAACACCACATAATATTTTCACGAATTTTGAAAAAAAAGCAAGGTTAACCCCTTTGAATTTTTTTCACCCCAAAAATCGAAAGTTGGAAATCATAAGTTTTTTCCACGGTTTCTTATTTATTTTTACGAGAAAATTCGAATGGCGCTTGCAGATTTCACGTAAGTATGATATTTAACATTTTATGTGGGTTTAAAGTAAGAAAGTCGATCTACGCTTGCTCTCTGCTGCTTTCGCATTTTGTCAGCGTTTTACGCGCTTCCGCCAGGCCCCGGTGACTTTTTCAAGCTCTACTCATTAAAATTATTCGATATATGCAATAAAAACACCACATAATATTTTCACGAATTTTGAAAAAAAAGCAAGGTTAACCCCTTTGAATTTTTTTCACCCCAAAAATCGAAAGTTGGAAATCATAAGTTTTTTCCACGGTTTCTTATTTATTTTTACGAGAAAATTCGAATGGCGCTTGCAGATTTCACGTAAGTATGATATTTAACATTTTATGTGGGTTTAAAGTAAGAAAGTCGATCTACGCTTGCTCTCTGCTGCTTTCGCATTTTGTCAGCGTTTTACGCGCTTCCGCCAGGCCCCGGTGACTTTTTCAAGCTCTACTCATTAAAATTATTCGATATATGCAATAAAAACACCACATAATATTTTCACGAATTTTGAAAAAAAAGCAAGGTTAACCCCTTTGAATTTTTTTCACCCCAAAAATCGAAAGTTGGAAATCATAAGTTTTTTCCACGGTTTCTTATTTATTTTTACGAGAAAATTCGAATGGCGCTTGCAGATTTCACGTAAGTATGATATTTAACATTTTATGTGGGTTTAAAGTAAGAAAGTCGATCTACGCTTGCTCTCTGCTGCTTTCGCATTTTGTCAGCGTTTTACGCGCTTCCGCCAGGCCCCGGTGACTTTTTCAAGCTCTACTCATTAAAATTATTCGATATATGCAATAAAAACACCACATAATATTTTCACGAATTTTGAAAAAAAAGCAAGGTTAACCCCTTTGAATTTTTTTCACCCCAAAAATCGAAAGTTGGAAATCATAAGTTTTTTCCACGGTTTCTTATTTATTTTTACGAGAAAATTCGAATGGCGCTTGCAGATTTCACGTAAGTATGATATTTAACATTTTATGTGGGTTTAAAGTAAGAAAGTCGATCTACGCTTGCTCTCTGCTGCTTTCGCATTTTGTCAGCGTTTTACGAGCTTCCGCCAGGCCCCGGTGACTTTTTCAAGCTCTACTCATTAAAATTATTCGATATATGCAATAAAAACACCACATAATATTTTCACGAATTTTGAAAAAAAAGCAAGGTTAACCCCTTTGAATTTTTTTCACCCCAAAAATCGAAAGTTGGAAATCATAAGTTTTTTCCACGGTTTCTTATTTATTTTTACGAGAAAATTCGAATGGCGCTTGCAGATTTCACGTAAGTATGATATTTAACATTTTATGTGGGTTTAAAGTAAGAAAGTCGATCTACGCTTGCTCTCTGCTGCTTTCGCATTTTGTCAGCGTTTTACGCGCTTCCGCCAGGCCCCGGTGACTTTTTCAAGCTCTACTCATTAAAATTATTCGATATATGCAATAAAAACACCACATAATATTTTCACGAATTTTGAAAAAAAAGCAAGGTTAACCCCTTTGAATTTTTTTCACCCCAAAAATCGAAAGTTGGAAATCATAAGTTTTTTCCACGGTTTCTTATTTATTTTTACGAGAAAATTCGAATGGCGCTTGCAGATTTCACGTAAGTATGATATTTAACATTTTATGTGGGTTTAAAGTAAGAAAGTCGATCTACGCTTGCTCTCTGCTGCTTTCGCATTTTGTCAGCGTTTTACGAGCTTCCGCCAGGCCCCGGTGACTTTTTCAAGCTCTACTCATTAAAATTATTCGATATATGCAATAAAAACACCACATAATATTTTCACGAATTTTGAAAAAAAAGCAAGGTTAACCCCTTTGAATTTTTTTCACCCCAAAAATCGAAAGTTGGAAATCATAAGTTTTTTCCACGGTTTCTTATTTATTTTTACGAGAAAATTCGAATGGCGCTTGCAGATTTCACGTAAGTATGATATTTAACATTTTATGTGGGTTTAAAGTAAGAAAGTCGATCTACGCTTGCTCTCTGCTGCTTTCGCATTTTGTCAGCGTTTTACGCGCTTCCGCCAGGCCCCGGTGACTTTTTCAAGCTCTACTCATTAAAATTATTCGATATATGCAATAAAAACACCACATAATATTTTCACGAATTTTGAAAAAAAAGCAAGGTTAACCCCTTTGAATTTTTTTCACCCCAAAAATCGAAAGTTGGAAATCATAAGTTTTTTCCACGGTTTCTT
The DNA here is from genome assembly GCA_911387805.1 of Cantharis rustica. Lineage (NCBI taxonomy): Eukaryota > Metazoa > Arthropoda > Insecta > Coleoptera > Cantharidae > Cantharis > Cantharis rustica. The sequence continues at coordinate 25,669,451 of OU426883.1, forward strand.
ATTTATTTTTACGAGAAAATTCGAATGGCGCTTGCAGATTTCACGTAAGTATGATATTTAACATTTTATGTGGGTTTAAAGTAAGAAAGTCGATCTACGCTTCCTCTCTGCTGCTTTCGCATTTTGTCAGCGTTTTACGCGCTTCCGCCAGGCCCCGGTGACTTTTTCAAGCTCTACTCATTAAAATTATTCGATATATGCAATAAAAACACCACATAATATTTTCACGAATTTTGAAAAAAAAGCAAGGTTAACCCCTTTGAATTTTTTTCACCCCAAAAATCGAAAGTTGGAAATCATAAGTTTTTTCCACGGTTTCTTATTTATTTTTACGAGAAAATTCGAATGGCGCTTGCAGATTTCACGTAAGTATGATATTTAACATTTTATGTGGGTTTAAAGTAAGAAAGTCGATCTACGCTTGCTCTCTGCTGCTTTCGCATTTTGTCAGCGTTTTACGCGCTTCCGCCAGGCCCCGGTGACTTTTTCAAGCTCTACTCATTAAAATTATTCGATATATGCAATAAAAACACCACATAATATTTTCACGAATTTTGAAAAAAAAGCAAGGTTAACCCCTTTGAATTTTTTTCACCCCAAAAATCGAAAGTTGGAAATCATAAGTTTTTTCCACGGTTTCTTATTTATTTTTACGAGAAAATTCGAATGGCGCTTGCAGATTTCACGTAAGTATGATATTTAACATTTTATGTGGGTTTAAAGTAAGAAAGTCGATCTACGCTTGCTCTCTGCTGCTTTCGCATTTTGTCAGCGTTTTACGAGCTTCCGCCAGGCCCCGGTGACTTTTTCAAGCTCTACTCATTAAAATTATTCGATATATGCAATAAAAACACCACATAATATTTTCACGAATTTTGAAAAAAAAGCAAGGTTAACCCCTTTGAATTTTTTTCACCCCAAAAATCGAAAGTTGGAAATCATAAGTTTTTTCCACGGTTTCTTATTTATTTTTACGAGAAAATTCGAATGGCGCTTGCAGATTTCACGTAAGTATGATATTTAACATTTTATGTGGGTTTAAAGTAAGAAAGTCGATCTACGCTTGCTCTCTGCTGCTTTCGCATTTTGTCAGCGTTTTACGCGCTTCCGCCAGGCCCCGGTGACTTTTTCAAGCTCTACTCATTAAAATTATTCGATATATGCAATAAAAACACCACATAATATTTTCACGAATTTTGAAAAAAAAGCAAGGTTAACCCCTTTGAATTTTTTTCACCCCAAAAATCGAAAGTTGGAAATCATAAATTTTTTCCACGGTTTCTTATTTATTTTTACGAGAAAATTCGAATGGCGCTTGCAGATTTCACGTAAGTATGATATTTAACATTTTATGTGGGTTTAAAGTAAGAAAGTCGATCTACGCTTGCTCTCTGCTGCTTTCGCATTTTGTCAGCGTTTTACGCGCTTCCGCCAGGCCCCGGTGACTTTTTCAAGCTCTACTCATTAAAATTATTCGATATATGCAATAAAAACACCACATAATATTTTCACGAATTTTGAAAAAAAAGCAAGGTTAACCCCTTTGAATTTTTTTCACCCCAAAAATCGAAAGTTGGAAATCATAAGTTTTTTCCACGGTTTCTTATTTATTTTTACGAGAAAATTCGAATGGCGCTTGCAGATTTCACGTAAGTATGATATTTAACATTTTATGTGGGTTTAAAGTAAGAAAGTCGATCTACGCTTGCTCTCTGCTGCTTTCGCATTTTGTCAGCGTTTTACGCGCTTCCGCCAGGCCCCGGTGACTTTTTCAAGCTCTACTCATTAAAATTATTCGATATATGCAATAAAAACACCACATAATATTTTCACGAATTTTGAAAAAAAAGCAAGGTTAACCCCTTTGAATTTTTTTCACCCCAAAAATCGAAAGTTGGAAATCATAAGTTTTTTCCACGGTTTCTTATTTATTTTTACGAGAAAATTCGAATGGCGCTTGCAGATTTCACGTAAGTATGATATTTAACATTTTATGTGGGTTTAAAGTAAGAAAGTCGATCTACGCTTGCTCTCTGCTGCTTTCGCATTTTGTCAGCGTTTTACGCGCTTCCGCCAGGCCCCGGTGACTTTTTCAAGCTCTACTCATTAAAATTATTCGATATATGCAATAAAAACACCACATAATATTTTCACGAATTTTGAAAAAAAAGCAAGGTTAACCCCTTTGAATTTTTTTCACCCCAAAAATCGAAAGTTGGAAATCATAAATTTTTTCCACGGTTTCTTATTTATTTTTACGAGAAAATTCGAATGGCGCTTGCAGATTTCACGTAAGTATGATATTTAACATTTTATGTGGGTTTAAAGTAAGAAAGTCGATCTACGCTTCCTCTCTGCTGCTTTCGCATTTTGTCAGCGTTTTACGCGCTTCCGCCAGGCCCCGGTGACTTTTTCAAGCTCTACTCATTAAAATTATTCGATATATGCAATAAAAACACCACATAATATTTTCACGAATTTTGAAAAAAAAGCAAGGTTAACCCCTTTGAATTTTTTTCACCCCAAAAATCGAAAGTTGGAAATCATAAGTTTTTTCCACGGTTTCTTATTTATTTTTACGAGAAAATTCGAATGGCGCTTGCAGATTTCACGTAAGTATGATATTTAACATTTTATGTGGGTTTAAAGTAAGAAAGTCGATCTACGCTTGCTCTCTGCTGCTTTCGCATTTTGTCAGCGTTTTACGCGCTTCCGCCAGGCCCCGGTGACTTTTTCAAGCTCTACTCATTAAAATTATTCGATATATGCAATAAAAACACCACATAATATTTTCACGAATTTTGAAAAAAAAGCAAGGTTAACCCCTTTGAATTTTTTTCACCCCAAAAATCGAAAGTTGGAAATCATAAGTTTTTTCCACGGTTTCTTATTTATTTTTACGAGAAAATTCGAATGGCGCTTGCAGATTTCACGTAAGTATGATATTTAACATTTTATGTGGGTTTAAAGTAAGAAAGTCGATCTACGCTTGCTCTCTGCTGCTTTCGCATTTTGTCAGCGTTTTACGCGCTTCCGCCAGGCCCCGGTGACTTTTTCAAGCTCTACTCATTAAAATTATTCGATATATGCAATAAAAACACCACATAATATTTTCACGAATTTTGAAAAAAAAGCAAGGTTAACCCCTTTGAATTTTTTTCACCCCAAAAATCGAAAGTTGGAAATCATAAGTTTTTTCCACGGTTTCTTATTTATTTTTACGAGAAAATTCGAATGGCGCTTGCAGATTTCACGTAAGTATGATATTTAACATTTTATGTGGGTTTAAAGTAAGAAAGTCGATCTACGCTTCCTCTCTGCTGCTTTCGCATTTTGTCAGCGTTTTACGCGCTTCCGCCAGGCCCCGGTGACTTTTTCAAGCTCTACTCATTAAAATTATTCGATATATGCAATAAAAACACCACATAATATTTTCACGAATTTTGAAAAAAAAGCAAGGTTAACCCCTTTGAATTTTTTTCACCCCAAAAATCGAAAGTTGGAAATCATAAGTTTTTTCCACGGTTTCTTATTTATTTTTACGAGAAAATTCGAATGGCGCTTGCAGATTTCACGTAAGTATGATATTTAACATTTTATGTGGGTTTAAAGTAAGAAAGTCGATCTACGCTTGCTCTCTGCTGCTTTCGCATTTTGTCAGCGTTTTACGAGCTTCCGCCAGGCCCCGGTGACTTTTTCAAGCTCTACTCATTAAAATTATTCGATATATGCAATAAAAACACCACATAATATTTTCACGAATTTTGAAAAAAAAGCAAGGTTAACCCCTTTGAATTTTTTTCACCCCAAAAATCGAAAGTTGGAAATCATAAGTTTTTTCCACGGTTTCTTATTTATTTTTACGAGAAAATTCGAATGGCGCTTGCAGATTTCACGTAAGTATGATATTTAACATTTTATGTGGGTTTAAAGTAAGAAAGTCGATCTACGCTTGCTCTCTGCTGCTTTCGCATTTTGTCAGCGTTTTACGCGCTTCCGCCAGGCCCCGGTGACTTTTTCAAGCTCTACTCATTAAAATTATTCGATATATGCAATAAAAACACCACATAATATTTTCACGAATTTTGAAAAAAAAGCAAGGTTAACCCCTTTGAATTTTTTTCACCCCAAAAATCGAAAGTTGGAAATCATAAATTTTTTCCACGGTTTCTTATTTATTTTTACGAGAAAATTCGAATGGCGCTTGCAGATTTCACGTAAGTATGATATTTAACATTTTATGTGGGTTTAAAGTAAGAAAGTCGATCTACGCTTCCTCTCTGCTGCTTTCGCATTTTGTCAGCGTTTTACGCGCTTCCGCCAGGCCCCGGTGACTTTTTCAAGCTCTACTCATTAAAATTATTCGATATATGCAATAAAAACACCACATAATATTTTCACGAATTTTGAAAAAAAAGCAAGGTTAACCCCTTTGAATTTTTTTCACCCCAAAAATCGAAAGTTGGAAATCATAAGTTTTTTCCACGGTTTCTTATTTATTTTTACGAGAAAATTCGAATGGCGCTTGCAGATTTCACGTAAGTATGATATTTAACATTTTATGTGGGTTTAAAGTAAGAAAGTCGATCTACGCTTGCTCTCTGCTGCTTTCGCATTTTGTCAGCGTTTTACGCGCTTCCGCCAGGCCCCGGTGACTTTTTCAAGCTCTACTCATTAAAATTATTCGATATATGCAATAAAAACACCACATAATATTTTCACGAATTTTGAAAAAAAAGCAAGGTTAACCCCTTTGAATTTTTTTCACCCCAAAAATCGAAAGTTGGAAATCATAAGTTTTTTCCACGGTTTCTTATTTATTTTTACGAGAAAATTCGAATGGCGCTTGCAGATTTCACGTAAGTATGATATTTAACATTTTATGTGGGTTTAAAGTAAGAAAGTCGATCTACGCTTCCTCTCTGCTGCTTTCGCATTTTGTCAGCGTTTTACGCGCTTCCGCCAGGCCCCGGTGACTTTTTCAAGCTCTACTCATTAAAATTATTCGATATATGCAATAAAAACACCACATAATATTTTCACGAATTTTGAAAAAAAAGCAAGGTTAACCCCTTTGAATTTTTTTCACCCCAAAAATCGAAAGTTGGAAATCATAAGTTTTTTCCACGGTTTCTTATTTATTTTTACGAGAAAATTCGAATGGCGCTTGCAGATTTCACGTAAGTATGATATTTAACATTTTATGTGGGTTTAAAGTAAGAAAGTCGATCTACGCTTCCTCTCTGCTGCTTTCGCATTTTGTCAGCGTTTTACGCGCTTCCGCCAGGCCCCGGTGACTTTTTCAAGCTCTACTCATTAAAATTATTCGATATATGCAATAAAAACACCACATAATATTTTCACGAATTTTGAAAAAAAAGCAAGGTTAACCCCTTTGAATTTTTTTCACCCCAAAAATCGAAAGTTGGAAATCATAAGTTTTTTCCACGGTTTCTTATTTATTTTTACGAGAAAATTCGAATGGCGCTTGCAGATTTCACGTAAGTATGATATTTAACATTTTATGTGGGTTTAAAGTAAGAAAGTCGATCTACGCTTCCTCTCTGCTGCTTTCGCATTTTGTCAGCGTTTTACGCGCTTCCGCCAGGCCCCGGTGACTTTTTCAAGCTCTACTCATTAAAATTATTCGATATATGCAATAAAAACACCACATAATATTTTCACGAATTTTGAAAAAAAAGCAAGGTTAACCCCTTTGAATTTTTTTCACCCCAAAAATCGAAAGTTGGAAATCATAAGTTTTTTCCACGGTTTCTTATTTATTTTTACGAGAAAATTCGAATGGCGCTTGCAGATTTCACGTAAGTATGATATTTAACATTTTATGTGGGTTTAAAGTAAGAAAGTCGATCTACGCTTCCTCTCTGCTGCTTTCGCATTTTGTCAGCGTTTTACGCGCTTCCGCCAGGCCCCGGTGACTTTTTCAAGCTCTACTCATTAAAATTATTCGATATATGCAATAAAAACACCACATAATATTTTCACGAATTTTGTAAAAAAAGCAAGGTTAACCCCTTTGAATTTTTTTCACCCCAAAAATCGAAAGTTGGAAATCATAAGTTTTTTCCACGGTTTCTTATTTATTTTTACGAGAAAATTCGAATGGCGCTTGCAGATTTCACGTAAGTATGATATTTAACATTTTATGTGGGTTTAAAGTAAGAAAGTCGATCTACGCTTCCTCTCTGCTGCTTTCGCATTTTGTCAGCGTTTTACGCGCTTCCGCCAGGCCCCGGTGACTTTTTCAAGCTCTACTCATTAAAATTATTCGATATATGCAATAAAAACACCACATAATATTTTCACGAATTTTGAAAAAAAAGGAAGGTTAACCCCTTTGAATTTTTTTCACCCCAAAAATCGAAAGTTGGAAATCATAAGTTTTTTCCACGGTTTCTTATTTATTTTTACGAGAAAATTCGAATGGCGCTTGCAGATTTCACGTAAGTATGATATTTAACATTTTATGTGGGTTTAAAGTAAGAAAGTCGATCTACGCTTGCTCTCTGCTGCTTTCGCATTTTGTCAGCGTTTTACGCGCTTCCGCCAGGCCCCGGTGACTTTTTCAAGCTCTACTCATTAAAATTATTCGATATATGCAATAAAAACACCACATAATATTTTCACGAATTTTGAAAAAAAAGCAAGGTTAACCCCTTTGAATTTTTTTCACCCCAAAAATCGAAAGTTGGAAATCATAAGTTTTTTCCACGGTTTCTTATTTATTTTTACGAGAAAATTCGAATGGCGCTTGCAGATTTCACGTAAGTATGATATTTAACATTTTATGTGGGTTTAAAGTAAGAAAGTCGATCTACGCTTGCTCTCTGCTGCTTTCGCATTTTGTCAGCGTTTTACGCGCTTCCGCCAGGCCCCGGTGACTTTTTCAAGCTCTACTCATTAAAATTATTCGATATATGCAATAAAAACACCACATAATATTTTCACGAATTTTGAAAAAAAAGCAAGGTTAACCCCTTTGAATTTTTTTCACCCCAAAAATCGAAAGTTGGAAATCATAAGTTTTTTCCACGGTTTCTTATTTATTTTTACGAGAAAATTCGAATGGCGCTTGCAGATTTCACGTAAGTATGATATTTAACATTTTATGTGGGTTTAAAGTAAGAAAGTCGATCTACGCTTGCTCTCTGCTGCTTTCGCATTTTGTCAGCGTTTTACGCGCTTCCGCCAGGCCCCGGTGACTTTTTCAAGCTCTACTCATTAAAATTATTCGATATATGCAATAAAAACACCACATAATATTTTCACGAATTTTGAAAAAAAAGGAAGGTTAACCCCTTTGAATTTTTTTCACCCCAAAAATCGAAAGTTGGAAATCATAAGTTTTTTCCACGGTTTCTTATTTATTTTTACGAGAAAATTCGAATGGCGCTTGCAGATTTCACGTAAGTATGATATTTAACATTTTATGTGGGTTTAAAGTAAGAAAGTCGATCTACGCTTGCTCTCTGCTGCTTTCGCATTTTGTCAGCGTTTTACGCGCTTCCGCCAGGCCCCGGTGACTTTTTCAAGCTCTACTCATTAAAATTATTCGATATATGCAATAAAAACACCACATAATATTTTCACGAATTTTGAAAAAAAAGCAAGGTTAACCCCTTTGAATTTTTTTCACCCCAAAAATCGAAAGTTGGAAATCATAAGTTTTTTCCACGGTTTCTTATTTATTTTTACGAGAAAATTCGAATGGCGCTTGCAGATTTCACGTAAGTATGATATTTAACATTTTATGTGGGTTTAAAGTAAGAAAGTCGATCTACGCTTGCTCTCTGCTGCTTTCGCATTTTGTCAGCGTTTTACGCGCTTCCGCCAGGCCCCGGTGACTTTTTCAAGCTCTACTCATTAAAATTATTCGATATATGCAATAAAAACACCACATAATATTTTCACGAATTTTGAAAAAAAAGCAAGGTTAACCCCTTTGAATTTTTTTCACCCCAAAAATCGAAAGTTGGAAATCATAAGTTTTTTCCACGGTTTCTTATTTATTTTTACGAGAAAATTCGAATGGCGCTTGCAGATTTCACGTAAGTATGATATTTAACATTTTATGTGGGTTTAAAGTAAGAAAGTCGATCTACGCTTGCTCTCTGCTGCTTTCGCATTTTGTCAGCGTTTTACGCGCTTCCGCCAGGCCCCGGTGACTTTTTCAAGATCTACTCATTAAAATTATTCGATATATGCAATAAAAACACCACATAATATTTTCACGAATTTTGAAAAAAAAGCAAGGTTAACCCCTTTGAATTTTTTTCACCCCAAAAATCGAAAGTTGGAAATCATAAGTTTTTTCCACGGTTTCTTATTTATTTTTACGAGAAAATTCGAATGGCGCTTGCAGATTTCACGTAAGTATGATATTTAACATTTTATGTGGGTTTAAAGTAAGAAAGTCGATCTACGCTTGCTCTCTGCTGCTTTCGCATTTTGTCAGCGTTTTACGCGCTTCCGCCAGGCCCCGGTGACTTTTTCAAGCTCTACTCATTAAAATTATTCGATATATGCAATAAAAACACCACATAATATTTTCACGAATTTTGAAAAAAAAGCAAGGTTAACCCCTTTGAATTTTTTTCACCCCAAAAATCGAAAGTTGGAAATCATAAGTTTTTTCCACGGTTTCTTATTTATTTTTACGAGAAAATTCGAATGGCGCTTGCAGATTTCACGTAAGTATGATATTTAACATTTTATGTGGGTTTAAAGTAAGAAAGTCGATCTACGCTTCCTCTCTGCTGCTTTCGCATTTTGTCAGCGTTTTACGCGCTTCCGCCAGGCCCCGGTGACTTTTTCAAGCTCTACTCATTAAAATTATTCGATATATGCAATAAAAACACCACATAATATTTTCACGAATTTTGAAAAAAAAGCAAGGTTAACCCCTTTGAATTTTTTTCACCCCAAAAATCGAAAGTTGGAAATCATAAGTTTTTTCCACGGTTTCTTATTTATTTTTACGAGAAAATTCGAATGGCGCTTGCAGATTTCACGTAAGTATGATATTTAACATTTTATGTGGGTTTAAAGTAAGAAAGTCGATCTACGCTTGCTCTCTGCTGCTTTCGCATTTTGTCAGCGTTTTACGCGCTTCCGCCAGGCCCCGGTGACTTTTTCAAGCTCTACTCATTAAAATTATTCGATATATGCAATAAAAACACCACATAATATTTTCACGAATTTTGAAAAAAAAGCAAGGTTAACCCCTTTGAATTTTTTTCACCCCAAAAATCGAAAGTTGGAAATCATAAGTTTTTTCCACGGTTTCTTATTTATTTTTACGAGAAAATTCGAATGGCGCTTGCAGATTTCACGTAAGTATGATATTTAACATTTTATGTGGGTTTAAAGTAAGAAAGTCGATCTACGCTTGCTCTCTGCTGCTTTCGCATTTTGTCAGCGTTTTACGCGCTTCCGCCAGGCCCCGGTGACTTTTTCAAGATCTACTCATTAAAATTATTCGATATATGCAATAAAAACACCACATAATATTTTCACGAATTTTGAAAAAAAAGCAAGGTTAACCCCTTTGAATTTTTTTCACCCCAAAAATCGAAAGTTGGAAATCATAAGTTTTTTCCACGGTTTCTTATTTATTTTTACGAGAAAATTCGAATGGCGCTTGCAGATTTCACGTAAGTATGTTATTTAACATTTTATGTGGGTTTAAAGTAAGAAAGTCGATCTACGCTTGCTCTCTGCTGCTTTCGCATTTTGTCAGCGTTTTACGCGCTTCCGCCAGGCCCCGGTGACTTTTTCAAGCTCTACTCATTAAAATTATTCGATATATGCAATAAAAACACCACATAATATTTTCACGAATTTTGAAAAAAAAGCAAGGTTAACCCCTTTGAATTTTTTTCACCCCAAAAATCGAAAGTTGGAAATCATAAGTTTTTTCCACGGTTTCTTATTTATTTTTACGAGAAAATTCGAATGGCGCTTGCAGATTTCACGTAAGTATGATATTTAACATTTTATGTGGGTTTAAAGTAAGAAAGTCGATCTACGCTTCCTCTCTGCTGCTTTCGCATTTTGTCAGCGTTTTACGCGCTTCCGCCAGGCCCCGGTGACTTTTTCAAGCTCTACTCATTAAAATTATTCGATATATGCAATAAAAACACCACATAATATTTTCACGAATTTTGAAAAAAAAGCAAGGTTAACCCCTTTGAATTTTTTTCACCCCAAAAATCGAAAGTTGGAAATCATAGTTTTTTCCACGGTTTCTTATTTATTTTTACGAGAAAATTCGAATGGCGCTTGCAGATTTCACGTAAGTATGATATTTAACATTTTATGTGGGTTTAAAGTAAGAAAGTCGATCTACGCTTGCTTTCTGCTGCTTTCGCATTTTGTCAGCGTTTTACGCGCTTCCGCCAGGCCCCGGTGACTTTTTCAAGCTCTACTCATTAAAATTATTCGATATATGCAATAAAAACACCACATAATATTTTCACGAATTTTGAAAAAAAAGCAAGGTTAACCCCTTTGAATTTTTTTCACCCCAAAAATCGAAAGTTGGAAATCATAAGTTTTTTCCACGGTTTCTTATTTATTTTTACGAGAAAATTCGAATGGCGCTTGCAGATTTCACGTAAGTATGATATTTAACATTTTATGTGGGTTTAAAGTAAGAAAGTCGATCTACGCTTCCTCTCTGCTGCTTTCGCATTTTGTCAGCGTTTTACGCGCTTCCGCCAGGCCCCGGTGACTTTTTCAAGCTCTACTCATTAAAATTATTCGATATATGCAATAAAAACACCACATAATATTTTCACGAATTTTGAAAAAAAAGCAAGGTTAACCCCTTTGAATTTTTTTCACCCCAAAAATCGAAAGTTGGAAATCATAGTTTTTTCCACGGTTTCTTATTTATTTTTACGAGAAAATTCGAATGGCGCTTGCAGATTTCACGTAAGTATGATATTTAACATTTTATGTGGGTTTAAAGTAAGAAAGTCGATCTACGCTTGCTTTCTGCTGCTTTCGCATTTTGTCAGCGTTTTACGCGCTTCCGCCAGGCCCCGGTGACTTTTTCAAGCTCTACTCATTAAAATTATTCGATATATGCAATAAAAACACCACATAATATTTTCACGAATTTTGAAAAAAAAGCAAGGTTTTTTCACCCCAAAAATCGAAAGTTGGAAATCATAAGTTTTTTCCACGGTTTCTTATTTATTTTTACGAGAAAATTCGAATGGCGCTTGCAGATTTCACGTAAGTATGATATTTAACATTTTATGTGGGTTTAAGGTAAGAAAGTCGATCTACGCTTCCTCTCTGCTGCTTTCGCATTTTGTCAGCGTTTTACGCGCTTCCGCCAGGCCCCGGTGACTTTTTCAAGCTCTACTCATTAAAATTATTCGATATATGCAATAAAAACACCACATAATATTTTCACGAATTTTGAAAAAAAAGCAAGGTTAACCCCTTTGAATTTTTTTCACCCCAAAAATCGAAAGTTGGAAATCATAAGTTTTTTCCACGGTTTCTTATTTATTTTTACGAGAAAATTCGAATGGCGCTTGCAGATTTCACGTAAGTATGATATTTAACATTTTATGTGGGTTTAAAGTAAGAAAGTCGATCTACGCTTCCTCTCTGCTGCTTTCGCATTTTGTCAGCGTTTTACGCGCTTCCGCCAGGCCCCGGTGACTTTTTCAAGCTCTACTCATTAAAATTATTCGATATATGCAATAAAAACACCACATAATATTTTCACGAATTTTGAAAAAAAAGCAAGGTTAACCCCTTTGAATTTTTTTCACCCCAAAAATCGAAAGTTGGAAATCATAAGTTTTTTCCACGGTTTCTTATTTATTTTTACGAGAAAATTCGAATGGCGCTTGCAGATTTCACGTAAGTATGATATTTAACATTTTATGTGGGTTTAAAGTAAGAAAGTCGATCTACGCTTGCTCTCTGCTGCTTTCGCATTTTGTCAGCGTTTTACGCGCTTCCGCCAGGCCCCGGTGACTTTTTCAAGCTCTACTCATTAAAATTATTCGATATATGCAATAAAAACACCACATAATATTTTCACGAATTTTGAAAAAAAAGCAAGGTTAACCCCTTTGAATTTTTTTCACCCCAAAAATCGAAAGTTGGAAATCATAAGTTTTTTCCACGGTTTCTTATTTATTTTTACGAGAAAATTCGAATGGCGCTTGCAGATTTCACGTAAGTATGATATTTAACATTTTATGTGGGTTTAAAGTAAGAAAGTCGATCTACGCTTGCTCTCTGCTGCTTTCGCATTTTGTCAGCGTTTTACGCGCTTCCGCCAGGCCCCGGTGACTTTTTCAAGCTCTACTCATTAAAATTATTCGATATATGCAATAAAAACACCACATAATATTTTCACGAATTTTGAAAAAAAAGCAAGGTTAACCCCTTTGAATTTTTTTCACCCCAAAAATCGAAAGTTGGAAATCATAAGTTTTTTCCACGGTTTCTTATTTATTTTTACGAGAAAATTCGAATGGCGCTTGCAGATTTCACGTAAGTATGATATTTAACATTTTATGTGGGTTTAAAGTAAGAAAGTCGATCTACGCTTGCTCTCTGCTGCTTTCGCATTTTGTCAGCGTTTTACGCGCTTCCGCCAGGCCCCGGTGACTTTTTCAAGCTCTACTCATTAAAATTATTCGATATATGCAATAAAAACACCACATAATATTTTCACGAATTTTGAAAAAAAAGCAAGGTTAACCCCTTTGAATTTTTTTCACCCCAAAAACCGAAAGTTGGAAATCATAAGTTTTTTCCACGGTTTCTTATTTATTTTTACGAGAAAATTCGAATGGCGCTTGCAGATTTCACGTAAGTATGATATTTAACATTTTATGTGGGTTTAAAGTAAGAAAGTCGATCTACGCTTCCTCTCTGCTGCTTTCGCATTTTGTCAGCGTTTTACGCGCTTCCGCCAGGCCCCGGTGACTTTTTCAAGCTCTACTCATTAAAATTATTCGATATATGCAATAAAAACACCACATAATATTTTCACGAATTTTGAAAAAAAAGCAAGATTAACCCCTTTGAATTTTTTTCACCCCAAAAATCGAAAGTTGGAAATCATAAGTTTTTTCCACGGTTTCTTATTTATTTTTACGAGAAAATTCGAATGGCGCTTGCAGATTTCACGTAAGTATGATATTTAACATTTTATGTGGGTTTAAAGTAAGAAAGTCGATCTACGCTTCCTCTCTGCTGCTTTCGCATTTTCTTTTCTCATATTGATCAGAATGCAAACATTTTTGCCGTTTCTTAAATATTGCTTACAAGGAAAACTAAAACTAAAAAAAGCTTGGGTTTTTGTACGTCAAAATACCTATACTTATGAGTGCATACAACTTAACAGAATGTGTGCTCGAATTAATGCTAACCGGGCATTGAATGAAAATATTCTTTTTACAAATGCAGCTCTGTTTATGGTCCATTTCCGTTTGTGCAAGATGGTACTTTTTGGTTCTACTCTTCGTTGTTCACATAATTAATTTTAAATTTTAAATATTTTAACAGACATATTTTTATATTTTCTAAAAGATTAATTCAAACAAAATAAAAAGAAACGATTATTCAAAAAAACGCAGCTGTTTATCACGTTTCCTGTGAATCATTATTTTATAAACTTGTTTGAAACTGAAATGCAATAGGTTTTAAGCATCAATATAAATTATTTGACATTAAAATACTTATAATGAAATTCCTTATAATTTCCTCCGGTGCATTTTCATTATATTTCATTTGAAGTTCTACATAGGTAACTAGATAACTTATAAGAAGACTGCCGAAGAATAACTTCTAATTACTTATCCCGTCTACTGAAATTCAGTAATGGTTTTATAATTTTTGTTATGAATAATATATTTTCTTTGCATTAAAAAATCCATTTACAAATTTAATTATTTTTGTGTTGATTTACTCGACTTATAAAAATTAAAATCTATTGCCAGCAAATTTATTGATTAATTTATATGAAATTATCAGGTACTAAAAGATGAATAATAGGATATGACTTCAAATTTTCAAACAAAGAATTAATATAATTTTAACTGTTATATATCGTATTAAATGTGTTAATTTAAAAAATATTCGAATTCCTTGAAAAATTAGTTGCATCAAATCTTCAACGAAGGCCCTTTAAAGCCTGCTTGACCAAGGTTATTCGATGTATGATAAAATAAGCGCCACGTGTCGTTACTTCACAACACCAGAGACAAAATTAACTAATCGATATGATTGCACGAAAAACCGTTTTTAAATTTCTCATTTATTCAAAAATTTTATGTGCTTTGGCTGGAAACTAACAAGGGAAAAAAAAGCAATTGCACCAATCGTTTTCGCAGAAATCACTAATTCAAAATTATGGCGTTTGCACTATTCTACACCTTTTGGTTTGAAACTAGCTGTTCGGTAGACTAAATTTAAATTAAGTTACGTTTTGTACATTAAAAATCGTGTAAATAAAGCAATAATTTTGACCTTTGTGATTTCTGTTTAAACGATAAAATATTATAGCAATATAACTAACCTTTTGATTTATTCCAAATACTGCAAATCCAATAATTCCAACTTCCAATAGATTGTCGTAATCCAAATTCACTACACCGGCACTGTTTCACTTTATTTGTAATGAACACTAGAATAAATTAAAAATTAGTAAAAAGTTCTCAAAAGGTCATTATTTATTTAATTAAAACACGCGAAATCAAATAGGATTGTTTATTACTGTCAAATAATTTTAAAATATATTAAATTACATATTAAATGACATAATGGCGACACCTAGCAATAAATATCGGAAATAAAACTTAATTTTATTGATTTAATGTCAAACGTTGCACAATTATAAATATTTGGAAAATTTGAATTACAAATGAACATTAATCTATAGACACCAAAAATTAAATGTTACAAACCTTTATATTTCCTATCTGGCAGCCGTTTCGTAACCATTATCAAAGTTCGAAACCAATTCATGTTATCAAAATTTTGCTTTACCGTTCTTGAATTTCTGCATACGGAAGTCCATTCACGTCACGAATACACCCTGAAAAATAAAAAATTATACAAAATGTCTTTCAATTGAATTTGTTTAGATAAAGAATTCTTAAACGTGTGACAACTTTAAAGACAGAATTTAAGTTTTATCAAAGCCATTACCTCCTGTCGTGAGTAATTCAATTAATACTTGAACCATAATGGTCATAATATTAAATTAGCCTCAAGTGAAGGTTTTTGTTAACAACATCACACCCTAAATGCATACGCCTGCTCTGAATTGTTAAAGCGGGTAAAACGAAAATTGTTAGTAATTCTTCGCAAATTAATAAGTCAGTTTTCTTTTTTATGTGCACACATTTCGTGTATTTTAAATACACGTCAGGTGTACCAGTAAAACTAACTGTAAAACTGAATGCCATCGCATTCTTCTCTTCGGCTGTCTAACGCACCCTAAATTTTTAACAATTGCAAACACTTCTTGTAATGGTTTCTGTATGTCAAATAATTTTTCTAATTGACTTTATTGAAAAACTTGAAAAAAGAATTACTTGTGTTTTAAAACGGAAAATTCTCCGTCAATCTCCTGGATTTTATAATTCAGCGTAAACCTTAATTTTTGTCACACAGTAATTAACCCAAACGTTAGTAAATTACCGAATTGGCAGCGATTTTCCTACTGCTATATACCGAATTGTGAAAAAAAACCTAATAAACTAATGAATAAATTTCAAAAATTAATAACGCCAAAACTAATGATAAAACTATATTAACATTTGTAAGGCTCATTAACTACGTAACCCCCTACAACGTATTGAGTTTTCAGATAAAAATGAAATTGAACTTCGTCAGAAATTCGACTTTTATGTTTTTCAAAAAAGTTGCGATACGGACCATATTTACCGAAAATCTTTGGATTTTTTTATTTCGAAAAATCCATTACATTGTTCCGCCCTACAGAAAAAATAATCAACCCAAACGCTACTAAATTACCGAAATGGCAGCGATTGGGCTACGGTTGATATAGCAAATTTTAATTAAAACATAATAACGTAATAATTAAGTTCAAAAATTAATAATTCCAAACCTAATAACAAAACTAAATTACCATTTGTAGGGCTTATTAACTAAGCAACCCCCTATAACATATTAAATTTTCAGATAAAAATGAACGTGAACTTTGTCAGAAAAGCGGCTTTTATGGTTTTCAAAAAATTTGCGATACAAACCATAATTCTCGAAAATCTTTGAATTTTTTTATTTTAAGAAATCAATCACAATGTTCCACCCAAGAAAAAATAATAATAAACGTAAACGCTACAAAATTACCCCATAGACAGCGATATTTCTAGTGCTATACCGAATTTTGAAAATAAGATAATAATTAAATTAAAAAAATTAATAACTCCAAAACTAAGAACAAATCTATATTAAAATTTGGAAAGCATATATAAAGCATAATATTAAATATTCATATAAAAAAGAAAGTGAACTTTGTCAGAAAAGCGACTTTCACATTTCTCAAAAAATTAGCGATATCTACGTTATTCTTCAAAAATCTTTGGATTTTTTTATTTTTAAAAGTCGACCACAATGTTTCATGTAGGAGAAAGAATAAAAAATTGAAAAGCTACTAAATTGCCAAATTTGCAGCAATGTTTTTACTGCTATAGTGTTTATATACTGAATTTTTGAGAATAACATAGCAACATACCAATTGAAATAGAAATGGAAAATCTAGCAAATTTGCTCCCTTTCAAATATAAAAATTTGAGATTCAGCACATTTATACCAATTATGCAGTCACTAACTGATTTATTGGTTATTTGCTCGAACTAATTTATATTGTTTATTTCATTGTTTAGGTGTAACACTTCTGTTAATACAATCATAACAGAAAAAGATAGCATATTTATTAGCAACTGCATTTTTAATAAATAATGAATTTCAAATTTAAATAAATCCTATGCGATATTTGTACGTTTTCTATATGAACATTAACTTAGCTTGGAATTGAGCAGTTGCATTCGAATACTCTTATAATTGCATACGATTTAATAGAACGTGTGCTCCAATTAATGTCAATCTAGCATTAGATGAAAATATATTTTTAATCATATTTGTAACCGTTTACATATTGTACATCGTATGATGTACTTATCAGCTGCTATTTCGCGAATTACTAAAAAACATTCTTTGTATATATATTTTAATTTTAGGATCTTCTTTAAGGACAAGTTTAATACAGTGTGGTATAATCAAATTTTTATTCTACAATTCGAGAAAATTAAATCGACACAATAAAATTTTATACAAATTTATCACAATTTCGTTGCAGCACAAATAAAATAAAAAACAATAATTATTCAAAAATACTCTTCTACAGTTGATCACGTTTCTCGTGAATCATATATAAACTTTAAATGCAAATCATTCACACAATAATATTAAGTGGTAGCATGTAATTTGGTCCCCGGTCAAATTATCGGGACCAAATTACTTTTGGTAATTTTTTGCCTACAAATTTTAGCTATAAAGCATATAATTTTTATAATTTAAAAAAAAATGAATAATTTATCAATAAGTTTTGTAAATTAAAAATCCTACAAAGTAATAATTTTGAACTTAGCGACTTCTACTAGTACAACAAAATATAGCAATATAACTAACCTTTCAATTTTAATAATTATTGATTCAACAACCTGTTCCAATTCCAAATACCGATTGTCGTGATCCCACTTCACTAAAATGACACGGCTTTATTTCATTTGTTATGAATACTACGATAAATTAAAAAACCAAAAATTAGTAAGAATTTAAAAAAGAAAAAAATGAATTGTTTATTTTATCAAAGAATGGTTAATCCTTCAGTACTAACGTGATTTTTTATAACACAAGTACTAACGTCGGTCTGTGAGACCGATTCTCATTTTCAATTTTTTTAACGTAGTGTTTACATATTTTTTTACCCAAAAATAGATAATATCAAATGTCTAGGTATTTTTCTTTATAATAATGTCAATTTTAGTAAAAAAAAAAGTCATTTTGATTTACAAAATTTTATTGTTTTATTTTAATGTTTATTTAAATTTAGTTAAAAAAATAGAAGTCGTCGGTCTGTGAGATCGATTGTTAGTACTGGAGGGTTAAAAACTTTAAATAAGTTTATACATAACCACGTGGCGACATCTGAAAATAAACTGATAACGATAAGTAACTTGATGACTCTCGTAGGTATATATTATTTGTTACATAAATCTAATACTATTGACAAGTTAGGACAACATTTAGTCAAATGCCTCATTATAAACTTCAAAACTATATTAATCTTTTAATATAGGTATTGCCTAAATGTTGTCTTGACTTGTCAATAGTAATCGATTATGAAATTTTAATAATAATTTATAGTACATGAACACCCCAAACATCCAGCTAATATTGATTTGCACCTCGCTAAAGATTAGAAAAAAGTTTTATTTTTAATGAAACATATTTTTTAAACTCCAAAAACGATACGTACAGAACAAAACTATTAATAATAATTTAAAAAAAAACATTATTTAGAGCCGGTTGTACCAACTAAGTTGAACAGGAGTTCAGTCGAACTTAAGTTTTAGAACATATTTTAGAAGTTTTAATAACGAATCGGTTATCACAAACCATTATTAGAAGAGCTGAGATTATAAGCAAATGCATATTTTCACTTATTGATATGAGAACGTCGATTTTTGAATATCTTTGCAAAACACATAAATTAGAGTAATTTGAGCTAATTTTTTTTTTGCATATTTTGCATAATCTCCACGATTAGTTCATATATTAGTGAAATTCGCATATTTATGCATATATTTATTGCAACTCATAAAATTACTATAGTACCGGGTGACCGACCAAAGAACTGAACATAGGATAATAACATGGGATATTGATTTTTCTAAATTCCTGCTTCCCATTATAACAGATAAGAATGAAAAAGGTATCAAATTACAGAGATTTTAATTCCGCGTCTGAAGATGCCCAACGCTTGATATTTTATTATTTAATTATTGTTAAAAACTCAATTGTAAAATTAAGAAAATATAGATTTAAAAAAAAAATTTGCTAGCTTGGTCTAATTGGTCTTCGTTCTAAACTGCGAAAAATTTAAATCATCATCTAAATTTCAAATCATTTTAAGAGAATCGTTTGCATCAAAAAAGTGGAAAATATATTAGCTTTTTATTGCATATTTTGAACTTGAATTCTGAATTTTTCACTGCATTTTCTGTATTGTAACTTGTATATTTTTATGAAAGTTCGAGCATAAATATACGCATATTTTCAATTTTTTTATGCATATAATTCCCAGGTCTAATTATTAGTATTATTAAACATGTTATAAATTTATGGTATTACTGATTTGTCGCTCAAAATTCAAAAATTCGTTTTAAAAATTTGCTGAACTTTTAAGTTCAATTGAATTCTCGTTGAACTTAGTACAACCGACCCTTAATAAATTACAAATTTATTTATCTTTATTGGCTGGAAACTAATAACAAACTAAAGAAAGCAAGCTCACAAATTGTCAATTGTTCAGCAGAATTACAATCAATTCAAATTTTTGACATTTATGTATGTTTGCTCACAATACCACTTGAATTGTTATAAATACTAAGAGCCTTCACAGACTGCAAACTTTCTATCAGCCGATAAGTTTGGTCTAGTTGAGCTGCTAGTGTGCACACCGAGCCAATTAAACAGTGTGGTTGGTGAGGAGTGGACAAACTAGCCAAGAGTTGGCCGACTATTCTCGAACAATTTGCTAGTTTGTAACCAACTTTTGAAGAAAGCGATCGCACAATGAAAATTAATACAATATTGTCCAGAAATGTTATTATTGCTCTTATACAATGAAGGAAAAAAACCAAGAAGAGAGTCCGAGAGTATTGGGTGCAAGCCATCCTCAGTGATAGATAATTTAATGGAAAATTTCACACCATGCATTCCAAATTACTCGATTACCCGAAAAAAATGTTCGCCTTTTATCGAATGAGCATAACCAGCAATAGTAAAGAAGAATACAAATTTAGACTTTCTATACCTGTGGAGGAGAGAATGAGCAAACTGAACTATCGGCCAAGTCAGCCGACCAAACAATCGTCGTGTGTGCGTGCGTGGAAGAACATCATACTGCTTTAGCAGTTGGCCGATAGTTCGCCGACAGTTCAGTTTGAAGGCAATCGTGTAGCCTATCAAACTTTTTTATCAGGCGATACCGAATCGTTATAATTTGCCCACTTGTATATATCTTGATACTGATTAAAAAACCGATCAAACTATCGGCTGATAGAAAGTTTGCAGTCTACGAGGGCTCTAAAAAAGGGGGCTCTAATTAAAAATCGGTTTAAAAATATGAAAGTAAAAACACAAGACGTTGACTCAAGCATGCAGACGGTACAAAAGACCTAATCATAAATTTGAAAATAAAACTTACATACGTAGTTGAGTAACGAAAAATTCAAGAACTAATGTAATAATTAACCCATTATCCCAATCGATAGATTTTTTTTTTTTACTTTTTTTCCATTCTTCGACTATAATCAATGATAGGAAATCTCGCAATATCAAAATTTGATGCATCTAAAGCTACTCGTGGTCGTTAATGGGTTAAACAAATTAAATTTTACCAATAATAATTCCTATGGGAAACTAATGAAATAAATCACTTTAAATTTTCTTTAGTATTTTCAATACCATTTGACATATTTTATGTTTTACAATCAAACCAAAACAATAGGGGCGTTCGGTAATTCCTATATGCAATATGTTATTATGTTATGTAGCTACGCTCAGCTACGCTCACTTTGCGGACCATAAACTGTTTATTCGGGAGTAGCACGCTTTTTAAGTAATCCCAAAGAGTATGTAGTACTACATACTCTTTGATAATCCCAATAAAATTTAATTTTTATATTTAGAAATTACACCATGAACTATCATAATTGCTTTTGGAAATTTTTAAATTCGTAAGCCGCGTTAAGGTAGGTTTATACAACGAGATAAGCAATAAGCGCTAAGAAATAAGCGCTAAGAAATAAGAAACCATAGGAATACTGTAGTACTGTAGTAGCATTTAGTTACGGAATAAGAAATAAACAATAAGGTAAATAAGAAATGAACAAACTTTTAAGAGGGTTGTACACCTAACTTTTAACGAATATTTATGTAGCTTTTTCACTAACGCATAGAATTTAAAGCGGTTTAAAGTAAATGATTCGAAAAAAATATAGTTTCACGGAAAGTCATTTACAACTTTTTAAAAAAAGATTTTCATTTTTTTTTTTTAATTGAACATTCTAATAACCTGCAAATGACTTTCCATGAATGTACAAACTATCAAAATTAAATTTTTTTTAAATATCTATATATTAAGAAATCAACCTTATATATTTGCATAATAAAAAAGCGCATTAAAATCTTTATATGGTAGTGCCCTCTCGCACCATGAACGCTATTTGATAAAGATGCATATTTATTGTATTATTCAATTAGTTTCCACTGATTGCGCAGACGGTAATAGTGACAATGGGTAAAATTTCTTCTAGTATATAGTACAAGCCGTCTTAACTTTTCTTGTCTCCTTATTCCGTCATTTATACTGCATAAGCGCATTAAAGCAAAATCGAATTTTTATTTAATTGAACTAATTTAACCAGTGGCGTAGTTTAAATATTTTATTCAACGGACCTAATGTACATCGTACAACTTATTGAAATTTTATTTCCTATATCTTATCTGGTTGTACACATATAAACCCATATAAACCAGTTCATCCGTTATCCGCTGTCGCGTAGGTCTTATTCCTCATTTTGTTGTATAAACTCATCATAAGTATTTAGAATAGAAACCAGTTAGTAACGTTAGCTAGAGCAGGGCAAACGAGACACTAACGTATTTAGGGGGGGGGGGGAGCTATCAACATTAATCAACATTATTGAATCTCATTCAAATCATTTATTGAACGATCGTTTTCAATATTAAAAACACTGGAAACATATTTACGAAATACAATAGAAAATACTAGATTAAACGGATTAGCATTGTTATTATATCTACCCTAGTATCGAAGCTCATCTCTAATTGGATGAGATGGAAATTAGATATTGTGTTATAAATATTTACCCTAAAATATAAAGAGATAAGCCTTTTTATGCAACGCTGTCATTTTTTCTTCATATTTCTATTGCTTATTGAAACGAAAGATGAATTAGAAGGATAGAGAGAGACAGTTAAGAGAAATAGAAAAGCAACAAAGAGATAGAAGAATAGAAAAAAGAAATTATTAAGTAAATAAAGAGAAATAGATATGGAGTGTGCTTTATTCGATTGTAACAATATTCTCCTATTGGTTACAGAAACCCTTTTTGTCTCTACTGATGACAATAGTAGATAGGCTAGCTCTTGGGTTTTTACCCACTGTCGAAGAAGCTGGGTAGCTTTACAGCTTCGTGAGTCCTTTAAAAGAATGGTGGCTACGTAAAATAAAAGAAGAATTTGTTTGGGCGCCAGCTGAGAAATGAAACGACTTTACAAAATTCTTATCGCTCCACTATCTCAACAAAAAATAATAATTGATAAATAAAATAGGACTCTCACAAAACTAGATTTCCAAAATGTCAAATAATTATTATTCAAATGAAATATTTATCAACAAGAAAAGAATGGACGTGATACCACTACAGGCCGGTTCACTAAAGAAAAATTCCTCCTTCGTCCTGATCTGCATACGAAGCGAGCGGATGACCTAATTTACCTTAGTATTTCCTAAGGATAAACATATAAAGGCAATCAGGTCAAATCCAAGCAACTGAGGTCACTTGCAAAAATGGTGGTAAAAGAAATCAAATTTCCTGTTATCAGAAAATACCAAAATTATTCGTTCAACGTAATTTGTGAACTTAATTTATATCACATAAAACTTGATTGCCAGATGTGAATTTACAATCGACATTTGTAAAATTTAATATTAACCAAAAAACAAATATTTCTCATTTGAGAATTCCAAAAAGTAAATCAATAGTAGAATCAATTAAAATGTGACTCACCTAATTCACTAAATTTCACTTTAAAACTAAAATTATGTTTTCAAATCACCAATTACTGCTTTTGTGGTTTTGTTCTATGACGCTCTTAAACGACCATCTTAGATCGTTGTCGATGACCTTGTGTGCCAACCACACAAAACCGCAGCATTTGCAAAATTGAAAAGTTAGCAACGCCATCTTTTAAATCAAAATAAAACGATATTTACAGAAATCTAAATAATCACTAAACCAAAATTAAACAAATTCAAAAAAACAAAAAATGTAACAATTGATTGTTACACGATTGCAATTTGTACCTATCCTATATAGTGTGGTTCAAACGGTTTTATTATTTTAATCAATATACTATAGTATATATTTTATTGTAATAATAAAGTCAGTGAAAACTCATCAACATTGATGGTAGTGAACCGTCAACTAAATTTTTAGTAACCGACTTATTAGATTCTTTGATTGTACAACAAACTCACGTTGCATATACAGGATGTTCCCGTAACAGTGAAGAACCTTTGAGGTGCTGATAAAAGACACTTTTCTAAGACAAACTTTCAAATAAATTTTTTGTCTAAGTCCAAAGCTTTGGGAGGTACCTTCCTTTAAAGCATTATTTTGAATTTCTGATTTCCAACGGTCATAGCTCCGATATTATTGATTTTTTGGATTTAATAGATTAGATCTTTTTTAAAGATCATTCGCTTATCTACAAATTAGGTTATTCCAATTATCGTCTAGAACAAACGGTTTTCGAGTTATAAATTAAATTAAGGAAAACAATGTTAAAAAAATTCTGATTTTATTTTTCTTACCTTTTTTGTGAACTCCGTATCTCTTAAACGAAACGTCTTAAAAGAAAACTGACGGCCCAAACCGGATAGGGAATTTAACGGGCTACAACTTTGGTAAAATAAATTTTTTTAAGAAACCAACCGTTTTCACAGATATTTTGATAATAATGAACAAGGTGTAGATAAAAAAAATAAATAACAAACTAATTAACGATAAAAAATAAACAATATAAATTAACAAAAGAATTATCGATAAACTATTCATTATTTTCAGAATTTCTATGAAAACGGTTAGTTTCCTAAAAAAATTAATTAACCAAAATTGTAGTCCATTAAATTCCTTATCCGGTTTGAGCCGTTAGTTTTTTTCTAAGATTTATGGTTTAAGAGATACGGGGTTCACAAGAAAAGTAAAGAAGTAATAAAATCAGAATTTTTTTTAACATTTTTTCCCTTAATTTAATTTATAACTCAAAAACCGTTTGTTCTAGACGATAAGAGGATATCGCCTAATTTGTAGATAAGCAACTGATCTTTACAAAAGGTCTAATCTATTAAGTTTAAAAAATCAATATTATGGGAGCTATGGCCGTTTGAAATCAGAAATTCAAAATATTGCTTTAAAGGGAGGTGCCCCCCAAGGGTTTGGATTTGGACAAAAATTTTATTTAAAAATTTGTCTTAGAAATGTGTCCTTTATCAGCACCTCAAAGGTTCTCCACGGTCACGGGGACACCCTGTATAACGAGTAAAGGTGACCGAATCAAATCGAAATATTCTGGGTTTCTGCCTTAGGTAATGCAGTTTAAAAAAATAATCCAATAGTTTATTATCTAAGTATATTTTATTAAGAGAAAACCATAGGCAAGTAGGATTAATTTTATTCATACGGAGGTACGGAGGCCTATTTCCACTTTAACTATAAAATCGCTCGCAAACTTACGCTTAGCCCTCTTCGCAAATATAACCAATTCCGACTCTGTCGGATACAACAAAATACGGAAAATGACGGAAAAATAAATTTTTTGTGAACAAAATTTAGAAATTGATTTTATAATTGAAAAGGGATACTTGTCGATTTTGAGTCAACGATCAAATCAAAAAAATGAAATAAAAATTTTTTTTTTTAAACTGTCTTGAAATATATTTCAAGAGTTTGGTTTTGAATACATTAAAGGCTGAAAACGGGCTTTCCTTGTAATTTAGGCAATATAGAAAATAAACAAATTGGTTTTGAAGTGCAAGTGGGAAAATTTAAGAGAATGTAAAATGGTTACTGCATTACCGACATACCAATAACACTATCTTTACATTGGCATTCTATTCTTTGACGTAAAGTTGTAGACTATGGTTTTATAACAAAAATTAAATTCTAAATAAAAGTCGTCAAGTCGAAATTTTAACGAGTAATTTATATAGTGGAATGAATATACAAATAAAAATATTATTACGAATAGTGGATATTAAGAAATGACAAATTATTAAGTGTTGGGTTAGTGTTTGTTCTTGTGATTCTTGTGAATATTCATTTTTAACTTGAAATTGCCTTATTTTAGATCCAATTTATTAATAAACTGGATTAATAGTTTTTATTTATTTTATAGGTTTGTGCAGAAAAAATGGACGAAGAAAATGTGAGTATAAAAATTTTTTTATTTTTATTTTTTGCTAAAGTTAGGTTACTAATAAATTGTATTTAATTTTGATCGATATTTTTACATTTTAAGTTAATTTTGCCTATGATGTACTGTTTTCTAATGTTATTTTTTTGTTTTATATTTAGAAAGAAGATTTACTTGTACGGAAACGACCTAGAACTAGTGAAGATTTTTACTTATTTTGTACTTATGTACTACAATATGCAAATTATAATATAAACGAGGTAAATTAAGCATTTTAGTTACTATCATTGTTTTCATTTCAAATCATTCTTACCAGATTATAAATTTCAAACACATGCTCGCTTTGATTGAGATTATTAACTTGTGCTTTTGTTTTTAGGAGTTACGAAATAATGCTAATCGTAGTCCACCTTTAGATAGTTCTGGTAGTAGTGTTAATTCAGAATCCTCAGAGTCGGCTAGTTCGAATCAAGAATATAAACCCAGTGAAGATGAAACGGACGAAGCAAGTGATTCTCATGACTTAGTAACCTGTTATTGTGGTAAACCTTTTGCTGGTAGACCCATGATTGAGTGTTCGATATGCCTCACATGGATTCACCTTTCGTGTGCACGAATTAAGAAAACAAATATACCAGATGTAAGTACCTTTACTTTTTTAACTTGAAATTGTTGCAATGTTTACATTTCAATTTTATCAAATAATTCAAGGTGTTACCCAATTTATATGTTACAAGTACTTATTTTGTTTATAAAAAGAATAATTAATTAGTCTGATCCACTTAGACAGCTTTCCAATGAAAACAACCTTTTTCAGATTTCAATAAATATACTTCACGATTCGTCATTTATTAAATATCTTAAACTAAAAACCAAGTTGTCGGTACTTTTAACTTAAATTGTTTATTAAAAATTACTTTCGATGTTTAGTTTTTGCAGCATCTCACATTTATTTTATGAATTTCAAAAGTAATTAAATATGGACAACTTAAATTAATCTTCCTTTTCTTAGTCTGTAATCTGTATTTATCCACTGCCTGAATGTAGGTCTCTCTAATTTTTAATTGAGAGGTTAGTAGGCTTTAAAACGCCACGCTTGCCAACGTGTGTTGCCAAGTATAATAGTTGTAATAGTAAAGTATAACAGTTAGCACGACCAAGCATCTAACCGTGGTCTCTTGTTCCGTAGCATGTCGATTTAAGCCTTATTCCACATTGGTGGTGTGATATAAAATATTATATTAATATTTTATCAATTTCATATAATTTACAATTTACATAAAGAAATTCTTTTTTGATTTAAAGTTACAAATTTACGTAACGACTCAGACCATAACGTCTCGAGAGAAAATTTATAAATTCAAAGGTTTTGAATGCAAAATTAAAGTTATTATTGTTCACGTGTAAGTCATTATAACAGTATGATATATGGCTAACTGCGGTGAGATTTCTAAAAAATATTTTGCTTTATAAATAATAGCTTGAACGTCCAGCTTCGCTCGGTTCAAACTATTTAACATTGTACTTAAAATTGGAGAAATATCGATAACGATTTTCCATAACAAAATTAATTAGAAAATTAATTGGGTTAGGTTAATATACAAATTTTTAACAGAATATTCTGTAAAAGTTTATACCTCTCGAGTGTTTCATTCGCGAATGAAGGACAGGCTTTAATAATTATAGTATAGATAAATGACAACATGTTAAATGAATAGTAATTATTTTTGGTGATCTACTTTTTTAATGCAACAGGGTGTATTGGGTTACAACTACCTGCTTTGAATAACTTTAAAATGCCGTTTTTTCGAAAACGAATGCATGGGCCTCCGAAAATTTTGTTGCATTATACTCAGAAAATTATCCTCTTTCTTATAGTGCAGTTGAAATTTTGATATTCGAGATGATCGTTGTCTGACAGTAACCAATTTTTGTTATTTTTAGTATAAAGGGAGACCATGTTTGTTTTATTCTATTAAGATAAATTCATAACTTGACAGCCGTTGATATTTGGCAATAAGGGGTTAGAATCTAGTTTGTATATAATTTTGTGCTCTTCGGTCACTTAATACTTATGCTAGTGACATCCACGGACATGCTGTACTGTTTGATTTTCTTATTCCCGTAATATTAACTGGAAAACTTATTTTATATATTTTTGATTTGATTTGAAAAATATTAAAGTATATAAAGAAAAAATAAAAGTATATTACAGATAAATAAATTATAGATGACATTTATTTGTGACTTGATTAGTGGGGAAGCTAGGAGTGGCTTCATTTGCTTTTGATTGCTATCCTTGCTAAATATGTTGGTTTTTTATAATTGAGACTTTTTTTATGAACAATACCCTATGTCACCTTACAAAAAATGTTCAATAAATAAATATTTATTTTATGAAGAAAAAAAAGTGATATTTTAAAAGCTTCAAAATTCATACAAATTCAAAATTAACCGATCCTTAAGTGGTTGAAAAAAGCACTTAACCATTTACACTAAAAAGTTTTGGTATTATGGCCATTTGAAGGTAGAAATAAAATAAATTTCTTTAAAAAGGGTCTACCCCAAACAATGGTCTTAGAAAAATAACTTCTATCATTCGTCACCTAAGAGGTGTACATCGGTTGAAGAACACTCTGTATATGAAACGTACATTTACAAATGACTAATATTTTGTAATCATTTATTCGTCTAGGAATTTTTTTCTTCAGGAATTTCTCTAGGAATTATTTTACATAAAAAAAAAAAAAAAAAAAAAAAAGGTTTATTTAGCTAAAGCTATCATTAATTACACTGTAGTTTTGTATATAAAAATACAACAAAATTCCAAATCCAACCCCAAAAAATACAAAAAAAAAATAAAACAATGTTTTTTACAACTACATGTTTTCCTTTATATACAATGCCAATAACCTCCTAAAAGTTTTGTAATTCACACATTCTTGAATCTCAACAGGCAACTTATTGTACATAATCAATCCCCTACAAAACACTGTCGCACCACCCCTATTCGATGTTGGTGTGTCTACATAAAAATGCCCTCTCTGTCTGGTGTTATATATATGCAGTTCATGAACAAATCTCAATCTATCTCGCAAATATTCCGGAGTCATATTATTTTTAATCTTGTGTACCATATCCAATGCTTTAAATTTCACCCGCTGAGCCACACTCATAAAATTCAAGGCATCCAACATTTCTTTGATTGGTGTATATTTATTACATTGAATAATAATCCTCATAGCCCTATTCTGAATCTTCTGAAATTTCTCAGTTTCGCCACTATTCATTCTTAGGAACACTGTAGCACAAAAGTCAATATGCGGACAAATCAACGATTTGTACAACAAAACCCTAGTTGAAACACACACACTGTTTGAAATCCGTCTCAAGAAAAACACCTTACGTGACATTTTTTTCATAGTGTATTCAAAATGCCTTGCAAAATTCAAACTTTCATCTACTATAACTCCTAAGTATTTCATCTCTGACACTCTCTCCAGTTGATCATCGTTAATACATATCTTCAGACCATTCAGTTGAATGCTACTCAAAACATGTTTCTTCGCCACAATGATATATTTTGATTTTTTAATGTTTATACTTAAGCTGTTTTTGCACAACCACTGAAACACTTTTTCCAATTCTTCGTTTAAAATTTCAAACATTTGTTTAATATTTGTTCCTGAAATAGATATCATAGTGTCGTCGGCAAATAAGTTAATTTTACACTTATTTACATATTTAAAAACATCATTTATAAATAGAATAAACAACATAGGACCCAAAACTGTTCCTTGGGGCACTCCATATTCAGTAACAAGCTCTTCAGAAAAACTATTTCCAAACTTGACCTTTTGCTTTCGATTATTTAAGTAGCTTGTAAACCATTTCAGCACCTTACCACCCATACCCATTTTACTAAGTTTCGCCAACAGCAATTCCCTATCAATGGTCTCGAAAGCGCGCTTGAAGTCCAAAAACACAACCAATGTTATTTTATTTTCATCCATACTTTTGCACCATATTTCCGTACAGTCAATGATAACAGTCTCGCATGAATGATGTTTCCGAAACCCCGACTGATTCTGAGCCAATACATTGAAAACATTCACTATCTTTTCATTTAATTATTTAATACATTTTAATCAGTTACTTTTTTATGGTAATTTTATATCTAACTTAGGTTTGATTACATGTTTAGAGATAGAGGCAATTTGCAATAAATTTAACTTAAATAATTTGCTGCTGAATCTTTGAACTACTGCAAATCTGATGCTTTGTGTTTACGTTTTTTCTTGCAAGGGAGATTCAGAATTATTTCCTTTTAACTTTTTCGGTAGAGAATCATTCTCAATGGTCCGGATTTTATTTCGGAGGGGGCACCTGTAAAAAAAATTAAATTTTCGGGGGTTCCCCTTCCGGGAATTTTTATTATTACAAACAAATTTTTTCAATATTATATTTTTCTAAATTTATTTAAAACAAACATTGCATAAAAAGTTAAGCGCCTTTCTTTCTTATTTGCAAAATTATTTATTATAATAACAGAATCAAAATTTATATTTCTATGAATATTCATGAGCGCTAAACCGTTTAGCGTTTCTTTTAGTTTAAACTAGAGAAACTTCTCTCGGCAGTTGATGTAGTCCACTGGTAATATTGCAAATATTTTTAATAGGGTTCTGTCATTGGAAACAAATTCTTCAGAACATTTTCCAATATTCGCATGTAAAAATTAAAATTTTCAATTGTTTTTTCATGTTTGTTTTTTTATTTTTGTTTAGAGTTATATAATTAATGGTGAAGCATCCATCCATTCTTAAGTCTTAAATATTAAATATTCTTAAATATTAAACACATTTCGTCTTTTTACAATATTTCTTTCAATTTAACATTGCAATAATTTTGATAAAAATTTAAGATCATCATTGTGCTTATGGATAATTAACTAATTAATTAATTTAAATGTCAAAAGTAACCCACATAAACCCACACATAATATATAAAAAGATTTTAAAATTTTAAGGAAATCCAAAAACATTTTTTGTCAACATTCCAGTATTTATATTAACTGTAACTCAATTATCCCCGCTTAAATTTTTTGAATTTAGAAATAAATTAATAAATTCTACTTTAAATTATCGACTTTTATCAATTATTTACAAATATTTTCATGCTGATAAATAAAAAATGCTAAACATTTTTTGAGTATTTAAATAACTTAGATTTTTAATTGAAATTTTTTTAATACATACTCGAAATTTTATTCGGGAATTGTCAGAAAATCTGACCCACGATTTTCAAAATTTCATCTACACACTAAGAAAGAGGACACTTTTTTAAGCATACTAGAACAAAAATTTTGTAGGATAATGCAAAATTTTTCGAAAAAAATCGATTTTAAAAATGTAAAATTTACATGTATTTTAGATATATTAACACGGCTGCATGATTAGCCGATTTTGTGTAAGGCAAAACAATTTAAAAATATCCCTGAAAAATGACAGAACTTGCCAAGGGTAGAACTCGAAGCCATAGAACTCGTCCGGGTGTCGACCGCGACTGACAACAACATTAAGAGTATATCAAAGCACACGTACCGTCAACAAAATGAGACCGTCACCGACGAGGCCGTACCTCAAGGTGAGACCGACCGTCACGCATCGGGTTGTATCATATTACATCTTCCTGCATTTTGTAATTTTAAAATTCCATTATTTCGACAACTATTGCATAATCCTAAAAAAATTTTGTGTTAATATACACAGAAAATTGTCCTCTTTCCTATAGTGTAGTTGAAATTTTTTTAATCGTAGGTCCAGAATTCTGACAGTAACCTTTTATTCTCTTGCTTTTAATTCAGAATTTTAAATATTTTTAATTAACTGAAATGATTAATTTTCTATCAGAACCCAGGAGTTGACCTATTGTGATTAATTTTTATTATGTTTTTTCTCATTAAAATATGAGTCCGTTTTTGCCTAGACTTTAATTTTGCTTGATTTGAAATTTCTAAGTTTAATTAGTTTATTTATTAAAATAAATTTATTATATTGTTGGCTATCATAATTTGTAAAAATTGGCAAACATTTTTTTACACTGGACAGTATAATTATCGTGAAAAGCTAGTTTAATTAAATTATCCCTTTAAAAATTTTTCTTTTTATTAAGGAATTAAAAATTGCTTTTTAGTAATTTACAGGTTGAATTAAAATGCAAGCGCTAGATTTGATGATTAAAACTTTTTATTTGTAATTTTTTTATGGATTCTTCTTCCTCTTAATTTAGGACTTTGTCCTATTATTACCATTAATGTACCAAGTTTTACACTTGGTACTCATGGTTCTATGAGCACTTAAATAACATTCTGGTAGGGTGCTATCCTTCCTAGATGCATGGTTCTTAGATCGGACGTTTAGATCTTTAGATCACAGCAGTAAAGTCTGTGCGACCAGGTAATGAACCACAGTTTTTAACCCCACAGTTCGTCACTTCAAATCTTACACCAACACTGCTGGTGTTGTTTATGAATTCAATATGTAATGTAACATTATGACAGTTTTAACTACGAAAGGCTTGGATTTTCTAAAACATCAATTATTCAATCACCTCTAGTAGTTGCAACTCAGTGGAGCAAGGGTTTAACTTGAGCGATGAGTTGGAACAATGGAGGAGAGGGTTTATAAAATTGTGACGTTATATAGAAAATATAAGGTTTTTAGCTAGCAAGCACCTACGTTTGTGCTTTGTTTATTTACTTTCAGAGAGGCAACCTTTTCAGATTCTGGTGTTCTGGAATCACCTAGTGTGGTATATTATCAACATAATTGCGGCGCTCCAGTCACATTAGATAAAACTTAATTCATTAATTACTTATAAATGAGTTTAGGAAAATATAAAATCAAGTCAATAGCAAACGACGGTATTTTCGCAAATTTACGTGACGTCAAAGGCAATCCTGCGTGGGTCAGTTAAGCAGCCATACAGTTTTTTTTAAATTTACACCAAATGTCAGTTCCAAAAATGACCTTCTTACTCTATAATGCTGGCGGAGGTTTTAAAAATTTTACCTCAAAATTTTTGATTAAGATCCAATTATAAATTTCTTGAGCAATAGGAAACGTTTGGCATTTTTAGGTCACGTAGGAATAGCCAAATTTGGAATTTTTGTTGAATTTGTGTTATGAACTTGCAATATTGCACAAAGCAAATTTGTGTTTATTATAAATTTAACATAACGTTTAAAAAATTTCAATTTGCTGCATAATTGCAACTGCTTTGTTTCAATATAAAGTAGGTAATATTGAATAAATAAAATTATTTATAATATTTTCGATTTTACATTATAATACATTTTTGAAGATTGCATAGTTTTGTGCGTTGTTTAATTACTTTTATATAGTTTACATACATTATAATAAATATATTGCAAGGTAGTGGAAATCACATTAACTGATAGTTTTATTTGTTACAGAAATTCCTTCCAGTATTATAGAAATTCCACTTTTTTTTAATACGAGTAAAAATAAAATTAATAAATTAAGAATCTATTTATTTACAGAGCGAGATGATCAGAACTTGATCTTATACCTCAGTGGGGAAGATTAATGTGTTTTTTTTATTATTTAAATTTGGAAACTACCTTAAGTATTTCAAAATCAGACCGTCTTTAATCTTATCTCTGAAACTCAAAACATGGTTGATTATTTTGCCTCATCCGCCGAGAAACACTTCAGTTTATTAAATAATCTTTAAAAATCGAATGCGAGCAGCCTGTGATTTTTTATTATGTGCTACAGTAAATTTTTATGTTAAAAATGACTGATAATGTTTCAATATAACCCAATTTATCAAATTCTAATGTGCACTCTTTTGGAGATGTACAGCTTTTTCAAGTTAGGATTTCCAATAAATATTTCTTTTGAAAAACGTAACCCATATTACAGAATCATAAGAAAACAAGGTTACTATTCTATAAATTTATAGTAAACAAGTGGTTGATTTATTTCTATTACGTATTTTCTTTTGATTCCAAAATTGAAGGTCTTCCAAAACTATCTAAATAAATTTTGTTCATTCTACATAACATTTGTTTATCAGATGGGCAAATCTTATATGAGTTTTGGAATCTCTTGTTGTGGTTAAAACTGTACATTGCCATTTGTTGATCATCTTTTGAACAACACTAAATGTTTTCAAAACTAAAATATAATGAAAGCTAACAATTATCATAAATAAATTTTTGTTACTTGGGTAACCCCAAAAGAAGTACATCACTCTAATATTTTTCTATTTTTGCTACAAATTTTAACAAACGAACAACTTTAGAGCGCTTTGATGACCATTGATGATGACATTTTTTAATACTGAAAGTGGACGAAATTAATTATTGTATAATTTTAGGTGTTCCATTGTGCCATATGTAAAAATGATGATAAGAAGAGAGCAGCTTCGCCCCAATCACCTTTTAAAACTAAACGCCATAAGAAAGCATCTTAAGTGCTTGTAAATATTAGACGAAACTGTAAATTTTTATGTAAATAATCTGAAAATGTAAATTTTTTAATTAGCAGATATAAAGGTATATATATTTCTATTAAATGAATATTAAGAATGTGAATAGAGTATTACATCCTTATATTTGTTAATAAGTAGCAGTGATACTGTGTGATACTGAACCCTACTTTACTTTTTTCTAAGTAATTCTTTGCATAGTTAAATAAAGATTAGTGAAAAGTAAAGTTTTTAAATTATAAGTATCATATTTTACTGCGATTGTTATGTTTAGGTTTTAAGGCTGTAAGATCCTTCTTTTGTTTGTAATTAATTACAGGCTTTTTTA
The DNA here is from genome assembly GCA_911387805.1 of Cantharis rustica. Taxonomy (NCBI): domain Eukaryota; kingdom Metazoa; phylum Arthropoda; class Insecta; order Coleoptera; family Cantharidae; genus Cantharis; species Cantharis rustica. The sequence continues at coordinate 25,703,835 of OU426883.1, forward strand.
TCTTAATTTTTTTTTGAAATTTTATGTTTCTTTAAAATAGTGTGCATTACTTAAAATTTTTGTTTTTATTTGATGTTTCACAATTGCATTAGAGTATGTTAATCATTATTCTTTGTGGTTAACTATCATGTCATTATATAATATTTATTTAATCATTAGAAGGGAATGTAGATTCTTTTTTTAAATTCTTCCGTAACTTATTTTTAATTTTTATAATAAAAAAAATCATTTCAGATTTGTGATAGGAGAGAATGTACATTATTTTATATACGCAGAGATAGATATTATTAATTTATTTAGTCAATACATTCATAATTTTATTTATTAATTTTACAACTTACATTTACAAATCTTGTGGTTGTTATTTATGTCCATTTTGTTAATTTATTAACCAATGCGGTGCAAACAGTTACATAGTGGTAGTTTATACCCAATGTTTTAAGTAGAATATTATTTTGTCACCAAGAAATTGTTAATTTATTTAAAATATGTTCTAACATTATTTTATTGTGTTATACTCCATTTGCTAGTAAATATGAAAAAATGAAGTTTACCAAAGTCACATACACAATTAATTTAGAATTACGATTTTTTAAAAAACTTAGCTTATCCCTTAATGAGAACTGATAATTATTTAATATTATATATTGGACTAAATTGTGGTATTTATTTTTTGTGGCATAAATTTAACCAAAAATTTTAAGCTATTTGTGAAAATAATTATTTTAGATTATTTTTGATATCATATATTTTTATCTGTTATATTTTTCTAGTTGTTAATTAACTCAAACTATAATTAATGTTATAAATGGCTTTTTATGTTTGTAAAATGTGCAGTACCAAACGATTTTATTCAAATTCGTTTTGTAAATTTCTCAACTAGAATTTTATATTTTACAAGACCCATTTTCCACTTTTAAAATTTTTGGTAATATGAACTAAAAAAATGGTATTGCTTTTTTACAAAGTCACATTTAATTGTAATTTTGTGACTGACTAATTGTTTTATTAATAATTGATAGTTCATAATTTTTACAAACAAATGTATTTGAAATAAAATTAATGTGTAATATTTGTTGTTTTATTAAAATAACTAAAACAGCTGAACTTGGAAGAAAAATCGCTTTCAAAAAATGTAAAATTTTTATTCTCAATTTACCAGTGTACAAATTGTACTTGTTCAGTCGTAAAAAAATAGTGATGCAAGTACAGAAAAGTCACCAAAGATATTTTTGCTACAAAATAATAAATAAACTCACAATAATGATCGAAATACTCGAGGAATATTTGTTTTTCACTTTAACAAAGTACTGCCAAAAAGAATTATTCTCAAAATTCATAATCTGTTTTTGTAAACAGATGCCGAAATATTCAAGTTGCCGTGTTGTTTTCAAGTAGCCTCGTTTTACGGTAATACTCTTTATAATAAAATTAATTTGTATTTTAAGGTAAGATTGTGATTAAAAATTGTAGGTATATTGTTTTTTTATTTATTAAAATTTTATATGATTAATTTTTGTTTAATTTATCATTATATGCAACTGACGATTCACAAAGAAATGCCATCGTAATTTTATTACTATCGTGATTGGATATCGTTGAAAGCGAACGCTTACACAACTGCTACATATTTAGAAGTGTTTCTCTGCATTATATGTATGATCAACCTGTATTTGGCAGTTAGAGTTATGTAGGGTTTGCAAAATAATGTTAAGTTTAATTTAATTTTTTTCAGTCCGAGTGCTGAATCAGTTTAATGGATAAAATCAAAAAGTGTTTTCAATTCTAATTAATTCCAAGTCTAATTTATGAAGTTGAAACACTAACAATACGGGACGTTTGACATGATACAATTTTTTATACTAAACTGTCCGAATCTTAGAAAAGTTTATAAATTCATAATTTTCTGTAGTGAAATTGCTCATAAAAACTATTTAACAATGTAGTGTACAAAGTTGTATCGTGTCATACTCCCCCAATATATAAACAAAATTGTAACATTTTTTCATACTAGGCGTGAGATTTTTTATCGAGGCTTTAGCTGAGATAAAAATTAAACTTTTCATTTTTTTTTCAAATTTGATGACGTCTATTATTATTACAACATTAAAATTAAATTTAATTTTAGTGATTTCTAGTTTAATGAGTTTGTTTATGTCAACCTAAATTTACAATGTTGTAGTGGACTCGTATTTGTGTTAGCTTTTTAACAATTTTTATAAAGCTGTTCGAATATGACGTTATCAATGCCTATGTATGACTTGTATTGTTTCGATGAACGATGAACTTCTTGGCAATATGGAGGTGCCACGGGGAATCCGTTTATCTCCTTCAACTGATGTGGGCAGCGGGCGTTGGAATTTATTGAGGTGTGGTTCCTCATTTGAAGCGCTAAGCTTGATCGGGCTGGGTTTTTGGTCCATGTGGATAATTTTTTCGTGATTTGCGGGTTCCTGGGAGTTGCGAAGAGCTTTTCTGGAAGCGTGGTTATGCGATCAGAAGGGCGGCGGTGTAGAGTGCGTCTGCGATCCGTGGATTTGGGTCCCTAGCATTTGATGAACTTGGTTCGTGTATTGTTTCAAGTTTCAAGAAAAGCTTATGTTACCTTACTCAAACGAATATCGAAAAGTTGAAGACTTGGAGCAGCATTTCAGGTGGCGCCGCCACCTGAAATGTTTTTTTATGAGATAGATAGATACAAAAAAATTTCCGGAGAGCAGGAATCTACAAAACAATTGAAATCGATGTAAATTCCCTATGTTCGACGTTGATAGTGAACACCATGTGTATGTAAAAAAAATTAACTCATCTTTAAAAATGGGTTAATGAACTTAGAAAATTGAGAAAAACCGAAAGAAACTTAGAAAAAGCTTTGAGTATGGTTTGACAAACGAGAAGACAGCGATTGCCAAATATTAAGACATTTTTGGTATCAAGGTTTATCGTATTGGGCCTTTTGTTCCTATATTCCAACCGTGGCTAGCAGCTTCTATTACGGATTACAACTAACGATTTATTGGCCGCAACGCGCAGACTCGTGAGCCACGAGCAACGGAATTATATAAAAGTGCGAATTAAATTTAAAAAAAATATGCTTAATTGTATTTTTTTAATTTGTGACTATTATTATCTATTATTCTATAATAATATAATATTAGTGAATAATATTAATATTACAATTAATTGTAGATGAGCTGAAAGTTTATCGGGTCTAAAATTAATGCGTAAGTTTGTTGTTTGATGTGTTGTAGCGTCAACCTGAAAGTTGACTTTGTAAATTTTGAAAGAGTTTGACAAATTAGGTATAAACTTCATTGAGATTATTTTGAACTGTGTTGTAATAATGAATTTTTGAATTTGTATGCTAGCGGCATCTAATAGTGACGTTTGGAAGTGGAAATACACGTTTAGTAATTTTCCTTGTGTAGCGAGCCTAATATGCAATGTTTTTTTAGTTGGTGTTTGAAGGTAAACACATATGATCTTGCCTTTAACGCCTTGATTATTGTAAAAAGATGTTACATTACCGAACCATAAATTATTCTAATTTGTACATATGATTTTTGTAATAAACTTTAAATTGGTAGTTTCATGACTGAATATAAGTAAATAAGTATGAGAGAAATAAAGTAGATATCAATTTTTGTGGTAAAATTGATAAGTGATAATGAATACCTATATTTTTTTGTGGTGGTCAAAAAAGTTGACTAAATTCGGTATATTTAGTTTTGATGGAAATTTACATTAAATTGTGAAAAATGGCATGGTGTCATCTTCATGCTGTTTTTAAAATTCCATTATAAAATAAACGTAATCGTACGGTATACCTACAATAATAGTTTTAAGTGCTTAAATGTGTATTAATTTTGAGTATTAATTTAATGTATTTGTGATATTCTTCCTATGTGTATATTAACTGGACACTTAAATATTCTAGATAGTTAGGTGGATTTGCGTGATAAAAAAGGCATAATAACATGAAATCTCATGTTTAAATATTTACGTTTTTTAGGTTATAATTTAGAAATAATATTAAGATAGATAATTCCAATTTGGTACTAATCTATCCTTTATTACTGCCATTTTGTTCAAAACTGTAAGTCAGTTACTTTATTCCTTTATAAAACTCTTCAATTTTAACTTTTTGTTGTAGATTTTATAATGTTTAATGGTCATTTGCTCCTACGGGAGTATAGTGGTCTTCCTTGGTCTCATGGTTCTGCTCATCGTGATTATTTAGAAAACCGTAAGTACAACTTTGTTTGTATTTATTTATTAAATTTCACCTTGTTATATCTTGGCACAAAATTATTACCTCATCAATCATTAGCCAAATGCTTGCACGAACAACGTTCAATGGTCACTCCTAGTTTGCTCTCGATGCAATATAAATAACTCTAAATGTATGTAACAAATTCTTCATAGGCACTTGAGCACTTGCTTAATTAAATGAAAACATCTTCTAGCCTTTTGGGCTATGAAATCAGAATTTCAGACTCTAAATTAATTTTTTTATAGAATGTTAACATTACTTATTTATTTTTTTTAAATAAATATGTCACTGTCGACAACTCCAACACAAAACAAGTGCATTTTTTTATTTTGAAATTATTAAAACAAAGTTATTTTCTTATTGTATAGGTAGTTTGATGATTATATTCTCAATTATATCTTTACTATCTCAAATGATAAATTGGTCTTTGGGTTTTCTACACCGGCGGCTTTTTCTCTCTAATGCCCATATGCACCAATTACAAATAACTATTCGATGAATAATTTCTATTGGTATTCACCACCAGGTATTGGAAGAATAGTGATTTTAAATCGTGATCGATAAATAGTGCTATTTGTAGTTGGTGAATACGGATATTAGACAAGTGTGCAAAAATATAAATTTAATTTTAGACAAAAATTGTGTAACAAATTCTACCAAGAATGGCTGAAGTTTTGCATATATTTTTAAACATTTTTTTTCAGTATAGATAAATTAAATATTACATTTGTAAAATTTAAAATATTTTTATAAGACTGCTAGTTAGGTGATTTTACTATACTAACAGTGATAAGATCTACTTTGTATTAAAATAACCACATTTATTATAAGAAAAATAATAGCTTGAGAAGATTTAGTAAGGATTAAGGGATACATTGTGTTTTACTTTAGGTAGAACAGCCGGTTAGAAGAAATCCTATCTAATTTGGTTTATTAATTGCATTCAGATATTTCACAGATGCATTGTTATTGTTCGAATTTTGCTTCCATTAGATGGAAAATTATTTTAATTTTTAATTATATAATAATTTTTTCAGCTTTACATATCAACAGTTGTCACATAAACCACACTTAGAAATTCGCCAGTCTTGCTACGTCTTGCTACACAGTTAGGATTGATAGGATTTAGTTCTAAATTAGGAGGAAGGAAAGAAATAATTAAATAGAAAAATTACAAGCATTTAAGACTTCTTATGCAGGGTGGCCAAACCAAGATGATCTACTCTTAATAAATTAGAAATGCATTGGGATATGTATACTCGGTTATTGCTCCAGTTTCTAAATCCATCTATCCATCCTCAACTTATAAATTTTATCTAAAAATACTATACCCTGTGTGGCATATCAAATAAAAACTCTTAAAAACTGCTATTTAATCACGTCAAGAAATTGTTTTTGAAGTAAAACTTCTTTAGGCGCGACTAGGGCAAAATACGAGAATGCAACAGATATGCGTTACGGTAATATATTAGTACACATATTAGTACAAAAATTATTTAATAGAGTGATATAGTTTGTTACATACTGTTAACATTATGTTTTGAATTTTCGATTCTCGTCAGTCAAACCTGGAAAAATTATGTAATGGATTAGTCATGAGATTAAATTCAATACTTGTTTAAAAGTCAAATGTCAGCTTTGACTTTTGTAAGAACAAAATTATACCTACTTGATATACACATATATATATATTTAGCGAATTGTTTACAATTTGTTCAATTTTTTCACCTACTTGATGCCAAACTGAAATAAATAATTTTATTTAATTAGTTTGGCATCAAGTAAGTATAATATAAAAAATTAATTTTATGAAAAAACAATCTTATGAAAAATAATATTCATAATTATATTCTTATATATTATTCGTTCAGCTATTCTTCGTGAAAGTGATAATAATACCCAGACGATAACATTAACTGTGATAATAAAAACGTTGAATTACATAATTCGAGAATTAACACCCTCTAATCTTCTTATATAATTAATAACTTTTTTTTTTAACTTAATCGTCATAATGCCAAAAAAGTTTTACTTCAATTACGTGTGACGGTTACACTCATTTTCAATTTTTCATGTTATTTAAATTTATTATAATAAATGTTTAAATTGAGCGCCATTTGCACCTAAACATTGATACAATCCATCACTTCAAGTCGATACTCTACTTATCTGCCTAAAATTCATTCTATCTAAAATATTAAGTATTATTTCTCACTGTCTCTTTTCGTTAATTGCCTCTGCCGAAAATGCATCTCTACTTATTTTAGATTACTAACTATTTTTTTTGTAATCTTCTTAATTTTTAAAACATGTTCAAAATTTGTACGTTTGGTGATATGAATACTCGACTAATATTTTTGGTAGCAGTGGTTTGACTGCTTTTCAAGCGCTTTTTATGTCTAGTGGCTTAAAAAATTTAAAAAGATTTTTCTTCGCTTCTGAAAATCTCCAAAATTTAGTATCTTGTAGTAGTGTAGCTCTTGAATAATTGTTAAAAATGCCCAAATAATTTTAGTGCTTTTAAAAAAATATTACTTCTAATTGATTTAACTATCAATAAAGTATGAAACGTAGCCGTCGATCAGACCACTGAATGATTATCTGACAAGTCTTTGGTATTGCAACTATCAAAAACCCCAAAAACTAAAAAAACTATCAAAAAAGAAAGAAAGAAAGGCGCCGTAACTACGTTGCTAATTAGATTTGATTAAAAAGTATCTTAAATAAGAATTTTAAAAGAGATTATGTACTTCATACAGTGGTGTTCTGCTATAATGGACCTGATTACAACGCACTTTTATAGCGAATGAAATGGAAAAGTACCGTCAAAAATACCATGACAAACCGGACATAATGAATCCATTTATAACATACTTTTGAACAACTTGAGAATGAAAAATTGAGTCTAAATCAATGTGTAGTTAACGACATATTAATTATGGCTGCAATTTTAAACAAAAACTGTAAAATGATGCACTTGATATCCTACAATTTGATTATTTAAATTACTTTCCCCATACTCACCATGCAATGTAACTTTCGCGCCGGTTTCCTAAAGAAAATAAATTTGTATTAAGCGTTTTATATATTAGTAATTGGTTATAATAACATAACAGATTAATTGGTTCTTTGAGATGCATTATAAGCGGACACAACTGTACATGTAAATAGAATATTATAAGTATTAACAATAAGGGCTCTGAAGCTAAAAAGGCGTTTTTACACGAAAGAAAAATGACAGAATTCCTTCGAAATTTTGCGTCTTAAACATCATGGGCTATATGCTATGGTCGTTCCAATAACCATCTTACAGCTTTGGTGTTTGAAAATGTTCAAATTATTTTACTATTTCCGTTTATAAAATTCACGACGTTCATGATAGTCATCTTGATGAAGTTGTTGAAGAAACTGCAACTTATTATGAAATTTGTGCATTTTAAACATTCTTTGAATGGAGTTTTTGGGTAAATTCTGTTAAAAAATTTAGTTAACTAGATATATAATAAACCAATTAACGTGTTTTATTTGTTTAGTTGGTAATTAAAAATTATCATTACAAAAATAAAGAAAACATTTATGTATGCTTCCACTAACAGTTGTTTATATATCTACATCTTCTCTCACATTCAAAACTGCACTTAAATTTAATATTGCTTAATTGTGGTTCTGGCTACTCACTAACAAGGCAGGTTGGCATCTGATAGTCCAGGACTGTAGTAAGGCGGAATAACACGCACATTCTAAAAGATTAACCTACCGATGATCTGTGTGTGTGTGTGTGATGAAAATTAATCTGCAGTAGCAGACCTTAGGTATTTTCACTGCAAGTGATCTGTAAAGTGACTTCTTTACGTGTTTTTGTAATTTTATGCCAAGATTATATTAATTAAATTATAAACAGCTTTAAAATTGTTTAATGTTTTGATTATTTTATTTGTGTGCTTATGACTAATAAGAGTTTAGTAAAATACTATTTTATATTTATTGACATTTTATAATATTTATAACGTTTATTGATATTTTTAAAATTGCATAATAAAATTTTTCTAGTACCTATTGGAAGTGCTGAAACAAGCTGTAGAGAAAGCACAAGGTATTTGTTACCTCGAAAAAATATTTTTACTTTTGGTATTGAAGATGGAATGACTGGTCCTGTTGTGTATTATTCTTGCAAAATTTGCAATACCTTTGTTAAACCGCACGATATAAAGAACCATATGCTAAATAGACACTCGCAACAAGAAAGTAGTGCAACAAATGTTCTTTCGACGCAAAGTGCAACACAGCCAACTAATAAAACAAAAAAGAATTCTCATAAAAATAAGAAAAAAGTTGTGCCACCGCCGGATGTACCACCACCACCTTTATTTTTAGTAAAACTTTTAATTTACTAGTTTAATACGTGATATAACTGATAGATATTCTTTACAGAAACCAGAATTTCCATCTACCCCTACTGTTAATATGGCAATGTCTGATAGCATAGTTTATAATAAATCTAGAGAAGTTATAGAAGAAGATGTACCTCCTCAACCTGTGTCTGTGGAGATTGTAGAAACTGAAAGCGCAACACACATAAAACTGGAACCTTTGGTTGCAAGTCCTACAATAACGGAGCTGCCTCCCATTATGGATCCTGTGATTACGGAACCTATAATTGTAACAACTATTCCTGCATTGATTCCTGTAACGCCCACTTTAGTAGCTTCTAAAGATAATACCTTAGCAACACCAGTTACTTTGGTCACACACGTTACTCCGGTCACACCAGTTACTTCGGTTACGGCGACGATCCTTACAAATCTGCCGATTCTCAAAGTCGTAGGAGTTCCACAACAAACAACACAATTAAGCACGCAGGCTAAGAATATTTCTAAAAGAATTTTGAAAAATTTTGCAACTTGCAAACTGTATAAAAAAAACAAAAGTTATGACTTGGATAAGCAGTGTGGTGTTCTAGATTCGTTAAACATACCTTGCTCAAGAACTATGCTTTGTACTAACCATACGGTAATTTTGATTAAATTTATTAAAAAAGTATTTAAATAATATGGTTTGTAATGTATTTTTTTTAGATGGACGAAAAGCGAGCAGTGGTAGGTCGCAGTAGAGATTTGAATACTTTAATTCGAGAGTACAAGACAACTCGGGTGAAATCTAAACCTTTGCTTAAGCTACCAATAACTATAACTCCAAAACAGTGCACAATTCAATCGGTTAGAAATTCTTTTAAATTGGTAGAGTTTTTGTACGACAATAAAAGTAAAAACATTATTTCAAACAAAAGCTTTAAGGTACTTGAGAGTCTCTTGTGGTTGAAATTTTTGTTAATTTTTGTGTTTTTAGTGTGAGGATTCTCTTTTATCTTCTTCTTTGGAAGATATAAAAACAATTAAAACAAGTAAAGTTGCTACACTTACTACTGAAGATGGTCAAACCATAAAGAGCATTAAACTTGCAGGATCTTGTGATGCTCCTACTAGTATTCCTCTTTATTTACCTCTGAGTCCGGATAGAGATCAGGTAATTACTTAATTTTTTTTAAGATTACAGAGACTTATCTAAATATTTTTTAAATAGAATGGCTCGGGATTATCTGGTGAAGTGCCTTCTTCTACAATGCCAACAGTATATAATTTGCATCCTAAACCTATAACAGTACCAACTTCAGCTTTAAGACGGGTAGGAAATGGTTTTGTATTACAGCAAGCTCCACGGTTGGAACGCCAACGCTTAGATTTGCAAGCTGTTGTGAATCAGCATAAGCAATTAAAGTTAACAACTTCAAATAAGACTGTCCTTTTATTAAATTCTAATCATAAGCATAGCATTTTGAAGAGCAATGTAAAAAACAATACCAAAAATACTCCCATTAAGAGAGCTTTAGAAAAGAATTCGATTGGGGAAATAAAACATATGAAAGTCATAACTACAGATATGAATGGATTTATTTTAAATAGCGACTTTTCTGATTCCAATGAATTGCAGTCTGGAAGTGTACAAGATAAAATAACCATACTGAAATAAAGTTGCGATACCTGTAATCTTCAAACTGTATATATGTATAATTCATACGCTTAATTTTTTATTTATCTTATAAGATGTTATTTGATATTGAAATTAAGGTTTTTCAGATATGACTCATTTAGTTAAAAAACTTCTTTTAGTATTTATAAGTATTTTTTGCACTCACAAATTGACAGTGATGTGCTTCTGACTGGAAAAATTGTTGTACTTACATTTTTACTTTTCCTCATATTCCATGGTTGTTTTTCATGATGATTTTCTTACCACTTATTAGTAAAATATGTTTAAAGTTGAAACATTCCTATTGTATGGTCTAACAATAAGACTAAGAGATTATTTCTATTTTTTGTATATTAATTGTTTTACAGTTGTCTTTTTAACTTATAGAAAAAAGAAGTAAGTTGTGTTCTTCTATTCACACTTCCCCTTCTATTCTAATTTTACAAGTACTGAATAACTATTAGGTTTAGTTGTATAAAGCTTGGGTCAAAGTTAACCCAGAGTTGACTTGGATTTGATAAATGGCGAGTTAACCCTGGGTTAATTTTGACCTAAGCTTAATACAACTGGCCCTTAAGTAGATAAGAAATCCTGATTTAACTCCCTCAATGAATATTTTTAATTTTACTTGAGGTATATCTGAAAAAGTTTAAATTTTTTGTGATATAGACAAATTTGAAAAGATTAATTTAGTTTTTGTGCTCAATTTTTGTTTGTTAAATGCAAGGTGTTTAAATACAGGATGTTCTGATTGAATCCTTTAACACATAGTCCTATTAATTTCAAATAATATTTTTAATTCATCGAACTGAGTTTATGTGGTTAAAATATGTTAATTAAAAATTTTCTTAGCTTAACTGTATGATTGTGTTCTTATTAAACAAAGTATTCTAAATGGATTGCCATACAAAGCACTTTTTATAAGGCTATAAAAAATTAATGATGGATTTAGAATTCTCTTTTTCCATTAGCATTAATAGCGTTTTAACTTCTATTAGTTTAAAATGAGCTTTAAAATTTAAAAAGTAAAGAAATATGTTTTAAAAAGTCCAAATTCACTTTTAAATGTATATATATTTTATTTAAAAAGAACACCAGTCCAGGAAAAAAAGATGTATTTTAATCGGCCACTATGATAAATCGCTCCATATAAACAGGTTATTGCAAATGAATTGTTAAAATTGCCTAATTAACATTTTTGCAGGTCATCAAAAAGTTAATTGTTTAAATTAGAAAAGCTATTTTCAAATTTTTTGTTACGATGCTCAGTTATACAGGAACTAAAGATTTTGCAATCAATCAAGTATGGAAAATTAATAAATTTTTCCAATACATTAAAGACAACAAGAGATCTTGGAAAATATGGTAATAGAAATTTTCTTAGAAAACTGTATACCAGTTCATTTGCAAATTAATTTACTTGGGACACCCTGTATAATTAAATTATTTTACTTGAGAAAACAATTTGATTTTGTGCCTTGATAACATAGAGTGTATATTGTTGAGTGTTTTAACTAAGACGATTCTGTAAAGTTAGCTTATATTGGTCGGTTTTAATAGTTAGGGCACCTTGTATAAATTACACAAAATTTTAATGTGAACAAAACTCAAGTTTGATTAAATACCGTCATTTTTATTGTAAATAGGTGAATAGTTTTGTAAGTTGTGTATAATAACTTTTTTTATAATAATTATTTATTTATTTGTAGTTTGTCCTTTGAGTAACGGAACATTTTAGATGTCTGACTATTATTTTGCTTTCATACGTAAAATAATAACCATTAGTGTTCATAAAAATTAATTTATTTTATAGGTTTTTTAAAATCCTCTCTAAATTACTGTTTTTTGTAATATTATTTTGTACCAGTTAAATTAATCATGCATATTCAAAATTAATTCATTATTTATTACTTATTAATTCTTTCGTAATTTTCAAAAACTTTCCTAGTCAAATATTAATAAAGAATTAATTTTGCATAAGACAAAAAGCACAATACATTTTTGTAAGATAATGGAACTTACATATATGTTTAAATATTTATTTTTTTGAATGGTTTGTTAAAAATTAAAATTGGCAGCTATTATTTTTTCTTAAATTTTGTTAATTAAATATTTAAGCAATTCTCTTGAGGCTGTGAACGTTGCCAATTCCTGGCTGGCAACCAACTGCCACGAGTATCATAATATTGAACAGATTAAAATATATGGTACTTTACTATCTGTCTTTTTATTTCAAATCCAATTCTTATGTTGTGCTCATTGCAATGATGCATAAAATATGACTCACTTAATTCTTGCATGTTTGTTGATATCGGACACTTGTTTAAGTATTTGTCAGTCACGATATTGCTAAGATAATATGTATTTTAAACTAAACTACTGCAACTATGCGATATCAATTTGCTATCACTTTTTATTCATTGTATTGTTATTTTTTGTTATTTACCTGTATTTATCACTTTGAAATCGTAACATGAAACAACTCACTCGTACTATTTATTAAATCTTAATTGAAGTCAATTGCTCAAGACGATTAATATTTGAAATTAAACAGTTTTGAACCACTTTTTTGGTTTTTTAAAATGGAAACTTGTGATTCGTTAACTATATGGTCTGCTAATAATTTCAAGTGTTTTACTTTTGTGGGTAAAATTATTACACCCAACACCGTTCCTTTTTCTACCGGTAACAAAGTGCCACAAGATGTAATCGTTTATTACCCCAAGGCAAGTATTTAAAAAATTTGTTTTGACTGTTGATTTAAATTTAAAATTGAAGTTTGTAGAAAAAAATTTTATATCGTCTTTGATTTGAAAGTACCTACATTAAGTTTTTGAAGGAAACCTTCTGAATATGTTCATTTTGGCACAATAAATCGAATTTTCAACGACTTCCATTATGTTTTATTTTGACTTTTGTGCTTGTTTTGAGTATAGTTTATGTCGTAAATGGAACCTTACATGCGTTTTCGTTACTTTTATTTTATGAGTTTTTACTGTGTTGAAAGAACTGTAGAAAAGTATGGAATAAAATTGAAATAGCAAAATTTTCTTAGAAATTTTTAAATTAGAGAAATTTTCTTTACTTAAAAGGCACAATTTAAAGACTGCATTTATCTTTTTTGAAGTTGTGTCGTTGCTAATTGCTAATTCTTATTTTTGTATTTTTTATTTGCTGTTCAAAAGATATAAAAAGGTTACATTTCGCATAAAAAATAAAATATATATTTTAATATTGTTTAAATAATTCTATAATTATTTAATTAATATAATTATACATATTGTGATGTAATATAAATTATATTTTAATTATTTCCAATTCTCAAAATTTTAAGCAATCAAAAACATCACACTCTCTTCAAAATTTTTATCTTTCACTCATTTTCAAATTTAAAAGAACCACTATCAAAAACAAAATCAATTTATTATTCTTAAATTCAAAAACTTTTACAAAAAAAATTAGCGGAACAAAATTTAAACCTCCGCTGCGGTGGCCATCTTTGACCAAAGGCCTCTTATCTTTCTTTTCTACTCCCAACTTTAGTTTTCAAAGTTTTACCTCCTAAAATTCAAATATTTTATAAAATTAAAATCAAAATTCATAGCAAATTAGCAGGGTAGGTAAAACTTTGGTTCGGAACATGACAATATATACAAGTTGACCCGACAGACATTGTCCTGTCTTGAAGCTGGAATAAATAAAAAAAATAATGTAATGCTTTTTGATACACAACATTGTTAGTTTTGTTTTCTGGTGTTTAAATAAATAATGATAATGGTTTTCGGACACGGAAACAGACCACATACAATGTGACCATGTGAAAAACATGGATTTTCAAGATTGATGCCACAAACACTTAACAACTGTCATTGCCATTTATTTATCGACATTGCAAATGCAAGCCGCACTGAAAATTGTAACCGTTTAAAGTCGAATGGCATGTCGTTCGGAATCATAGGGATGCGTGGAATCAAAACGTCTTTGCCTTTGTACTTCCCTTTCAAAATTGTGACTTCAATGACGTTGTTCATTAATTTCTTTACCGCAAGCCGGATGCCATTACAAAGACGTGGCTGGTTTATGTTCTGCAACATAATGATTACCGATCCGACTTTTAATTGCAGATCATAAGGTGGTAATCCGGGAAATTCCAGTGAATGTAAAAATTTCGTTGGATAGTAGTCGACAATATCATCTTGGTTAGTAACGGAATCAAACGATTTGTATGTCATCAATTCACCAGCTATCTTAATTTGAATCCGAAAATTGATTTTGTTGATACCAACGTTTTTTGCAGCCAATATAACACGTTCGCTCAACCAAACATGATTTTTGTAATTTTGTGCAATGTTTGGGAACACCATCTCGATGAATTTGGTCTTTGATTCAGTAAAGTGACAAAAATTGGCAAGGAATGTAATGTATCCAGACGATGGCGATGGGTAAACAGAAATATTGCCATTACCAATGTCGAGGAATTGTTTGGAAAAAACTTCTGTAGATCCATCGTTCTGTAATTCGACTCGCATGTTCATATTTAATTTGAGTGGTTTGTATTATCATAAAATAGACGACTTCAAACATGCATTAAGTTCATCGGCAGGCGTTGATCGTGGAATCACCGGCAATGTTTGTCGAAAATCCCTTGCCAATAGAATCATCGCACTATCTGATGGCCTTCAAACATTTTCAAAATTTTTCATAGTTTACGCGCTAGCGCCGCAACAAAGTCAAAATTTTTGATATTTTTCTAACGGTTGTAGCGGCCTTAAACTTAAACTTATTTACCGATTCTTAATATCAAAATTTCAAAATTCTTATTTGAAAACGTATCGCGATTCTCCACAAAATCGAATTCATACATTTTTTTTCCATCTTCAATCGCAAAGCCGCAAAATGCAAAACAAAATTTTTAAAAAAAGTTTTAAGGGTGTAGCCTTGGATTCTTTTTTGAAAAAAAAATTTGTAAGATATAGTTATTTTTTCCGAATGGCGTGACACCCCGCAACTTAGAAATATTTTCGAAAAATTTTTTTTTATAAATTCACGCCTCCTTCGATAAAAAATTTTATTTCAAAGAATTAATTTTTCATGAAATGCACGCTAAAACTGTCGTTTCTCATCCTTCAACTATACTGAAGAAAGTAATCGTAAAATTTTGTAGTAAAAATTCTTGCCAGCGATCTGACATCCGTCTCTACGACCTTAAATTCCTGAAAAGTTGGTTCAAAATCGACCCGCAGACGGCAAATCCCAACAAATTTTCCGAAATTTTAAAAATCGATATTTTTTTAATTTTACATCGATAACTTCTTCTTCTTCTTCTTCTTCTTCTTCTTTAATTAGGTCTGCGACCTGTTTTTACTTAACAGCAACCTCCGAAGTTACTATTAGTGCTATGAGCACTACGGTCATTAGCCTAGTTTGTTAGCTGAATAACTGCTGACATTAAGGTACTCGGTTCGAATCCGGGGAGAGTATAAAATTTCTTATGATCGTCTCCGTGCTTCGGAGGGCACGTGAAGCCGGCGGTCCCTCTGAGTTGATGACTTGCTTTCATCAACAACAAAAACCAGAGTTACTGGCACATCTGAGATAAGCCTAGCAAGAGCTACCTTGGATGTAAAACAATAAATATGCTCATAGCACTAATAGTAACATCGATAACGCTTGTGAAAAAAGAAGAAAAGTTTCTACAAACTTTTTTGAAAATTCGATCCGTTAAACATGAAACTGGTCGTCTTTCGAAATTTTGTGGTTTGTTCCATTATTAAGTTGTTTCCAATAAAAAGTGTCATACACAAAAATACGCACATTGTAAGGCACCATCCTGTGGACGCAAAATATTTTTTAAATTTTGCATAGTTTACGCCGCAACAAAGTCAAAATGTTCAATATTTTTCTATTGGCCGTAGCGGCCTTATTTACCAACCGATTCTTAATTTCAAAACGGCTTTGAAATCGTATCGCAATTCTCCACAAAAGCAATTTCTTAAACTTTTTTTCCATCTTCAGCCGCAAAACGCAAAACAAATTTTTTAAAAAAAATTTTAAGGGTGTAGTCTTGAATTCTTTGTCGAAAAAAAATTTGTAAAATATAGCAAATTTTATTTCGGAATTTTCGGAATCTTTCGGAATTTCGGATTTACTTCGATTAAAAATTTTACTTCAAAGAATTGATTTTGCACAAAACGCACGCTTAAACTGTCGTTTTTAATATGAAGTAATGAAGAAGGTAAATTGAAAGATTTTCAGTCAATTTATAACAATTTATTATTGTTAATATTATTAATTAGTTTGTTATTTTTTTTACCCACACCTTGTACATTATTTTTAGAATTTTTGTGAAAACGGTTGGTTTTCCAAAATAATTTATTTAACCAAAGTTGTAGCCCGTTAAATTCTCGATCCAGTTTGGGCTGCCAATTTTTTTTAAGACGTTTCGTTTAAGAGATACGGGGTTCGCCAGAAAAGTAAGTTCCCTTAATTTAATTTATAACTCAAAATCCGTTGATTCTAGACTATAAGGAGTTGTAATCTAATTTTTAGATAAGCAAATGATCTTTAAAAAAGTTCTAATCTATTAAACCTAAGAAATCAATAATATCGGAGCTATGGCCGTTTGAAATCAGAAATTTAAAAAACTGATTTAAAGGGAGGTACCCCTAAGGGTTTGGACTTGGACAAAAGTTTTATTAAAAATTTGTCTTAGAAATGTGTCCTCTATCACCACCTCAAAGGTTCTCCACGGTCACGGGAGACACTCTGTATTCTTATCTTTACAATAAATGTTATTTTGTAAAATATTGTATATCGGCATAGATAGGTGAGGATCAACAGATTCATCAATTTCACAACTACAAGAAAATATAGGTGATTAGGAAAGCTTAAGCACTCAGGTAACTTAGTTTCTGTTAAATTTTTTTAACAAACTTTTGATTTTTTTTGGAACGTTGAGTTTTATTATTAACTTACATATTTCTGGTTTAAGCAACTCATGAAAAGAATCTTTCCGAATCACGATTACAGTAACTGTAGATTACAGCTAAGTGAAGCGAGGTCTGGCGGCAGAAATGTTAACTCGCTAAAACGGGCACTTGCCTTAAGTTAACATGCGTCTCATGGTTTGTTTTTGTTTTTTCGTTGTTTTCTACTTTCAGAAGAAAACCCAGATCATAAGACTTCTTACTATACTGCCTATGAGCTTATAAAAACCTAAATTCAAACGCATCCACAAATATTAGTTAAATTTTTGACGGAAGAGTTGAAAGTTTTGTCGAAATGCCGATGGAAGTCGAAAATTTGAAAAACAATCTTTTCATATCGAAAGCAAACATTTTTGGGACGTACATACTCACTAGAATGTAACGAAGAAAGGCCAATACCAACAATATTCCAAAACTGACTCTACTTTGGAACAGCACCTGAAGTACAACTAAGTACATGTAGTACCTCTTGGTTTATTAAAAACATATTTTAATCCGAATTTCAAACAAGTAATTTCAGTTTTGATTTCCTTTTTAATATTTGAAAAACTTGTTTTTTGCTTGTTCTTTTCTTACAGATTTAAAAAATACAGAAAAAACAAAAATACAAAAATACACAATTAAAGATTTTTTTTTTAATTTTGTGTTTTATTACAAATAATTTAAAAATAAGTTATTAGATAATGAAGGTTATTATTGTTAATCTTAATTTGTTGTCTGGCAATGCCCGTAATCACATACCGTATATATTATGCAATCATGAATTTTATAGATAGAGAAAATGCCGAAAAGTTACCAGTTTTTCTCTTATCGGAAGAATTTTTATAAAAATCACAACCAGATAGCGAGGTAGGTATGTAGGTATTCAAATCAAACAATCGACATATTCTTTGATTTGAATAAAATTGTCCACATTCTCAGCATATTATCTTGTTTTGTTATTTGATTGATATGAATAGCTATTCATTCGGAAGAATTATTTCACCATCTATCGCTTCTTAGTTATTCAATTTGACGAAACAAATATGCAAAGTTTTGCTGATGGAGTAGTTCCTAAAGGGCTAATTTTGGGTTTCGGAACCTCCGTGCCCTGGATAAGTTTTGTATCTTGGTTTAATTTTAACCTGTATCCCAAAGCTTTCAAATTTATCATTTCACCAAGTGTCTTATGTGATGAATCTGTAATCTTCCCCGCAAGCACAGTCGTTTGATTGAGAATTTTGTTCTATTTTTTCTAATGGCGTTAATAAGCAAATTAATTTGAGTTTTCAAAAATGTTTTCAGATTCCTGCAAGTGAAGCTCCGCGCTATCGAATTACTGCTATTAGTAATATTTCTCTTGCTTTAATAATTGAAACAAACGTTCAGGAATTAAAAAAAAATGGTGTAAAAATAACAAATTCAACAAAACTTAATACAGTCATCCAGATCCAAATTGACGATGTAAGTTTTTTAAAATATTTTTGTTATCGAGTGTTCGCCACTGAACAATGATAAAATGAAAAAGGCAGAAGCCAATAAATTGATTATGGTTCATTTATTGAGGGGAGACCACGCGCGATCTCCACTAATTTCGGTCAAACTTAATTTAGGTTGTGCAGATACAAAAATTGAGAATTTCAAAATTAAAAACGGTTGCACGGGCAAAGAACTAAAACATTACTCTTGCCACTTTCGGAAAATATCACAAAAGTTCTAAATTAAAAAGAATATGGAAAAAGTTCTGTGCAATCCAAATGAATTTTTATTGATACCCAAGTTAGGCGTGAGTTGAGGCAAAATGTTGGCCGCCAATGAAAATTAGAGATCTTGCCTTTTATGTATAGTAGTTTAGATTTAAGCAAATTTGTGTTTCCATTTTCAGCAGTCAATGACACTTTAATCAATTTTAATTTAAAAATTAAATAATATTTTTTTTAACAGGGGAGAGGGAAATAATTAAATTTTGTTTAATTTAATATTATGTTTATAATTATTTTTTAATACTAGAAAAATGAAAACAACTTTAAATTACTTGAAAATATAATTGGAATTAAATCCAACCATAACGAATCCGCCACATCAGTAGTAAGTTTCTGCATTGTTCAAAAAAGTTTGAAGTTTTAATTTTTTTAAATTTTAGATATTTGACAATTCTGTACCACCAAGTACGTTTTTAGAACAAGAATTTAACGATTATGAGTTTACGAACAACTTTGATTTAAACAATTTATAAGTGATATATATTTTTACTTAAATCTATAGTTTACTTATAATATTTTTTAGTTTATCTACGAAATAAGAAGATTGAAGTAGTTAGACCAGTTAAAATCAGGTATGTATGCAAGTGACTGGAGCTAGTTTTCAGTGACGAAACATCGACATCCTCTCATCATTAATTATAAATTTCAGAAAGATGCGCATTCTCATAATAAATTTTTATTAATAATTCAATGACAATAAAAAATCATAAAAGCGTCTCTAAGGTTTCCAGGATGAATTGAAGATTACGAGAATAGAAAAAGTGAAGAAAGACAAAAGTGCTGAAGGAACACAAGAATTCGTGAAACTCTGGAGTGGAAAATTGCACATTCATTTAATGTAACTAAAAAAAAGCCAAGCGAAAGCTAGTGCTGCATATTATTTAAACAATTTATTAATTTAATGTTTATAATTAATGTAAAAGTAGTCCCATTTTCTATTTTTTGAAATAAATTACAGAATAAAATTTGTCAGTATGTTACGTACCATTAAAAAAAAAAAATTATTTAATTTCAAACTTTTGATGGTGTTTTGTACTATATAGATTACAATGACTAAATAAATGTCTCAGTTCAAATACAATAAGTTACGCATCTTTCCTAAATTTATAATCAATGTTTTATTTAAACATAATTGCATTTAAAAATGTAGAAGCTGGCGCCACGATCGACCAATACAATTTAATCACAATTTATATTATACATTTAATCGGGCATAATTTATAAGTTTAGTTTGTACTTTAATAATTATATTTAATAAGTATTGTTTATTTAAATTTGAAATAATTTTAAGTTTAGTTAGTAACTTATAGTTTATAATTATTTTTTATTTATATTTTGAGTTGAATTAAAAAAATAAGGAAGACTACCATTAATTAACCATCCTTTACCTAACAAAATACTTTATGTCCTATTGCGATAGTTATTCGTTTTCAGTAAGATATTCGATTGTTAGTTTTCGACAAATTTGTTCTTTTAGGGTCTTGATTCTACTTGTAATATTACAAATTAGTTAAAGTTTAATTTTGCAGGTAGTCTTATCTTAGATATAATTTTTTTCAAACAAACAAGTTCAAATGAAAAACAAGAAATTTTAAATTTAATTTAAAACTATAAGAATATAAATTATTAAACAGGAGAGTGAAATAAATTTGTATTATTGAAAGTTTATTTTTCCATGTTATGTTACAGTCTCACTGTACTGAAATTAACTAAATAATTTTAATATTCAGCAGATATTTTTGAAAATTTTATATTGCCTAAATAGTTTTATATCTCTGCTTGTACAAAATCAATAATAACTTTAAAATAAAAATGCTTGCAGATGAAAAGCGTAAGTAACATTCATGTAAACAAATTTTTGACATTTCATTAAATTTAGTTCCCCTAATTTTACAAATTGTTTGATCAATCATTTCCTTAGCACGCTTTGATGTAGTCAGTCGATCCACCCTGTATTTAATTATTATACCTTCGATAATATAAAATTAGTTTAGGGAGGTAATATTTTATTTTTAGTAGTATTGATTATATTAAAATAAATTTTTTATGCTAATAACTTTATTTTATAAATTTGAATTAAAGAAAATTAATTTATTTAATAAAATACTCTGTACATGTAAAATAAAAATGCTTAGTAAAAGCTTTTAAAACCAACCCTAAATAAAAAGGTGCTAGTTTCTATGGCTTAATCTTAAACTTATGAAACCTACTAAAGTCAGAAATTTCAGAAACGCGTAGAACTTACTCTTTTCATCTAATGGTATAAATTGGAATACTTTTGTCGGTTAATCACGAGACCACAATAATTATTACCATAATTCGGCAATAGAGATACATATTATATTAGTCAACAATATCAAAAATACTTAATCGCAACAAAAATATTTTTTTTACTTTAAACGGATAGCTAAAAGGTTAAAATTTGTGTATTTGAATTTCTTCTGCTTTTAAACGTTTATAGATAAAGATAAATATACGCTGTCTTGAACTTTTTGTAAAAAATTTAAATCTTAACGAAAGCATTTATTTCTTATTTTTTTATCGCTTTTGTAGCGTTTCGAATGTAAGTTTTAAAAAAATAAGTGATTATTGTATTGTAATCGATAATACACATCCAATCCATGCCAAATATCAGAGCTATTGTTCGTTTTAAAGTGATTGAAAAATCGATTGAATAAATACAGCATACAAATACGCAAAAAAAATTTAATAAAAACATTTAATAAAAATAAACGGCAAAAAAATTGACAATCAACTTCATAACTTTGAATTGCACCCCCTCCCTCCTGCAATAATAAAACAAATTATACATTTCTTTCAACATACGTAGTCGATCTGGTAAGCAAAAATTGACTATGATTAATTAATGTATGAGACTCCCTAGTAGAATAAAAATTTTATATCAATGATACACACAGAGGTTTTGAAGACATGGATTTAGTTTATAAAAATGAGAGAAATAATAAATTACGTAACACCTTCTATGAACTAAAACTGTCTCAAGAGCAGAACAGCAGTACGTGTCCACGCATGGTGAATTATAGGCAAAATCTTTCGAGGGCAAATAAATCTGTTCATATATCGTATACGAAAAGGCATCTAAATAAACAAAACGGGGGAGAGAAAACGGGCAAGAACCTTATCAAAAACATGGAAAACGTCAAAAAAGTATTTGTTGCTATGAATATTTTTAATTGTCGAGTGCTTTTGTTTAGATCAAACTGATATTTGATGATCATTTACTGAAAGTTATCTAAATAAGATATTGTACTGGTTTCCGAGATAATTTAAAAAACTATACTGGTTTTAGTTTGATGGAATTTTTACCGATTATTCCGTAAGATCTCAGGAGTAATAGGCTAGTGCAGGAGCTAAGTTGTCTTATAATATGTCGTAAACATTTTTAAATGTTACAATTTTCAATCAGTCTCAACTTTGTATAAATAATGTTAAATATAACAAACCTGTTAAGTCAATGAGAAATATAGGAATAAAGTAATAGAAGAGTACAATCAGGTAGATTGCGATCACGTCTTGCCATTTTGTTGCATGGAATTATTTGCGTTGGTCTGAGAGACCAATAGAAAATAACGTCGTAACGTTATAACGTAAATAACGAAAATAAAATAAACATTTTCTATTAATTTTTTTTAATTTATTTATTATATTTTAATTTATATATAAAGTGATTCATTGATTATTTACAAAAAAGCATTGCCTACCTATTCGTATGGTTCCTTTGTTAAGCTGAAGACCGAATTAAAGCAATAGGTCAATTTATTTTAATAATTTAAGAAACATTTTTCGAAGTGCTTGGATACCATGGATGTTAGAAGACTAATTGAGCAAATAAACTTTCCAATTTGGATATTTTGCTGTGCAAATAATTTTGATCAGAATCTATGTATGCATACTCACTTTTGCGTATTTTTGAAATAAATATTTTAAAATATTTGAAAATATAATGTTTGTTTGGTACTTAAATCCGTCACATTTTCTCATTTTCCGAACACCATCTTGACAAAAGGAATAACCTTTTAGGTCAGCTCGACCCAGGTTCGAACCTTTTTTTTTTGAATCTCCGTTGTTAGCGCGAGCTTTAAAGGTCGTTACCTCATATGCATGTGCGATATATGTATTATGTATATTATATTTCCAGGTTGTTACCGCTGGCATAATTATTTAACTTGGAAAAATAACGGTTTTTTTATTATTTTATTTATTAGCGAGAAAGCTTATCGCAATTCGGCTTGATAAAATGTTTAAATTTTGCATTCCAGAATATAAATATTTAAATCATGTTATCTTTTTTAAAAAAATTATCTTTAAGTATGCGCCGTTTATAAAAAATGTAACATCTTTAACAAAAAATGTCGACAGAGAATATTATATTTTTCTAAATAGATAATTAATTTTTGAACCGCATTTAAATTTATGGTAATTTCATGAAAATTAAAATTGAACTAAGCCACCCTTTGAAATTATTGTATTAATAATTATTAAAATGTAAAATTGGAGGATTTGGTGGTTTTGAAATTTTGGTTGCGAATAAAATGAATTTGATTGGATCAATCAATTGGTGTAGGTACCTATTTAATAAGTGAACGAATTTAAGGAAGTCAGACTTTTGAAAGTGCTGTAAAAAATTGCCGAAAAGTTTTGCATTTGTAATATTACCTACCTGTGCGGATTAGTTTGACGTAGTAGTAAACAACGGCGAATTTAAAAATCGTGTTTATAACAGTATAGAGCAGGAAACGCGTGTGATAAAACCAACCCTAAGCAGCTGCGTGGGGAGGTGTGCGGCTGTGTAGCGTCCAGCACGAGGGGCGCGCGCAAAACCACCTGGCGTCGCGCGCTCCCCATTCAATTCAGTATCGACCGGCTGTGAGTTTCAATTTCATGGAGCGATACTAATCGAAACCTAGCACACGATGACAATATTCGACCTCCAAGTAGTGTCTTGGTGGTTTTGCGAAAGTGTTTACTATTTGTGAGTGAAGATGTGCGAAGCTGTCGCATGTTGTTTTAAAAAAAATTGTAGATGTTGAGACATTCGAGTCAGCGACGCGACGCTCGACGCCGCTATAAACAAAGCCAAAATAATGGCCGTCTATTTAAAATTGTTCGGTTCAGTGTTGTGGTGATAGATTTTATTAGGCCCTAGGCCATCCTGCAACATGTAAGTGTGTGCAGTGATTTGTGCGTATGATGATGGATAATATCGGTAAGATGATAGAACAGCAGGCACTAGGTGAACAGGCGGTCGATTCTGATGATAATAACGCGCATGCGGTTGCAAATAGCATGGAGACGCAAAGCGTCCGCATGAGGTTGGTATCACGCGCCGTTGTGGAACGTCGTCTTGTGAAACAAGAAGAAGCTGATGGCCAATTGTCGGTTATTGTGCAACCTCAAGAGGATTCTCGTGATTCGGAACTTCTCAGTCCCGGAAAGTTATCCCCTACGTCAGTTAGTGTTGCGAACATGATCGACGCCGGAGACTTTCGCAGTCTTCAACCAGAACCGACTTACCAAACATTGACGTCAGTTAACGGAAGGATGTCACCACCGGGGTATAGTCCAAACTCATCGTACGCCACCTTAACGCCTTTGCAACCTTTACCGCCTATCTCCACCATGTCGGATAAGTTTGCTTACGGACACGCCAGTAACGTGACAGGATCATTTACGGTAATGCAAAATAACGGTCTCGGAATAGGTTTGGGTTTAGGTTCGGTGAACGTAAATACGGCGTACACCATACCCAACATGGGTATGACACCACCGCACAATTATTCATCTCCAGGTATGGGTATGCAACAACAACCAAGTCCAATAAGTCCGCAAAGCGTTTATAGTCAAAACGGTTTGCCTTCTCCTCAAAAGAGCATGTCTCCACCTAGCTACGATTCACCTTACGGTAATCAAAGAGAATTGGTAGGTAGGTCGCTTCAAAGTCCAACTCTCAGTCCTCCTTCGGCATCGCTAAATTCTCCAGGTAGTACGTTAGTTACAAGTTTTAGTGGTGCAACGTTAAATGGTCTTACGCTTCATCACAATCCTCCAGCTCTTGTTCAAATAACAGCACCACAACGGGACTGTTCGCCATCTCCTCCTGTGTTAAGTTTACAACAAGCTCCGCAACAACAACAACCACAACAGCCTCAGCAGCAACAGCAACCTCAGCAACATACAACGCCTTTACAACAAATACAAACCAAAGCAACAACCCCAAATTCTCTTAGCGTGACCACCATAACGACGGACGTGGAGGAAATAAACACTAAAGAGTTGGCCCAACGTATTAGTGCTGAGCTGAAACGGTACAGCATCCCTCAAGCAATCTTTGCCCAACGAGTGCTTTGTAGATCACAAGGAACTTTGTCAGATTTGTTACGAAATCCTAAACCGTGGTCAAAACTAAAATCTGGACGTGAAACGTTTCGACGAATGTGGAAGTGGCTTCAAGAACCAGAATTTCAAAGGATGTCAGCATTACGGCTCGCAGGTCGGTACCTACACGCATCAACTTTTCAAGATCGCACTCATCCAAAATTGTATTTAAAAACTTGTTGACGGTTTATTTTTATTGTTCTGTACTCCCTTTAACATATCAAAAGATCTTTTTCAAAGAGGGTTAAACAAGTTTATTATTCACTAACGCAAAGTTTTTAAATTTCACTTCGGTTAGGCGGCCAATGCAATGCAATCCTTAAATTTTTACTATTTTTTTTCATTATAGTTATTCATTTTATATTCAAATATTCGAAATAAATTTATTAGTAGAACAAAAATTAAAATTAAATTTAAAACTTAAACAGGGTTAGTTACTTTGAACACACTAGGGCGAAGTATTGATTTTTTTACTTGTGCTGATAATTTCGCTTTTACGCCTCCGCTACCCTCATACTGGCATGGAACTTATTGTTTGTATT
This sequence comes from Cantharis rustica, assembly GCA_911387805.1. Lineage (NCBI taxonomy): Eukaryota > Metazoa > Arthropoda > Insecta > Coleoptera > Cantharidae > Cantharis > Cantharis rustica. Next base: position 25,729,801 of record OU426883.1, read on the forward strand.
AAACAAGTAACATACCAGTAAAAATATGTATTCATATATAATATTTATATATACTTTATATTGGGTAGTTTGATAACAAACATTTTATCACTTTTCGATCAAAAAAAAAAAAAATAAATAAATAAAAAAAAATCTAAAATCGAGACAGACTTTTTTTTTAATTTGTTTACACAACATTACATACGATTAGATAACAATTTTTTTTAAATCAGCGGGCGGATATAATTAATAATTTGTATTTTTATGAAAAGTACAAAACAGTAATGTTGCATATTTAGTAATTTTTATTGTTGACTACTCTCTTGTTTTCATTGCAGACTGCCAGATGCGCAATGTAAACGTGAGGGCAGTCAACCCCAAGCGAAGAAAACCGCCCTCTTCTTCATGCTAGTGAGTCTATTTGTCTGTCTGTCTCGATGTTCGGACCGTCCCGATGCATGATTTTTATTGTTGTAAACATTTTATTTTAAAAAACAAGCATGACCTATGGGCATAAAATGTTTCATGTTTTTTACGCATGTTAAGTATTTTAGCCAACATTCAAATGTTAATACAATTAAACTCAAATTTTTAAATAATATATTCATTTTTAAGGGAGAAAGTTCAAAATTTATAATGCTGGTACCCATTAAAATAAAAAATAAATCTAATTCAATTTACTATTGGCACGTTACGACGTACACGTTTCAATTGTATTATCAAAAACTGTTTCAATTATTATTATTATTATTATTATTATTTCATATTCATTAATCAATGATTTACCTTACCTTAACCGTTCACGCTAGTGTAATAGTGTAGTGCTTTATGTTTTGTTAATGGATAATAAATAAATGGACATTATTTAATTAATTAATTTCTACAATTCAAATTTTTAAAGAAAATTCTATCTTTTTATGAAAATTTTTTAAGTGTCCTTTAAAGATAGAAAAAAGTAGAAAATTAATAATACAATTTCATTTAAACGTTTTTATTGCTTTATTCAGTCAGAATTTATTAATCGTTTAATGTTTAAATCTATTACTCACAGCGACTTAGCTATTGCAATAGCTCGGATACCATTTATATTTTCACATGATTAAATAAAATTGCAGCCGTTAAAATTATTAGAGGCATTTAATCCATCTAATATGTATCTAAAATTCCAAAACTGGATGTTTAAAATTAAGGTAGTGTTAACTTGCTTCTTATTAAAAACTTCATCAAATAGAGCATTCGACTCTCAATTTTAACCTCATTTATTGGATGGAGGGATCACAAATAAGATTTGATCAGAGCTTAGGTCAGGTTAAGAGTAATCTTTCAGAATGCTAACACTTGACGTTGGAAAAACAATGAAAATTCAAAAAAAGATACGATTGTAGATGAATAATAGCAAAAAACTTATATTTGTCTGATCTAAGTCAATCAGTTCTATAGTATTATCTAAAATTTCGCTTTAAATGAAGTAAATTTAGCTAAATTTAAGTTATCGTTAAATAAATGATTATTTAAAATCACAAGTAGCTATTTTCCAACACCGAGTTGCAATATTTGAGACGAAAGAAAGACGGTTACAGACAGAAGTTCTAGCAAAATATCATTTTGATTGTTTTTCTTCGGAGAATAGTGACAAAGTAGGTCCCTTTTCTCTTATGGATGCAAAACACTTCTTTGCAGAAGAAACCGTACTCTCCTCTATGTTATTCTATTGTTGCGATTTAAGGGTAAGAGAAAAAGAATCAGATTATCATTTGAGTAGCAAAGTTTTAAAATATCTATCTAGGTGTGTCTTAAATTATATTCCCATAATTTTAGTTAATGCCCCAAGTAAAAATAAATTCACTGGCCGTTTTGTAGACTAAAAGAGGGTAGATGCTGCTGCTTCCAAGTAAATGCATTTTCAGTTTCTGTATACTCCTTTAAAGTATACCGGGTCTTACAACCATACGCATCCGAACATAGAAAAATAGCATAGCAAATCAATTTTTTTCTCATCGTAATATTTGTTTTTCAATTATTGTTAAGAACGCAATAAATTACACCTTTAAAACTAAATTTGTAAGAAATTATTTTTCCAATTACTTTAACTAATTAAAGAGCACGAGAAACATGCGAAAAAAATTCTCTTTCCATTTCTACAATTTTTATTCTTATTCGTTACAATGATCAGCAAGAATTTCTGCTATGTTTAAGTGCTAGGATTGCCAATAATTATTATTAGTCATCCCTATATCATCGCATTGCTTTTCCATATTTCCAAATTGTAGATTAACAAAACTACAAAATTTACGAAATTAAACACTCATTTACAATGTTCATCTTTAGATACAAAACAGATAAATCAATCACAATGACATGAAATTCATGCCTATTTGATAGGGCAGCTAGGTTATTAGATTTTGATCTACCGATAGACTGGACTGGACGTTTGGACGTTTTTAGGTTTCAGTGAAATTTTAGAGATTTTAAAACTTTTTATGGCTTTTTGAATTATATTCAACTTTCAATCACTACCAGATGATCAAATAGCAACATTATCATTGAAAGTTTAGATGCGAGATGCATTCAAAAGTGCAGTTTCAACTTTTAGTTGGTATACGCGACTTCGAATGTTTTCTACTTGTAAATTATTGAAAAAAATATATATGTTGCCACCGGATGTTTATAGGGAATTCCATTTCTAAACAATTTTTTTATATGATATAATTTTCGTGTGTTTGTTATGGTTTTTGTAGCGTTTTCAACACAAGTGTTTAAAAAATGAATCGATTAGAAATTTTATACAAAATTTACAATATAGTATATTATGACAAAAATGGAAAAACTTAAAAAAAGTTTATAAAGAAAAGCAAAAATTTTTCGGCACTCTCGGGAGGCAAGTCAGCATGGTAACCATTGTTTGAAGGAAGTCAATTTTCACTTTATTTAAATATTTTGATATATTTCTGTTGCTTGAGTTTTAGAGGTTTAATTTTCATACTCAAGACTCAAGAATTTATATGATTGCACTTAGCAAAGTTTTCAGAAAACTTGAATAAAACATCGATTTCTTTCGGAACTAATAACCGAAATGATATTTAATTGAGTGTGGCATGGAATTCCGTTATCAAGTTCACTAAACCTACATTAATCAATAAAATGCAATTTTATGAAATAAAATTAATTGACTCTCTATTTGGTACTATTTTTCTAATTAGGTCGTGCATTTTATTTTTCCATAATTATAGCATCATTATTAATTATAGCTCCTGTAAAGTCTGATTTGCAGACTTAAAATTGGAAAAGTATTATCCCTAAAGTTGCCTTTAGATTATCAATTTCGATGACCTTGAAAAATCTTATAAAATGTAACTGAAACAAAACAAGTAAAAAAATTCTTTTTTTTATTGCTTTGAAAATTTAATTTACCTATGGTAAAAATGATCTTGAATCAAAATTATTAAAAAGAAATTAAAAATTTGTTTTGCGAATTGTGATAAATTTATTGATTTCTTCGTCTTTCCAATTTAGGATTCTGTAATGCCAGTAGATTAAGTACTTAGTTGAATTTTTAAATATAATAATTTATAAATTTTTATTTTGTTTTAGCTGCGCAGATCCCACAGCGAGGCAGTAAGTACTTTTTATAATTTTTTATATAATATACATATATATTGTAGTTAAAATAAATTAAAGTCAAGGATTCAACGAGATTGCAGTTTTGACTTTTGGGGTCAAAAAATATTTTTACTTATCTACATTCATGGCAAAACTTTGTTCTCGTTGTATTACCGAAAGCTTTTATTGAATTTGGGTTCAAATTAATTTTGTTTAAAATTCAATTGCACTTCAGAAATTGCATGATTTAAGTAGAGAAGGCTGGATGATATTAGCCCTGGTAGACACATGTACTATTTTAGAATTTTTAATTTTAATTTTTTTTATCATTTTTTTTTTTATTTCTAGTATCTGTCAAAAACGATGGGACATCTAATATAATAGGCAAGTCGCTCAAATTTTACTTAAAATTTATTTGTTAATTTTAGAGTCAAAATAAAAATGTTAGCTTTTAAATTATTTTAAAGGCTAGAAGGTTTTGACAAAAGGAGGGACTGTTTATCAAAGCGAATATAAAACCAAAGAGGCTACCTACTTTGAAAAATTGGAAGCTTATCGATAATATTGGAAGCGTTTTGTTCATATAGTGTGTATTTAGAAGACTCATCCAGATACAAGCGAACATCAAGAGTAGGATAGTTTGGAACAAAATTTTTAAAACTCCTAAAAACAAAAACACTTTCTCCTTTCGTGAAAACCTTACAAGAATGGTTTTTATTGCATTAAAATTAAAAGTAACAAAAAGCACATAATGCTAATCAACAAATTGCAATACAAAAATTTAATATTAATTTAAAATTAAATAAATTTAAAGTAAAAATTAATTGGGTGACTTTTTATCAGGGACGATTTCATGAATAGAAAAGTCAACCAATTTTTTTTATTACTTTTGCTTGTTTAATTGAACAAATTTTTATTTTATTTGCGTCTTTTTAATTTTATTTAAATTTATTTACAATTTGAAATTACAGTAAAAAATTTAAAACATAAGATTTTTATGTAAATTCCACAAAACAAACATTTCAGGTATAAATTGTGTAAGGATAATTTCTTGCCTTGGAACAAAATTTCAATTTACATAACGTAGTGTGACGTAGTCAACGTTCTTTAAAGTTGAATTAATCGATTAATATTGCTACGTTTTATTACTCGTCTAATGTTATTGTGACGTATTTGAAATGGATAACAGGGCGCAATCCATGATTATTAACGCACAAATAAATTTGTTCCTTATGTAAAAAAAAATATTGAGTAAGCTGGAAGATAGATTAATGATATTAATTATACCGTGCTAAAACAGTAGATTATGGTTATTTACTTAAAATATTTCTAAAATAGTGGAACGTTTTCGGAATTTCTATTTACGGATAAACCATTTTATAATTAAAATAAATTTGTAAAACCGAATTATAAGTAAAATTATTATATTATACATTATTATATATACACCTACATATAAATAGGTTAACGTGGAATTCAAACCACGAAACAAACGATTTGATAGCAACTTTGAAATCGATAATTCTATTATCCATATCTTAACTTCATAATACGGCTTGCAGTTCAGCATTATTACTTCTAATGTAAAATAACTTTTCCTTACCTCCGTTATAAAGTTGCCTTCTTCCTACTTATTGAATTTTATAATTTTAAAAATTGTTCTAGTTTGTGCTAAGGTTATGCCGCGTTGTGTCGATATTAAAATCAAGTTTTTGTTTTTAATTTTCCAAAAAGCCATATTTCACTCTTGAAAATTGTGAACGAATCTCTAATATAATACCGGGTGACCTGCTAAAGAACCGAACATAGAGAAATAACATGGGATATTATTGATTTTTTTAAATTCTTACTTCCCATTATAACGGATAAGAATGAAAAAGGCATTAAATTAAAGAGATTTTTATTCCATATCTAAAGATACTCAACACTTGATATTTTATTCTTTAATTATCGTTAAAAACTCAACAGTAAAATTAAGAAATACAACTTAAAAAAAATATTAGCAGGCTTGTAGCCTCGTTACGTCTTAGTTGTCGCATTATTATTTTTTTTACTTTTTTAAAATCCAATTGATATCTTTTTGTTTTTGAGTTTTGTAGACTAAATAAAACTACATACTTTTAACTTTTAATATTAGTCAACTTGCTATAATAAAATAATAATCAAATTGTGTTCTTTTTATTTGTAACGTAATAACTATAAATAAGTACAATAGGAAAACATGAAATAAAAAAAGCAAAAACAGTAGCTATACTATGAACCAAAACTTTTTCTTCAACAAGGAGAGTTATGTTTGTTAACCAAATTAATTATAATCTGTCAAAGTATAACTTGTTTTTAAATATTTAGCTTTCAAACAAAAATAATAGCAATGAAGCCTGCTAATATTTTTTTTTAAATTTGTATTTCTTAATTTTGCTGTTGAGTTTTTAACAATAATTAAAGAATAAAATATCAAGTGTTGGGTATCTTTAGACGCGAAATAAAAGTCTTTTTAATTTAATACCTTCATCATTATTATTCGTTATGATGGGAAGCAGGAATTTAGAAAAATCAATATTCCATGTTATTTCCCTATGTTCAGTTCTTTGGCCGGTCACCCGGTAGAAAAAAGAAAACAATTTGATGATAGTTACCTAATTTTGAAACATTAAATGAATATATACTTAATACATACATAATAATACAAATTCATGTGAAAAAATTCATTCAAATAATTTGACAATATCCTGTCGCAGGCGATATACCGTCGTCGTGAGATCAGACTCTAGCTTAGTACGTAAGAAATTTTCCGACCATTATTAAATGCCTAAAAGAAAATAGCAGGTGTTTTATTTATTTTCCATTTTTCAACAAATTTTTTTAAATTGAAATAAAATAAACAAGAAAAATAATTATTTAATTGATAAAAATTTATTTTAATTTATTTGAGTGGCTGTACTGCTACTGCCCAGTAATTTTTTTAGTTCTTTTCGAAATGTATAATGTATATATGCTTATTAATTTATGCTTATCAAAATTGAAGTAATTTACGTAAACGTAAACTACGTACGGTCACTTTACTAAAATAATAATTATTATTATTACTTTCGCGATTTTCTAGAAATCTAATCAAATTATTTTATTAAATTTTCTTCTAATTACCTTGAAAATATCGAACTGAAAATTTCGAAAAATTTCATAAAAATACGCTTGACTTTTTGACAATAAAGTAATAAAAGGTTCAGGATAATCAATTGTTATTCAATTTAAGAAAAATCGTGCCGTTGACTGTCCATAATCTAACTCTCCTATGACGTGGGCAGAAACTAAAACGGAGAATTAGATATCTTTACATTAGTGATAGTTTATCTCCGTTTTTTTCGGACTTTATTTTGATCGTATTTTCTCCCATAAAAGTCTTTGTAATAAACGAAGTGTTTAGTATGATCTTATGTAGGTTATAAAAATTATTTCAAAATACTGTTAGTAGATTAAGGAAACATTATTTAATGTTGGAATCTTTCCAAGTAAATTTCTACGGTTGTTCTATAACAAATAATTATGCGTTTTTACTCAAAAACGACTGATATTGTATGTGTGTAATTAATGCCATTTAGTTTTTGATGTACTTTTTCAATTTTTAAATAAGGAAGCCAAATTATGAGTCACGAGTTTTGCTCATGTATTTGCCTGATCATCATTCAGGATCAGAGCAGAGAGATTGTGAATAGTTGGAGACCTTATATTTTGCATTTTGAATTTTTAACCAATAGCCATAGCCATGACCTGTTTGGTAATAACAGTCTATTAGCAGACATTCGTCGAGACGGTCGTCACTTAAAGCGGCCAAGTGCGTTGCTGTTAATGCTGAATGCCTGATTCGACTCCGGGCTCAGTAAAACTTTATTCTGACTGTCTCCCCTTGGAAGGCAATGGCAAACCACCGAGGTGTAATCTGCCTGGTACACCCTTTCTGGAGATGAAGTGTATACACTTCCCGCTGTTCGGAGCCCGCGTTAAGCAGTAGGTCCCCTATGTGGGAAACGGATATGGCATATAAAGAAGAAGAAGCAGACATTAATTCAAAATTTACATTGATGCTCATAACTAGAGACTGGATTATACCTATGCAACTTGAAATGATCGAAATATGCATAAAAATAGGTATCATAAATGCTCGAAATATTGCAAAAAATTCGCCAAAATGTGCCAAAATATGCAAATTCCATTTTAAATAAATACTAATTTATTTATTAATTTTATTAAAAAAAAATATTTTTGAAAAATTAAAAAAAAATTATCAATAAATAAATTTTATTAATTTATTTAAAAATACTATTTTTACATAGATCTACTTATTTACTTGTAGGTAGTAGTATATCGTATAATAATTTTAAGCGGCAGCAGGTAATGGTCTCGTATTGCCAACTCAAAATTTAATTTGTTGGTACCTCCAAATTTATCAGATTTAAATTTTAGAAAATATGCTAAAATATGCAGAATCATTAGATTTCAGTCGAAATATGGAATATCCTGAAAAAATAACAAAAATATATAATATATAATATGGTTTCTGCCTAATAACTGTTACTTTTCTATTATAAATAATAAATACGAGAAATATAAAGTAAATAGTATTAAAAAAAAGTTACTAAGTAATATAATGCACACTTGCGTGCTTGAATAATTAGTTTAATTAAATACAAAATAAAAAATATAAGTACCTAATCACAAATTTCTAACATGTTTATTTTACAGTAGATCTGTTTAACGAAATTCATTTAGTTTTAAAAGCATAAATTATTATTCACTTGGCACTATTTATATTTTGTCGATGTCCAAGTTTCAAACTATAGTTTCACAAACAAAAATAAGTGACGCGCAGGATAGAATTAAATTTCTTTTTTAGTTTTTAAAATTTTGATGCATTAAAATATTTTGATTCTAGGAGCGATTTTAAGTTTAATCTCACCTTGGTCTTCGAAATGTGCGGAATAGTAAAATATTTGTAAGGATACAGAAATTTATAGCAAAACCACATTTTCTCAAATTAAATTTTTAAGAAAAAAGATATTCTTAACTTTCATGTGCATTATTTTTTTGATGAAAATTATTATTATTTACTATTTTTAATTAGATTATTTTTCGTATTATATTATATTATTTGGGCAATGTAATATAAAATATTGGTGTGCGTTCTGTGTTTTAATAAATCCAATATTCATTACGAGTTTGTATAACTTATTATATCATCACTAGGAAAATACCCAATAGTTTGATTTGTACATCAGATCATTTTTGTTCTGCATTTCATGTTCAATCAGCAAAATAAATGTGAAATGTTATACAATAATCTAGGCTTGGATCAAAATTCAAAATTTGAGTTTAAAAATGAACAAGCTTTAAGCTTAATAAATAATATACATGATTATGTTATTACTTTTCTAAAATTTTAAAGATACGTTAGTGTTTAACTTAAAAAAAAAAAAATTCAACTACGAAAAATACATATTTATACAAATAAATAAATACAAAGAAGTAATAGGAATAAAAAATGTATAAACAAATTATTATTTTAAAGATTACAAATTAACAACTTTTTAAATGCCGTTGTCGGACCGTCTAGACACTTGGAACTTTTGAGTAACCGAAATATACATAATAGTCACTTACGAATCTGCAAACACAGTTTAAGAAAGTTAGTGAAACTTTTATTTGAAACTCACATCAATACAATGGTGTATTAGATATCAATAGATTAATGAGCAGTTTACTCCCGGGCTCCCGGGTCTATATACTATTTTATACTATTCTTGAAAATTTACTTAAAAATTGATTTAAATTAAAATATAGGTTAAATGATAAAATAATTCCTTGCATGCTTGTTAAAATGGAAAGTAATATAATGAAACGTGTGTAGGCAAACAAAGTGTCAGTGTTACTACGATCTAGTGGTGTCAAAACCCACATTTATTTACAAAATAACTAAACAAATTTATATCTGAAAAACTGACCAAGATTAATTAAAATATATGTAGGTCGAATTAAGTTGCTTGTTAAAATCGACAAATATTAACGTAATATAATACAAATCTCATGTTATAGGCGATTAATAAAGTTAAATAATAAAATAAAGTTAAAGTTAAAGCATAATATCTTCAACGATCTTTTAATAATCTAATTTTATTTAATACTAATTTTTCAGATTTATTGTATAAACTTGACAAATTATATCTTAGACATGGAATAGTATTAGCTACTAAAAAGTGAGCGCTTGAATGGATAAACGAGATTTATTGTGTAGTCAAAATCGCGGATTAGGTTAATATTAATCTAATCTGTAACGTCCTATAGGTACCATATGTTACCCACAGAAAAAAGGGTTATCTATCAGTGGAAATCCCTTCAAAATCGGTTCAGTATATCAAGCTCTTGAGAGGTACAAACAAATTACATACATAATATGTATTTACCACAATAAACCGTAATACTCTGTTTTTAATAGTCGGATAAAAACAATAAAAATAAAATATTATCTATGTTACACTTGAACTTTCTTCCTAAAGACTACCATTAGATCACCATGAAAATTTATGATTCAAATCTTGAAGTTTATTAATTTATAGAATATCATAATGTTTATAGAGCAAAAAATTTATTTTAACTATCTCTTTGGTAAAGATATGAAATAAAATTCATAATTCTTAAAATCTAAAAAAAGTTTGGGCAGTATGTTTGCAAGTCTGCAATAAGTTTATTCACTAACTACATTGAAGAAAAGAATGTTTTGAAGTTTTGAAAGTATTGCATTATTGAATCAAGATTTGTCGCAATGTTCAGCTTACTCAGTTGATTAAAATCAGAGACCGACCGAAGGTTTCGTTTCGGTTTTGGCCAGTTTCGGCAAAAATGCTGGTATTTGTTTTGGGCCAAAAATTGACTGAAACTTTCGTGTTTCGTGTCGTGTCGAGCACTGCCATTTGCTACGCTCCTGAACAAGATTTAAATTTAAATCTCACGCTTGGAAACCTGGCTCTACCAGTGACCAACTCCTATGCTTAAATGAAGTAAAAATATGCACAACCAGCTATGAAAATTACAATCCGTTATGAAAGATATATGGTCAAAGTAATTTAGTTGGTGAAAATAAGGAGAAACTTTTTTTCTTAGATTTTTGTTTATTGACTTTTTAATTACGAATATTAGAGCAACCAAGTTAGCTAAATTCATTGATTTAATTTGCAGAATTGTTATAAAATTAAAACCTAATAAATGATAGTTTAAAATTTTCAAAATGGTAAGAATATTTACTTCGGGCATATATTCAAATTTGGCTGGGTTGCCAGAAGCGCTTGCTACGGCTCTGGTTTTGGTTACGGTTTCGGCCGAAATTAGAAGGGAAGCCGAATATTCGGTTTCGGCTGAAAATCGTGTTTCGGTTGGACATTAATTAAAATAATGGTTCTATATTTAAATAAGTTTGGTTAATTAATAAAAATCATACCGGCAGTGTGGTATAAGGATTAAATCGACATGCTACGAAGTGGAAGATCGCAGTTCGAGACTTGGTCGCGCCAACTGCACTGCTGTTATCTAAAGCCCGAAATTGATCTAAGGGATGGATCTAGTAAGGTTAGCACCCTACCTGAATATTTATGTAAGTGCTCACAGAACCAACAGTGCCAAGCGTAAAAAGTTGGTGCATTAATGGTAAAAAACAGAACAAATGTTCTAAAAATAAGTTAAAGAAGAAGAATAAAAATCATTATAAAAAATGCTTTCCAAGTTCGTGTCAATCGGCAAATTACATATTTAGTTTTGAAATAAAAAAATAGGTACTGAGAATACATATATTATAACTTATTGTGATAATAATTCTAAACAAAGTTATTTGTATTGCTGTTATACCTATATATTGACGTGTTTTTTAACCGGTAAAGCTCTGTGTAAATTATTGTAAAAAAATTGAAAATTTTGTATTTTAGTTTATAGTTTCAATTTTATAATTTTATGATATTGCTAAATTGTCAGTGTAGAAGTTTTGAAGATAGAGGTTAAATTTGTGTTCGGAAAGAAACACATCTTTGTTCTCTTGATTAGTTATTTTGTTAAATTTTTTGAACATTACTAATATATAGACAAATCTAAGTAACCAGAAAATGTTTGTTTTGAATTTTTAATAATAAGAAAAAATGTTTAGTATTAAAATAATAATAAATGTTTTTTGTTTGTAGGTTGCAAGAGGAAAGACGATTCGAGCAATTCGGAGCAAATGCCTACGCCCAAGAAGCCTCGGTTGGTTTTCACAGACCTTCAGCGTCGTACTCTTCAGGCTATTTTTAAGGTAAATAAAATTATTGTTTAAAAGAAATGGATATTAAGCGTTTATTTAATTTTAGGAAACAAAACGACCGTCAAAAGAAATGCAAGTAACGATTGCACGTCAGTTAGGTTTAGAACCTACAACGGTTGGTAACTTTTTTATGAACGCCCGACGAAGATCGATGGATAAATGGAAAGATGAGGATCCCAAAGCTGCATCAGCATTGCTTCATCAGCAAATGTCTCCAGGTATGGACCAGGACGATCACGATCCCGAAGGAGATTTGGACAATGATGTGGAAGAACATGAGGAAGTGTTGTGACATGCAATTCGTGACGCCATTTGTTGATGCTGTAAACACTTTTCTGTGACGGCGTTCCTAGCCTTAGGATAGTGTAGGCCCGCCGACTTCGATTTGTATTTGACCTTATATTATGAATTAACTATTAGTAAAAGAGTTTCGTTTTTATTTGGACGGTTTATATAATTTTTTTAATTTATCTGCCCTAGTGTGCCTCTTACAAATTTCACGTTGACACTATTTTGAATACAGAACTGAAATATCGTCTCAGCGGAAAATAATGTAGATGTACTTATTTTGATATTGTTGTTGTAATTTATTTGTTTATTATTGTTTTGTTTGATTTTTATGTTGCATTATTACAAATTAGATGTCTAACAAAAAGTATCCTTTATTTACAAACTATGAACTATAAAACAAGAAACTAGTTTTTAAATAATAAGTAATTATTTTTGGACTCTCTGAAACTGAACTAGTTTTTTTTCAAAAGTTGTAGTTTGTTAGAGTATTTATTTTTTGAATCATTAAAAAATAGTTGGAAAGTTGTAAATTTTGATGGACATCGTTTTGTAAAAAAAAAAAACATTCCAAATGAGGATTTTAGTCATTCCAATCGTGTACAAAGTTATATAATAATTTATTCCATTTTATATTTATACAAATATTTATATATTTAATATTTAAAGTGTTTTGATTATTATGATGTGATTTTTTGGTTTATATTGTAAACTTCGAATTGGAAGTTTAAAACTTAATTTATCTGTGATGTAGACATCTACAATTTGTTAAGGAAAATAATCTGAATCTGTAGGTCAAATACACAGGATTAAATTTTCTACACAAAAAATATTTACAATAATAACAAATAATTATTGATTAAATGTACAATATAATTGTACGTTTTGATTTTCTGTGTAAAGATTTAGTTAAGTTATCAAGTCGGGGGTATTTTGGCAGAGTGCCCAAAAAGAGCACCTAGTCTACGTACCAAAAAATATTTTTTACGAATAATTTCTTGTACTATAAAATGTAAGTGTAAAAAATTTTTGTTCAAAAAATTATCTAGTTTTAAAATAGTAATTTTCATTAAAATTATTAAAAAAATAATAACAATACAGATGGTAGAGATAGTACAAACTATCATTCATTTCCTTTTATAATATTAAAACTATTATTTTTTGTAGTCAAAAATAGAAAACAATTTTTTATTAATATTAATATGAATGATCGAAATGACCAAACATTGTTATTATTTTTTTGCTCTTGTAAAATTTGTGACATTCATAAGTTAGTAGAATTTGTTGTTAAAATTTAAATGTAAATAATGCGAGACATATTTGTATTTCTTCAGGTATTAACCTAAAATCTATCAGGAATTTTTGCATTCACAAAAGAATATTTCAAAAATATAAACATTTTTTTGCATCTTTAGTTAATTCACTTTGGTTTTGGATTATTTAATAAATTAATATTAGGTTTTGGATTTCGAATATCAAAGCCGAATATTAAGAACGTTTGCGCCCACTCATAACTTCAAACAGACGATTATTGTCCAATACAATTCAATTCCAATTAGGAATTGAATAAATAGTTTTCGTTCGTGCGGTCAGACATTGATTTTTTAACCGATAATCTAAAAAAGATTAAGTTACTATAAACAACAACCGGCGCTTAACTTAACTTACTAACTAGGGATTTACCCGACGCTATCGGTAGTTTTGGAATTTAATTGTGAGTGGGAATAAGAGGCGTATTTTGGATGCAAAAACTATTTGGATTTATCTAGAGTTGGAAAAAAATGTTTGAGTAAATTTTGCTACAAAATTTGAAATAGTGGAAAATCAAAATTTGAGTTGCTTTTTGTTACAATAAATTTTATGTAACAGAAAAAACCAGGTGACAAATTTGGGGTCACAGTATGCCTTAATACCGATTAGAATATTTTTTAAGGCTAGTCTTGCACCTAGTCGATTGTATTTATTTCTACATTAGTTAAATTCTAGTCATTTTATATTGCATTTAGTTAAGAAATCATGGAGGATTCTGTGGTTAGCATTCTATATGTTCACCTTCTGGACGAGTACTGAATACTCGGCCTTTCGAAGATTGAAAATTTTGTAACGACTTTACGAGTCGCATTTTATCCGGGACAGACAAATGAATGGGCTACCCGGGGCCAAAGATAGCGGGTTGCTGCGAATATATTTTCTGTAATTTTTTGCAATTGTCACTAATAAAATTCTGACGGCACCCGCTATTGTGTGTATTATAATGTTTTGCACAACGTTGCACCTTATTATAATTTAGATCATCTGATTTGAAGGGTTGTAATGGTCAGTTAGTGGAAGAGTTGAATATTAACGATATAAATTTTGTGTATTTATTAAATATCTTCGCAATCCATCAATTGGTCACAACAGCCCGGTTAATTTTTAGTGCAATAGCAGAATAATGTAAAAAAATGGCAATATCATATCCGAACGAGTGTATCGTGAATTTCACGAAATTACACAATCTGTAGAAAAATAGCGTTGATTAAAGAAATATTTAAAATAATTTTAAATGTGTTTTATTGTATTTTGAAACAAACCGGTTAGATGGCATGGCGTGACAGTAAGATAAAGCGAATCTAATTCAAGCAGCCACTGGGGAGCGATCGATGATGCGTTAATAGAGGATGCGCCTATGCGCCGCGACGCCGTTCACGGTTGCTATCGACGTACGTCGGTGTAGTTCGTCAAAAAACCCAGACGTACTGACCGCAGTATAATCGCCAACATGTTTGTATGAACTTGTAAGTAGGTCGAAGTGTTGGTTTTCGACATCGATGTTGATTATGCCAAGTTGTCACAACAAACTCTTGAGGGAACTTGGGGAGTGTATAGTGCTGTGATGCTGTAATCTAAAGAGTGAACATTCCTCCACATAGCATGGCCTCGGTCGCCGCTTGGCTGCCATTTGCCCGGGCGGCGGCCATCGGCTGGGTGCCTATTGCTACTCATCCGCTCCCGCCGCCCCCAATACCTAAGGATCGTCGAAAGACCGACGATGAAAAACTTCTTATAAACGTATCCGGTCGGCGCTTCGAAACTTGGAGAAACACGCTCGAAAAATATCCAGATACATTACTGGGATCTAACGAACGTGAGTTTTTCTACGACGAAGAAAGTAAGGAATATTTTTTTGATCGTGACCCGGATATATTTCGACATATTCTAAATTATTATCGCACCGGTAAACTTCATTATCCGAAACACGAGTGCCTAACAAGTTATGACGAAGAACTTGCCTTTTTCGGCATCTTACCAGATGTCATTGGCGATTGTTGTTACGAAGATTATCGTGATAGAAAGCGCGAAAATGCTGAACGTCTTATGGACGATAAATTGTCTGAAAATGGTGATCAAAACTTACAACAGCTTACTAACATTCGTCAAAAAATGTGGCGAGCCTTTGAAAATCCTCACACTTCCACGGCGGCCCTTGTTTTCTATTACGTTACTGGATTCTTCATCGCCGTATCTGTGATGGCTAACGTTGTAGAAACTGTTCCGTGTGGTACGAGACCAGGTCGTGCAGGACCTCTTCCTTGCGGCGAAAGATATAAAATTGTGTTTTTTTGCTTAGACACTGCATGTGTTATGATATTCACCGCAGAATATTTGTTACGATTATTCGCGGCTCCAGATCGTGTCAAATTCGTTCGCAGCGTAATGAGCGTAATCGATGTAGTGGCTATTTTACCTTATTACATTGGTTTGGGTATTAAGGACAATGACGATGTTTCAGGGGCATTTGTAACTCTACGAGTCTTTAGAGTTTTTAGGATTTTTAAATTTTCACGCCATTCCCAAGGATTGCGTATTTTGGGATACACATTAAAATCCTGTGCTTCCGAACTTGGCTTCCTCGTATTTTCTCTTGCAATGGCCATCATCATTTTTGCTACCGTTATGTTTTACGCCGAGAAAAACGTCGACGAAACTAATTTCACCTCCATTCCTGCTGCCTTTTGGTATACCATCGTAACGATGACGACACTAGGGTAAATTTACACTCACCATCATCCCGCCACTCTTATAAACTTTATCTTATTATTTTAGATACGGCGATATGGTTCCAGAAACAATTGCTGGAAAAATCGTCGGAGGTGTCTGTTCTCTCAGCGGAGTCTTAGTTATTGCATTGCCTGTTCCCGTAATCGTATCTAATTTTAGTCGAATTTATCACCAAAATCAAAGAGCGGATAAGCGAAAAGCTCAAAGGGTAAATAATTTTTTACTGTTGACATTATTACATCAAACAAATTTTATGTTGCATGTTTCTTGGGGTTAACGAACCACGAACAATGTGGCAAATCGATTTCCAATCACCCAACCAATACCGCATCGTTCATTTCTAATTAACCCTTACGAATTATTACTTATTTTTCATTTTTTCAAAATACTACCAAATCCTTCTATGTATTTCGAGCTTTTCGATTGTTTTTCAACATTTGCATTAAAAATGCCACACGTCAAACTCACAATATAAAAATTATATTTTTAAACCGGACGACTTTCGAAATTGTTTTTTAGAAAGTGTCCATTTCAAACTAAAATTGCATAGAAATGTAAATATTTAAAATAAATTTACACAAGCTATAAAATTTAGGTGGGCAGTTAATTTCCTATAAATATTTTAACAATTCTAGTCGTTTAGAGCAACGTTAAAATTTTATTTTCAAATTTACTACGCGATTTTTCATTCCACCCAATCATACCTGCAAGAATAGTAAAAAAAGCATCATAATTTTTTTATTGTTTAATATAGGTGGCCTATTTTAAAACGCATCAAGACAAGTATTATAAATAGTAATACGATTAGCGGTTCTATATCTATCTAAACATCTTAAAAATAAGTAATTGCAATTACTCGTGTTTTTGAGACTGCTATCGAAATTTTACAAACTTTGTTTACCTCAAAATTAAATTTAAGTATAATAATCAAAACTTATTTATAGATTATCGGTTTACTTTCCCATATTAGTTTATTACGGTTGGTATTTTGTTTTATTTAAAATTTTAAGCGGCACACTTCACGCCATTCCAACTCATTCATAATTATTTTAAAAACCTTTCTAATAAAAACTTACTAAAAACATCAAACGAACTCTGTTTACAAAATTAAAAATCTATTTGTTTTTGTAAGTCTACCTACAGGGTGAACAATATTTCTTTGGGTTTTCATTTTTTGTTATAGGCGCTTGTGCGGTATTATTGATTTTTAAAGGCACCTGCCTATATTGGTATCTTCGCCAAATCACCATTTTTTTCCTCTTTAAATATGTATCTACGTAGTACTTAGTATCGGAGTTATATTTGCGTTTAAAAATACAACTTGATGTAATAATTTGAAATTATAATGAAAATATTTAAAATTTATCACTCATCTCTTCAACAAAATGTCAGATGAACTTGTAAATTATTTTTCTCTATCTTCACAAACATCTGAGATATCTATAGGTACATCTTTATATCAACCCGATATCAAACTGAAAAGTTGAAAAATCAAACTTTTGCTTAAGTCATTGATCATTGAGCTCTTAAAAAAAAAGACATCATGAATGTATCATCCATTTTACTGTATCTTTTTAGAGTTATCGACTTTGCGATAAAAACATGCAAATTTGTTTACCGGTACAGCACGAATATATTATATCAAAATTTAAATAATAATTATTTAAAAATTTAAAATATATATTTATGTAGGTATAAAAAAAAGTTTTATAAAAATAATTTATGTATTCATAAAAATAAACATATATACATACTTACATACATACATATATATTATGTACAACCTGTATAAAAATTGAAATCGAAAGGCGTAATTTACGTCGCGTTTAATCCGGGCAAGAGCGATTGTGCGTTTGGGCGTCATAAACATCTATAAACAAATGCAATGTTGTAGTGTTATCCGCAATAGAATATGGTAAATTTGTGCAATGAGTTGAATCACTTTCGTGAAATTGATAACACAGTGCTCGCTAAGAAAACGAAACCTAAAATACGCTAGCTTAGTTTCTTCTAAACATACAATGCGCAGTGAAAAAATCCTGACTTAAAATGCGCTCATGTATATTTACCTTTTAATTTCATAACATTATTTGTAGTATTTCATAATTTTAAGGTTTAAACTATTAATTTTCACTGTAACTGGTTAAGTATTTTTTGAGCATTACCTTATACGGTATATCAACTAAATTTTAATCATACATTGTCTAAAATCAACGGATTTCGACTTGTGGATTAAATGAGGTCAAATATTTTTGCAAAATATTTTTTGTTAAAAACATAAACGCCACTTTCTGGATAGCAAGTTTAATTAGCCAAATTGCGAAGATGAATTTTCTTCGTAATTTATAATTTAACCACAGGGTCGTGATAGAAATTACTTTTGATAGATCTCTCTATTGAGTTTCTCAAGTGAAAGGTTTTCACCCGTATTTCAGAATAACTACGGATACACCATGTTATTTAAGGGATACATATACCCACATTAACAATTTAAATGTTCGTAGCTTTTATTTAGGTACCTTTTTTACCCTAATACTTGCGGATGTTTCATTATACAAATTTAAATACCAATAAAAGACAATAAATTAGCTAACTTAGCCGATTTGTGCACACTATCGACAATGGACATAAAGGGTAGTAACCACAATTAGTTTTTTTTTTTATAAAATTAATTTTTTACATGTTACATGAAATTAAAATTAAAATTTAATTCATAACTTACATATTAGTACACACAATTAGAGCTACTACTCAACCCTACAATTAAAGAACCTACTAAGGTCCTTTAATTAGGACCTAGTAAGGTCCTTGACACGACAGCGGTTTCGACATTTTAAATCGTACGAAAAATCATAAGCAATCTTGCGTAGTGTGAACATAAAAACTATTGGTCAGGTGATTTGAACGTTTAGCTATGACTTTTCGTATGACCTAGTCACGTGAAAAATCACATAGTGCGAACCGGCTTTTAGCTTTTATTAAATTTTGTAATATGAATAATTTAAGGTCTAAGGTTTTCAATGATTTTCATATAAAACGATCACGAGCAAAATTTTTGCATTCAATTTTGAAAACACTTTAGCGATAGTAATTATAAAAATTAATTAAAACTAATATATGTATTCGAAAGCTTAAATCCTCTTACTTAAATTGCTTTTTTACTTATTTCTATACGATTAAAACTGAAGAAATTACTATGGTTTTCCATAGTTCTACCGTCAGCCTAACAATGTAATTATAATTGTAATTATAATTTTAGGTTTTAGATTTTTCTAGATTATTCTAGTTTTTTTGGTGATAATGTAGCCTTGATAATTTTTTAACGGATTACTGATTAACTAATTATTTTTCTGTATTTTGTTTATTAGAAGATATCTACGTAAAACCAGTTTTTGGTAATTACCTCCTCATTTTTAGAATATGCATCAAGACAAACTTGTTTTATTTGATTTCTCGATCAATTTCCTACTAAAGTCTAAAAATTCTGTTTGTTGTTTGAGTTGAAATTCGTCTACCAAAAAAAAAGGTATTTTGAGTATACAATCTAGTAAATAGACAAATATTAAATTACAATGATTTTAGTATGTTTTATTTGTAAAACTAAAAAAAACTTTTATTTTAAAAGGTGTTGGTGCAAATTTACCCATATAAAATTAATAAAAAAATTGTTATTTTAAAATATATACATAATATATTAATGGATTCTATGAAATTAAGCTATAAAATAATTAAGATTGCCCAAAAAATTCATAATAGCGCACGATATTAATAAAAATCAGGTTCATGCAGGGCCGGATTACGTCTATTTGACACTCTAGACTAACACAAATTTGGCGCCTATTTAATTTACCTATTAATAATTTAACACATAAAACACATGCTTAGAAGTAAGCTGTGCTACAGTGACTAGACAAAACGAGTGTGAGATTGCGATTATGAATTATGATATCATTCGATCTAAGTAATACAATATATTTTTGCATATTTTCTTAAATATGTTAATAATAATAAAGTTAAAAATTAAACCCCCGAATTTAATAATTGTTTTGCTACTTGTAATTTTAGAGGCTAGCGCCTTTTCAGCAAAAGACGCCTTAGGCTTTAGCCTAGTCAGCCTAGTGCGTAATACGGTACCGGGTTCAAGATATATTTATTTTCATATTTGTCCATCAAAAGCTTCAAAATTTCTTCTCTATTTAAAATCCAAGTCTTTGCTGTAGTAATATAAAATCAAAATAATTATTGAAGTTTTTCGATGTTCTACACTACATTGACAAACGGAAAAGTAAAAAATAGTAGAAAAATGCTAGTAGATAGTAATATACAGTTACTCGCAAAATTGTTCGGACGCTTTTATGTTAGCAATGTAAATTGTTCCTTTTGAACACTGTTTTTATCATATAAAAATCGCCTTTACAAAAATACTTTTCAGACATTTTTTGTAGATAATTTCTTTCCCTTTATTTTTGTTTTTATACACTTTTATATTTGTTGCCTCGTTTTCGACCGAGAGCGACTTAAAGCAGTCTCGGTAAACATCACACGGGAATCTCTTGAAAAAGCCATAAGAATTCCATGGTGCATTTTTAATTTTATTAAAAAGTGTTACCGAGTCTGCTTTAAGTCACTCTCGGTCGAAAATAAAAAAATTGTATATAAACAACAATGAAATTTGCGACAAAAAATGTCTAACAAGTATTGCTGTAAAAACGATTTTTATATAATAAAACCGGCGTTCAAAAAGAACAATTTACATTGCTAACACAGGAGCGCCCGAACACTTTTGTGAGTAACTGTATATACTAATACATAAGATGCTATGTTGTTCGATTCCATTAAATAAACACCAGTGTAAGTTAAATAAATTGTTTAATTTTCTCTAAGAAAAATATCGTTTTTGACTAATAATTAATAGATGAATTAATAAATGAAATAATGAGAAAAATAACGAGAAATAATAAATGAAAATTAAAAAATAAATTTTAATATCAAATAAGCTAAATTTAATTTTTACGTCGATTAAGTAGTTTCTTTCAAATTAACATTTGAAGTTTATATTAAATCTGTTATCACCTTTTTTCAAGTTAAAAAAAAACTACACCGATATTTAAATATTATATGTATTTCAAAACTTACATTATCTGCATCTGAAAATGTATAAGTATTGTTGGATATATTTTTATATATTATGCAAATACGAATATTTAATTGTTTGTTTTGTTCCTTCTCGAATACATTTAAGTATAAGTTTATCTCTTGGGAGATTTGATACAAAACTAACACAGAGGTATGATACATGAAAAAATCAAATAAAAAAAACTCGTAGATGACAGTTGTTGAATTTTTAGGTTTTCAACCATAATATCAAATATATTTCGTGTATTAATATTACAAGGTTTTCTTGCTTATAGTGCAAAAGTAAACTCGCAAAAGATTTAATAAATTTTATAGATTATCAGATAGGTTATCTCGTGGAAGTGATTTTTTAAATCAGAAATGACCTAAATTAGTTATTGGGCAGACAGCTTTATTGAAAGAAGCAAAAAGCAAACATTGCAATTTGACAATAATTTTAAAAATTAATTTTGTACTATTTTATTGCGTATCCTACGTATATCGAGACAAAATCAATTTTGATTTTCTAACCTAAATTTCAAACTTGATAACCTCTGAAGTATTGATATTTTAAAATGACGTCAAATAACGTTGTCAGGGCAATACTCTAGGACTTCATTTATTAATTGTTTCTTTGTATTAAAAAACTTTTGAAAGAATTGTTCTCGTGTTTTGTTTGTTGGAAAGCAATTGCAAGCCAAAATGTGAGACGAATAGGAGCTTTCTCAAAGCAAAACAAAACTTTATTTATTTCTTCCTCACAATTTTAAGCAACTTTAGATAAACTGTTTTTTCTTGTTGATACATTGGTGTTTCTGTTTCTTACAAACAAAAACTTATGTATTTGGAAGAGTATTTTTAAAATTACTTTAAGTAGATAATTTTTTAGCTCTACGGGGGCACTGTAGATAATGTCGCTTGTTATCAACACAGTTTTCTTCAATATTTACAAATGCAATACACTTTTTTTTGTTGGGAATATCGGACGATACACGATAATCCAAAATATAATGCAATGTAGCTATGATATGTTTATTGTCAAATCGAAGCTCGGCAAAAATTGATGTTCCATTTTAAAATTCTTTTAGCTTTATATCGGATTCATCGGCGTTTTCAATTCAAAATTTTTAAGTAATTGTTTTATTGCTTTTATTTGTAGTTGGTACTTAAAAACTAATTTATTTATTTTGTTTAACAGAAAGCTCGATTGGCACGTATTAGGATAGCAAAGGCGTCGTCAGGAGCTGCGTTTGTAAGTAAAAAGAAGGCTGCGGAAGCGAGATTAGCAGCACAAGAATCTGGAATAGAATTAGACGATAATTATCCAGAAGACATATTTGAATTACAACATCATCATTTGTTAAGGTGTTTAGAAAAAACTACCGATCGGGAATTTGTTGAGTTAGAAGTTCCATACAATGGTCATCCAAAAAGACCTGGTTCACCGTCACCTCTTGCAAGTCCTGCACATTCTGCTGTATCTATTGGATTTTTACAATCATGTTGTGGCCGTTGTTGTCCTAGAAGATATCAACAAGCGTGTGGGAAATATATGCCTGCAGCAGCTACTGCCCAAAGCAATCAAACGGGAGGCGGAATGGATGGAACTTATTTAGTCGAAGCGTCGTTCTAGGTTCAATAGAAATTTTGGCTTTTTTATTATTGAAAATATAGCAAAACAGCTTTTATACATTATATAACAATTTTAATTTCACTTCTAGTGACGTATATTTTTTCTCATTCCAAACATCGATTATGTTGTGTTAAATTGTATAGTGTAAAATGTGATATAGCTAATAAAAAATTCAGTGAATATAAATTAAGTCTGTGTATTAACAATAATTCGAAAAGTAACACTCGTTTTATAGACTTAATTGTAATCTGTAATATAGATTTAGCTCTTCAGTTTTTAGATAGCAATTTATGAGTGTATTAATATTTTAGGTGGTCTATTTTACACACCAATTTTCTCATACTATTTATATGGACCACAGTTTCAAATTAGGAAAGTAATATTGATGTATATAAGCTTATTAGAATTATTTAAAAAAAATTTGATGTATTATAAAGTTTTATCAAAAATTGAAGAGCAATTATAGTTTTTAAATTGTGTCTTTTTTCAATCTTTACTATTAGATAAAAAATATTATTCTTTAAAATAACACACGAATTGTGTGATTGTATTATATTACACGAATAATAGATAAATTATTATAGAGTAACACAAGTTGTAAATTTTAAGTATATTAAAAACTTAAATATTTTAACGAATAATTTTTGGTAGTTTTTTATTATTTTTGTATAATTTAACTATTCGAATTTTGGAAGTAAGCGATTCTCATATTAAATTTTTGTATTTTCCGGTGATGGCCGGTGTGTTTCAGAAAATATTTAAACTATCTAACACACTACCGGTCGTTAGCTAAAGCGGTTAAGTGCGTTGCTGCTAATGCTGAATGCCTGGTTCGACTCCGGACTCAGTAAAAACTTTATTCTGACTGTCTCCCTTCGAAAGGCAATGGCAAACCACCGAGGTGTAATCTGCCTGGTACGTCCTCTCTGGAGATGAAGTGTATACACTTCCCGCGGTCCGGAGCCCGCGTTAAGCAGTAGGTTCCCTATGTGTCTGATAATACTTCA
This sequence comes from Cantharis rustica, assembly GCA_911387805.1. Lineage (NCBI taxonomy): Eukaryota > Metazoa > Arthropoda > Insecta > Coleoptera > Cantharidae > Cantharis > Cantharis rustica. The sequence goes on from OU426883.1 coordinate 25,753,799, forward strand.
AACGCACAACGCAGACATAGGAGATAGGTTGCCAACGCCCGGGGGACCGGATATGGCACATTATGAAGATGAACACACTACCAAAGTAACTTAAAAAATACGACCACAACATTGTATTAAAAAATATGTAATAAATTTAACACATAGTATTATGTTATTATGTAGCTACCTTCCAACTTGTGCAACTTCTAACGGAATATGCCAAAATCGGCAATCACCTCAAGAGATTGCGGATTGAGTGCGACGTGTACAATGATAACGAGTAGCAAACGCAGCCAATCACGATCAAGATCCTCTCTTGCCAGCCCAGAGAAACACCATCAGACTTGCTGTAGTCTTTTTTAGTAGCAAAACAAAATTCAGGGGTGTGGCAGCTCAGGAATAAGATGGGGCACATTTTTTTACTTCATTTATAAAGTAAAAAAGCTCATTCTTTCAGTAGTTTTCATTACATATCCGCACTAAAACTTTGTAATTACATCTTTTAGTTATTCATTCAGAAATTTTATTACACTGTCTAATCTCATCTTATAAAGCAGTCGTCTGTTTTGCTACAAAACACGCCAGCTACACATACAATCTGTATACCACCTGCAGATATCCATACTTGTTTGTAAATAATCCCAGTCACTGAATTATAATTTGGACACAATGCTACAACCATAGTAGTACACTGGTCAATAGAAATATGTGAACATCACCGAATCCAGCGTTGGAAATAAACAACAAACCGAAAATAAAAGAAATATGTCTGAGAATTATTGTTCATTCCATATGAGAAATCAAAAACAAAGACGAATTGAAAATCCCCAAATTGCCTAATAGTGGATCAAAGTGAAGAAGCACACACGATTGTTTTATATGGCAAACTGCAGAACAACCAAAAAGCGAAAAGTCTTCGCCCAAAACCACGAGAATGAATAGAGCAGAAAATAAGAAATATTTTGTTTTGTAAACGTGTAACTCTAACCAATCTGTTAGATTCGTATTTATTTGTACATTTTATTTTAGTAAATAAACTAACTTTCTCTGATAAACGACAATTTTTTTAATATAACCTTAATGTATTACTAAATGTATTACCTTAATGTATATATTAATTTGTGTATTTAATTTGTACTCTACCAATTGAATTAAAAGTTTAATTATAAAGTTTCATTCAATTGAATTGAATAATTATTGAGAAATTAACAGAAATGATATATCTTTCAAGATTTGTCATCGAGAGTGTCTAATTATATCATAAATAGCAAAGTAAAGATAGCTATGGGTGTGCGTTAACCTTGGGATCTACCCTAGCTAATATTAATAAATATTGATAGGCTAGAATAAAGCCTTTCCCACAAAATATCTAAAATCTTAAAAAGAAGAATTGCTTATACAAAATTCAAACCAAAATTTCCCGATCAAAAAATAGGATTGGAGTTTTTTCAAATTTACAAAGTAAATTCTCTCTGATAATAATGAAATATTTATATAAATTGTGATATTCGTTAACCTTCCATTTTAAAAATTGAGTTTGTAAATAGTTGACAAAGCGGCAATTACAAAAATTAAATTGTCCGATGTTTCGAGTTCTTTATTGAGCCATTTTCAAGGCTTTAAGGGGAAAATGAAGGTTTACAAGCTAGGCACGAGCCTAGCTAGCCTAAACAGTAATCCGTCTATGACTTAAATGCAGCTTTGCAGAAAATTCCATAACCTTCCAGAAATTTCTATTAGTTCTGTGTGTTTTCTAGATCGTACATTCATCGATATTTGAATGACTAATGCTGTTATCATGCATGACTCATCATGCATGACGTCATACATTAGTCATCAAATATAATTAGACGCTTTTTCTTAACAATATAAACGTCTTGATCTCATCGATAATTAAGGTGCCTCCTAAATTTTAAATATTTTATTTATTAAAAAAAAAGTTATTACTTAATTTTATACCACTTGATCAATTCAACAAATTATAATAATATGTTATTAAGTTTATATAAATTTTAGTTCATCTACTGCAAAAGTAGGTATTATCAAATTCTTGTTTACTTGACAGAAAATACAGATCGATACTATAGTCGATCTAAGATATGAATAATATAGGTGGCGCGTCGTTTGCAAATTCTAATTTAGATCGGGAAACTTCAGATAATTTAAATAGTACTTAATCTTGTAATAATATTAAACATTCACCACAAAAAAGCGAAATGTTATAACCAAATAACTACGTCTATTCCATATTACATTTAACTCTGTTCAAATCTATCTTATTTATGACTTAACCGGTTCAGTTTAGGCAACACGCATAGCACTTCAATCGCAAAAATGTCGTTATTGTAATAGCGTCTAACTTCAAAGCAATTTCATTGGTTTACATTTCAAGGTTGTCTTTTTAGTACAAATTCCAATATTTTTCTTAAAAAAAACAGACTATACATACTACATAAATTTCTGTGTTATCGTCACCAAATAGTTGTGTTCTACAGTTCCCTATTACATTAGCAAAACAAATTTATTTATAAAAACTATTCCTACTTTTTACCTTATCAATTCCTCTTAGTTCAATTATTAACTTTAGTTTTTTCCCAAACTTGCCCATGCAAACATTATTTCATTTCTATTGTTAAAGTAATTTATAGAAGAATATTAAAGCTTTAATTTACCTCTTACTCATTATCAATTTTATGTATGCAACATATTCTTCAATGGACCTGCATAGAACCTAATGTAACTGAAGATTTCGGCTTTCCATGCGGACCGAAAAGATTGCGTATTTAATTTAATTATATTCTAGGTTTATGTTCCTCATTTGTAGTACTGTATTGTTACAGTATACAAGTACGTATGTACATATTTAGCTTTAAGCACTGAACATGATTTGTGATTTGTTTTTGGGAGTTCTTCATCAATGCCTGAAAATATTTTCTTTTAATGATTCAGCTTTTGGATTGAAGCACAGCTCAGTATTTAGGTGTTAAAACTTTTGGTGTAGATACATTTATTGAAATAGAGGTAGATTTCGACTACATGTTCAGATATTTTACGATTACGACACTCGTAACAAGAGATCTCCTGAGGCGATGAAGACCAAATTGTTTAATGCGCTTTCTGCAGATCTGACTATAATTACAAATCGCTTAGATTGTATAATCTAATCTGAAAGTTTAATGTAATCTGAAACGCTAAGTTTTTGAGAGTAATTGGATACTGCACCACCACTGCACCACTGGTGCAGTGGTGGTGGTGGTGCACCACTTGGATTTTTAAAATTTTTATTTTAAATTTTAAAGTATACGAATGTAATATCAATTAAAAAAAAAAACGAAAGATGCATAGTATACTATATCCTTTGCAAACGTTTTTAGTTTTAAAATATTTGTTCGAAATATTGTTCAACATTTTCTTGATTTAACATCCTCCTGTATATTATTATAATTTGACGCTTACTGTATAAGCAAAACTTCAAACTTCAAAATGTCGCTCCTGTTATGAGTGATTATTATGTAGTTATAATCTTGTATGTTTAATTAATGTGATCACTATTTTTCTAAACGAAATGTGTGTATCGAAATTCGTCGTTTAAATTGAATGCATCTACTTGTATCGGAATTAAAATTTCAACTACTTTAATATAATTGTTTTAGTGATAAAATTTGTGAGTGTTTGTGGAGTAATGATCCATAGTTTTTTTATAATTTTATTAGTTGATTTAATCGAAAGTTTATAGTAAAATGTCCAAAAATAAATTAAATCTTACGCTACCGCCTGGGTCCATCGATCAAACCCCGTCTGTGACACCAACTAGTGGTACATTTCAGGACTCCGCAAAGTAAGTTCTTTCAATGTTTTCAATTTTTAGGTTAACTTTTATTTTTTAGCGCTACTCATTTTGTTAAAAAGTCAAGTATAGATAATTTAACTGCTCGTTTGGAAGAGCTAGACATGGACGATAGTCAAAGGAAACGTATCGAAGTATTTCTATGTCAAAAGGAAATGATTGGTGAATTAAGTGATGATGATTTTGAGAAATTAGGCGAACTCGGTTCGGGAAATGGAGGTGTGGTTATGAAAGTTAGACATAAATCTAGTCGACTTATCATGGCTAGAAAGTTGATTCACTTGGAAGTTAAACCTGCTATTAAGAAACAAATTATACGTGAATTAAAAGTTTTACATGAGTGTAATTTTACTCATATCGTTGGATTTTATGGAGCTTTTTATAGTGACGGTGAAATCAGTATTTGTATGGAATACATGGATGCGGGTTCTTTGGACTTAATCTTGAAAAAAGCTGGTCGTATTCCTGAAAATATTTTGGGTAAAATTACTTCAGCTGTTTTAAAAGGATTAAGTTATCTTCGAGACAAACATGCAATAATGCATCGAGATGTTAAGCCTAGTAATATTTTAGTTAATAGTTGTGGAGATATTAAAATTTGTGATTTTGGAGTTTCTGGTCAACTTATAGATTCTATGGCAAACTCCTTTGTTGGAACTAGGAGTTATATGTCGGTAGGTTAATTAATAATAGGATCATATTAAATTTTTAGAATAAGGTAGGTGCGACAAATAAGGCCCGGCTAAGAGAAAATAATTTTTATTGTTGTGCAAGCATATAAAATAAACAAAAATTTAATAAAGTAAGGTGTATTATAGTCTTGACTAATAATACAATAAAGTTTAGATAAAAAAAAATAATAATAAGCATTCAAAAAAATTGTTTTCTAAATCATTGTAAATGGGCCTTATTTCTACCTCTGGTTATTTTAAGGCTCGGCTATCCGATATGCATTCTTATTTAATGGTGTGAAGCCCAAACATTTATCATGTGCCCAGGTTGAACACTTAATACACTTTCCCATATCTTTTTCCAATAATTATGGTTTCTGGCATAGCGGTCAATACCAATCAGTTCCTTCAGAAAGCTTCGAAGTCGATGTCTTTGAAGACAATGGCATTGAGGTCTTATTTTTCACTGTAATAGCAGTATCTTTAGATTTTTCAACACTCTTGTGTATTCATCAAATAAGAAAAAATCAAATTTAAAAAAAAAGGTCTGTGTATCAACAAGTAAGGGCCTTATTTCTTGCATGCGGAAATTTAGGTTATTTTAAAATAAACACATTAACCATCTCTAATTAGATGTAAATTTTTCTACCCAATAATACATAAACACTGTACTTACAATTTACATAAAACTCAGTTTCGCAAAATGTTTGTAACTATTGAAAATAGTTTTCCGACGTAATTTTATAAATACTCATCGAACAAGGAGTTTATGATTTCAATAATATTTTGTGGTTACAAATGAAATATTTCCTGCTAGCGCTACTTATGAATTGATAGTCTATACTAATCCGAAATGTCATGACAGTATTTCAGATTCTCAAAGTTACGGGTATCTCCAAATTTGCATATCGGCTTTATTACATGTCGGGCCTTATTTGTCGCACCTACCTTAAACCAAAAAATGCACAAACACTTTTTAGAACTAAAATGTTTAAGTTAACAAAATATAAATACACCGTATGTATATTATCGCAAACAATTTCACGATGAGTTACACTACCTAAACCACTTATCTATTGATTATAATAATAGGATTCTCATTTTGATAATAATTGTAGGTGCTGAACCTTAATGAATTTATTTAACATATTTTCAATATTATAGATTTAGAGAAGATAAAGCTTAAGTAAATTGTTTCTTCGATATTTGCAAAATGGTAAACATTGTTATGCATTTTAAATAAGCTGCAAATTAAAAATAAAGATATAAAGCTTTAATGTCTAACTAAATTTTTTCGAATAAAAAAATATAGACACTTGGTAAAAAATTACCAATACCAATTGTGATAAATTTTCAAGATAAAAATTAATATTATATAGGTAGTCTATAGTCAATTATGTAGGTAGGCCGTTAAACTTCAGATGTAAATGTCAAACCTCTTCTACGAAGCGGTAGATTCTATTTGTGGATATTTACTTCATAAAATTAATAGCGGCAAGTAACCTTATTGCAAGAAATTATAACTTAAATTTGTTTGCATAATCGGGGAAATGTTGGAAAATTTAGCTGAATCTTGAATAAGTTACAATAGTAACATAAATTGAATTTTTACTTTTATACTAAGAAGTTTCTACGAATTTTAGCCAGAGAGACTACAAGGCACCCACTACTCAGTACAGAGTGATATTTGGTCGTTGGGTCTATCACTTGTAGAAATGGCAATAGGAATGTACCCAATTCCTCCACCAGATGCAAAAACTTTAGCTGCAATTTTTGGTCCTCACCAGGATGGAGATTCACCTGGACATTCGAATGGACCGGTACCCATGGCTATTTTTGAATTGCTTGATTACATAGTAAATGAACCCCCGCCCAAATTGCCCTCTGGAATTTTTAGTGACGAATTTAAAGATTTTGTCGATCGCTGTTTAAAGAAACATCCAGATGAGCGTGCCGACCTAAAAACATTAATGGTAAGAAAAATAAAGTTAGAAAAAGATTATTTCAAGTTTCATTTTTAGAATCATGAATGGATTAAGAAATCTGAATCTGAAAATGTCGATATTGCTGGATGGGTTTGTAAAACTATGGATATATAACAAAGCCATAAAAGTTAGATTCCAAAAAATTATTTTATTTTAATTTTTAGTAATAACTGAGTTGCTCTTAGTTTTAAAAGATTTCATTTAACTTTTGTGCTTGTAATTTTGCTAGTCAGTTTTAAAAATAATTGTTTCAATTTTTCAACTTCATCTGTTCATCTTTAATAATTTCAAGTCAAGGCTGTGTCCCATATTTGTTTAATTGTTATTGTTACTTTTACAAAAAAAATAATGTAGTCTTATGCACATCACTGGGTTTATATGACCATGTTTTTTACTGCAAACAAAGTGAGTCAAAAATAATTGGTAACATCTTATTTGCTTATTGGCTAAGGGAAGTTAGCCAATTATTTTAAATTGATAGTAATTAATAATTTTTGTAGCGATAAATGTGGTTGTATATCTTGGTAACTTGGAGATGGTGGTGATTTTTTTATCTTTATCTATTTATATATCTTGTTACCACTAATCAAACTTATATCAATTTGTTGAGCACAATTTTACCAAATACAATAATTGTTAATCTGCTTATATGCAACTACTAAAGTAGCGGTGATTATAATTATTGTAAAGGTGTTCTTTTTTTTATAGACGGTTGTGTGACCAAATCTAATAATTTTAAAAATTATGTGTATATTAGTATTTTAATGTAATTGTATTTTTTTATATCAACACTTTCCATTTATTATTTCTAATTAATTAATTAGTCACTAGGATTTTTAAAGTATTTATCGGATTACAAGGAGATACAGAAATTTCAATACTGTAGTAATTTAAAAAACTTTACGTTCAAGTTTAAATAAATGAGATGCGAAAGTTATTTATTACAATATTGGATATCGGGCTTTAATTTAAAAATTTGCAATAGATTTAGATGTTAGTGTAATAGCTTGTAAAAATTTTATCTGTTGGATGAATAATGAAAAATAGTTTATATTTTAAACCGATAGCAATAATTGTGATAATTAACTTGGCCAACGGCTAACTTTACTATTATATTTTACAACATGCAATATGTGATTTATTCTGTAGTGTGTGTAGCTTTCATATTTTAATAACATATTCAGAATACATCGAGATCAGTTTATTAGTCTATTGTTAAAGGATCTCGAATGTGGAGTTTCTCTCTACATTTTTGGATTTTATTTTAAAAATTTTCTCGTGATCTCTTGCAAAGTAAATAATGTAAATTTTTAAAGTGTGGGTATTCCAAATCGCGCTATATAATAATATAATATAGCTTAGGTATCAAAATAATATAGTTATGATTTTATTACATAATATTTTCAAGATATATTTGAACTTTTAAGTATCATTTGTGAATGTATGTCTGTCTTCCATAATTATTTTTGTGCTTAATGATATCATGTATGTATTTTTAAATGTTTAAATGTAATAGTAATTTTGATTTATTAAAGACTTCATTGCAGTGCTAATTGAGCTGTAACCCTTTCATTGTTACCAAACATTAAACCAACAATATAGAAAATATTTTTCAAGATAAGTTTAATTTATTTGAATTATCCAAACACAAAATAATCTTTTTGATTTTCTTCCAAATACTGACCGACTCTTGACATGGGCAAACCATGACTTGAAAATTTGGTTGTAGCTATACCTTATCTACCGTAAAAAGTTCTGGCTAACGAGTTGAAACTCTCACCTTGGTGTGGAAAATAAACTTTTGATGGTATACAGTTGTGGACTTGTTAGCAATTATTTTAAAACTACAAGGATTTCCTATTTTCTACAAAATTTGATTACTAGTTTTTCTTTTTTAAATTCTACATTGCGGTTTTTTATTATGACTGAAGATTCTTACACAAAGCAGAAAGAATGAATTACTTTCACAGATTTTCAATGATTCCAGAGATTTACAATGAATAAGCAAGTACATAATTTTTAGGATATTTTATACATTGTCATTTATAATAATAAATATTTACCTTTAGGGTGTTTAGATATTATCGTTTTAAATCGAATCAAATCCAAAATTTTTTTATGATCTCGGCAGCCGCCACAGTTCGGACTGTAAGAACCTTTGCTTAAATCTGATTGGTGTTATATATTCCACAAATAATAAAACTATAATAATTACACTTAATGGTACTTGCGGTTAGAAGGTGACGACCAACTAGTTTACCTGTCTATGTGACTACGACTTCCATCAATTGACAGCTCGTTCCGTTTAAAAAAATGGAGTTTGATATTTCCTCTGTAGCAGTAGTCTTTTTCCTTGAATAATAATGCGTCCTTATCATTAGTTACATTCTGCTACTTCATTACTGGATAACAGTAACTCATTTGTTAAATTAAACGTATTAATTTGACGAATCCACCTCCGTTGTATCTTCAAGTGCCAACCTGGATAACCAAGTCGCAGTTTGGATCTTTCTATGGAACCAGCATAGATTTGCACGATTATGACGTATTCTTAGTGATATGTTGTGGCGGGTGGGCTCATCATATCAACGTTTAACATTTTTATATAGCAAACGTTTTAAGTCCATCTCTGTGGAAAAATAAATTTGATTTATTACAGCTCTGGAAAGTATATTCTAGTTACGTAGCTCAAGTGGTGTCGTTGTGTTGGTCAAGTTAAACGTAATTGGGATCAGACCTTTATACGATTAATGTTGTTAAGATGTGATATTTATGATAAGATTAAATTTTTAACATATTAGATGAAATTGAAATTAAAATTTAATTTAATTAGTTGATCGGTTTAGAAATTTAAAAATTGAATTTTATTTATTCGTTTGCCATCAAGTAGGTATAATTTTATTTGTACAAAAGTTAAAATAATTTGATTTTTCAAATAGTGTTGAATTTAATTGCATAATTTTTCAATATTTAACATAATATTTCCAGTTTTGTCTGACGAGAATCCCAAATTCGAAATATAATATTATTAGGTATGTAACAAACTATAATCATTCAATTAAATAGTTTTTGTCCTTATAAGTAGTAAGTCAGGCCAGTAGCCAGGGGGCCAAGTAAAAAGTTTGAATTTCGAAAATAAAATAGGTATATCTTAAAGAGGAGGTTTTTGTTTTGTCAAATTTGTCAAAAAATTTCATTATATACATTGGCAAAATGTTCTGAAGAATTTTTTCCAATGTCAGAACCCTATTAAAAGTACTTGCAATATTACCAGTGCCTACAGCAACTGCCGAGAAATGTTTTTCTAGTTTAAAACGAATAAAAACTTATTTAAGAAATTCTACTGGTGAAGAAAGGTTAAACAATCTACCGCTCTTGAATATTCATAGGAATATAAATTTTGATTCTGTTATAATAAATAATTTTGCGAATAAGAAAGAAAGGCGCTTAACTTTTCATGTAATGTATGTTTTAAATAAAAATAAATTAAATAATAAATAAATAATAAGTTAATAAAAAAAAATTTTTTTTTTAATAAGTTTATTTATAATTTTTTTTAATAAGTTTAGAAAAATAAAGTATTAAAAATATTTGTTTGTAATAATAAAAATTCCCGGGAGGTGAACCCTCGAAAATTTTACTTTTTACAGGTGCCCCTCTGAAATGAAATCCTGGCTACGGGCCTGTAGTAAGTTATTGTATTATTTATTTGAATGTAATTGTAGCTATTATTAAGTTCGGACGACGACAACTCTACCTCGGCGAGGTTAGGGAAAACAATCAGTAAGTAACATGTTAAAAATTTTAGTATCTTTTGAGTTATAGTTCAGGGGTGTCATTGGTTCAAGAACTTAAGAACTAATTTACTTTTCACACAAATTCATATCAGAGCAACAAAGTGAGTCCCGTTAGCGATTATAAAAAATCACTGACTTTGTGATGAGCATAATGGTTTTCTCGATTGCTCCTATGTTAGTAATGTAAATTGTACATTTTGGGATATAAATATCGATTTTACAAAAATATTTTTCAGACATTTTTTGTAGATAATTTCATTCTCTTCATTTTAGTTCCGATACATTTTTTTATTCGTCGCCACGTTTTCGACCGAGAGTGACTTAAATGGGAATCCCCTGAGAAAACCATAAGAATTCCATTGTGCATTTTTAATTTTATTAAAAAGCTTTACCAAGTGTGCTTAAAGTCACTCTCGGCCGAAAACGAAGCGAAAAAATTAAAAAGTGGATATAAACAAAAATGAAGACTGAAATTTTCGACAAAAAATGTCTAATAAGTATTGCTGTAAAAACAATTTTTATATGATAAAAACAGTGTTCAAAAGAAACAATTTACATTGCTAACATAAGAGCGTCCAAATACTTTTGTGACATAAAAATAACCTGTAACCGAAATGGTTTGGTGCCGATTAAAAGAAAGCATGGCATGGTTCAACACCAGCGACCTGGACGTTCGTGGAGAAGAATTAACTCAAATTATTGACAAAGAAATATGAAATTTAATTAGTGTTATTGTAATGATTAAAATCACCATTGTAAATATGCCTTCATTAATATTTGGATTGTAGACCTGTTAAGGTGCAGCATTTGAATTATACATATTATGTTAAGTTATTTTATTTTAGAAAATAATTACCTAATTGCAATTAAATATGAGATTCTAGCAACTAGTTTATCTCCTGATGATGCTACTATATTATTATTATGGTGAAAACGATAATTATTATACTTACAGTGTATTTTATTAGTAAAAACTTAAAATCATTTTAGTTTTAAAAGTAGTGTGTGTGCATTTTTTGGATTTGTTAAATGTTAATATGGTTAATATCGGGTTTTAATGCCTAAAAACCACGTAATAACCATCAATTATAGCGTTAAAATTGTCTGTTGGATTGCGGTGAATAGTAACCATGTAAATAGTTTGCAATGTATAATACTGGCAGCTCCTTGACTAAAATAGTAAAAAACCAATCGTTTCATGTCAATTTTTTAGTGTTTTCTTCGTGATCGGGAATTTAAAATATTATTTAAAATTATTTTTTATAAAATTTAACAAGTATACGATCTTATATAATAAAATCTTTTTAAATAACTATTTAACCCTGTACCAGTGTACCACATAGTTAGTTATTAATAAAAAATAGAAATAATTAATATAAATAGAACTTTTATTAAATTTAAAATATATAAATATCTTTTATATTATAGCTTATAAGTTTATCGAGTTTATTTATATTGAACATATTTTCATGAACTATTTGATAATAAAATAATAATAATTAATATTATAAACTGTAATTGTTATGCAATAACATAACGAAATACTTATTGTGGTTATCTATTATTTTCTACACTTTTATAAAATAAATAATAAAAAATTGCAATAAATTAGTTATTTTCTTACTTTTTAAAACCAAAGTCGGACCAATATAATTTTTCTAGACTTTGAAGCTGCTTTAAAAAAACTACTTTACAAAAACAATAATAATAATAATAATAATAATAATCCAAAAATTGTAACTAATTAATCGTAACGCACTCTTGTTTTTATAAAATAATTTCCGTATTGTGCCATTTTCTTCCTATGCACTTTTCTATGTTTTGCTAAGTGATCGGATCGAGCAAAAGCTTTTTCGCATAACTCGCACTTGTACGGTTTAATACCCGAGTGTGACCTTTTATGTCTTGCCAATTCGTCAGATCTTGAAAATCTCCAACTGCAATTTAACCAATTGCAAGCAAATGGTTTCTCTCCAGAATGCCTTCGCAAGTGCGCTTTTAAATGAGAAGATTTAGCATATATTTTTTCGCAGTTTGTTATTGGACAAGGGAAATACTTATCGTCTTCCGCTTTCCTATTTGTATAATCGTGGTTTAATAACGCTTCTGGTCTTCTATTGTAAGAGCGCACCGGCTTAATTTCAATTTTAAATTTATTTTCTTTCGTACTACTTTTTGGCCTCGAATTATTCTCGTATAATAATGATCTACGTCTTCTATTTCTTTCGTCACTTATATGCGGAAACATACTAATAATTTGAATAGCATCTTGAGGTGAAGGACTCGTAATATTGATATCAAAATTTTCTAAAGCTATATCGTTAAAAAAATTACTATCAAAAGTTTCGTTAAAAAATTCTTCAATTCTTTCACTGAATTCTTTATCGTTGGATTCTTCGATGGTGATATTTTTATCTAGAACTTGATCTATATCTTCTTCGGACACCTTAACTAAATTATCCGAATCACTGTTAGAATTAAAGTACAAGTCCAAATCTATTCCCAAAACCGATAGGGGATTTGAGTCTTCGTTGAGTAATTTAGCACAAGAGTTATCCACCTGGTGCGACCTGTCGTTGGTTTGTTCGTCGTGTAACAATATACTAAAGTCGTTGGCTAAATCGCCGAGATCCGTGTCGATTAAATTTTTGCTTTGCTCCACTCCGGCGAAACGAGTAAGCGAGCAATTTTGATTTTCCAAATTTTCTTCAAACAAATTGTCCAAATTTAAATAATTCACGTCGTACACTGGCAGTTGAGTAATTTCACTTATTTTATTCTCGTTATCAAAAGCGGCAAATTCGTTTAAATTTGTATTACTCTTATCGACACTGGCTTCATCAATTAAGTACATAATGTTCGGGAGTGATGTATCTTCTTGGACGGAACACATGTCTTGAAAAGAGTGAGGAAATTCACTAGGTGCCATTTGCTATGTTTAACTGCATATGTACATATTATTTAGTTTAGCAACAAGTGTTTTCAACAATGTCGCGATTCATACTACCGAAAAGCACGAGCCATTCTACGATATTTACATATGGAAATTTACACATCGGTCAAATTAAAGTATTTTATCTTTATCAGATTCATTATGTTACAGCAGTTTTTTTAATTCGTATTCACTTGTGTATTCAAGTGTTTAAACATATCTGGATAACCATTATACGATATTACACTGGGGATTTGTTAATTTCGTCAAAATTAATGTTATGGCAGTTGGTGTCAACCATTGCCTAGTACAAGACTAAATCTTTAGTATGAAGTTTCATCCCTAGAGATTTCTATTATGTTGCGTTAGGATAAATTAATAAAAATGAAGCATGCAGTAACAAAAAGGTTTTTAAATACATCCGTTAAATTTAAATTTTAACACAACAATAGCACAGCACTTCTTTCAAGTTCACTTAAACTTTTTTTTTTATTTCACCATCGTCTTAACCACAATTAACTAATTGACCTTCTAACTTATTTTAACGATTACATTTCATATCGACAAAGTGTTTTTCTTAAATATCGCATTTAGTTCAATTTTGAGAAACGGCGAAATGCTAAAGTTTGAGAACCTCTCTCCGGCAGATAGGCTCAGGAAATAACGATAAATTGCAACTATATTAGATTATGTATATTTTCGAGTCCAGACTATTCACAACTGATAATAAAACATAATTATAACGATATTGGATATTTTCATTAACAAATTTAATATTTAGTGCGCTTAAATATTTTATTTACTTACTACCTACTTGCTTACTATCCATCATCCATCCATCATCATCATCATGATAACCAAAACTTATAAAGAAATTCATTGACGTGTTAGGTAGATATAACGTTAATAAGAAATATTCTCAAATTTTACTTCAAATTAATTGACGAACATTGTGTTTACTTGTAATAACTGTTGCTTTCGCAATTAAAACATTATCGCTCGTTTATTTGATAACATTAAAATAAGGGAAACTAATTAATTTCATTTTGCTATCTTAAGTCTGTTTAACTTATAGGAATTTCCTTTTATCGCTATTTCAGATAAACCGGAAGTAGACATTTTTGTCGCACTATTTGGTTAATTCTTGTCATACTCGCTTGGATTTTATTCTAATAATAATAATAATAATAATAATAATAATAAAATTATTTTTTAAGGTAAACTATTTTTTTGCCACCCTGTACGATAAACAAAAGTGTTGTCGGTTCGACAATAAATTCAAACAACAGTTCAACAGGCCATAAGTTCAAAAGTTCTAAAAAAAAATATTAGAAAGCCAACCTTAATTTTAACAAAATTTTTATTCAAAACAAATATAAAAATCATTTCAAATTATTATAAATTACCAATTTTTTAGAAAAATCCACGACAGTACATATTGTGTTTCAAAATGATATTACCACCCCTGTGATTATTATGTACTAGTTATTTTGTTTGAAAATTTGTAATTAATTATTTTGTATTTTTGATTTGTGTGACTCTGGACGAGTTGGTAAAAATATTTTATATGCTGGCATTGAGGAAGTGGACGTTTAATTTATGAGTCCGATGAAATTTTTGATGTTTTATAATTTTTCGGGATATAAGTAAATTTCTTGAATGAAAGGTGCTTTATTGAGATTTATTTGGATGATTTTGAAAATAAAAATTAAACACAAGAAGCTACATAATTAAAGATGGCAATTGAATTGAATAATAATAAGTGCCCAAACCACTTATCTGTTGATTATAATAAGTATATAGTATTTACCATGAAGTAAATCGTAAAAAATTTCTATTTTCAAGTGAAAATTTATTCAAGGAACATAAAATTGTGATAATAAGCCGACCAGCTGTAAATTACCATTTTATAATTTTGTTGAAGTTAAAATTGGGATTTGAGGAAACATTTTGAATTGGACAATTTTGAAAATCAATTAAAAAGTAATTTAAATTGGAAAATTTTACTTAGCAATATGTATGTAGGTATGTAGGTATGGTATATTGTTAATTCTGTGCTAGAATATACCTAGACGGTCAGATTGAAAATATTGCCAATATGTTATTGGGATTTTCTCTTCGAATAAATTCTACTTCACATTGTAAAAGTCAGAGCTGACACGTGGAAAGCATTTAAAGTTGAAGATTTTTATAATATCGATTACTTTTGTAGGTATAAAAATTTTGAAAATTTTTTCAAAAGTTATCTATAATGTATTATAAAAAATCTAGGCTATAATGCCGCTGACAAATATGTTGACGTCTTGTAAAGTTTTCTGTCGTGATTAAGTAAATTTAGTCATCGAAATATTTTTAAAATAAAACAATTTTAATTTTATAATATGTACATTGAATATTAATGTATTCTTCATCAATCATTAAATACACCTTTATTTGTGATAACTAGTTTGGATAAAAGAAGCATAAAAATTTAAAAAAAGTGCTAAAAATAAGCATCAATTTTATAAGTAAAGCACCAAATTTATTAATAAAAGATTTATTGATATAATTATACAGGGTGTCCCGTGACCGTGGAGAATTTTTGAGGTAGTGATAAAAAACACTTTGTAAGATAAATTTTCAAATAAAATTTTTGTTCAAGTCCAAACCCTTGGGGGGTTTCTTCCTTTAAAGCAATATACTGAATTTCTGATTTCAAACAGCCATAACTCCGATATTATTGATTTCTTAGACTTAAATTAATTTAAGTTATAACTCCTTCGTCTATAATTAACGGATTTTGAGTTATAAATTAAATTAAAGGAAAAAATGTTACAAAAATTAAAGTTTCAGTTTTATGACTTTTTTTGCGAACACCGTATCTCTTAAACAAAACATCTTAGAAAAAAACGTATGGCCCAAACTGGATAGGGAAAATAAAAAAAAAAAAATTTTTTGGGAAAGCAACCGTTTTCACAGAAATTCTGAAAATAATGAACAAGGTGTAGGTAAAAAAAATAACTATGAAACTAATTAACAATATTAACAATAATAAATAAACAATATAAATGAATGAAGTAATTAACGATAAACTAATACGCTTTATAACAATGTTGCTTAAACGTCGAACTCGACAATACGTCTTGACATTAAAACAAATGCTATAAATCAAATTGAGATTTTTAGCAATTTTGTGAATTTAGTTTTTTTTTTCAATCAATAAAAAACCTTAAATTCTCTTCAAAAATGAGTCTTTTCACTCACTTTTAATTTTAAATAAAACAACTATAAAGAAACACTTTTAATTTTCAAAATATCAAAATCTTTGACCAAAGGCCCTTTATCTTGCTTTTCCACTGCCGACTTCAATTTTAACAAAAATTTTAATTCAAACACAAATCAAAAAAATCATTTCACATTACAAAACACTAAATTGTAGGAAAATACCTATACACAACATATATACATAATTATAAATATTGACCCTTTTATTAATATTAATGTATTTTTTTATAAGTTAAATAAAGTTAAAAATCTTATTTTATTGTTTTTTTTAATCCGTTTATTTTATAAAAAGATTACATTATATAAAAGAATTAATAAATTAATTTTTTAACTTGTGATATATCATTAAATTCAATAATCTTAGATTGAACAAGTTAATTAAACAATTTTTAATAATGTTTTTATTATTGAGCTTTCAATGTAGGTTAACGTTTTCATCAGAATATTTAATACAATGTTTATATGTTTATATGGGAACAACCTGCAGTGAGTTTTCTTCGAGGTAGGAAAAACGTAACACCAATACCCGAGGGTGTGTAACATATAAATATTGTATTTAATAGAATATTAAAAGCGAATTCTCATAGGCGTTTTCAATTATACTCTCGTGTGAGAAAACCACATGTGGTACAAATTATAACTCAATTATGATGTTTTGATCTACATGGTTCATCAAAACTTACAGCGGAAACAATATTCTTCTGCAAAAGTATAAATATTTACCAAATTTTAATAGGTCTTTGGACCAATTTTGTGGTTAGCCTATAGACTTCAGGAGTAGATAATCTATGATTTGATCAACTCGAAACCTCAACTCAAAACTATCAAGCTCGGCGATGACGTCCGCTTAGTATACGAAAGCATAAAAAGCAAATTAAATTTATTTTACGTTATATCATTCTTTATTTAACATTACAAAGTGATTTATCAAAACTAAAATATGTAATATTGATAACACTATAATGTTATTGTTATGTTATTGCTGATTCATTGCAGCGTAAAATAGTTAAACAGAGAGCTAGAGTTCGGTTATCATATAATATTGGGTAAATGACCTAAAAAATATCAGTAAAATATTTCAGAAACAATAAAATAAAAAAAGGCATAAAAGATTTATAATTATGATTTAAAGAAATCGTGCCACCATTAAACATCTCTTGTATTCTGTGTTTGGAAGTACATAAAAAAATCCAGTTAGTAAAATGGTATCAAGTCCAGAAAAATATTTATTTAAATTAATAAAATTGTGGTGGGGAAAGTCTTTGTTAACTAGAATTTAACAAAAGGAAAAAGTGGACATGACTTTCCTTACCAGTTTATTTTCTATCTTATTCATAATTTGCAATACGTTTTATTTGAATTACTTGAAATAGATTCTACACGTGCATTTGGAACTTAGAACTTTATAAAAAATTGTAGTGGGGTACCTAAAGAATATAAAGTTTAATTTTCTCAATATCATTACTTGGTAGTGCGCTTCGGTGAAAAATGGAAGATGCAGTAGATTCTCGTAAGTTAATAAAAAAATATTGGACGATTTTACTAATTTTAGCAATTAATTTAAAATTAATTTTTCTATTATGAATTCGCAGCACCTTCTTACGAAGATGTCATTGAAGAAGAAGGGCGGGTGAAGAAAACGGAAAAACTTCGCTTGTATTCGCGACTTTCGTTTACCGTAATAAATGCTGTCTGCTCGGGTTTAATTATATTTGGATTGCTGTTGATTAGGTAGTTAAATTTTTATTTAAAGTTCAATTTAAATTCACATTTTTTCAGATTCAGTCACATTATTCCTGTACATATGCGTAACGTAACTCTCTATTGCAACGATCCCATTTACAACGTTACACCGATTCCAAAGCAAGACAATTCTTACGCTGTTTTTATGGTATTTTTTATGTTGACAATTATTTCGACAGTTGGAATAATCAGATTTAAAATTGCACACGTTACTTACGACATTTTGACGAAAAAGATAATTCTTGAAATTTGTAGGTTCTATGTTTTAATTCTATTTTTTTCGGCTTAATTTTTTTTTATTTTTAGGGTCGTTTTCCACTCATCTTTTCTTCTTATTCGTTGCAATTGAAATAATACAATCGGCTACAGGAATACCTTGTCCTTATTATTTTGCCAATCCGGAATTAAAAAGTTATTATTGTGAACCACACGACGATACGTACACGATGCCTCGTACGTTAAAATTGTTGGACGAATCGTATCGGACTTCATTTCCTTCTTACAGAGCAGCAGTCTATTCTTTTTGTTTAACATTTTTGTATCTGTACGTAGATCACTACGACATACTGATTGGACTACATGCTACTCAGCAATGTGTAATGGTTATGCTGGGAACATATACCGGTCATCTGTTGTTGGGATACGTGGAGAAAGGAGAAAATCATAAAGTCGATGTAGTGGTCGCGATAATTATTGGAACTTTACATGCGTTGGTAGCTGTGAGTAAACTTAGTTATATCTACATGACGATTGTTTACAAAAATGCTTCATTTGTTTTAGATTCGGAATACATTTGGAAGTGTTGTTTATAAAAGAAATCACATTTCATTGGTTGCGGCTAATAAATTTTCCAATGCAAATTTAAACACTGCTTCCAATTTATATGAACTTCAAACATTACGTCGAAATCAAAACGACACCACTGTATCTAATAACAATAACCAATCACATATATGTACTAACAGCGGTCAACTTCGCACTCTTTTAAGGAATGTTCCGGAAAACGTCAACACGATTTCGGAACAGGTTGTGCCAAATATCATATTGAATGAATAAAACAATTTGTTTTGTTTATTGATTACCTCAAGTATTTTATTTCAATAAATTAATTTTCTTCTTTTCTTTTTTAATTTTTATCTTTCTTGGCGTGAACTGGCACGAGAAACTGGCACTCTCAGCGGTTGGCCATTTGTAACGCCAATCGTACCAGAATACCACGGAATGGAAATAGCAAATGACCAGAGCAACTGAAGACTGCAACAATGAAGAAACACTACACATGTCGAAGGACAGCACTCCAATTCTTAATACTAAAATTGAGATGGTTAAGGATTACCTATATATCCTTTATGTATATTAACATTTTTTGGTTTACAAGTACTTACATATATTTACGGTTTTTGAATTTCGAAAAGTAATATTTTTCAATTTTGACTGTGTTCATTGAAAAGGTACCAACCGAGAGTTTAAATACTTTTACACATACAATACACCACTAATAGAAAATGCTGGTCTAAGTAATCTTGAGCTGATTCACTGTCAATCTTTTTTCTAATCCCAGAAAAAAGCTTATTTAGAAATTCAGGATGCAGGATTATAGATATTCTTTACAGTTTTAAAATATATACATATTTTTTACGATTTAAAATTTTTTTTATAAAACTTTTTGTTTGAAAAGCTTTTATACTGGATTCGAGAAACAAGCAAACCATTTAACTCCCACGTAGTTTATTTCGCAAAACAAAAGTTTGTTTGCTATGCATGGGAATTTTTTATAATTTTGCCATTTTGCCAATAAAACTCATATTGTTAAAAATTGTTGCATTCATAATTGAGTGTTCTTGTTTACAATAATACAAAGCAAAATACTAACCGCATCCAAGGTCATATCTAACATATTAGACAAAAATTTATTATTTGATCGAGACTTTTGTGGTATTATATATTATGTAGTCCGTACCCTGAAATTAAATTTGGTTACTAAATTGTTATATTTATTACATTACTAAAATTACGAGCTAAATCAGTTTATTTATTAATTTATTCTCAAAGAAAATTTTCAAGAATCACCCAGGTTAAGACTGACAAAACGAACCACAGCGGTAGATCCCCCTAAAGAAAAGAAAAGAGTCAACCAGACATGTATTACTTTATGGAAGAAACTAAAAATTCGTTTACAGATTTACTAAACTCAGTCTTCAAACTACCAGAAATTATCTAATTAAGATTGTAAACCTGATTTAATTATTTCAACTTTGAAATGGCATATTCTGAGGAGATGATCACAACCTAATTTGGAGAACAAAAATTTCTTCTTTCATCAAAATTCCATATAAATACATCTCATATTCCAAAAAATTTATCCCTATAAAATTTATTTTTTTTAACATTGTCACAAAATGCTCCAAATCCTCCGAAATTTTATTAATTGTCATTTAAAATTTCGCAAATGCCCAATTATTATCGAGAGCGAAAATAGAGCAAAAAACTTTCGTGTCAGTTGTTTTTTGGTTCTTTTCCTACCGTCCACAATCTCAAAATTGAATCAGCTTTTTCTGCGTTTGTGAATTTGTGCAATTGTGAATTGAAAATTTTTCAAACTAGCCTACCTGACACGAATTTGTACGACACAAACAGATTGTTAAATTTCTTCAAAATGCCAACAAATTTCGATAATTTTCATTAAATTCTTTAAAAATTTAATTGGTTTGTCTGGCAAAGAGACAATAAATTTAGGAGATATCCACTTCCTCAAAATATTCACTCTAAGGTTTATATTAAATAAAAAAGCTGTTCCATTTTTGGGTTGAAAATTATATTGAAATTTAGAAAAAGAGTGGTGAAAATATTATGTAGCGAATTGGTTGCCTATTTTTAAGGAGATTTGTCCAAGTTCACTTTTTATTTTACGCTTGTCGCAGGATTTGAACTTTGATAGATAGAAGTTGTTTTGGTAAAATTATGTTAAATTACAACAATTTTTGATTTATAAAATTTTAATTAAGTACACGTGAATTATATTTAAAAAAAAAATTAAAATTTAAAATCGTGCCACTGCAAATGATTTTCTTGTGAAAAATCTTCACTGTTCTTTGCTAGGTGTTCGACATAAAGAGCTAATTTTAGCAATTCTTCGTCTGTTAAGTAATCGGTGTAGCTATAAGGTTTAATTCTAATTCCATTTGCCATATTAGTTATGTAGTTTACTTTTTGATCGTCGCATATAAGAGTATTAGTTTTGTCATATCGTGGGTATTCATTCCAAATTGCATTCAATGATTTTGTCTGAAATGGGTTTATATTGTATAATATTTTGCTTTCGCTTTGAAATTTTGAAATTGCCTTACCTTGTATTCCTTAGATTTAGCAGTTGTCTTAATCATTGCAGTCTCATCTAAACAGCATAAGAATTGGAATCTTTTTGATTGCAATACTTTCATTTGCTTCATTTTAGTCGTAAGGGAGCCCATATCTACAGCAGACCAGAGCACGATGTCGTAATATTGATAAGCTCGTGTTAAAAACTCGTGTAAGTGTGGTCGAACGTGTGTTACGAATTCAAATTTTCCGGAGCCTAAATCTCCCAACGTGTAATCCACATCTAGAACTAGTAATTTCTTTCCTTGTCGTGATTCACTCAATTTTTTTAACATATTTTTGCTGATACGGTTATCTTTACTTATAATCTAAAATTAGAAAAGAAAATTAATTACTTTAATTGAGATTTTTGCTTCTTAAACTTACTTAATTATATTTCACGTGTACTAAACGTCAAATTATAACTACAAACTTTGTTTTCATATTTGTAGCGGCTGCCATGGGTAGAAACAAAAACAATTACCGCGATTTTCAAATTGGCCGAAATTGAAATTTTGTAATTTTTCAAACATTTCTTGCATGCTTGCATTATTTTTGCATTTCAATGTGTTGGATTGAAAAATATTCGAATACGATTACATTCAGTTCAACGGTCGAACTGTGTTAAATCTCATTTTTAATCTGACGCGTCGCGACGTCTACCAAGTGAATATCGTAAGTCAAACTGCGGCCTAATGTGAGTAAAGACTAAAATTTAAAAAAGTTTCTTAAATCATTTTTACCGCTTTTCTGTATTCTTTGGAAATATAGCACAAAAATTTTGATTTAAAGGATATCGCAGCGCATAAGTCAATGTCAAGTAATTAGAACGTGAGTTCTAATATTTAAATATATGATAGTCATACTGCAGAAGTCATTTCCCAGTTAAGGACATCCTCTGAGGGCGACGGGAAAGGAAGTGCGAATGGCAGGATATATGTCACATGACCGGATATCTATGTGAATTATTATAATATAGTTGCGGGACGCTAAACATCTATCTATTAAGAGACGCCAATTCTTAAACTTGTAAAAGATAATTACGCTTGTCTGTTCACATTTATTGTAATATTCGCCACCATGTGACTCGCTAACTTGTATCGTTTAGCAATTCAGATGAATTCAAATGAATTTGAACACTAACTTATTGACACAAAAATTGTTGTCAAAAATTAAATTTATTTATTCCAGAAGCGATTATAACAGCATGAGCATTTCTCATGCTGTTAGATGTAATTCGAAATCAAACTGATCGTATTTTCTCACAAACTTGCAAGCTACTTTTCCAGTCTCTTCTTATACCTAGTGTGTTTAAAATACTTTTAAGTTTATTTGTTCATAATTTGACGATGTAAGTTCATCGGTGCTCCATAGTTTCAGAGATTCATCTACTTTCAACTTATACTGTACGTTCATCGCGTCTGTCATTTTTCAGACAACAATTGTCTGACGTATATCCAAATATAAGGCAAACCATAGTCCAAATCTTTTAGGATTTAGACCAAAAAAAAATGCTTTAAATACTATTTACTTTATGGAAAGTTGGAATATTAGAAATTTGGATGTAATGATTTATAAAAAAGCTGTTATGGCATATAAGAGTTGATAGTAAAAAAGGGTCAAACATATCTTGAAGAGATACTTTGAATAATATCCAAGTCAAAGCTACAAAATACTTGAAAATCGCAGAGCGTTAATAGAAGAGTGGATTATTATATGTACATGTTACGTAATTGAATTATAAAAATTAGAAAATTTGGCCGATTAGATTGACTAAACTATTACTAAACGAGTTTCGCACCAATAAAAACTCAAGTGCAGCCAAGATTTATTTGGATGTTGGTGTTCTATGTGGTTGCACATAATTTGACTAAACGAATCGACGAGTCATCAAGATTTATTCATTTAGTTTTATTTCTACCTAATATTAGTGAAAAATTACTTCCATCTCCAAGAATTACTCCACATGTGCAGTATTTAAACCAAATTAAATTTTATTTTAATTAACCTCACTTGTTTGATGTGAAGTACCTAACCTGCTACTATACGAGAACCGCCATCTGGTGAAATAGTTAAATTTTTAATATTTGTTTATTTCCTATTAGCATGAACATAATTTTGTAGCAAATTATTTGATGGAGTGGACAGTTGAATCAATTATACAATTTATTAATCTTAAGAGGTTTAGTAAATGCAAACAAGACACTAATAAAATAATTTTCCGTCTTGATATGATTATTTAATCGAGTAAATCGTAAATAAAGTGGTATCTTACGCGTTCCGGAACCCCACCTACGATTTTAAAATTACAAATTTATTTATAACCATTGCAGTACTTAGATTACTTTGATTTACCAACATTAAAGGAATTGAAAATTGTGGCAATGGGTGCGGTGTGGAATTTGAACATGACGCAAATAATTTGTAGCCACCGGAAAACTATTATATTTTTACTGTGCGAAATTGTTTATATATATAATATGTAATTCAGTCCCTCTCTGAAAATCAGGTTCCGGTTACGCCACTGCCTACGGTCCGTAATGGAATCTTGAACTCAAAGTTTCAAAGTGACAGCGACGTTAACGTACTTACTTATTAATAACTTTTTCTTGCACATTTGCATTATTCTGTATTTACCCTATTTTTAAAGGAGTACAATAAAGAAAAAGTTACCAAGACTTTGAGTTTACGATCTCGTGCAAAGTCCAATTCTCTACCCGTAGCCTGTACGTTGATACAGTTTTTTTGGAAATTTTTTAAATTATTGAAAAATGTATTGCGTTAATTTCCCCATGAAATGAACTGTATTCAACACCTGTACCCAAGCGCGAAATTAAACTTTGGTTTATCATAAAAATCTGTTTATACTTTTGTTTGTATTTTACTATAACGTTATATAATAAAAAATTTTATGTTACGTACAATACAAAAATTTTATCAAACTTTAAATGAATAGACAAATAATACTTTACTGGCAAAAAAAACTATTGAAGATGCTCTAAATTGCTCTAATGCTCTAAATTGTAGTGTATCGTATGCACTGTCATTTTCACTGTGCACTGAATGACTACGATACATCTGTCCTCTTCAACCTAGATAGAAAAATATTTTTTGTAACCGTTTAAAAGCATATGCATTTGAACCTGATTAATATTTTTATGCAATATAATATTTTAGGATGCAAATTCAGAGAGCGAAAGCACAGGATAAAGCTTGATTGTAGCTTTGTATGTTTCGTCATTATCCAAAGACATATTATAACAAGTTCGAAATTGATTCAAGTCTGCATACTTACTTCAGTTAAAATAACAAAGGATTCAGTTCTTGAAGCCTTGCTCAATTTTATATAAGGAAAATACGAAAATAAATAAAAAACACAGTGCAGAGTATGTTTCAGAAAAGCTTCGTTGAAATCCGTTATCTGTGAATTTTTCAATGAACAGTTGCACTAAAATTTGCCAGCAGTATTGATAAACAGACAACAGTATGAAATTTTATATTCGACGTGATTTATCAAAACCACTTTTGGTCTAAAAGGAGCTAATAAGAAGATATTGTAAAATGCGGAATTTTTTTGATAGTATATTCAAAATGACGACCCTTCAAGGCAATTCGGCTGGATAACTGTAAATTGCCCCAATTCATGAAAACAGTAAAAACAAAAAATCTAAACTGCCTTACGAGCGAAAAGGTTGTCACTAATCGGGATTGCAAAGTTCCTTAAACTAAGTGTTTAAGGGGTTAAGTGGGTTTTAAAATTTTAAAAAATCGCATTTTTTTATATATACAGTAGAAGCTCGCTAACATGAACATTATTACACTCGATAATGTGAACAGCGAAATTTGTTAATGTTGTGTATTAAATATCTTGATGTCTACCAGCGACTTCTTATCACTTGTATGTGATTAAATATAAAATAAAGGTACCCAAAGAAATGCATATCTACATAATCATAAGAAATTCGTCTAATTGTCGACAAAACACAAGGTGGTGATGACATTGTAATATTTTTATTTCATAATGTTAGTACGTAATTCTTTTCAATACACAAAACACTAGTTTTTCTACACCCCCGTTAGTGTAAACACTTGCGCTAGTTTGAACATGCCTTTGGATTTTTGTGCTCACAGAATTGAGCTTCTACTGTAATTAAATTGTACTATATGTCTAGAATATTCTCCCAAAATTTTGAATCGATCAAAGTAAAATTCTAAGAGATAGACACTTCAGAAGTTCCGCCCGTTTCTCACTTGATTTTACTTTCTAAGGGCAACTAGTTATAAATATTTTTTATAATTTTTTAATGAATAAAGATTTCGTCACAGGCAAAATCAAAAGAAGCTCT
Source organism: Cantharis rustica (assembly GCA_911387805.1). Lineage (NCBI taxonomy): Eukaryota > Metazoa > Arthropoda > Insecta > Coleoptera > Cantharidae > Cantharis > Cantharis rustica. The sequence continues at coordinate 25,779,723 of OU426883.1, forward strand.
CAATATTGTCACTGCAGCAGATTTTTTACTTTATGGTGCCGAAATCGATGCAACTTAAAACTTCAATAACGTTTTTCTCGAAACACTAATTGTTGTCATGGTTTCTCAAACAGTCATTAACCGATTTTGTTCAAATTTTACAAAAATCTTCAAAATAACATTATCTAGTGCTTAAACAAAGAATTTTTTATATCGCAACTTATTTAATCGGGCAATACGTGGTGAAAATTTGACCAAAAAATGAAACTTTTTGTTAACTACAAAAAAATTCTAATTAAATTTTTTTTTCTTTGTTCAAGCATCAGCTTTATACATCTACTAACAGAAAAAAATTGGTTTTTTATTTTAAGATGAATCAGTCGCGAGTTATCCTGACTACGCCGAAAGAACTTTTTTTTAAGAGGTCAAAAGAAATGAGGTCTCAATGGTTGCATTTTCAAAATTTTTAAATAAAATTTTCACGAAATACTTGTTAAATATGTATCTTTGATATACTAAATTAATTAAAAACATTTTTATACTTTTTTGGCATTATGACAGATGACGATTAAGTTAAAAATAAAAATATAGAAACACAAATTTGAAATGGCTGTCAATATAATAATCATTATAAAGCCTTTTTATTCAATAGAAAATCTAGTAAACCAAAGTGTAAACTTGAAGGAAATCTGAATATAACCTTAAATTATAAACAAATTTGACAGACAGTCACATATTCACAATAGAAACTACTTTAATTATAATTATTATGCACGCTAAGAGCTAATGAAGCTATCCTTAATGAAGCTATAAAGTTCTTGTTGAAAAGCTTATGTATATATTTTATTTTTCGGAATATCAAGCGTAATATTTTTTAATATGAACGTTTAGGAACTTTAATTTGAGGGGCATTGCAATAGGTGGGAGCCGTTTAAAATTATCAAGTTGCCCTGGGTGGTGGTTAGGGTTACACTAAATTTGGTTAATTAGGTAACTGAAAAAAAGTATTGTTTGTTTTTTTTTTAATTTTTATTAAAAAAAAATTTTATTAAAAAATATTTATAACCAAAATTATATTAAAATAAACAAACTAAAGAAAATGTTAAAATAATGAATTTTAACCGTAAAGTAAAGAATACGTACGTATTTAGAAAAATAATATTTAAAAAACAATAAAAAAAGACATTACTGTACATTTAACAGGATTTTTCTTAGAATATTTGAATAAACAAGAAAAATAAAAATTACTCTAATTATGTAATTGATTAAAATTTATAACATTTTTTAAATGCCGACTAAAGCAGAATTCACATAGGGTATGGTATTTGGATGGTAGAAGTGTTTAGATAACTTTTAGTTAGCAAACTTTTAACTTTTACAATACACCGTGCAAGAATTCTTACATTTGAATAGTTTTTTAAAAACAATAGTTTATTGTGTTTGTATCATGGAAAATATTATTACGCCAACTCTTAAGTTTATGTAAATGGTTTGTAACTATTTGGTGTAATAATTCTACCATCCCTATGTGAATGCTGCTTTAGAATGTTTGAAATAAAAAATATAAAATAAAAACTTAGTAATACGAGATAAAAGCCCATTATAGTATTATTTTTATAGTTTATTTTAACATAACATACTACTAATTACCAAAAAATCTATTTAAAAAAATTCAGTTTTTAAGTTCTTTTTCTATTATACAAAATTGTACTGCTTGTTGGGAAAGTCAATTGCAGGCAATTGCAGTTACACGGGAGACGATTATGTTCAGGTCCTTACGGAAATCATTATGGTGGTGTACATCCTTTATGCTAGATTCTAGATATATTATTGTTCAGAAATCTCTTCCATAGCTGCCTGGGTAATGATGGACACTTTAAAATTAATAAAATATATATTAGATAATAAGCAACTTTGTCAGCTGTTTCTGTTATGTGGTTTGAATATTGTAGTTTTTATTCGTGCGGTTAAAAGGTAGACTTTGTAAACCGTCAACTTGATTTTAAATATATCTAAAATTCGCAATCGATTTACTATTCACTGTATAAAAAAGTAGTTATTTTATTTTGTTATTTACCGATAAACAAATAATTTTTCACAAATTTTTGGAATTTGACAATAATTGAAGCAACGACCATAAATCCTAGCGTCGGCGTCGATAGTTTTGGGGATTTGTAGTAAGTGTGCTTATGTACTTTTAAAAGTTAAATGAAAACGATAAGTGTAAAAAAAATGATTGCATTTGAAAATTATATATGTACATCATGGATTACAATGTTACTCACTCCATCAAGCACAATCTAAAGCACTATGTACTAAAATAGCAATGTAAACTATAAAATATAGGTGAACAATGCACATACGACGACAAATTGTGGTTAAATTTTGTCGCACAAAAATTTATAAAACTTTTCTTATTTTATTTTATTATTTTCTCGTGAAGACGTTTAATTAAATTTCGATTGCGCAAAATTTGGAAGTTGGAATGAGTAGATACAACACAGTAAGATTGTGGTGATTTTTATATGAAAAGCCATTGAGCCGCTACTGTTATCGGTTATCGGGTACTCTTACTAACGGAAGCTTTTTGTGTCACTTTGATTTCCTCAAGTTGTATAAATTTTGACAGTAGTTTGATGAAATTTTAAATAAAGTTTCTGAAAGGATGCTCCAAATAACTTGTCAATGATAAATTTGTATTTTTAATTGAAAAGGGTTTAAATTGGAAAAGCGCTTTTCAGCGTTATCCGTAATATTTCGTAGCGAAGCTCTTTAATTATGTGTGCTTACTGAAACTGAAGCTTAGTGAACATTGTTTGGTAAAAGGTCAGGTGTTTTCTGCTTTCGGAGTAATGCTGTATTTTAATATAAAAAGGAGTTAAATGAGGTGACAATTTGAGCATTCGTGTTCTCAAAATAGTTTAAATTTCCCCCTCTGTATTTTCAGCATAGGTGTATCATTGGAGGGTCATAGATAATGAGCACATGATTGCTGCATCCAACCGCCAAATGATTGAATGGGTTTGCTGAAGTCAGTGGTCTATCGCCCTTCGACATAGTCGCTTTTTGACACAGTGCTTTCTAGTTTTGTTTTTTGTGAAGTGTTAGTGACCATTTTTAACACGTGGATATATTTTGGTAATTATTTCATCTCTTCTTTCCAATTTTTGGCAATTGTTTTGCGTTTAATGAGGATCAATTTTAAACAATAATAAAAGTTGTGTTTTTAAAATATTTTGCAACAGTGAATATAATGTTGATGCCAAATCAAGATTCGATAGTGTTAATTGAAAGAAACGAGTTGTCAGAGTTTAAAATAGCAGGTTTAATTAAAAAGTGAAAATGATATAAAATTTTAGTTCAACTGTCGTGGCTATTAATTTATTTTATGTTGGTCAATTTTCATTTATGTACGTAGAGGTTACCCTTTTTGTAGCTCATTGAACGCGCGGTTATGATAATGTGGAAGTATTTAAAAAGAGTCGCCGTATTAATCCTGCGTGCTTATCAAAGCCTCCTGCTATATGCTATATCATATTCATTTTAATTTTGTGAGCGTGATTTGGAAGGGTGCCTACTTACATGTGATATGAACATTACTGTGTACATAGTACATTGCAGGAAATGTCTATTTACTTCGTTACACATATTCACATACCTACATAGATCGGGGTCTTATATTTTGAACAGTATTTTAACAACAACAAAAATGATTTTCTTGCCAAAAGAAGGTTTTCAATGTTCCATCATCCATAATAAATATACCAGTTCGGATACAATTATAAGGACCGAACTGTGCTTTTGCCTAACCGCTTAAAAGTAATTGTTTCCTGAAATTTAAACGCGATACAATTACAAACTATCGCGCGGTACATATTTACTTCCTCCGAATACTTCCTTACCCCTTCCTTACACAGCTGCACGAGCATCATTTAGATCGCATTTAAGGTACATGTCATTTTAGGTAACTTTTTGGTATGTAATGAGCTGACGTTTCCATCGCATTAAAGTACTTCAAATTTCTTTCTAAAATGGCCGAAAGAAACGACGGTACTACAGATTGTTTAGAAAACACCTTAAATCTAAATAGACATGTGACAGAGGAAATCGAAATGCCCTCATTGAAAACTTTACCAAATTCGGCAAATCAGTTGAAACCACCTAAAAAGTTAGCTCCTCTACCAGAAAGAGGATCGTGGACCACAAAATTGGATTTTATATTATCTGTCGTTGGTTTAGCAATAGGTTTAGGAAATGTATGGAGGTTTCCATATTTATGTTATAAAAATGGTGGCGGTGCTTTCCTCGTTCCTTACTTTATTACATTATTTCTGGCCGGAATTCCCATGTTTTTCATGGAACTCGCGCTTGGACAGATGCTGACAATTGGAGGACTTGGAGTTTTTAAAATTGCTCCAATTTTTAAAGGTATATCAATCAAGGTATATCAAATTAAATAGTCAATATTTATGCAATATTTACTTTTATAGGAATTGGTTATGCGGCCGCCGTTATGTCTTGTTGGATGAATATTTATTATATTGTTATATTAGCTTGGGCTATATTTTATTTTTTTATGTCTTTGCGTTCAGGTAAATTTTGAATTGCAAATGTTAGCCCAAATCACTAAACGAAATATTTTTAGACGTACCGTGGAGGACATGTAATAATTATTGGAATACAAAAACTTGTATTAACCCCTACGATCGTTCAGCACTTTTGTGTTGGGATCAATTAAACCCCAATAATAGCGTTACAAAAATGTGTACGTTAAACGATCATAATATAAGTATTGCTGAACTAACGGATCCAGTTAAAGAATTTTGGGAGTAAGATTCAACAAAAATCGAAAATATTAAAATAATGCTTCAATTTTAGACGGCGCGCTTTAATGATTTCCGATGGTATAGAACATGTAGGTGGACTTCGCTGGGAATTGGCTGGAACTTTATTGTTGGTTTGGATATTATGTTACTTCTGTATATGGAAAGGTGTGAAATGGACCGGAAAAGTTGTATATTTCACGGCTCTATTCCCGTACGTGCTTCTAACGGTATTATTAGTACGAGGTGTCACTTTACCTGGAGCAATGGAAGGAATTAAGTTTTACGTGATGCCAAATGTTGCCAAACTAAAACAATCAGAAGTGTGGATTGACGCCGTTACACAAATATTTTTCTCGTACGGATTAGGGTTGGGAACGTTGGTTGCATTGGGAAGTTACAACAAGTTCACCAACAACGTCTACAAGTAAGTTTACATCTACTTACCAAAAGGAAAAAATCTTGAAATTTGTTCTTAGGGACGCGCTAATTGTTTGTACGGTTAATTCAAGTACGAGCATGTTTGCCGGTTTTGTTATATTTTCCGTGGTCGGCTTTATGGCTCACGAGCAACAAAAACCGGTAGCCGAGGTAGCCGCATCTGGTAACTTTACCGACGATTTTATTAATCCTCATGTAATCGTGTACATTTTTGTTTTTAGGACCTGGTCTGGCATTTTTGGCGTACCCTTCGGCAGTCTTGCAGTTACCAGGATCTCCGTTATGGGCATGCCTATTTTTCTTCATGATTTTACTAATTGGTTTAGATTCGCAATTTTGTACAATGGAAGGATTCATAACAGCCGTCATCGACGAATGGCCTAGATTGTTGAGGCCTAGAAAAGAAATATTTATTGCAATCGTTTGCGCTCTTTCGTACTTGGTTGGATTAGCGTGCATATCGCAGGTAATTGATAGGAATAAGTAAAACTATAAACTTTTTTAATGTCATTTTTTAGGGAGGAATGTACGTATTTCAAATATTAGATTCGTACGCAGTTAGCGGTTTCTGTTTGCTCTTTTTGATTTTCTTTGAATGCATCGCTATTTCGTGGGCATTTGGCTGCGATCGATTTTACGACGGCATTAAGGAAATGATTGGATACTATCCCATGAAATGGTGGAAATTTTGCTGGACGATAACTACACCGATGATTTGCATTGTATATAGTAAACTTATAAGTATTAGGTTATGCGCTAATTTATTTTTCTTGTAGGGAGTGTTTGTGTTTAATTTGATTCAATGGACCCCGGTTAAATATCTAAATTACGAGTTTCCGATATGGGCTCATTTGTTTGGTTGGTTTACAGCACTTACGAGCATGCTGTGCATTCCTGGCTACATGATTTATATTTGGTATAGCACTCCAGGAGACAATGAAACCGTAATAATAATAATAATAATAATAAAAATTAATAAATTGTTTAATAATTGCAATTTTCAGAAATTTCGGTTACTTGTAAGAATCGACGACGACATTCAAACAGTGAGAGCAAAAATGCAAGGAGTGCATCCATCGCAAACAGCGGAAGTATAACCAAGCATTAAAAACTATGAATTTAATTATTAAATGCTCGCAGTATTTCTATGTTTAATAAAAATAAGTTTTTCGCGGTCTTCCACAACTTTTCTAGTGTTCATATTGTTTATTGTTTTGTAATTAAGAGTATATAAATTATATAATTTATTATATCTATTTAACTTAGTACGTAATTACACTTATTTATATATTAATAAGGCACTAAAGGGCACATGGTACAAGAAAATGTGTAGGTTTTGAATCATATCCATGAATTTTAACGTAATTATTATTATTTATAATAATCCACCGATCACCTTCATTTGTAATTTAATTAAAAATCATTTTTTTAATCGACCCCTTTAATAGCGCAATGTACCTCTAGCAAGTAATAAATAATAAATTAATGTAAGCTTTTAATATTGTTAAAATTTTTAATTAATTAATTGTAGTACGTACGATATCAAAATAGTAAGTAAATATAGTAAAAAACCAATGTATTCTAAATTACTTGTAAAATTTACATAAAATGTAAATCGATGTATAAAATGTATGTTGCTTTTATTATCAAGCTTTATAGGAACGTTATAAAGTATAGGATAGGTAAGAAGTGTTCTGACGGCAGTTTCGATTAGATTTTATGTACATTTATTTAATATTTTTAATATTATATTCTAATCAAAGTTGTAGATTTATAAGATTGGCTATAACGAATAAAGAAATACTGAGTTACATAAAAATTCCCCAACTGTATAATTAAAATTTTGATAATTGTTTAATTTTTTTAAATAAACAAAATTAGCATCATAAGTGCACAATAAATATAAAATTTATATAATTTTTTTGTAAAATCAATTTTCTTCTAATTTTAGGAATGTAATATTATCGACGCTTTATGTGATTTCATTGTAAAAAGCTAAGAATTACAATTAAGTGAAAGAAATACATTTGGTTGAATCGCATTTTATTAAAATCAATAACGTAGTTGTTAATAATTGTTTAACCTTGTACATACAAATCAATGGCTAAAAGCAGTTTATTTTTTGGCGAAACTGTCGGAGATTTAATTCTAAATTGTTGCTATTGTATTTTCAAAACTTTTTAGTTTAAATAACCAAATAAAACTTTTTAGTGGACCAATGTGGTGAAACGGTAAAATTTTTTTTCCGTTTGTCACAGATAGACAGATAATAGACAATATGTTATTTTTCTTACAAATTTATCTATTCACAGTTTCTATTAAAAGTGAATTTAATTTTTGACTGAAATATTTCTAATGAAGTTTTTTAGTCTTGTCTTGTTTGTGCACTGGTTTTGACTGTTTCTAAACTATTCTGTGAGGCACTAGTTATATTGTTCTTCTCTGTATGGATACACTTCAAATCTCAAAGACAGGCGGTAGACTTGATAAGTCTTCACAAATTAACAAAACAAATTAATGAAGGTACACCAAAAAATGAGTCTAGTCAAGCACGTGATGTATAGTAAAAGCTTGCTCTAAACTAAAACACTATGATTAAATGTACATATATGTACATACATACTACCTATGTACTATGTACGTACATTTGTGCTGATCTCAAGCTTATAGCTCGTTTTTGAAATACCACTGTCTATAGTCGATCTAACATATGAATAATATAGGTGGCGCGCCGTTTGCAAAGTCTAATTTACATCGGGAAACTTCAGATAATTTAAATAGTACTTAATCTTGTAATAATATTAAACATTCACCACAAAAAAGCAAAATGTTATAACCAAATAACTACGTTTATTCGATATTACATTTAACTTTGTTCAAATCTATCTTATTTATGACTTTACCCGGTTCAGTTTAGGCAACACGCATAGCACTTCAATTGCAAAAATTTTGTTATTGTAATAGCGTCTACCTTCAAAGCAATTTCGTTGGTTTACGTTTCAAGGTTGTTGCTTTAGTACAAATTTTAATATTTTTCTTAAAAAAAACAGACTATAGACCCACAATTAACAACCTAGAACCCTCCCATCTGATAGGTAATAGCATATCTTAGATTTTATGTAAAATATGACAGAATGCAAAAATCTCTTAATTATCTGTGCAAGTATGAATATGCCTCACTTAATGATTTTGAACCAGTTAGCATTCTAACAATATTCTTTAATTTAAAATGATTGTTTTAAAATAAAAAAATATATAATATGTATAAGAAGATAATATAATATCTAACATCACATTGTTCTCTCTTTCTAATAATAGATGCGAATTCTTTGCAGTCGACAAGAATTCTCTCAATAAAGAAATTCAGCCGGTTTTTCTGTTCTCCGGGAAAGTCGTTTTCTGGGCTCACCACCACATCCAATTACAAAGTAAAAACATTCAGAAACACCTGTATAGCAACACCGCGTTGTTTTTGTGACACATTATATGAATATAATTTCTTAGAGAAAGAGAAAAAGAGAAAGAACAACCAAGTGTTGTTATGAGGTTAGTTTGGACGTAGTCGGTCGCCAAAAGAAACCAAACTTTGTATACCGAATTTAAATAATAGCCATTAGCTAAATGGCTGATTTGCACATTTACCACAATTAAATGCACATTTAACCTGAGCTAATAACAACCGGCGGCCTTGTGAGAAAATCCTAAATAATACAACCAAAAAAGAAAAATACTATTTTTAAATCTTCAGAAAACTATAAGAATATTTTTAAAACTCGATCGGTCTTTAAGAGTTTTACCACAAAAGATATAACAGAATGAAAATATTATAAAAGTAAAAAATGTAACTTACAGTCAATAATTCTACAAACCAATCATATAAGGGTGTCATGGTACAAATAAATTTTAGTGTTGAAAATGCAGAATTTGTCGGATTTAAAATTTATAGATTATTATAGATTAAAATTTTAGATCTCTTTAAATTTAATAATTTAAATAGATCAAAATTAAGCAAAGTAAGAACTACAAGTAAGTAAAACAAATAGTTTTAATAATTTGAAAAAATTGAAAGCCTTCTGTAAGGTTTTCTGAATATTCAAAAGTGAAAGAAGGGCGAAGTACAGTGTTGCAACTGTTTTGTTTAATAATTTTCGATATCAAAATTTATATAAAGAAGTCTATGTTTAGCATGGACATTGATTATATATGTACCTATTTAGGTAGATGTCTAATTACTTTTAAACGCCATTTCTTTACCATCTGTGCTAAGAAGCTCTCGACAGCTATGGTGATTTGTAAATTATTGCAAAGCTTTGAAAGATTGTGATTGCAAAGTTTTATGTTATATAATATATTTAATTTATATTACAAATTTATTGAAATATTACTAGATTAAGAATTCAGATAACGTAATTAAAATATTTTTTATATTTTCATAACAATTCTATGTACTTCCTGCGGGATAGGCAACCAAACACTCCCTGAAAAAAGAAAATTGACGTCGATTTTCCTTTTATTTGATGACTACTGCAATAAAATAACATAACCTAAGATTTTAGTTGTTTAATTTAAGATACATCGGTAGTTACGATTATAAACTTGAATATTTTAAAAATATCTAATGCAAACATTAGTATATTCGTGATGAAATATATTGTAATACAACGAAATGCTTTATAAAAACGTCTTATTTTATCGATTTATGAAAACTATCTAATACGATTATGAAACGTTTCGTTAATTTTTAATTATTAATATTTATATATTTGCTTGTCTGTGAATCATGGACGCAAAATTGATGTACGCATTTCGGGGGTGGATTGCTTTTGTAGCTTTTGTAGATCTTGGAACTGCTGTTAGAAGTTACATAGAAAAAAGATCGTTTTTGAATAATATAACATTAGACACTGAATTTGATGAGGGTATGTACATTGTATATTTATATATATTTATAGATTATATTTTATTATATTATGCAAGGCAATATTTTTCAGAGAGATTCACCATATCTAGAATTTTAGGATTATATTCCGTTTTAAAAGCTTTAGCTTTAATCCATTGTACGTTATTTATTCACTACAAACCGTAAGAATATTTTATTGTTTAATTTATTATTATATATTAGTGGCGGCTGGTGCGGGAAGAACGATGGGGCGCCGTTTTTCTGACAAAATTTAAATACATAATTGCTATTATTGTGCAACCTGGAATAATATTTTTTAATGTGAAATTACACTTTGAACTGTAGCAAATCACAAGCTGCCACTGGTATATTATAACAAAAATAAAACTACGTAAACTTTTATTTATTGCAGAGTTGTTAGTATGGGAATTTGTTCCATTATTGTTACTGTTATTTTATATTTAACTGAAACTTTGTACTACAAATCATCGTCATTTAACTTCTTAGTAACCTTTCCTTTCGTTTTGAACGGTAAAAATATCACGAAAATTGTTTTTTCTGTTTTAGTATTTTTTTTACTTTCAGTATTAACACTGCTTGGGTTAATAATATTACCTAAATATTTAAAATTGTGGGATCCTTTAACCGAAATTGAAGAAGACGATGGACATTTATTGAAACATCCAGGTGTGTTAAGAAGAAAAAGAAATAATAAAAAAATTATTTAAAAAGAAATGTAAATAAAGAAAACAATAAACGAATTATTGATCGTTTGCAATCAAATTGGGGTCAACTAACATGACAATTTCTCGCACAGCTCTCGGTTATACTTAATAAGTTAATTGGGGCTTAGTGAGCCGTTGTAGTAACCATTAGATTACTCTAAATTAGTAATTTAAAACGTTTTTCTCTAATAAATTAAAATAACAAGTAAGAGATATTTTTATTGATTATTTTCTTCGAGTTTCTACTCGCAAATGGCAGAGTATAAAGCAATAGAGATTTTATCAAAAATACAAAGCCTTTTCAACTTCAATGATATACTACAATTTGATGAGCTGGAGTGAACTCCGGTTGGCATTAAAGGTTATTTCAAAATATATCAAACGAAACTAAATTTGTTCTTATTACGAGCATGTAAATAAATAAGCCAAAGTAAAAAAATTATTTATTTCTTTTAGTAAGAAGTCCAAAAATATACTATCTACTTTTTCTCGTACTTTTTTACGATAAATATTCAATAAATATTACATATATGTACTAAGTGCGTACTTAAAAAAATTAGTAAATTCATTAGTTAACTATAAATTAATTTGGAATTTAAAATTTTCGAAATATCTTTGGCAACTTTAACTACTTCGACATTACAAAAAAAAATTAATGTTGTTGCTTTCTTAAACTTCTCGCTTTAATATTTTCCATTGTACTTTTAATTATCCATTTTTCTAATGTAGGTGATACGAAATGTAGTGCATGAATAACTCCAACTAATACGGAATGTGGAAAATACCCAGTGGTTTGTTCTTGAATTCCAATAGTGCCGAGTGCACTTTTTACATAGGTGTAAGGTGAAGGTGCCATCCACGTGGCCGATCGAATTTTTGACATCTTAGTGGCTACATAACCAGGTAAAATGCATTGCACGATAATTCCATGTTTTGCATATTCGGTTCCAAGATCTTCAGAAAACTTTTCTACGTAAGCTTTGGAAGCTGCATAAATTGTCAATAGCGGACTTGGAATTTGAGCAGCAACGGAAGAAATGTTTACAACCACTCCCTTCTTGCGTTCCACCATTCCAGGCATGACAATTTTGCACATATTTGTCACCGATGTAATATTGCATTGAATTATATTAGGATAAAGTTTTTCTTTGTTGCTTACTTCTAAGAAATATTCTGGATAGGCATAACTCATACCAACATTATTAATCAAAACTCCAACTTCCAATCCTGTTAACTGCTTTTCGATATTATAATAAATTTTCTCTCCTTCCGTAAAATCAGCTACTATGATTTTGGTTTCCACCTTGTAATTTTTTTCTGTAAAATAAATTTTATAGTTCTGTATTTCTTTTTTATTTTTGAACTCTTACCTAAATCTGCAGCCACTTCCTGTAGTTTTGATTCAGTTCTGCTAATAAGAACAATTTTTAATCCTTTTTTGGCTAAAAGTTCTGCATAAGCTTTTCCTACACCATCAGTGGCACCGGTAATGACTGAAAAAAATAATAACAGAGTTAGTTTTTGTCTTGCTTATTGTTCAATAATAACAAAAACAAAATTATATTAAATCAGTTTATCGTGATATAACGTCAGACAGCTGAATGCTGCCCAAACGTGGAGCCGTTTTGAGCAAGTTATTGGTTCTGACAAATTTTATTTTTGAAAGTGAATTTTTGTATAGGTTTAAACTTTAATAACATCAAAACTATTTATAAAAATTAGAAACTTTGCAAACTCTAACAATTAGTATTTAAACCATAAAAACTTGCAATTTTATACCTGGTAGGCATATTCATAGAGAAAGCATAAAATTGTAACTTAAATACGAACAAATTAATTATATAAGTTACAATATCAATTAAAGTAATAAAATATATTAGAAAAGTTTGTTATCCGAAATCTGATAAAAGCATCAAGCAGTGAAGGTGATGAATAAAGAAAAGAAGGAAGGTGGTGGTGCGTGATCGTAAGGTTAATGTCGTAAGTTTAAGGTCGTCAGTATTAGCAGATTAAAACAAAATTGTAAGTATGTTGTTACGTCTTATTGCAATTCTAGATTAACAATAAATTTTAACTTGCAAACTAGTATCTGCAATTGATTAACCACTGTTATTTAAAAATGTTTACTATTATAGAATTAATATTTGCCATATGGGGTTAATATTTGATATACATATACAGGGTGTTCCCGTGACCGTAAAGAACCTTTGAGTTGATGATAAAAGACACTTTTCTAAGACAAATTTTTAAATAAAATTTTTGTTCAAGTGCAAATCCTTGAGGGGTATCTTTTTTTAAAGGAATATTTTGAATTTCTGATTTCAAACAACCATAGCTCCGATATTATTGATTTTTTAGACTTAATAGATTAAATCTTTTTTAAAAATTATTCGCTTATCTACAAATTAGGTTAAATCCCCTTATCGTCTAGAATAAACTTTTTTCAAATTATAAATTAAATTAAGGGACAAAATGTTAAAAAAATTTTGATTTTATTTTTTTTACTTTTCTTCTGAACCCCGTATCTCTTAAACGAAACGTCTTAGAAAAAACTAATAGCCTAAACCGGATAGGGAATTTAACGGGCTGGGAAATCAACTGTTTTCACAGATATTCTGTAAATAAGGAACAAGGTGTAGAAAGCTGAATAAAAAACTATTTAAACTTTTGTTTTGCATCTAGTAAGATATAAGAATTATTCACTGTTATCTCTTATCGTGAACACACGGTACACAATTTATTAATTTCCTATTGATACATAGCATATAATATTAGTTATTTACATTATACTTACATATGTATACGTATGTATATTGACGTATAATTCACCCTGGTTGTATTTTGTTTACTTATTTCAAATTAAATTTGTTTTTTAAAATTTATTAAAATCAAATCCCATTTTTATTTCAAATCAAAAATTTCTTCAAGGGATCGAAGTTTTGGTTTTACCGTTATCCAAATCGCCTGCTTATCTATCTGGCCACACGCTCGCAGTTACAAATAATTTTACTTTCCAATTTTAAACACAAATCGAATGTCTTACTCGAAATACTTGTTCTGCAAATCAATCAACCAGATCGAAACTATTATCGCTCAGTAGCCACTCAATAAAAATTTTATCCAAACTCCAAATTTCAAAAATTATATCATCCAAAAAAAGGCGCAATAATACATTCGCATCAAATCACTTTATTTAATCAAAAATAATTACTCACAATTTTAGAAAAATCATAAATCTCAAAATATCTTGCAATACCAAATCTAGCGACCAGCTTGGTCGGCCATCTTGGCTAAAAAGCCTCGATAAAACTTCACTTCTACCAACATTAATTTCCAAAGTTTTACCTCCCAAAATTCAAATTCAAATATTTCTTAAACTTAATATCAAAATTAATGACAAATTAACAGGGTAGGTACAACTTTGGTTCGAAACATGACAATATATAGGGATTACATATGTATTTTCTTACAAGAAAAAATGATAAAATCGTTGCTGTTTTAACCGCTTAGTTAATTCTAATTTTAACTGAAATAACTTTAATTAAAACTAGATGTTTACATTATTAATAAATATTATTTACTATATTTACAAAAGGGTATTAAAATTTTTTTAATTTTTTGAAATTTAAAACTTTAAAAATAATTATTCTATTGTAAAAATTTAAATATTATACAGACCCTAATTAATTCGCAATGAGTGATGAATTGCAATCAAACGATTCAGCAAATAAATGGAAATTATATTTTCTCAAAAAATTACTAAACTTAGAAAAGAAAGAAAATAGAAAACCAATGCATTAATTTATTTATGGTATGTAAAAAATTCCTTTTTCAAACAATGACGAGAAAAGCAAAAAAACGATTTATTTATAATAAACAAAAAAATTTGTAAGTAATATATCAACCGTAAAACAATTGAAGGAACACCAATTATATATTTCTCTCTTCTTATTTTAAAATTTTTTTACAATAATTAACAAATAGAATTCATAATTATAAAAACCACCCATTTGTTGTTTTTCTTTTTAAATTCACACGAATGTAATGCTTAATTAATTATTTACGAGGCTATTATTACATCGCCTACGAGTCATTGTGATTTAAATAATTTTCTGTATTTCTATATTGTAATTATATAACTTAATTTTAGCTATACATATTAATACGAAAATAGGAATGTATTTTTATCAACCTTGTATTATCTAATTTTCAAAATTTTTCAATAATTACCTCTTTTAAATTAATTAAATTTAAGCAAAAAAGCGTCAATATTATACCAAAAAGGTAAATACAAAATTATTTTTTAAAACATCTAAAAGTCTAAGTTGAAAATTTAGAGGTAACTTATTTGAACTAACCAAAAAGTGCAAAGGGTAATGTTTTTAGATAACAGATCTCAAGATAGATAATGAAAATCTATAAATAGAAGATATCCAAATTGATTTTGTTCCTGAAAAATATAGTTTATTTAGTACGTTTTTTACTGCTAATTTGTCATATTATACGTAAAATTTCGTTCCTCTTAAAACTTTTAATTTGTGATGGACATCGGTTCACTAATTTCCAACACAAATTTAGTATTTGGTGTTACAATTACAACTCGGCAGTACAAATTTATAAAATTTTAAGAAATTTATTATTTTCTTATAATTTCGCGGTAAGACTGGAGCATCGGGAGCCAATTTGCACCGATAAGTTTCATAACTACACTCTCGGGGGTAGCAAAATTTATGTTTTAGTTGGTTTAAGTCAAATAGTGCTATCAAGCCGACCAAAAAAAACTTTTCTTCTTTTTTTCCAAATTTAAAACTTTATTCTTATTTAATATATTATTTTGAATATAGGATACATTCAGGTTCCTCAAATGTACAATTTTGTTTAAACCGGTCGAGTTGATTTCCAGCAAATAAATAAAATTAAAAAAAAAAAATTGAATGACAATTTTCTTCAATTTTATTTAATTTAACTCGAAACAATTTATTTTATAATCTTTACAGCAATATTATCAAGTATAAAATAGCTGTGTGTGCTTTAATTATGAATGACGATGTTCAGCAAATTGTGTTTTTTATTTTTAAGGTTCAAATGAATTTAAAATTCTAATTTGATTGTAGATTATATGTATTTTTACATTTATATTTCTTTACGTAATTGTTTAAAATTTTTGTAAAATTACAATACAATTGTTGGATTTCGCGACCAAGATTTTCGAAAAAAAAAGCGTGGAAATAATTAAACATAAAAATTATCGAGCCACCAGAACTAAAATGACAAAGTTACTTTTTATGATAATGAGTTACCATTGTTAGATTGATTAATAATTTTCAACATTTTTAAAGTTACCGATATCTGATTAATCACGATTTAACAATCGCTCAATGTAGGTTCAATTTCATAATTATGCATTGTTAACTATGATGAAGTGACATCATGATAATTATTGGCAAAATCAAAATTTGTTACGTATTTGAAAATAAATGGAACACTTACCTGCCCAATCGCCCATCTCAGATAACTCCACATTTAAACCCAAATTTGGACCAATTACATAGTTGTAGAGGGTTGTGAAAATTTTTTTCATTAATTGTAATCCAACTATGAAAATACACAAAATTCCAACATTTTCTAATAAAGTCATTTTGATTACTTGTTGAACAAAATTAAGCCACTAGTAATAAGCCTGCAGGTACTACATACATAGCCAAGTCTTATCAGTGATAATGAAATAAGACTAGAAGGGGAAATCAAAATTGAATTCAAATCGTGTTGGCACGCATGCGATATAGTAATTTTATCACCCCTTTCACTATTTTTTGTCTTTCTTCCACTCATACAGGAAGAGAATAAGGAGAAAATATCGACCGAAACATTTAACTTTCACATCGAATGCGCAAAACTTTTTACCCATAACAAGTGCCATCGATGAATACGTGCCCGCGGCAGTAGGTAACTGGGTTTCCATTTGAAGTACCCACTTTAGTACTTAGTATATTATTCTTTCTTTCTTAAACAAGCAATTGAAATGAAAGTAGCACGGTTTCACTATAATTGAATCTTAATATTTTTTAAATATTATTTTATGTTATTGAACGCAATATAAAACTGAAAATTTAAATTATTCGCTTATTTCACTACCTCTTGAACTTTGCCTTTTCGAAACGACGAATTCAATATTGTTATATTTACAAAATTCTCAAAAGAATTATCAATATTAAATCTCATCGGACCATGCAGGTCAACTTTAATCGATTACAAAATACAAGTGCTATTATTGTACATGTCACCTCATATTTTTACTTTATCATGCATTACGGAAAATAATTATTACGCGTCAGCTGAATAAACTGAAATTATCATTTTCAAACAAATTTTTGTACCTATCCTGGTAAATTTTATTAATACTATGTGCGATTTTTATATCAAAATTGAGAGTTGAATAGATTTTGAATAAAATTGAATTACAAACATTTTTTTGTTATAGTTACCTATTATTTAGTGGTGGTATGGCGTAAAGCACACACGGCCAGTCTATAAGGAACGGAAAACTGACATTTTTTGAATAAGACGATAAAAAAAAGTTATTTGTTTGTTTGTTACAAAAGGTTTTAATCAAATTTTAATTAAATTAAGTTTTTTGTTCACTATTTTGACAATGCATCTTAAATTATCTCAATTAATAATCTTAGGTAATTTTCGAGTAAAACTTTGTCTTTTCAACTGATCAGTTAAAATATTTTAGTAACTTTTGATGTTAGTCCGATTTAATCGCTTAATTATTTTCAAAATTTTTTATACTGTGTAATTATATGAATCGTATATGAAAGTATAATTTGTTTAAATTTATAATTCTTTATCTCAATCAAAATAATTGTGACCAATTACAAAGTCAAACGATTTTAAATTAAAAGAATTATCGTGGAAGAATACACATTCAGACATTTTCTTCTGGAAATGGGCTAAATCAATTTTTTCACTATTTGTTCGCCATAAAGAATAAATAGAAAATAAATTATAGATAAAAGATATAAATTATATAATTCAATATAATTTAATTAAATTCTGAAAGCATAAACTAGCTTCATCTGATAGGACTCACTAAACAATATTTTATAATATCTATATATCTATGATTATTCTCATATTATTATAGTTCACCTATTTGCACTTTTTATGAGCAACCACTTTAACAATTTTACGTTAAAACGAAAATATTCTCTTAGGTTCAGACAAACAATGTTATTTAATTATAATGTATCGCAGCTCAAGATTCATAAAATAAAAGTAATCATGGATTTACATTTTATAATTTTCAAAACACCAAATAAAATTTTTATTACACTTTTTTGTATTATTTTAGCTGCAATGGCTATCAACAATTTTTTTTATCTCATAATATGATGATAAACTTTTGCAAAATTTATAGGTACTTACTGTGTATTTTATTTGGGAAAAATGTATGCAATTTTAGTCCCAAAAACATGTATTGTGAATTTTTGTCTAATATTTTTTGTATTAATAATATTTTTAATTGTTAAGTAAAGAATACATACTTACATAGCAAAATAATACTTAAAAAAGAATAAAAGACAATCATTTAGATTTAACAGGTTTGGACCGAATATTGACAATATTGAAAATGACTAAAAATCTTTAAATATTGACTAAGAGTTTTGAAAAAATTACGTTATAAAAATATGATAAAAATAAAATCTTTGTAATAAGATATAAAGATCTCTACTTCGCGATTATTTTCGATCATCGGTCGTATATAACATAAGAGAAACGCAGTTAACTTCACTTAACTCCACTTAAAAAATTCATTTTTTAGGTTCTTTTTCTAATAAAAATAATGAATTGTTCGGTAATCTACAACATTGCTCTTCGTGTGTGCTTATAACGTAAAAAGATTAGTACTCTTGCGTGCTGAAGATATTTTTTATTCTAGAATCTTTTGAATTTTATTTAGCTTGTTTTAAAAATAATTAAGTTTTAACTTAAAACATTAAAATTGTACTTTTCAAATGTTAAACATTATGAAATATGTGCACAAATAGTTATCTTGAAAATGAATAGTAAATCTTAATGTTTCAACTTATCTAACCTAAGATAAACCAGGCTGTTTTAACATTCTGTCAATGCGTTCTATAGGTCAATATCAATACCATAAAGTTTACTCGATATATGTTGCGGTATACTGTGGTAAATCGCAATAAAAAGCAGTAGGTATGGTAACAAATTTTAAAACTTAGTTGTAGTTTAAAATTTTATTCGTGTTGTAAGTATAGCAGAAAGGTTAATATTCATAAATTATTATTAAGCTCTCAATAAAAGTGTAAAGCATCACCCACAACCTCCAAATTAACGTAGTAATTAGTAATTAGAATTAAACGTGGAAGTTTGCCGCATTTAAAACCTATGCGGCTGTTCACAATCTCTAAATTAGTACTTAACGCGAAATTAGTAATTAGTACTTAACGCAGAACTTTGCAAGGTCCAAGCTTTTTCACGTAAATTAGTCGTCAAGTCGCTACTACGCATGCTTCAAAATCATTCAAGTGTCATCCGTGATTTCTAGCCTAAAACCTGTTAACTTTTGTGACTTGCATTACATTTAATATTAAAAGTACAACACTATGGTATTAACCTGTACCCGATCTAAATAGAAAGATAGGTTATCTAGCAATAACAACAATTTACCAGATCGAAATACTTAAGTTCCAAACATTGACACTAGATGAATTCACACTAATTTGCGCATTAATTTAAGCATTGTGAATGCTGCCAAATTATTAATTTATGTTCACATTTCAAGTATTAATTTATGTACTAATTCTACGGTTAATTTGGAGGTTGTGGATGAGGCTTAAATGTTGTCTACATATTTCAGAATTCTAGCAACTAAAATTTCTTTTAAAAAATTTAATTATTTAACGTAAAGCAAGAGTACGAAAAAAATTTAAAGATCATAGTTCTGTTCTTCTCAAGTTGTACTACATGTCTTGCGCTTGTATAACTGCAAACGATACGTCATGCGCCCCTTTTCAGCAGAGCAATAACAAAGACGAATATTTGTGGTGAAGGATGAATGACTTACGTTTTCGTCTTTCTTATTGCTTAGGTGGAGATCACCATCATTTTGAGAAAAAGATGCTCCTGAAATAATGCATCATTCGTACATTGTGTAAGGTGCCGCGGAACATTTTGTTTTCCTTGCTTTTACGACGAATATCACCCGGACACCTGCGAAAACCAGAAACATAAAATAAATTAAAGAAAAAAAATTAGCGAAGGTGGGAATAGAACCGTGGACCTACTAGTTTCTAGCCTAGCTTATTGTTCTCTTCGGCATGAAACTTATTGCTAAGTATTTTACATCTAGTCTTTAATCTCTTTCGATTATATTTAAAAGTTGATTTTCTCAAAAACTTCTGAGCATCTGGCCCACGATTGTGATCTGGTTCAACGGCTTTGAGGAATTGTTATTGAAGAGCTGACCTTCTAGCACAATAAGTTGCAAAAATTACAAAAATGCGGCTGTCTTATAATTTCCTTGTAAACCTTACATCACACTGCTGGTCGCTGGTCGGTTTAACTAGTATATAAACAAAATGATATTTTTAATAACGTCACATAATCTTGAACTGTTGCAATATTGTTATAAACACACACATAACAAGCAAATAGACCACCTCGTTCAAATAGAGTAAGCGTGTAGCCTTGTAGCAACAATCGCTATTTATCGAAACTTTGAAAAGCAACGGAGCGTTTCGAAATAATAAGAATTCACCACATCATCCGACTGATATCGAAGAGGCATGGGATGGTTTAGTTGTACAATTAAATTCGTGTGACAATGAGCCAGTTAAATCCAAAACATGGAAAACAGCAATTACGAGTTTGTTTTCAAGGTTATGATTATAACTTGCATGTGTAATGCACTTTTCGATCGATCGTAGCGGTTCTCGGGTCCTTTGATGCTAATGAAAAGATTTCGATCGATCGATAGCATACTATTCGATCGAAGCTCTTACTGAATACGAATTTAGAAACTTCTCGATCGATCGAGAGCTTGGCTTAGTGAATATTTTATTCCGATCGTCTTCTCTCGGCAGGCAATGACAAAACCATCGAGGTATCTGCAAAGAGAACCCTCTAGAGAAAAAGAAGTTGTTATGTAGAGCAAAAAACTCAAAAAGAGAGAAATAAAAAGATTTTAAAGAAGATAACGAAATTTTGGTACTTAAAAACATTGAAAAATAAAAAATCAGTTTTCAAATATAAAAAAGCATTTTACAAGTATTTAATTATTTAGAATTGCAATGATACTTTAAATGTCAATGTTATTTAGAAAAATTATTTTATGGTTTTTAGCGAATATTTTAAAATAAAAGTTTTTTTTAAAAACGCAGTGCAATGCCGTCCTAAAAGGTGAGTAATACATAAAACTTTTGGCATATTAATGATTTTACAACTAGGGTAAATAAATATGTATGTATCTATTGATCCTTGTGTAATATAAACAGCACTTCAAAATAGGGTTTCAAAAAACCCTGATTTTACGAATAAATGAGTAATATTAATTAAATAATTAACACACGATTTCTAGCACAAGTTTATTTTATATTTTACATATAATATCTTAAGGACACGTGAATCTAGGTCGGATGCCGTTGCTGGTCTGTCGGTATTTCATACCGCCCTTAATTTGTAAAATGATCCATGAACTTAGGGAACAACGTCACAGGGCGACGGTCACCCAAAAAGGTTTCTAACACTCGGCCATCCTGATAGGAAAACGTCCTCGTTTTTTTTTCTCCTTTATATGTTATCTTTATGTTGTTACCTGTAATAAGATAAAAGTGGTGCAGTTATTATTTTTCAAAACTTTTTTTTTTTTTAAACTTTTAAAAGTTTTTTTTTTTTTAAACCTTTTTACAGGTCTTTTTTTTTTTTAAACCTTTTTACGGGTTCATTTTTTTAAAACTTTTACAAGTTTCTTTTTTTTTTTAAACCTTTTTACGGGTTCATTTTTTTTTTTTTTAAACTTTTACAAGTTTCTTTTTTTTTTTTTTTTTTTAAACCTTTTTACGGGTTCATTTTTTTTTTAAACTTTTGCAAGTTTCTTTTTCTTTTTAAACCTTTTTTTACAGGTCCTTTTTTTTTTTAACTTTTACAAGTTTCTTTTTTTTTTTTTTAAACCTTTTTACGGGTTAATTTTTTTTTTAAACTTTTGCAAGTTTCTTTTTCTTTTTAAACCTTTTTACAGGTCCTTTTTTTTTAAACTTTTACAAGTTTCTTTTTTTTTTTAAAACCTTTTTACGGGTCCATTTTTTTTTTAAACTTTTGCAAGTTTCTTTTTAAACCTTTTTACAGGTCCTTTTTTTTTTTTAAAACTTTTACAAGTTTCTTTTTTTTTTTAAACCTTTTTACGGGTCCATTTTTTTTTTTAAACTTTTGCAAGTTTCTTTTTCTTTTTAAACCTTTTTACAGGTCCTTTTTTTTTTAAACTTTTACAAGTTTCTTTTTTTTTTTAAACCTTTTTACAGGTCTTTTCTTTTATTATTTACTGTTTAAGTAAATAGTTGTTACATTGGGATTAGTATACAGTACATGCATTACTCTCATACACATCATACAAGTAGGCCTACATTCATACATACTTACTACATGCTACTACATACAGACATGCACAGGTTTTCTTAGTTTTTATGTATTTTTTTTGTTGTTAAACCTTTAACAAAAGTTTTAACTTTTAACATCGTTTATTTACCTTTTCATTTGTTAAATTAAATATTAACCTTCCAAAAGGTCTATTAATTCATCTGTACTATTGACTTCTGAGTCACTTTCAGAGTCATCTATAGGTATGTTACTGAAAAGTCTAAGTTGTTCAGCAGATACTGCTGCTTTATATTTCTTATACCCTTTTAAACCTTTAAGCGCGGCAATTTCGTATCTGTCGTTACCTAATACTCTGGTGATTTTATATGGGCCACCGAACTTAATTTTAATTTTTCTGCTTACGTCTTTATTGTCTTTATTTGCACCTGACCATAACACAAGATCATCAACTTTATATTTGTGACTTTCTTTTCTTTTAGAATCGAAATATTTTTTCATTTGTTTGCTTTGTTTTTCCATTGTATTTTTCGCTTTTTCTCTATCGACCGATCTATCGATTTCACCTACAGTATCATTACCAAGGTCTCCTAATATATTTTGCTCGAAGCCAAACATAAGTTTATGTGGGGTAAGTCCAGTACTGCTGTTCACTGTGCTATTAATTCCCAATACAACTTGGGGTAACTTTTCATACCACTCGATTTCATCTTCGACGCTTGTATTTATTGCGTTTAATAAGGTTCGATTGTATCGTTCGACTTGACCATTCGATCTTGGGGATGACACTGTGTTTAAAATATGTTTAATTTTCATAGTTAAAATAAAATCTTTAAAATGTTTTGATTTAAAGGCTTTTCCGCAATCCGAGATTAATCTTTTTGGCACTCCAAACATACTAAATAAATCGCTTAGCGAATAAACGGCTTCTTTAGCATTGGTGGTTTTGGTGGGTCTGGCAAATAAATATTTTGAAAATGAATCTACAACTACAAAAATATATGAAAAACCCGAACTTTTACAAAATGGTCCCAGATGATCTATATGCCATGTGTGCAGTGGTTCTAATGGTTTTTCTATAGGAAATAAAAAGCCCTCTTTTTTGCCATATTGACCACGTTTATAAGCGCAATCGAGGCAAGCATTGACGTATTTTTTTATAAATCTTGTCATGCCTTTAAACCAGAATTGGCTTTTTATTATGTTGTCACATTTTTTTTGTCCGACATGACCAATGTCGTCATGAAATTTTCTTAGTAAATTAAATCGAGCATATTTAGGAATGACAAGTTTACTTTTTCCATCTGCAGTTTTACGGTATAAGCGATCATTTGCTTCAAAATAAATACTTTTTAGTTCTCTATCTGCGTTGGGTAGTTTTAAACGTTTCTTAATTGACAATATTTCGTCATCTTGAGATTGAACGCAAAATATCCAATCCTCAGTATTTATAATAGCTATATTTGACGGCTGAACATTTCTGCTCAGTGCATCTACATGACTCATTTTATTTCCAGGTCTATGCTCTATTCGCTTATTTCGTAACCTAAATAATCAATTTTAGTTGCGAAAAAAACACATTTTTCCAAATTCAATTTTAAATTTGCTTTTTTAAATAATTTTAGAACAATTTCCAACATTTGTAACCCTTCTTCAATAGTTTTTGTGGGAATTAAAATATCATCGAGGTAAACAATGATTTTATCATATCTTAATTGACTTAACACTTCATTGAGCAATCTTTGAAATGTTGCCGGAGCATTACAAACACCAAATGGCATTCTTAAGAATTCGTACTGCCCGTCTGGCGTTACGAATGCCGTTTTATGCACTGAATTTTCTGATACGGGAACTTGGTAGTATCCTTGAGTCATATCTAACACGCAAAAATATTTAAACCCTTTCAGTCGACTAATGTGATCTTCAATGTGAGGCATGGGATGTCTATCTTTAATTGTTATTTTATTTAATCTTCTAAAGTCGATTGCTACTCTATAATCACCATTTTTCTTTTTTACTAAAATTGCCGGACTAGCGTAACAAGATTTTGATTTTCGAATTATGTTATTTTTTAGCAAATCTTCTACTTTTGTTCTAATTACTTCTTTTTCTTTTTCGGACAACCTATATGGTTTATAAAAGAAAGGTTCATGTGTCGTTAAGTTAATTTCAAATTCGATAATATCCGTGACTCCTAATTCACCCGTGTTTGTAGCAAAGCAATCTCGAAATTTATTTAATAATGACTGTAATATGAGAACATAGTGCGGTTCGACATTTTCTGTATTTATTTTAGAAATGTCGATGTTATTTATTGAGCCGGTATTTTCGGCTTCTATTGATGGTTGTTTTTGTGTATAAGAATAACCTCTTGTTAACATACAATTTTTACGTAATTTGAAACTTTTTGGTCCAACATTAGTAATAAAAAGTTCGAAATTAGGATTATTCGTAAAAATAGTTGAGATCGAATAACTATTTTGAAATTTTGCGGGGATAATTAGATTACAGTCGCCGTCGCTTTTAACTTTTACCGGTCTAGTAGAACTCGGTGGAATAATGATATCTTCCATTATAATTATTTCGTGTTTACTTTGATTATTTTGAAAAATTTTTTTATTTTTATCATCGGTTACTAAATTCATTTTTAATTCAACTTGTTGCCCCGTTACTCGGAGTTCCACATTTTCATGGTTTATTATTGGTTGACCAATTATTATTTCAAAATTATCCATTTCTATTTGTACGAAATGAACTAATGAATTTATGTTAAAATTTTCAAACTTTAGATTAAGTAAAGCTTGGCCTACTGGGTACGTAATTTGATTACCAAAACCTTTAATAAAGGTGTCTGGTTTCTCTAATGTAATATTGAGTTGATTTAATAGTTTAACAGTTGCAACGTTAATTTGGCTACCTGTATCTAAATAACCCCTAAAAGAAATATTGTTTATGCAAACAGAGATGTAGTAAAAATCGTTTTGTACTTGCCTTTTTAATGTTTTTACAGCCGTTGACTTCATGTACCAGCAATTTTCTTTAATGTGTCCAATTTTTCCGCAGTTGGCGCATTTCTTTTGTGGACGTGGATTTGCAATTTTAGAAGTTCCCGCCTGGAACCAACACTGCTTCGCGGCGTGTCCCGGTTTCTTACAGATGAAACACAATGCATCACTTTTTGTTGTAGTTTCGTTGCTTTTTTCCATAGCTTCCGATTCTAATTTACTTAAGAATCCTTGAAATAATGCCTCGGGTGTTTTATAATTACCTGACTTGGCCGATCCTTGTATGGCCACCGGTAATCCGTCTATTATGCAAGAAACGGCATTCAAGTCAGTAATTTCACATTTTCGTATTAAGATGCATTTAGAATAATAATAATGCATAATCGTTTCAGTAAAGCGTTTTTTGCGAGCCATCATCTTTTTCAAATTTTCGACGAAATGGTCATTAGAAGGAAACGCCTCGGTGACTGCTACCTTCCATTCAATCCAACTTTTATTGTATTCTTGTAAAGAATTATACCATACTTTGCCAATTCCGCTTAATTTACTTTGCATATAATAAGATTGAGTTACCTCGTTCCACCCATGTATTTGACCCAACTGTTCTATTTTATGCAGCCAGTTTACGGATGTTAATTCGCTTTTTTCGGGGTCAAACGTTGGTATAATGTCATTTTTGACTATTTGAAGCGGTCCCTGAACATTCGGTATCGTCGGCATTAATTGTTGAGACAAAATTTCGGCAACTTTTCTTGCTACTAATGTCTCGATGTCATCATTTTGTTTTTGTTTTTTCGGTAATTGTGACTCTCCCGAAAATTTGGTTAATCTTTGTCTTTTCTTTCTTCCTTTGGTTTTAGTTGTGCGTATGAAATTTCCTGGATCACTTTCACGATCACTAGCTTGGCCATTATTTAATTCACAGTCACTATCACTATTAAAATCACTCATCGTTCTAATTTATTGATCCCACTTCTGAGATTTTACGAATAAATGAGTAATATTAATTAAATAATTAACACACGATTTCTAGCACAAGTTTATTTTATATTTTACATATAATATCTTAAGGACACGTGAATCTAGGTCGGATGCCGTTGCTGGTCTGTCGGTATTTCATACCGCCCTTAATTTGTAAAATGATCCATGAACTTAGGGAACAACGTCACAGGGCGACGGTCACCCAAAAAGGTTTCTAACACTATATTTAAACATGTTTATATTTAAAAAAATATAAACCTTGTATTATACACAAGGTGTAATATAAACTTATACTACAATTAATACAATATTAATATAAACTTAAATGAATTTATATTACGCAAGATGTAATATCAACCCCGTATAAATATCAATAATTTTCAAGTTTATAATTAAATATAAAATAAATTAAAATAATTCACCACAAAAAAATTAAGTAGATAGGAAATCTATTTCCAGAGAATTAAAAAAATTAAAAGTGAGCTTTTGCAGTTTTAATCATATCAAATTTTTAGCATAAACCAAAAAATGCACAAAACACTTTTTTGAAACTAGTTCATCGCCTGATGATGCCATAGTATGGTGAAAACGTTTGCGATAATATACATACGGTGTATTGATATATTGTGATACATAACTTCAAACATTTTAGTTTCGAAAAAGTGTTTTGTGCATTTTTTGGTTTATGCTAAAAATTTGATATGATTAATATCGAGTTACACTACTTAAACCACTTATCTATTGATTATTTTGCAGTTTTACAAAATATCTAATTTTGCAAGAAACTTCCAGTTTTCTGTATGACTAAATCAACCATTACGATTTTGAATAATAGTTTGAAAAGAAAAACGCAAAAATGAGTCTGTCCTCGACTTAAAATAATCAAAAAAGTATTATTTTAATCTTAGTTTTGTTTAAAATACAAATATTTACAACAATTAATAAAAAGCTTGAATTCCTGTAATGGCTTTTCCTAAAATTAGTGCGTGAACATCATCGGTGCCTAAAAAAATTATTAAATTATAAATTACAGAATTATAATAAATTGCGTAAGTTCTACCTTCATATGTCTTCACAGTTTCAAGATTTAACAAATGCCTGATTACGTGATACTCGTCGTGAATTCCATTTCCACCTAACATATCTCGAGCCAATCGTGCGCCTTCCAACGCTTTAACAGTATTATTTCTTTTGATAATCGAAATCATTTCAGGAGTATGCCTAAAATTTGTATATTTCAATGCATTCGTTTGCAACTTCTGCTTAACCAACTTACATATTTTTGTCCTTCAATCTACCAACTTGTATGCAGGCTTGCAATCCCATAGCGATATCGGTCATCATATCGGCAAGTTTCTTTTGAATTAATTGATTTGCTGCTAAAGGCCTGTTAAATTGTTTCCTATCTAGAACATAATTCCTAGCAATTGATAAACAAGTTTCTGCTGCTCCCAAACAACCCCATGCAATGCCAAATCGTGCATCATTTAAACAACTGAAAGGTCCAGAAAGACCAACAACTCCAGGCAGAAGATTTTCTTCCGGTACTATCACATTATCCATCATAACCATTCCGGTAGGCGATGCTCTTAACGAAAATTTTCCATTAATTTTTGGTGTATGAAGACCTTTACTAGAATCTTTGCGATTTATTATGAAACCTTTTATTTTACCATCTTCACATTTTGCCCAAACTATCAGAATGTCGGCGATGGGAGAGTTAGTTATCCTGAATATTTTAGATTAGTATAAAATAAATTTAATTACAAGTTATGCTACCATGTTTTGTTACCACTCAGTGAATAAGTTTTTGAAGATGAATCGTATTTGGCATGAGTTTCCATTGAACTAGGATCACTTCCATGATTTGGTTCAGTTAATCCAAAACAGCCAATCAATTTTCCCTTTGCTAATACAAAATATATTTTCGAAATAATTACAAATCCCTGATAAAGTCTATAGTTTAACTGCTCCGAGTTTATAGCATACGTATCTACCTACCTAGTAATGGTAAATAATTATCCTTATGCTGTTTTGAACCAAATTTTTCAATAGCACCCATAACCAGAGACGATTGAACACTTATCGCAGATCGATATGCGCTATCAATTTTCTCAACTTCTCTTGCTATTAATCCATATGCTACATTTGAAACTCCTGCACAATCGTATCCTTTGATAGTGCATCCTAAAATTCCTAGTTCACCAACTTCTCTTAAGATATCCTTATCGATTACTGAAAAAGGAAACGGCTAAAAAAAATAAAAAATTTTGAAACTTCTTACGTTCTTCGCGATTTGCCTTTAAAATTCTGGGTTGTAGTTTTTCCTGGCAGTAAGTTCGCATACTATCACGTATAATTTTTTCATCTTGAGTTAGTTGCGATTCTAAGTTAAATGGATCTTCCCAGTTGAAAGCTAAAAGTGGCAAACCAAAATTGTAAGGAAAATTATAACTCGTGGAAACTAAAATACGTGTTTACAAACCATATCTGCTTATCGACTAATTTATTAGCACACAGAGGCGGACTGACCATAAATACTGGTACTTGCCAACGCAATATATTTTGAATTGGACCAACAATAATGAGGCCGACCGTCTGCAGACCAGGTAAAGATAAATCCCCAATCCGCCTCTGCCAGTACCGGTATGGAATATTTGTAGGTATAAAAAACAAAATTACTTACTTGTCAGCGATTTGAATCGTGCAGCACCAAATTCTGATTAAGTGTTAAGTTAAATAATATTGAAATTATTTATTTCTTTATTGAAATAAAAAGGATACTTTTTGTTACTATGTTAGCAAAAGTTTTGCTATTTTTAAATACGAGAGCCATTTCTTTTATTTTCTCGTGCGTCTACTAGTTTCATTAATATGGTATTAAATACAGTATTTTATCTAGTGACCTTTGAAATGAGATAAGTGAATCCGATCATACTAAAAATCTACTCGAAAAATAAGTTAATATAAAAAAATATTTACACAAATGGAAGAATAATCAATTACGTGTATTTAGTCTTGTGATACAATAAGATAAGCTATTAATATAATTTAGTAATTACATAAATATTACCGTATTTCTAACATAATATCACTGAAGGTTCAACAAAAACGTCGCATTATGTGGTAGCAACACAAAACTATCTAACAACGTACGATAACATTTTGTTATTTTAAACTGGTTTCAAGGTTGCCTATCTAGTAAGTAATGTAATCACCGGAAATTTAGACAAAAATTGGAATACTAGGTAGCCCCGCGCCTTGCACTCTAATATTCGAATATAAGATGAAATCAGTCTTCTGTATTTTTGTTTCCCATTTTTGGATCATCGGAAATAGTTTTTTTCTGTCACGTGCTTTGCATAAAAGAGGAAGGACAATTAAAAATATTTGAGCGGTATATATTGAAGCAATATTGGGTTTAAAACTAAATCAATTAAAATAAAACAAAAGCAAAAATGAATTTAAAAAAGTTGAGAAACAAAGATGTAGTGAAAGTAATGAATGCATATAAAATACGAAAGAGAAAAATCAAAAATAAAATGACGATAAAAAGTAATGGATGATTTTTAGAAGATGGTTGCCAGAAAGTATGGAGATTTTCGTGTTTTCACATTTCACATATTTATATTTCGATGTGATAAACAGACTAGATGTTTTTATGTTTTTGACCAAAAAATCACCAAAAGTACCTATAACATCTAATATATCAGGTAAAAAAAAATGTTTTGACAAGAAAAGCTGCCAAAAGAGTTTAAGTGCATACAAAAAAAGTTCGATAACCTTTTTGTATAGGTAGGTACCTAATTAATGATTAATGTGATAACAACAAACTGTTAAACTTCACGCAAAGTTTTTATCGATAGCTGAATTGCGTGATGTGAAACGGAAATTACGCTCAAAGTAAGTCTTAAGAATTGAATGTTCTATTTTGTATGACCCAAATTATTACATAATACCAACAATAGAAAACGATCAAAATATTCATTAAAACAACAAAACGTGGATACGTTAAATATTGATTTATTATTAAAAGTCTTCAATAAAATTAAGTTCATAATTATTTTTTTTACATTTTTATCAAAAGGTATGAACTTACATAAATAAGTTGCTATTTTAAAAATACTCTTTATTTATAATGTGCGTAAGTTACCTAAAGAAGATATAACATTAATATGCATTTATCTAATATTATAATTATTATATGCCGGGTGTTCATTCACTAGATAATTAATTTTTAAAACTTCTCTTTGTAATTCAAAAGTGGCAAAAATGAAAATGTGATTCACAAAATTTTGATAGTTTGAAGTTTTCGGTTAATTCGACTGATTGTGAGTGAAAACCCTGTAGTTAAAAAAAGACAAAAACAGATACTTCGTTTGTGCAGGGTTTTGTCATACCTTATTTAAAATTTTAAACCAGAAAAATAATAAATTAATACAAAAATCTGTAACGAAGGGTGATTATAATATTGGATCGTAGGTGTTTGAAATTTGATTGAGATCATAGAGAGTCGGGCAATAAATGTTCAGAGAGCAACGGTTTTTATAAAACACAAGTGAGACCTGGAAGAAATTAGGTACCACTCCTCGGGTGTAGCACCCTAATCTCACCTACAGGTTTTTATAGATACAATAAAAATTTTTGCAAAATTTGAAAGATGACATTAAAAAGAAGAGATTAAACTAAGATTAAACACAATAAACAAGATATTATTAATTTTCAACGGTGATTCAATTTTAGACCGTTAGTTTAAGACTTTTCGACTTGTTTTAGAGATACCAAAAATAAATAAATTTTTATTTCCTTTATTCACTGATCTATTGACCCTAACACAATTAAGATACTTTGTACTTTATCAACTTTAGCAAATTGAATATTTAAGGTGAACCAATATCGTTGACTTTTAACACAATTTTACTTTTTTGGTAAAAAAGGTAATATTTTTTTAAACTATAAAAAGAGAAATTAAAGTGTTCAGTTTAGAAAATAATGTTATATTTTGTTCCTGAAAAACAGAACACTCTATAGATATATAACTTCGTAGAAAAGCAATTGAAAGAGTCCTCACTTCTAATGGATTCACCCTGTGTAGAGTATTTAAATTTATCCGTTATATTATTAAAATATCTTTTCGTTTCTCAGATTCAGATGGCTCAGACTTAATTCGTATTTTGATTCCAGAGCAAAGTAAACTTAATGCCTCGACGATCGGAACTATGACTGCTTCCACAATTGATGCTATAAAACTTCTGGTGATAGCACAAGATATTTTCCAAATTCTCAAACAAGGAATAAGACACCAAATATGCTGAAATTTATTTAAAGTGTAATTTAAAAAATTTAATTAAAACATTGTAATACCTCAAATGCTATACAGGCAAATGTACATCCTAAACAGCACGCTGTGATTGGAGCACATAAAACCGACAGAAAGACATAGCAACATTCTTTGGAAATTCGGAAGCAATGATGGCTTAGCCGCCATGCACATTCCGGACTTCTGATTGTTTCCGGTTCACCTATTACATCTATCCAAGCAACCTTAAATGATATATACATAGATCAAGTTATTGACGTAGTAGTAACAACCGATAAATTATTAATAAAACCGAACCGCACAAAATATAAAATATTTTAGTAGACACGAAACAAAGCAAAAAACAAATATAGAAAATCCGAATTCTTTTCATTGAAAAAAAAAGTATATACCAGGGATACTTTTTATAAACATTTGAAATTAACTTTTAAGGTTTTGCATGTGTGCGCATTGTTAATATTAATTTTATGAATTAGATAAAAGAACTAGTGAACGAATTAGAGGGGCTAAAATATATTTTAAATTTTAATCGTTTTTAATTAATTATAAATTATAAATTTAAAGGAATTTCTATGTCACTTTTTTTTCAAATATTATATTCTTTATTAAATACATACTAACACTTTTCTATAAAATTTAAAAATTATTATTTAGTTCAAAACTACAAATTTATTTAAAATAATTAATTATTTTATTACCCTGCAAAGCATAGTAAAGACGTAAAGACATTTTTCACATAAAATGCTTTGGATGATGTAGACACTGAAGATCTGCACAGTTAAATGTCAAATTCAAATCACGGAACAGATAAATTTTTTAGAGCTGCTGAGATTTTCACCCGGAACTTCTAAATACAAAATTTAGCATCCCTATAAACTAGACCAAATTGTCGCTATCTACTTGTAATTAAAGGGAACGGTTTATCGTTTTATATCATTTTACACACTTAACAGATCGATCTTATTAGACTTGAGATCATAACTGTGTATCCGGCGCGTTCAAAAATAGACCGCGGTTTCCTGCATTATCACTTACCGGTGTATACTTAAGCGCCACACTGTTGGCCATTAGTAATAAATATAAACCGTGAATAATTTTAGATACTGCAGCTAATTTTATTTAGTGTTATTTTATTTAGGAAAACAGTAATAGTGATGATAATAATAATATTATTAATAATACAAGATGCGTCATTATCATAATAATAATAAACCAATTAACAAGGAAAAATAATGATAATAAAATATGCAGTTCCAAACTAACACCAAGCATAACATCCATATTTCACATAATGCATGTTAGTCTAGAATTCACGAAATGACAGATGGAGCAAATCATATTTCTTGACACCATGTAATTTGTTGACAATATGGATCATTCTGGAAATAGGACTATTTATGCCATAATTAGTCATGTTGACATGTTGCAAAAGACTTCTTATGTCTAGAATCATGCGTAGGCACGGAAGCAATTCGACGGGCGGCGATTATCAATTGCACCATTGACCAGACGGTAGGTAAGAAACTAACAATAAGTTGGTAAATCATAATACATAATCAAATTGTGATATTACAAAAGAAAATCATATACATTTTTTTTAGAAAAACCAAAAAATTCACAAATATTTTTTATCGCCTGATGATGCCATAGTATGGTGAAAACGTTTGCTATAATATACATACGGTGTATTTATATTGTGTTAACTTAAAAAAATTTTTGTGCATTTTATGGTTTTTTTAAAAAACTTACAAGAGAAAAGTATTTAACTCTGCTAGCCGAAAAACATTTATTTTGTCAACGACTAAAACCAAGACTGCAGATTATTTTACTACATACTTGTATTTTTTCAATGTAACTAATGACAAGTCATCAATTTTGAAGACACTGTTAAGAACCTTTCCATTAATAAAGTAACCAAAAGCGTTGAAACTGTAATTGTGTTTAGCGTTAGAAATCACAGAACATAGATCATAGTTAAAATTTAAGTTTAAATTATTGTTCTGGAATCACGGATTAAGATTATAGAGATATAACTGCAATAATACACAATAGCGAATTGATTTAATAAGATTTGCATATTGTAAACAATAGTTTGAACGTTAACGAACGTATCCATCGCATGAAAGTTATTTTGTTCATTAAATGGCTACCAAGCTATACTGCATACAGAGGTAGATAAAGGATAAAGATAAATGATGAAGCTCCAGCATCGAAGATGACATCGGTGAAATGGCTCTTTTTACAGCATTTTCCTTAGTTGACATCCAGTGTTATGGTGTACATTTTTTGACGGATGTTATTTCTTAGCAGTTGTACAGGTGTATGTATACTTTCTTTTTGAAATGACCCCATAAAAGAAATCGGGAGCTCTCAGATTTAGTAATCTGGACGACCAAATTAAATTGTCAAATCGAGACAGCAACCTTACAGAAACATGTTTCTCAAAATGATAATTGTTATGCTAAATGTATGGGTCATTTTGCATCCTCCTGGAAACACATGTTACCAAGTCCAAACTGTTTCTAATAAAGTGATAAGAAGCTCTTTATCGATTTACAACACACACGGTTAACTACATTAGTATTCTCTTTGTTAATCTTTACTTTTATTGGGATACTTATTCTTTGTGATACTCATAATCCATAATTTTTTAATGTGCTTCTATCTGCTTCTAATGTGCCACGAAACTTTGCAATTCGTCAGAAAAACGGAAAATTGTTTTTACAATTGTATCCGGTAAACCATAACGATTTAGACCAAAAATTCTTAATACAATTTAGTAGAAGATGTATAGAAATTCATAACATAATAAATGTCAATACAAAACTAACCAAAATTCAAATCAAATAATTATAGCTCATCTTAAAAATTGTGGAGAAAATCGTTTACGTAGTGAAGAAGACGAAAATTGATAACCGTACAGGATTAACCGCGCTTGAGTGACAATCCTTGTTTTACACGATAAAAGGTTGCACCTTCTTTAATTATAATTAAAGATTATAACTAATAGAAAATTTAATCTTTTCCACTTCCTTAAGTTATAAACACTATAAATTTTTCAAAAAATTTATCGAGTGAGATAACGCGATAAGTGATATTTTGACTTCTTGGTGTCTTGGTGAAAAATGCAATCGCACACTTTTATAGGAACTTCATCATTTGACACAACATGGAAATGAGGAATATATGATTTTATTAAAAGTTATTTTTACGAATTTTTGCACCAAACAAAAATACATATTAAATTATAATAAAAATCAAATTATATCTAATGAATATTTATGTATTGCGCTGCGTGACTATCAAAACACACTGTACAGTATACACACAAACTTTTATATGCAAATAAAAAATATAGTGCCAAATTTGAAATAAAAAATAATTAAAATAATAACTATCTACTTACAAAATCATAATAACATTTAAACAATATTAATTGCTCGATTAAAAGGTGTAGTATTTTGGTTTGTAATTAATTGAGTCTATGTACCTAATAAACAATAATATAACATTTAAATATTGATTAAATCGATAAATTATAAGGCTAAAAATTCTTATACTGTTATTTTGGTTGCCTATTCTGAAGACTCTTTTTGAAAAGAAAAATTACCTGTAAATGTTGTCCCAAATTATTGGGATCGCGATCTTCCAATTCATTTAAATCATTTGTGGCTTTGGTGGACATTTTTATTCACTTGGTTCCTTCTAACAAATTTTCAGGAAGACTGGTGCATTAATGCAAATGTTAAAATCAACAAGTACCAATTATTGAATTTACGCCGGCGTGTTGGTCACTTTTATAAAGTATAAAAAGAAAAATATTGATCGTATAAATTTTGCTAATTTAAAATAAAAAGCTGCTGTGACTCAATAAACCGTTTCTTGTACACAACTCCAATTTTACATTCGGTAAATAAAAATAATTTTGAAATTCAAAATTTTGCTTTTTCAAAAATTTAACCGGAATCCAAACCTTAAATAAAATTTTCTAATTTAAATCAATAAATTTTAAAGTTCAGTAAAAAATGTTTAGATGGCGCTAGAAGCTTTGGAGTGATATTTGTATTAAATTTAAAAATATATGTAATAATTGTCAAGAATAATATAATTTAAAATATTTCTTATTTGCGTGTATTATTCAAATTATAAATATAAAAAATACATCTGTCTAATATAAACAAACATGTTTGTTTACAATTTAGTAGTTAATTTTTATTTGCGACATTTTCTGACGCAATATATTTTTGAATTTTTTATTAAATAGGATAATATTGAAAAAAAATTTTGGAAAACTTGAATAATTGATTTTAATTTTTTTTTATAAATTGCGCATTTGCACGTGCCCGTAATATATAATCGAGAAGGGTATCTATTTTAAGATTTGAAAATAACAAAAATTGTACTCGTTTCCGGAAACACAAATTTTAATAGGCGTAGTCGCCCACTCTAATAATGATTACGTAAAATACACGTATAACCTCAAGTTAAGTACAACAACCTGTAAAAAGAATATTTAAAAAAATATATATTAGTATACACTAATTTATTATTTTTATTATGTTCTGAGAAATTAATTATTGAAATTTAAATGTGCTCAGAAAAAACTCTTTTACCTGAACCCATGTCTCGATAAAATTAATTATATAAAAAAAGTGTAGCTCGTAAATAGTTGACATCATTTTGAAAATTTATTTTTATTATTTTTATTTTTAATGTTTCAACTATTCTGAAATTTTGTAAGTGGTTTCGGACAATGCTTTGATCACAGGATTTGTCCCTGAAAAACTCGGAAGGACTGGTAGAAAATAAATTAATAATCGATTGTAAATTATATAATGAACTTTGCCTTAAAATAAATATAATTAGATTTGGATCATTTTGAATAAAAATGAAAAAAATGATTATCTAACCTATAAGTTTCTCGATTGTTTGGCGAAAAAAACGTCAATGTCCTTGTTAAAAATATTACCAACCATATAAGGTATCGATAGGATAGAATTGTATGACCTTTTTTAAGTATAATCAAAAAAATGAATGATATAATGGTAGATAGTATAATATACAATTATTGAAAGCATAAAAATATACTGTATTAAATATACATGCGTATATCGCGTATAAAGGTCAGTAAACGCTTCCAAGTAATTTATGACAGATAAAATTTTTTAAAGGCATATTCCCTAAATAATTTTCTTACGCCAATATGTGACCATTTCGCCTACAAAAAGTCCTCGAAATTATTTTGCAAAGAATTAGTTATTTGTTTGTCAGGTATAATGTTGTTTAATTTTGCGAAATAAGAGTCGACAACCGTTTGGCATTGACCAGGGTCGTCGACAAATCATTATTTTGGTTATGACTTCATTGTGGTGTTGGTTATTTTGATGTGGTTATTCTTTGTTTAAAACAAATTAGTACAAATATAACAAGGTCGTTTACCAGTGTGCATGAACTCGATTTTAAAAAAATGACATACAGCACCGGTTTGCTTGCGAAACGCGAATAAATTGGCTTCACTGTTCATTGTTAATTTTCATTATTAATATATTTAACTCAGGTATGCTTAAGGTCATTACACTTCTTTTACGTCATATTTTTTTGCCATAAATGATTCATTTCGAAATGATGTAACAACAATTTATAATAATAAATTTTTTAATTAATTTAGTAACCTTAGAAGAACTCTTTCGGTTTTAAGTTCATCACCAATTATGAACAAAATAAGAAATTTTATTCTTACTCGGTCTTGGCAAATTTGTTAAAATTGTACTTTGCAGTTACAAATTTTACCGTTGAACGCTCTTTCAAATGAGCTATCTGCATTAAATTCTTACTTTCGATTTTAGTTTAAATATGTGAATTTGGTCAACAAGTTAAACTAGTCATGATTTATGGGTTCTTCAAATTTTATGCAAAATAAACCTGACGAAAATTTTACAACAAATATGCTATTATAAAAATTTAGCATTCTTTCAAGTTTTCAAATGTACAGGTAGCGTTGTCCAGTAAAACAGAAAAGAGAGGGAGTGTAGTTATAATAACTAATTTTCCAATTATAAATTCATAGAATTTTTTTGGTTTAAACAGAATATTTGTAAACATCTTTATGGTACTTGCAATTCACGACATATAATACGACAATTATTTTTTTAAATCAATTTTCTTTACGATATCGTCAGTGTTATACACCTCTGTAATGAATTTTCTTCATTTACGGACAACAGTGGAAGACCGAGAAGTGTTCAATGTAGGTAAAGGACACATTTTCTATAAAGCCAAGAGTTTTATCTTCCGCAAAATAATTAAAATAAATGTTATAAAAAAAAATTAGAGTCTAATTTAGAAGCTGAAAACCACGCATTAAAACCTAAAGGTATCATCTCCAACTCTCTCTTTCTTTTAATGTACAGAAAACGCATGGCGGCTTTTCGTTTTTCTTTTGTTGTCCATAAATCTATAATTTAGGAAGTTCATTACAGAAATATGTAAATTTTCTGATGATACCTTAAACTTACAGAGAACTAAATGATTTTGTATAGCAAAGATGAGCGAAAAGGTTCGATTTCGACAAGTTTTAACCCACCATCTATTTTAGAGGAGAGATGCCTCAAAACCTGTAATATTAATTTTGTCTTAATAAAAACATAAAAAAAGATGATATATCTTAGGGTTCTATTTGAGGTAATAATTATGAAATAATTTAGTGAGCGAAAGGTGAATGGCTATATTATAAAAATATAAAAATATATATATATATTATGAAAAACTGACTATTATCTATATATTAGATACTTGTAGTTTAAAAAGTCTTATTAATTTCAACAAAATTTTAAGGCCAAATTGTTTGTAATAGTTCAAATGTTTATGGTATTTACTACAATTTATTTATTATATTATTAAATATTAATAAAATTAAGTTTGATTTATAAATAATGAGTGATTTATTTTTTATTCTTGGGAGGGTACAGGTATCGCGATGGTGTGTATTGTAATCAATATTTATATTTAAAATCAATTTATTGATTGAAAATTTATCGAACCGTTTTTAATATTCTAATTAATAAGGAAGTGGTAAAACAAAAAAATTAAACATAAATGAACAGTGACTAAACAAATTAATATGCGTCCTTTATGGTAACAGGTATCAGAAAAGCGAAGGCTTCTATGGCGGAACTGTCTTAACCTACCTTAACCTTCTGTCAACCACAATAAGGTCTCATTTTAAATGTCCCATTCGTGTTTGCTTATCACGCCATATTTATTTATTTTTTATGAAATTTTATTTAAGTATCAAATATTGTTAATTGTTTGATGATAATGTCGCAATTTTAATTAATCGGAATAAAGGTTAATCGCGTTACTTGTTATATTGCACCATAGCAATTGTGTATATAAGTATGTTATAAATAATATGTAGTAAATGTTTTATGTATTTAAATTTAAAAATTTAAGAAATTCCAGACGACCTTCGCGGTTTTTGAACTTCCAGGGCATTGCGCTAATGCAAGCTAATAACAATAATTAAAGTACTATGTTACAAATTATAAAATTATGATGAAAATATTAAAAACATAGCTTAAACCGGTAAGTTAACATTATAATCGTATTATAAAACACATTTTTGTATGAAAATTACTTTCAGTAATATGTAAAGGAACAAACGCAATTGTCTATACAATCATTAAGTTTAAGCTTTACTATAAATATAATAGGTATATAAATTTAGAAATAAATAATTATTTAGAAATTTTTTTTATCTAAAGGGATCATCAAATCTAACTTCATTACAATATTAAAACAAAAAACGAAAACCCCATTTGGTATTTCATTATTTGTTTTTAACTGTAATACTCACTACGATCACTCAATAGGTTGGCTGTATTATACATACATACATACATACATAATATGTACATAGTAGATAACATACAATAATTTATTCTACTGTAGTCACTTATACGTTTTCCACCATGGTTCTCTGATGGGGTCACGAAAAACAATAACAACCTTTTTCTTTTATCCAAATTGTAATGACTCTGAAATTATCGCCATTTTTATTTTAAATCTAATTTAATTTAACAGATCATTAAAAGGAATGCAATTATAATCTATTTCTTTAATTTGTATTTTTGAAAATATTCTAAAAAAAAAAATGTAAGATAAAGAAGATGTTTTAATGAAAATAAAACAATATACCTACGTGTAGAAATAAGGTGGAATGCGAAGTAATTAATTGTTTTTTAACAAATTTTTTTCGTAATCTGGGTCACACAAATAAGTTTCCTAAGGCTAATACAATTTTACCCGTATAACATTTGAACCATTATTTTCGATTACCCTGCAGTAAAATTTCTGACAAATTTTATTTTCATTTAGTGTACAATTAGAACTCCCAAATATTATGTTTAAAATATTTGCTGCTGACGCAAGTATCACCGTTTTAATGCTCTGCTCTCAATCATATTCAATTATTATAAATCATCACGAGTAGGATAGTACATTACACAATGTCCACAAAGATATTACCCATAAACGAAGGTAGATTGCGTAATTTTTATTTCATAACTCTTAAATTAAAATTTAGAACAGAATGTCTAAATATAGAGCAGTCTAAATATTCTTTTATGTTCAATGTTTTTACATAATCTTTCTACTCCTATTTGTTCTTTTTATTTTTCTTGCTTATTTTTGTTGAAACGGATTAAAAATTTCCATTTGTTTGTACTTCGTAAATCGTAAATAATGTAAATCATCGAGGTAATTTGCCAAAAGAATCTTTAACAGATACACCCCGATGCAATAAGTCGCGCCACGGCAAACTCGCACGTTGAGCCCCTGCTTCTCATTTTGTTTACGGTACGTGTGCTTTGATATACTTTTATGTTGTTAGTCGCGGTCGACACCCGGACGAGTTCTATGGCTTTGAGTTCCACCCTCGGCGAGTTCTGTCATTCTTTGGTGATATTTTTAAATAGTTATGTGTAAGGTGAAAAAATAAGACAGGCCCGGAGGGTCTGTTTTATTTTAAACATGGGTGTTCGGATAATCGAACAGTACGTTTAGGCATTTTCAATTGTTACAATCTATAAAGCTTTGCTTGAATCAATTGTTTTATTTAAGTTAACACGTAAAACAATACAATAACAAAAGATACATAAAGTTCAATATACCGTACGACTTATTATATTGTTATATATATTATTATATTGTAGATACCAACTATGTACCAACATAAAATGTTGGTATTGGCAATAGAAATCTCGTTATTCCATCATGCGCGTCGTAAATTTTATCAGTCTGGATAATCGGTTGTTCAGATAATCGACGCTCTACTGTAATTTGTATTTAAATCTATTGTATACTATATAAACTATATAAAGTATTATTTAATGTAAATTTAAAAGTATGATCGTTTTACTATTTACAAAATTAAAATTTTAAAATTTTTTGATGGTTTTTTTTTGCTGTAAAATATTATGATTCTCGTTATTTGATTGATCTATATTTATCTTTGGTCGACAACTCTGTTCAGCTTTTTCTTTTACTTCTTTTTAAGGTATTCTGCTCAACTAAATATTCTACTAAAGATTATTGTTGTGAAGATAAACGAGATCAGTTTTGAATACTCCGGTAAGCAATTAGCCGGACCATATAAAATAGTATTATTATTGTAAGTATATATAGAAAAAATAAATAAATGTGTGAGGTATACTAAATATTCAAAAACTCCGATTAAAAGATAATTAACGATTTTATTATTAATTTACAAATTAATAATTAATAAGGTATATTAAAATTTATAATCGCTTATAAATTGCAATTATACGAATCGCATTTTCATTATACAAATCTGTAGGTGCTGCTGTGTAACATGTGAGTACATGTTCAGCATACAGAAACGTGACTAGCAGACTGAACACCATGATCACCAACAAACGTTGCCATTATCAATGAGAAATAGAGGAGCATTTGTCACACTTACTTGAGGCCACGTGTCTAATAATAATAAAAAAGGAAAACAAAACACTTGAATCGAGCATTGTTTTAAATAGCATATATTATATATATATTATGTATGTATTTGATTACATACATACATCATTATGTATTTCACGGTTTTTCTACTTTTTGCAATGCAGAACATTACATTCTGTAGATGTAATTTTCAAATCTATTCTGCCTTATAAGCACTGCTTACATCTTTAACGATTTAAAAATCTGATAGATATTTACCATATACTAATATACTCGTGCCATAAAATTAAATTAATTATGCACATTTCTGATAAAATATAAAAACTTATGTGTACTTATAGAATTCGTGTGACTTAATACAATCGACTGATGTTGGAAAACGTGATGTATAAATTAAACATTACACTACTATTATGTAATTACTAATTAGCAAATACTTTATTACCGGTTAAAAAAATAAATTTATTTATTATTATTATTAATCTGTGAATACACACAATATTCATATTTATAATTTAAAATATACCTTTGGTCTAAAAAATCGGTTTTAATGAAATCAATAGAAAATTAAATATTATTTTAATATTAAAATATTAAAATTAAATTAAATAAATTAATAATTAAATAAAATAAGTATTTTTGTGGTATTTAGTAGCATGTGATGTTAAAATATTCAAACTTAACAGAATGTTAAAATAATAAAATTTTAACTATTAAGTAAATAATATATACCAGGTGTGTAAGTATGAAACCGGAATTTTTGTACAGAAAATACACGTTTATTGTAATGATATGATACAAAGTAACTTATTCAAAGTATTGTCCGTCGCTATCTATACATTTTTCCCATCTTTCTGGCAATTTGTGGATTCCGCGCCAAAAGAACCGTTGCTCTTTTGAGGCAAACCAGTCATCGAGCCATTTTTGTACATTTTCGTAAGAAGTAAAGCGCTGCTCAGCAAGTGCGCGTCCAATCGATGCAAACAAGTAGTAATCGGATGGGGCAAGGTCCGGTGAGTAAGGCGCGTGCTGAAAAATCTCCCAACGGAACGACTCTATCGTTTCTTGGACCTGTTTTACTTTGTGTGCTGGTGCATTGTCATGCAGCAAAATCATCTTGTGTTGTCTTTGTTGGTATTCTGGTCGTTTTTCACGCAAAACTCGATCCAAATCGGTCATTTGTTGTCGGTAGCATTGAGTATTGACAGTTTCCCCAGGTTTCAGCAGCTCGTAGTAGATTACGCCCTTCTGATCCCACCAAACACACAGCATTGTCTTTCTTCCGTAGCGGTTTGGTCTTGCCGTCGATGTTGATGGTTCACCTGGAGTAACCCATGACTTTTTGCGCTTAGGATTCTCGAAATATATCCACTTTTCATCGCCAGTCACAATTCGATGTAAAATGACTTTCTTTTGAACCTGGCGAGCAGCATTTCGCATGATGTTTTGCGGTTTTCCTACTGTCTTTCGTTGAGTTCATGTGGAACCCATTTCCCCACCTTTTGTATCTTTCCCATGGCTTTCAACCGAAGGGAGATGGCTTCTCGGGTCACCTTTAACTGATCCGCCAGTTGTTGTGTTTGAGCGTCGTCTTCGTCCAAGAAGGCTTGCAGGTCAGTGTCTTCAAACTTTTTCGGTGGTCTTCCACGTTCTTCGTTCCTCACGTCAAAATCGCCACTTTTAAACCGTTTGAACCACTCGAAACACTGTGTTTTACCGAGAGCATGCTCACCGAACGCCTCCACAAGCATTCGATGCGATTCGGCTGCGGTTTTCTTCAGATGAAAACAGAAAAGTAGTGCTGTCCGCAAATCGTAATTTGTTGGCACAAAACTCGACATGTTTATCTCTAATAAACTAATGCTACTGAATGAAACTCGTGTTATTGTGAGTTGGAAATCTTTGTCGGATATCAAAACAATAACAAGACACCGCTGACGTGATGTGTCGGTAACTGTATCGACATCTAGCACCACCTATAGGCAAATTCCGGTTTCATACTTACACACCTAGTACTACGAAGAAACACAATATTTAACGAAACCAAAATGACAATAATTCTCATTTAACAGGGTTGAACTTAGAATATTTAAACAAACAAGAAAATAGAATTCTGAAAAAATTACGCTATAGAAATGGTAAAAATTACTTAAAAATAAAATACAAAGAACTTGTAACATAATATAAAGGCCTTAATTTCACGATTATTTCCGATCATCAGTCATGTATAACATTAAAAATAACAAGAAGTGAGGGCAAATATACTAAAAAATTGAAAAAATTTTACAAAATTAAAAGATCAAGAAATTAACCAAACTTTAAATATTGAACTTACCAAATAACGAAACTAAACGATGCCATGTGTCTAAATGAAATTTATTTTTATTTTTAAATTATCTATTCATAAATTGCGGTAAATGTAAATACAAATAATTGCAATCGTGGTTTATCCAGAATCTATCTAAAAAAAACTGCACGAAATCCAATATTTAAATTCGGATTTTCCACTCTATAATAATTATTATCGGTAATTTCTCATAGATT
Source organism: Cantharis rustica (assembly GCA_911387805.1). NCBI lineage: Eukaryota > Metazoa > Arthropoda > Insecta > Coleoptera > Cantharidae > Cantharis > Cantharis rustica. Next base: position 25,824,035 of record OU426883.1, read on the forward strand.
ATCGTTATTTTTGAACTATTCGTATGGTTATGTAACTAACAAGGGTTTGCTCTTATTTTTCCAAGTTTTCAATCAAAAATATAATCTAAATCGCATAAGCTTAAATAAAGTAGACATCCAACAGTTGGTGTAGCAGTCAGCATATGGGAATAAAAATTTTGCAACTGTAAATTGCAATAGTTGCAATGATCTAACTAGGGATCTACGTCAACCTATGAATCTACTAACAACTATAAATACTACGATGTATAATTTATGTATCTTCTGGTGCTGTACATCTTATGATGACATAAGTTCCATTTTTGAAGATTACAATTGTACCTGTTTATTTCAACAATAAATCAAAAACTGAATAAGAATAAATTAAAGAAAAAAGAAATTATTTGAAAAAATTTTGTAGTAAATTAATATGTAGGACAAAAACAAACTTTAATTTATTATTCATATCAATAATTACGTTTTAGCTATTTCATTGTTTTATAATAAACTGAAAGATGTTAATCGAGGCCAAATAAACACAATTTACTGATATAAAATATAGTAATTTTAATATTGTTAACTGAAACCTCGATTTGCAAGGCCGTATTACGCATCATTGCAATAAGGAAAAGCAAAAAGCACGTTTATAGTCTGTCCATGATAAGTAATTTAAGTTATTTTTTTTAACCCTCACAACCGAATGGTAACAATTTTTGTCATTAATTTATACAAGAAGCATGTCTAACCTTATTTTATTGTAAATATTTTACAATTTATACGTAAAAAGCATAATTATTAGCTTGTTATAGCTATCGACAACCCTTTTTATGTAAATTATTTAAAAATATCGAGTAATTATTAATTTAAAAATAAATAATTATTATTATATACAAAAAAAAAGCTTTTAAATTTAGAGTCCCCAACCTTTTCAGTGACCAACCACAATAGCAAATATCCGTGACTTCCCGTGAAGGATCTATGACCTTTGTTTTTAAACCAATACCCGTAAATCTCGAATATAAGTTCAAGTGGTAGCCTTGATCTGTAAAGATTAACAAACTTCAAATTTTAAAATTACCCACACTTATGTACAATTGTTTAATAAAAACACATTACAAAATTATTTACATTAAGTTAAATAAGAATAATTAGGACTTACGAGGTAATTTTCAATTATTTTTTTTTTTGCAATTTTATAAACAATTAAACCTATCAGCTATACAATAAACTGTTCAGGCTGAAACGTGAAAAGTAAGATATTTTACTTAGTACTACTTGTTTGATCAAATTTTTTTTGGCTAGATACATTAATTATTTAACTTAAGTATATCGATTTTAGACCGTTTTAAATATTATCAATTCTAATTTATCTTTAGAGGTAAACAATACTTGAAAGACTCAATACAATTTGAATCAATTCGGTGTAGAAGCATTTTTGATAAATAAACTCCATAAGTTATCCTAAAACAAATGGAATTTAAATCCGAAAACAAAGAAATTGCAGAAAACATGGAAAGTGAAAACATTAGAAAACAAAAGCATTTGACTGGGAAAAATAATATATTTTTAAAAATATTTGAAATGAAATTATTCTATTAAAAAAGCGTTTTGAATGTTTAAATTCATTTAAATGGCATCTCTTGGTTATACAAAATTGTTTTTAACAACATTTGTCTTATAAACATTCGCCAAACTATAGAAAAATATCAAAATGTTCATTATTAACTAGTAGTGTATAATGAAAAAATTATACACCAGTAGTCTGAAAAACGTCACTTCAGGTGCAAGTTGGCTAAGTTATAATGATAGCCTATATGACTAGTAGTGGAAAAAAGAGTTTATTGTAGATATACATAGTAAGTACATAAATGTTATATTTACACAAGTATGTAATATCCGAAGTTGATTATCACCAACTATTTTAAAATTTTCAAAAATATAAACTGCAAGAGACAGTTCGTAGTTTCTTCTGGGAAATAAATGCCAATAAAAAAAGACAAAAAATGACTTAAGAAAGTCTCGAGAAACAGACAATTTAGTCAAATTTATTTTTTTTACGATTAATGGTTTAAATGTTTTTTCACTTGCACTAATAAAATACATTTTAATCCAATGGAACCGATTGCGTGAACTGCCAATGCATTGAATATTATAATGAAGCTGTAAGTTTGTCGCCGAGAGTTGAATATTTTATATATAAATAAGAAGGTTTCGTCAATGGAAACTTTACGTATTTACAATTTTTAACCGACTAAACCTCTTCTTTTAATGTTGTGATTCGAAAACTGAATCTAATTATGGCAGTAACTTGTTTTCAATTGGTACATCACTCCAATGTTTTTTTTTTTATTAAAATAATATTTTATGTAATGACCAAGTTTACTCAAAAAAATGTTTAATGAAATAAATAAATTTAGAATTTGATACTTGACAAATTGTCTTTTAATGCTTCAACTATGTATACATAGTATGACAACCAAAACACAGTCTTCCCCATTATAACCATTCCGGAATAAAAAAATTAAATTAAGGAATAAATTGCTGCTCGATTAAAGTAAAGCTTTTGAACATTTTAAGTATAAGAAGAACCATAAGTTAAATCTAAATAAAGCTTCTTAGGGTCCCAGGAAAACTAGAAAAATACTCTTTTTGGAGAAAGGTTAATTGGGAGGTTGGGAAGATGTGTTAAGTAGGAACACCTATAGGTTTATGATTGTTTATACATATATTACGAATCCTCGATATGTTCGATGTATTCAAAATGTCTGTCACAAAATCCTTATTTGGTTTTAATTTATTGAAGTTATTTGTAAAATAAAACAAGGTAATCGATCGATTTAAATATTATCGAGGAGACAACGTAACAAGGAAATGCAATAAGAATTTATCACAATGTAATTTACACGTGAAGATGAAGGAAACTTAGATCAAGGTAAACTATGCAAGATGGTAAAAACTTCGAGGTTATTTAGACATTTTATTTTCTAGACTAGAGGATATCCATGGGCTATTCGATAAGCTTATTGATTTCCTACTTCCATGCAATCAAAACGTTATATCGAGTAATATGCGATAATGATAGATAAAATGTCCTATTTAATGCAGAATTGCAAACCGCAAACTAACAACAAGTTTTTAAAACTTAACACGAGTTAAAATCCAACTTATTGATTTTTGACGTCGTGTGTAAAATATGCTTATGACATAATTTCGAAATATTGTACGTGTGTCTGACCTTAGTGGTGTAATAGTGCATTAGGTTCATTTCCAATGAGAAAATTAATGAGTTTACAAATTTTTAAAACAATTAATTGTTTATTTTAAATAAATACTTTGCGGGTCAAAATAAAGGTAAAAGTATATAGGTAGACAACGTCTCGTGTTTAGCAAACAAAGACAGTTCTATTTAAGGAATTATCAACCTAATCGATTATCAAACAAATTATAAGTTATGACACCGAACATTTAAAAGGTGCGGAGAACAATAATCTATATCTGATATGATTATCGCTTTAACGTTTGTCAACAAAATTGCAACAATATTTTATACCTTTTTTCGTCACAATTCGAACAAAAGAACTTACACGCGAGACGACAATAATAAAAATAAGCAATTAGTATTTGTGTTATTTATATTTATTATTATACAGGGTGTCCGGGAACGTTAGCTGGGTTTGTCACTTAAATTCTCCCAAGTTTCTCTAGCGCATTCTGAAAAAGGAAAAATAGTTTTCAAAGCATTTAAGGAATAGAGTGTACTTGTGCACTCTTCCTGTTCTCTTTAAATTAATCATTATTTATTATAAATTGAAATTTAAAACTTAAACCGCAAGTGCGATATTTATTTTTTGAACCCGCATAGGAAACCCCCCGAACATTTTTTTTTTAAATGCACCTGATATTTATTATTAAAGAAAAATTGGTACACCTATCTACCAAAACGATTCTAATCTTAGTTATTCAAAATCACTGAAATAAAAAAAATACTCGGCACCGCTAAAACTAATACGTTTCAGAATGCCAGGATTGCTTTTAATATGAAAGTTTAAAAACTATGACTTTATTGCGTTGAATAGTTTTCTAGTTGCACCTACTGTTTTGTGCTTTATTTCTTCTTCCATAATTATCTCTTTTTGAATTACTCTGCGTAGATATTTGTAGAAATCTATACCTGTTCCAATACAGTATCTTCTATTTTTATGCAATTCTTGATGTTTTGCCTACTTATTATCATATTTTTAATGTTATTCTTATTAATGATCATGCATTGAAATTCTTCTGTAGTTATCAATGTTCTCTTGTAATCTTTTTCTTGTTGTCTCAAATAAATTTTGAATTTTAATTTAAGCTGTTGTTGTTTTTGAAAATATGCGGTATAGATGTAAATCGTAGACATCGACCTAAAAAATAACCCAAATGATAAGATAAAAATGAAGGAAAAAAGACCCCTTTTGAATAAATTGTATGAGATATGTACATTGTACATAGGTCCTACGTCTCGCTAAGGTGGTAGGAACAAACAATTTGGTTTATATTAGATCTAGATTCTGGATTAATTATCGAAATGATAAATTATGAAGAAAATTAATATTTTCATATTGTAGGTAATAAAATTAATGAATTTATATTTTATAATAATAATTATAGGTAACAGAATAATTTTAAGTGGGTTTTGAAAATTTAAATTGCCTACTTAAAAAAAGCTATTATGCAATACATAATCAACATAAAACGGTAAATATTACAAAATATTGTGCACTACTTTCTTTGACACGTTATTTTAAGATAGGAGAAATTCTTTGGAAATTATAACATCAAATAAATTAAATTGATTTTTTCAAGTCGTAGTATGTTAATTTTAATAGCATGTTTTGAATATGTAGTAATGATATGCTATATTAATTTCCTCACTTGCAAAGCGCACCATGTTTGACCCTGCGTTTCTAGGCCAATAGGACAATTCGCTAACCATCTAGATTTCACTTCGTCTTAGGTAGATTTACTATCTGTTATTCATAATAACACCGATATACTTCTATAATATTTAATGAACCTCATTTCCCTATCTAACGTCTAAGCTCTAAGGTCTAGGTCAAACTTGTGATCGCTTTTAGAGATGGCAATGCAGCATCCGCATCGCAACCTTGTCCTATTTCTAATAGTGACAGTTGTAACACGTAAGAAACATCATGACATGGATTCATCTAATTAGGTTATCTCTGGTATTTGCTACAGATTATATAACCCAAATAGATTGTATTATAAGGCCTGGTTCATATCGAATTTGTTGTTACAATTAGATAACAATTGTTTTTTTTTTTATATTATTGCATTATTGTCCTTAAATAAAATTGAAAACAATAGCACCATTATGCGTTTTCACCATTTACACTTCAAGTGTTAAATGTTCTATGAATTGGGAAGTAGCACTTATTCCGTTTATCCATTAAACTTTAGGTCTAAGTGCAAACGGGCATAAGTAGTTTTTTTAAAAATTTGTTTCGTTACTATAATTTTCTATTAATATCATCCTTACTATCTCTCTTCGCTACTTTCGTTTTCTTACCCATTTCGGTCGATCCGCTTTTCAGCGAAAATAATCAAATACATCAAAATTAACTAGGAAAGAAACTTGTTTAGGGAGTTTAATTTTTATCAAAATTTGCCCGACTACAGAACAAAAACAGATTGTCTAAAAGCTCCAGAACGAGTTTTCTTCTTTTCTTTTTTTCACAGATCTTATGCTTGCAAAAATGTTTTGGTACATTTTAAAAAATGTTTATAAATCTTTACTCCGCATAGATTTCGTCCAAAACTGAAAAAACTAAAAACAAACGTATTCCAAAAAATAAAAGAAATAGTACTACCTATTTTGTATTATAAAAAATTTTTTTAAAGTTTTTGAAAACCTCCTGGTCCACACCTAAAGTTGATGCTGTTTTGAATGCATAATCTGTTACTCCTTGTTTATTTATTTATTCTATTTTACGTCACTGCGTGCTAAAAAAGTTGCATTAATATTGCACTAACGAAGTGAGAGTAAAAAATATCCAAAGGTGTTCACACACTAACCTACTAAATTCTGGTTCTTATAGAGACGAAAATATAATTTATTAAAAACTGGTATAAAAATAGTTGATCTATCGAATGATTATCTAAATTTTTTATAGAGGTTATAGGTCATTAAGAACAAATACTTAATTACCTGTCGTTTCGATTTTATATTATTGACCCAGTTAATAATTTTTTAATCTTCGTTACCTATACTAGGTATAACAAATTCATAATTTGTTTACCGTTTTAACAAAAACATTAAAGTGCTTTTACTTGATGATAAAGATAAATTCTTGCTACCAAAAATTTTATTTATTAAACTAAGTACTTATAAATTTCTTAGTATTGTTTATTTAATTTACAGTCATTGTTTTATTATGTCTGAAAATTACAATTATTTTATTAAATGATTAATTTTTATTACATGGACCATTCAAAAATTGACCAACATATTTCGTTAAAACTTAAAATAATTGCAATAAATATGGTGTTAACCAAAATAATTTACAGACGTATGTACGTGACGGGATATCTACAAGAAAATATTCAATACACTACAAGTGCTTTGATGTAATTACAAGTTACTGAGACAGATGACCCATAAGTGTTTTAATTTTTTTATTTTATTTGCTACAAGAGACGGTCCAGTCTCATATTCGACCACTGAAATTTTCTTCTCTACCTCCAAATTATTTGTGCCGTGGTTCGTACACCATGTTAAATGGTAATTAGAGACGGATTTAATTCAAAAGCTCTTTTTATTTTTATAGTACATTAATATCAACAGATAAAATATTATATTATTATATTACTATCGCATAGTTTGCCTTCCGCAGGAAATTATTTGAAACAATAACATTTCATAGACATAATATACCCAAATTTTAACTAACTTGGAGAAGAAGATATATATTTAAATAAAACAGGAATTTCTTTCAGTCTTTCAGTTTTCAGATCAAAAACTTATTTTATAGATCAACTTATTTTAACGGTATACCATCCCAGGTATACCTGGGATGTGAAATTATCTCATACAAACGCAATTAGATGAATTTGTAAATTTCCACGTGCGGTTTAAAAAGATGTTGCTGTGAGAAAAATTAATTAATTTTGCAATCATACTAACTTGTTTACTATAAGGCAACGGCAGGATATTTTTACTTATAAATAGAAGTATAGGATACGTTCTCTGTTTTAGACTTTCATTTAGGTAAAAATTTTGGTGAAACAATATTTTAAACAAACCTTTAATTTTAGATTTAGATTGATTACTTTGACAATATTTACGTACATTAAAATTTGTTGTCTTTTTCTAAGATCTTTTTTAAATATTTCCAACTATATTCTTTAGTTAGAGAATCCACCCTTCAAGAATGATTTTGGTTTGTTAAATTTCAGTTTGCTATATTTTTTTTAAACAATAATTTATTTTATGTTCATTTCTTAATTAGTAAATTCAATTCATATTAACAACCTCGATCGCGGAATTTTCTACAAATGAAATTTTTTTTTTCACTTCTGATGGCAAGATTTGTAAAAAATGAGAATAAGTTGATTTTATTTTTCGCGGAGTCATTTAATAAAAAAATTGGTTACATACATCTACATTTTGTGTTAAGTAGAAATAATTTTCTGATAAACTTGTAAAAAATTCGAATAGAATAAAAATTAACCGAGCGTAGGTAAACAACAAATAAAACTAACCATCCAGAAACATATTATTCTGTAATCAATAGATAAGTGGTTTAGGTAGTGTAACTCGATAATTAATCATATCAAATTTTTAGAATAAACCAAAAAATGCACAAAGACTTATTAGAACTAAAATGTTTAAGTTAACACAATATAAATACACCGTATGTATATTATCGCAAACGTTTTCACCATGCTATGCCATCATCAGGCGATGAACTAGAAAGAGAAACAAGAAAATTTCTGTATTTATCGACCAAATTGCAGGAGACATTTTACATTTTAGTTCTAAAAAGTGTTTGTGCATTTTTTGGTTTATTCTAAAAATTTGATATGATCAATATTATTCTGTTACTATCAATGTATCTTAAATTTGCTATTTTTTATACCAAGTTTTTCAAGTTGAGCGATATTTTGGAACTTAACTTGGAATGACTGTATTTTTTCTTCTTTATTAATTCAATGTTTTACATTTAAATAAATAAATCAAGAGCAACCAAGTCAAACATGTGACATAAAATAGCATTATATCAGAATTATTTGTAATATGTAATTTCAAAATTAGTATTTCATGTCGATAGTAATTTTTTTTTCTATATATTATCAATACAATAAAGCAAAGCAAAGCCATCGGTTTCATTAGCTAATTTTTTTTACCTTCAAAACAAATGTAAGTTAATCTTGTTTACTATGCATTGTCCAAATTTGTGAATCTGCTTTGTTCCGTTTCTAACTATCTCATAACTTGTTCTACATTCTTGAATAAGTGTTTCTATTATGACTTACTTAATACATTAAATAATTTTTATTTTAACGTATTAAAATATGAAAGTATTGTTAAAGCTGTGGGTGGCCTAGATAGCAAACGAATCTAACTAATATGTATCAATTAGAAGCAATGTTGGCTCGTCATATTTTAATACAACAGTTTAAGTATTTTAATACTGAAGAGTATTCCGTACCCTCCGGTGGTGCATACTACACAAAATCGGACGTGCCGATACGATAATAATACTATAGTCGATCCAAGATATGAAAAATATAGGTGGCGCGTCGTTTACAAAGTCTAATTTACATCGCGAAACTTCAGATAATTTAAATAGTACTTAATCTTGTAGTAATATTTAATATTCACCACAAAAAAGCAAAATGTTATAACCAAATAACTACGTCTATTCGATATTACATTTAACTCTGTTCACATCTATCTTATTTATGACTTTAACCGGTTCAGTTTACCAAAATAAAGAAAACCTATGAATTTTTCATGTTTTCATAATTGCTCTCGATTAAAGTTTCCACATGAGATCTAACAAAATGAATACAATTAGAATTACATAGTTACCATAGTTATTGTCATAAGAGAATACCTTATAATACTTGGAAAAAGAAATATATTATATCCTGAAGTTTTGTAGCTCTGTAAGAAAATGTGTAAATTATCGAAATAATATTTTATTTAAAAAAATTAACATTATAAAAGAAATGTAAACGGTTTGTGTGGTCGGAAATAATGAATGAATTTTTATTGCTACGAAAAAAGTATGAAATTTGCAAACGTTTCATTTTGAATTTAATTTTTGACTTTCACGTTTTATGACCAATCAGACTTTTGACAATGACAATCCATACCGTGTAGATGTTCATCGAAGGGCCAAATTAGAAAATTTTGTAAAGTTCTTGATTCGACCATTTTTACAATCATCAGGGTTCAATTTGAATCACTGATGTGGTTTAAATTTAATCCTTTTTTATTCTTTTTTTTTCTTTTCAAGATAGAAAAATTCCTGTTTGTACGATAATACTATTATAACTAGGTATAGCACATAAATTGCATTTTTGCTTTATATTCAAAAACAGTCCTGTAACCTTGCCTTTACTATATTAATAGTGACAATCATCAATCCATCGGGAAAACTTTACATTTTACATTTCTACAACTTTACAAGGGCTTTACATGCCCTTTGAAAATTGAAGCACGAAGACGATCATAAGAAAGTTAGACTCTCCTGGATTCAAACCAAGTCTGCAGTTGATTGATTAACTTACTAGGTCAATGACCATCTCAAAATAGTGAGTTTATTAAAAACAACTAATTAATTTACAGAATAAATAAAAAGTTTAATTAAATGCAATCAAATATTGTTTCATTAACGATAAAAATAAGTAGACGGTTACCGCCTACCCTTTAAGCCAAGATCTCCGGTTCAAGTCCGAGTGGAGCAAAATTTTATTTTACCCGTTCTTCTTTGGCAAACAATGGAAAACCACCAAAGCAATGTGCCAAGAGAACCATTCGTAAACTAAATAGGTCAGTCAAAATCTACCCTGGGTTATATAGCTCTATTATTAATCAAGACTTCACCACTTTTTCTATCCCACGTGAGGGTATTGAATAATAATATACTGTCTTGTTACAAAGTGATTTTGACCGCCCCTGTTGTTATTTTAAAAATTTATTTAAACTTTAACATTTGTTGTATGATTTTTGAATTTAAATTTTTATAGTGGAAACAATTTGTAAACGGAGGTTGGCAAGGAATTTTGTAGAATTGAAAATCTTGGCCAAGATGGCAACGACGACGGATGCCTAGATTTTTGCTCCGCTGAGTTTGAGTATTTTTTTGATCGTTTGGCTTTTTAAAATTGTGAATTTTTGAGATGACGCTTAGTCAAACGTGGTCGCAGTTAAGATTTGATTTGTGAGTTTTCGATTTTTTTTTATAACTCAAGATATTTTGGGCAAATTTTTTTTTTATTGCAATTTATAAAATTTGAAAATTTGAATTTATTAAACGTTTCTTAAATAAATCGGAATAATTGGCGGAAGAAACGACAAAATTTGATAAAAGTCGACTTTTTTACGGTGCCATTTTGGAAAATTTAATTTTAAAGTTAAAATAATTAAATTAGATATTGGAGAATTAAAAGAAGAACGACGTGTAGTTTAGAAATTATAGTAGAGGTTTAATAATTTGGAAGTGTAGTTTCGATTCTTGAGCTCGTATAAAATTTTAGTTAAGTTTAAATTGAATTGGAATAAATATTTCTGAAATCGAATCTTGGTTGTAATTTGTCGAGAAGGCAAACAAACGAAAATTTTAAACCAGCGACCCTTAGTTAAGATTATCTGCTCTCGCATACCGGAGCGACGTCGTCGAGCAAACTTAGTAAGTGTATTTTATAAACTAAATCACTGTAATACATAAAATAGTGTCCATCAAGAATCAACCGATACCATATTATATACTCAGCATTCGAGAACACCACATAACCAACCATTTATAACAATGGAAACTAACGAAAGTTAGTACTTGATTACAAAAGATTTGGCTAAACAGGGGATCAATATCGGTTGTCTTATCATTCATTGGCCATTATTTTCAGAAATACTGCCACGGTTACGTTGTTCCGCACAATGCTAATACGAAAATACTTTCAGTATCTGAAAGCCGTTATCTCATTGTCTGTTTAGTTATTCAACAATTATTATACAAAAATATTTTTATTACAAAATTTTAATCTCTTAACCTTTACATTATTTAATCAAACGAACTGTGGTTTATTATTAACTTTATAAAATAACAATTTAAAGGTGTATGTTTATTCAGATTAAATTTATAACAAAACTTTTTTAGATAAGCGTTCATTCACTTTGATAACGGTGCCAAAATAGATAAAATATTTAACAGAAAGAAAGTTTTCCAGTAATTCTATTCGTTTATTTAAATTAATTAATAAATCTTAATAAATAATCTTTTGCAGATTCAATAACAACCCACGGACGGACGGACAACGGACGGTTATACTATTGTTACTTTAGGAAAAATTTCTTCAAGTCCCAAATTTATTTTCTGATTATTCTAACATTTTTAATTATACTAAATTATTTTCTCTAAAAACTTCTCTAAACGTTTGTAAGAATTAAAATTGTTGATTGGAGTCGAGCAGCAGCTATGGAGAATTAAAATAGTAAACTTGAATAAGCTAACAAGTTTTTATCTATTATCCAGCATAATATATTCTATATCAAGCTTTCAATACCGATTTTTCTTTACAATGTTCTTCAAATTTAATACTATTTTATTTAGTCAAATAAATAGTTGTGTAAAATACATTTATTTTTATTAAATTAAAAACCAGCAGTGCGGTGTAAGGCTTAAATCGACATGCTACGGAGCGGGGGACATCGCAGTTCGATGCTTGGTCACGCCAACTGCACTGCTGTGATCTAAAGTCCGAGAAAAAGCATAAATTTCGTTATATCAAATAAAATTTACTTTTTGGATATAATATTTTTTGTAAAAACGTAAAAGATTATAGCAGTAGATTTTCAATAAGAAAATACAATTTATCACAGAATTGTTAAATAGATTATCAAGTTTGTCGATAAAATGCAACAATGTAAGTACCCTGTTATCCGGTATAAGGCACCGCTTATCAGTTTGAAATTACCTACCTAAAATTTTCCAAATTTTAAAATTTCTTTGGGCATATATTTTAGAGTTCTTCCATAGTTTACTTAGATGTAATAAAAATGTTAAGTAATTTATTATTAACATCGTTGGATAAAAATGAAATCGTAAAACAAAATTATTAAAAAATTAATTAGAAACCTTTGTAACCATATTTTTAATTATACTGGAATCAAAAATTATTTTCAACTAAAGCAATAGCTGTTGATTTGGCAAACCGGTGGCAAATAAAAGCAGATTTTTCGGAAAGAAGAATGGGAAAACCAAAACGATTTTTTGATGAGATAAAAAATCATTTTCAGTTGAAAGTAATGAACAAAAGTTTAGTGAACGTTTTTTCAAACCTTTAGATATACCTAATGATTGCTCAGATGGATAAAAGATGTAATTTAATTAATATTAATGTCAATTTTCGAATATTGAGCTCTGAAATTTTAAGTAACTCATCGGACATTTTTGAACTGTTTCAACTAAGGCAGCAGTTTTATTTAAAGTATTCTAATGAAGTTTCTGGCTCAATTTTTTCGCAACTATAGTCCTCCAGGCAGTGTTATATATTATGTAAGTGTAATATAAGTATATTATATAAGGCAGTGTCAAGGATTATATAAAAATCCAAATATCCTTCTGTTATGGAGATTTTGTTTTATTTAAAAATTTTTTATCGTCCAGCAGCTTTACTGAAATAATAACTGCATGTTTCTTATTTTTAACAATCCCAGTTTCAGTTACATCTGCGAAACGTTCCATTTTCAATTAAAATTAATGTACAAATCTATAGGACGGCGTAATGTCGGAATACCAAAGAAAAGATGGAAATATTCTTTAGAAGGTCTTCGGAGATTCTTCAATCATTCTGTGCAGGCAATTCCAGGCTAGCTTTTGAGCAGCTTAACTATTTTTTAATTTTTGATAGATTGATTTTTAAAAATTATTACATCAATTGATTATACTAGTTTCAATGAAGCGAAATAAATAACTTTTTTAACAAAAAAATTAAAAAATTATTTGCCACTTAAATTAAATAGTTTAGATGCAATCAATTTTAAATTAAGTAGTTATACTTAAAAATAACGAAACAATCCAAATAAACTTCAGTTAAAAATAAAATAAAATTTATTATCACTATATTTACATAATTCGACCTTATTATTATATAGGAAATTAATTTATAAGGTTGACTTAAAATTTTATTTGTTACGATTATGTGTTGGCATCTAATAAATTTTTGCTCACAATGTTTTTTTTTCTCAGTTCCAAAGCTATAAAAACTATATTATATAATAATTAAACTAAATTTAATAAAACAAAAAAATATATCGAAACAAAAATAAAATTAATAACAAATAAAAGGTAACTAATAAAAATATTCTTCGATTAATTATATGATTTCCGTTCAACATAACGGATGTTTTTCCAACAGAAATATTCATACTATGAATACATTTTTGTTTGATTGTAAGAGATTGTAGAAATTAATGTTTTGTTAATTCATATAATAAATTCCTTGGTTATGATGTCGAATTTTACTTGGTTTTGGTTTTTTATTTAAATTTTATTTTTTTTTTTTTTTATTTTTAATTCTTAGTTTTATCATTTCTGTGCTGTCAATTTTGAACTGGGGGAAATCTGTAAACCATCACATGGCGTAAGTTGATTAAAGCTTAGGTAAAAGTTAACCAGAGTCAATTCACTGTTGATCGAATCAGAGTGGTCAAAGCCAGAGTATTTGTTTGCATAATGTGATCGTTGTGCCATTTATATTTTTCAGCCAACTTATCCACTAGTTATAGTCATTTTTGTACCACAATCTGGTCTTTTGTAGGATCGAGTAAAGAAATTCTTCTTTTCTAATTTGCTAATTTTTTTTCAGTTCACTATTATTATCGGTGAATCGAAAATCAGTTCGATTTTGATGGGACAGAAACGAAGTGCAAGATGTAAATGAAATTTAAGAAAATGATATCGGCCATTATAATTTGAGAGTAAATAAAATTGCGTGTAAAAGCACATGGCGTAAGTTGCATAAAGCTTAGGTAAAAGTTAAGCCAGAGTCAACTCCGTGTTGATCGAATTTAGAGTGGTCAAAGTGTAGATCTTCATCTTAACATCTCCGGCAGGTTTGCGTAGCTCTAGCAGTTCAAAACTTTCGTACATTTAAATTAATCTCAAATAAAAGTTAGAAAACTTTCTCAACATTGTAATTAATAAAAATTTGCATAATTTTTGGATGCAGCCGGAACGGACGATATCGTAAAAGGAATGAGGAAGGAGTACTTGACCGCTAAAACGATGGCCCTGACTTTTTTGGTTATAACTTTCATAATACAACACATTATACAACTGACTACTTTTGTATACATCATAGCATAATGACCTGAATTTTAGTCTTTCTATTCCAACGATTATAAACATTTTGCACATTTCGCATTTATCATAAAGTAAATAACAATTTTGCAATATCTTATTTTTAAAAGTTCGTAAAATTATTTGTAATATTTTAAGTGTAATTATAAGTGTAATGAACTTGACTTTTTGTCTATAAATTTATATTGCGATACCTCCTTGTTATTTTAACTTTTAAACAAAACATTTCAATGTACATAATATGTATTTAAGTAAATTTTAAAAATTAATTTTAACTATTACATTTTATATTATCGAATCAACGATAATGTTTTTCTACAATAAACCTCATCGCTAATATTTGATTTTGACCTAGTTTTGGTAACATTAACGTTTTAAAATAAATTATGTGTAGCTTTATTTTACAAGTTTAAAACGCAATAAGAATCGGTGGAGCCAGGGGTTTCGCGAGAAAGTGCGTCCTCATTAATTGACACACTTTTCACTTATTTATCTTTGTAGTACTTACTATTTTCTCTATATACAAATTTTGTATATTTTTCTTTGGCCCCAATTAGAGAGAAATTAAATATTAATATAATACAGTTGTAGTTATTTTGTAATTTGTTACAGAGAATGTTTTTGTTAATATAAATATGAATGATTTTCAAGCTCGAAAATTTAATAAGAAATGTCAACTTATCTATGACTAATAGAAAGTTACTTTTTCTTTTAAATTAAAAATCAAACTAAGGCCAGGGTCAATTTATTTAATTATTACATCGTTTTCAACTACTGTGCTCGTTACGCTCATGGGATTGCAGCTAATTTCTTCTTTCAAAGGCGCTAATTTTAAATTTTTTCCTAAACAAACCGAATTACTTAACACGAATAGGATTAGAATATTTAATATTATGCAACAAATTGTTGGTTTTTTGACCTTCAACCTTGAATACGGTAATTCTAATATCATTTCTATTATATGATCAGATTAGCCCACTATTAGGCAACGTTTAAAAATTTTTAAGTTGCATTTACAAAGTTCGATTAGACTGAGGGAACTTGCGTAATCTATAAGATCCGTTACAATCGATTGCAACTAAATTGTGTTCAACTTCTAGACGTAAACTTGACGAGTGTTGAACACTTGTTGATCTAGCTACTCTTATCCGATTACATAATCAATCACTCAATTGTTTATTCATTGTCGACTAAATGATTTAACATTTTTCTTTACTATTTCAATGTTTTCTTTATTGTTAGCCACCTACCGTACATAAACATTCTTATTAACATTTTAACTATTTTAAGTATAATTTTATTTTTTAAATCGGGACACCAAACCTACTTCAGTAAATAAATTTAGCCTACAGGCATACGAACGGCGATGCGCACGAATGAAAATACCAAAAAATTAAATAGTACTACATTGTTTTATAATTTGAAATTAATTAAACTTTTATAGCACTCTATAACGACAGCGGCGGCGCTGTTTCGATGTAATCGCTAGTTGAGTTGCAAATCGAAAATGTCAAGTTCCAAAACTTAAATAAGCTGTTGGACAACGGCATTATTCCATGATTATTAAACTACCAATAAATGTAAGATTTAAAAAAAGAACGATTGTACTTTTCTTAATTGTTCTTAATTAAGTAGCTTCTTAATTTGTTGACTTTATAAGTGATAATAGATGAACAAGTTTGGGTATACAAACACTTATTAGTAATATTTTTAATTCGACGTAAAAACTGTGGCTTACAACTGAGTTTTTGTACCATCAGTAGAGAAAGTTTATAAAATAAATAACGTCAAAAAGTTTCGCCTAATAAAGGTTTGAATTAAGTGAATATAATTTATAATCTTTAAATTTGGTACATCCTAGCATAATCATTGTATTGGAGAACTACACGGTGACAAATTCAGTTCCGCAGCTTTCGGTATTTCGGCGCCGGGCGTTTTCTATGTTAAAATAGCACACAAATACACAATATACCTATAAGAAATGTAAATACTTATCACTTTAGTAATCAATAGATAAGTGGTTTAGGTAGTGTAACTCGATATTGATCATATCAAATTTTCTAGAATAAACCAAAAAATGAACAAACACTTTTTACAACTAAAATGTTTAAGTTAACACAATATAAATACACCGTATGTATTATTATCGGTAATATTTTATTAAATCAATAATAATATATTATTGTATATTATCGATAATATACATACGGTGTACGGTGTATGTATATTGTGTTAACTTAAACATTTTAGTTCTAAAAAGTGTTTGTGCCTTTTTTGGTTTATTCTAGAAAATTTGATATTATTACTTTAGTAGCTTTCTCCGTGGCTTTTCTTCTTCTTTTCGTTTTCGTCTTTCATCCCACGTATTCGCACATACAACAAGAGAGTAATTTTATTATTTCTTCTGCTGAAGCTAAAAATTTAACTGGTAAAAAATTAAAATGATTTTATTTTAACAGTAAGCATAAATAAAAAAAGATTTTATAGAAATTTTAAACTATTAAAATGGGAAGGTGTTAAAATGAATAAAGTTCCTGATTTTAACCTAAAAATAATTTATAATAGTATTTTAAAATAAAATTATTGTACGCTTGAAGTTGAAGAAAAATCAATATATTAAAATTTGTGATATCATGATAATCCGGATTATATAATCAGGATTATAAAATTGAATAGCGATTTATTTAAAAATGTAAGTGTATATGTGGAATTGGAAAGGATTTGAATTTAAATAGAGAGTTTTGAAGTCACTTACGTGATAGAACTACAGCATAACTGTTAATATAGAATAAAAGTAACAGAATTGAGATTACCTGGGGAAAGTTTAATAATAGAGCATTCATTATTTCACCGTAACCTTGTTACGCTGGCTATTAGCAAAAGAGAAACTTTAGTGCACAAAAAATGTGTTGATGATTATGGTGAGAAACAGATTTTGATATTGACATTGTTTTGCTATGCACTAAGCGCTACTATTGTTAATTGCTAAAAGAAAGTATGTGATATGAACTAGTAACGATTAAACAACAAATAAATTTGCACATTTTATTATATATTGTTCAATTAATTATTAAATCATTATAAATAATTTATGTATGCTCATCCGTACTAAAAAATTTATATAATTATGGAAAAATTACAATCAAAACGAAAATCTCTACAAGATTTTCTCTTGTTATATATTTATTTAAAAATAAAATGTGTGCTACTTCCGTTTCAACGGAAAGTGAAAAATTAGGTTATCTAAAATACCGTTCTGAAACACTTTTACAAACTACCTAACGCCTAATTTAAATATTCAATATTTTATTCTTAACGATTATTTGTTTAAATTAAATCATGAAAGTTTATCGCTAATAATCGACTTTTAATTTAGCCGATTTCATTTCAAGAAGAAAATTCTTTACCATGGACCTTTACCATGGATTCTCGTCCGAAACCGAAACTCGTCGTTCGAAAACAATACAAATTAAAAAAATGATATTATGATGCGCCGAAACAAAAGTAAAATGTTTATTTCAAATTATAAAATAATTTGTTTAGCCAAATTTACACATTTCTCATTTTAAAATCAATGTATAAAATTGACTGTACAAATTAATTTAAAATTTAAGATATCGTTGTACAGCTTTAGAGTTTTAGATCACAAGTAATCTTTTTTAATTATTGTTATTCTAACAGTTTTCTGAGAGAATGTTCGTTACTGGCATTTTACCGCCCGTGTGCAAAAAATTTAAAACTTTAATTAAAAATTTTTTTATTTTCACTAAATAAATTTATTTTATATTAATTATTTTACCTTTTCAGCTTTAATCTATGAAAACTGCAAGTCCATGCTTGGGTCTTCCTGTTTATCGTGAAGGCAATGTATGGTAATATGTGGTTAAGGCAAGTCCCTTTATTACCTAATGCTACCCTAAACTGTTGCCGTATCTCCGAAGTACTAAATGCAAAACTGAGTCGACCTGGAAACCGAAGCATTTAGAAGAAAAATCTTCATTGTGTAGTATTGACGAATCTGAGAATCGAATCCAATATTCGTCAATTGCACTCAGCTACTGTATTTCGCAAGCCACGCGAATTTCTGTTAAAATAAATCGTATCCTACCAAATTTAGTTATCCAATTTATGATTTATGTATAAAATTAGAATATTTAAATTTTACAATACATTACCAAGTCTTGGTATTGAATTTAAATAAAAATCAAAAATATCATGATTTTGTTTAGTAACCAAAAATTTAAAAATTTAAAAATAGGTTATTTTTAAATTTGAGTTTGAGGTTATAAGGCTATGGAGATGCATTATTCTGGTATTTGCGATTATTTGTATGAGTGAACATTCTCGTTAGATGTGTATGCAGGATTAGACTTAGATTAGGAACATTAAATTAGAGTCAAGGCAATCAATCGTTTTCAATTAAAATCAATGATTTTCAAAACTAAAAATAATTCACGATTAAAATTAATTTTCCCGCCAGTTGATGAGTATTTTTAAATGAAGATAAGATAAAAAGCGATTTGTCGCAATGAAAAGTACTCAAAATATTTTCTTAATATTTAACGTATCGCTGACTGCATAACATATGATATTGCTGTTTTTTTAATATGATTGTTGACAAGACAGGTTTTTTGTCAAAAATGTTTGAGAATTTATGGTTAAAAATCAAATTTAAAGAGAACCGACAATTTGAAAAAGATTTGAAAAAGATTGAAAACCGAGAAAAGAGATTTTGTTAATAATTTTTGGTTAATAATAAATAATATAGAATACAATAAATATAAAATAGAAAAATTGTTTAAAAAATAGATTTAAGAAGATTTAAAGTGAAATTTGATAATTAGAGAAATACTAATATTTTGAAATAAAAATTTTATTATTTTTATGTTCCTGTTACATGTATAGAAAAATACTGACCTTTGATTTAAGATTGATATTCGGATTACCGTTCTACCGAAATTTTGTCTGATCGAGATTGAAAATAAATTATTATTATTATTTGTTGATGATGGCTAATGATTGCTGTTTGATTTTGGATCAAAGCTGATTACAAATAGAAATTGCTTTTCTTTTAAACAAGTATACTTTATTCGTCTGTGTTAAAGTTTTATGAAATATTTTATACTTTGTCATTGTGCATTGCATTATTATGTATTTGTGCATTCAGTCAATTAAACGTGGGTGTTAATTTTTTTAGTTGCACCTTGTGTGCAATTATTTTTGTTTACTGAAGTCGTTGACTTCGGTAATTGTTATTTCGTTTTGTAATTTTTACGATATAGTATATTTGTTCATACGTTATTTTTAAATGTTTCTTTAATTCTAAGATTAAAGATTGCTGTTTTTAATTAAATTTTGATTATAAGTACATTTTTTGAAGACGAGAATATTTACTTACCATTTTGCTTCACACTGATTTTTAGGCCAAAAACACCTTTTAACTACGAAAAGCTAAACTGCAAAACCTAAACCACGAAAGTTTGTAATATGTACATAAAATGAGCACTTTTCTATATTTACAGATAAATTGTAATGAAAGAGCTGATCTGTTGTATTAATTGGTTGTCGCTGTTGGGAATAATTTGAAAACAGACCAAATAGCAACACCCCATTATTGGATTAGAAATAAAAGTTTATTTATTTCAAAGTTTATATATTTATCAAAATTAGAAGAAAGAATAAAATGTTACAATTATTATAATTTTGTTTTATAACATGAATATTTTATTAATTTATTATGTGCGCAACTTGGTATCTTAGGTCAGGATTGGGTAAAGTTTCTCTGTCAGTGGCAATGAACGTGAGCCGGCATGAAGTAATGCTTCTATCGCCTCCTCCATCTCTGCTATAACTGTGACCCACTTCCTTATCCAGGTCGGTCTATTCACTGCCTAGGTCTGCGAAGTTGTTATAATTTGTCCTACAAAACTAACAAGTCGACTAACTTACCATAAATAAATATTTTTTTCGTGCGGACTCAGATATTATAAGCAGTGGGGGGGGGGGGAGTATTTTTTTAAAAAAAGATTCGTTTATACCAAAAAAATATTATTAGGCACTTAAGAATTTGGAATCCAAATTTGCGGCATAGGTTGGGGTGGGAGGTACTTTTTCAATTTAAAGTGAACCATTTAATGAGAGGAATTAATGCAAAATTTGTTTTTAGTCGCCCTTGAACATTTTAAAATCTTGCAATGTTGACCTAAAATTATTTTTTCGTTTGCCAAAATTTAAAAATTTAGTATGTACTTTGAAAGTTAAGTACAATTAATTGGTGAAGTTCTAGGACATCCCCTCTTCTAGCCTAGCTATTGACAATACAAGAGAAACTTTTAGCATAAAAAATCTGCAGAAATTTATTAGAAAGCTGAAATGCACTTTACAAACAAAACAAGAACAAATAATATTTAAGATTTTCTCTAGTGTACTTGAATTTAATGCATTATTATTATTAAAGATAATGCTTTATCATTAAAAGAGTTAATTAAAATATAATTTTTATAAGTGAAACAATAAAATTATTAGGTATAAATGTTGCTAACAAGATAATAAAAATCGACACTTTTATCGATGAGCACAATGACCTTGATAGTGGAAAATATTTTTCCTGTTGTGTTGCGCTTTTGGTAAATCATTTCCATGTTCCATGGTATAAAAGTTATAATTTTGTTTGCTTTCTTATCTCTTCCGTACTTCAGTTTACAAATTTTTTGCTAAATTAAACCGCAATAATTTGTTATTGAACAAAATAAACATGATAAGTAAAAATTTTGAATAAATGAAAATGTTTTATTTTTGTTTACATGCGCTGTTTTTCTAGTAGGTCGTTGTTCCAAAGTTATTTGCGCAAAAACATATTATTTAATTTCGTGGCTAATTTGCTCAACTCGAAAATTATAAACAAAAGCGAGAAACGTTATTGAAAAAATACGGGGCCATTCAACTTCGAACAAGTAAATTGCAGGATTCGAAATTATATTTATAAATATAATGCACAGAAGTAAAAATATTTTTGCAGTCAAGCCAAAAATTGCAAGTGTATATTGCACTAAAAAATATTTATAAAAGTATTAACAAAGAATAAATAAAGTATTTTTCTTAAATAACCAGCGCAATTACGATGTGATGCGCCTATCACGCATTATTTCGTAACTTATTATTTCATACGTAGATAACTTATCAATTCGCAATTATTTATTAAAAAGAAACAGAAACGTAATTACATCTTTTTAATACGTGTTTGGGTTTTAGAACTTTTATTGGAATATTATAAAAATTAGAAATAAAGAAAAACGAATAGGATTAACGAGTTCAAAAAATAAAAAAATCTGGCTTCAATAACAAAATTGCATTCTATTTAATTTTGCAATTTTAAAAACGTCTTGGCTACACAAGTGTAATTAGCATACATTCTTCTCTTTTAAGTTAACCGACAATACCACAAAAGCTTTCCCCAAAAATTTTTATTTGACAGTTTTTATTTGACTCCGAGTTTTTGTAACAATTTCCACCGTAGACTTAGCGTAGGGGAGCAATAATGACGATTTTATAATCTTAACAGTTTAATTAGTAAAAATCCATTATGTATAATTTTCATATAAAAATACAAATGCATGGTATGCATATGCAAAACATGAACGTACGTGAGAAGGGGACGGTTGTCTGCTTAAAGCAGAAACAACAGGGTCAATGGCTGATTGATAATTAGTTATTTCGTCAAGGTCGACCATGACGTCAAATAATGGGGCTTCTGTTATGCTTGCATTTAAAGTCGCCTACAATTTTTTAAGTAAATTGTGCTCCCATACAAAAAAAATAATATTACTATTTGCCATTATATAAGTAAACAATTACTACTTAAAACATAAAATACAATAAAATGATAAAGAGTTCAATGACGGTAAAATATTAAATTTCTTAGAATTTTTATATTATATTATTTTCACTTGCTTGACAAATTTGAAAAATATTAAAACTTCATAAAGTAATTAAAACGATTAGATAACATAAAACAAACAATTTCATAGAAAATGGGGAAATACAAAATATTTGTTGTTAACTAATAAAAAAAAAATCGACAAACTGCGTTTTATGTTATTCAAATTTAGCACCATTGTTCGAAAAAGTGCACTATCCTGTCGTCTTCTATGATAAATTATAGAAAAAGGTAATACCGATGATTTAGTATATACTATAAATTTGCAAATTATTACAGTATGTATTTTTATTGTATGCCCAAAATAACCTCAAGGTGACTTAAATGTAAAATAAAAATTTCAATTTAAATTTTCTTGCTATCAGCTGCTTAAACTTCTCTAATCATAAGTTTATTCTTCAATACACAATTGATTTAAATATTACGTAATAACTATCTAAATATATTTCAAGAAATTTTAATAATTTATCTATCCTAGTTTTTGATGTCACGGTCAAATTTATCTGTAAACACAATAATGATACAAATAAATAAATTATATAAAACAGTAATCTAAATGATAAGTAATAAAAACCCCGCAAGCCGCAATTATAATATATTAAATCAAATTTAACACAGGACAGGGCTCCCTACAAGTTTCTAAAATTATACTCTCAACTACCTGGAATTGAAAAGACGAAAATAAAGAAATCTACAATCGAAAAATGCAGTACTTACAAATAGATATTATTCAATTTCAATTTTAACATCAAGATCTTACAAGATTTACACGATTAGTGTTGACTATACTTTAGTTGTATGTAGTAATAGTTAGTGGTGAAGATTTATAAGTTTTAACTACTATCGCATGTGTCACCCAAAATCGGCCAAAAAACATGCCACATTAACAATACTCATCTTGACGAATTAGAAATTGTACTAAATAATAAAAAGCTGTACTTGATACAAATTAAAAATATACTTTTATAATGAAAATATCGAGATTGCTATACTTAAATGTTAGGTACAGTAAAACGGAGCGAAGAAAAAATCAATAAAAGAAATTTTTTGTATTGATGTTTTCAGGGAGCTTTGTTTGTTCTTATTTGAAATTTTTTTTTTACTTTTTAGTGCAATTTCTAGAAAAAGCTTTGCTTAAAAAGTTTTTTAAATTTATTTTATTTTCAACTTTTTAGTCTTTAAATTTTGATTAGTAAAATATCAATCAATTCCGCTTTTGGTTTTCCCATATTATTTAGCTTTTACGAAAACGCGAAACGTTATATCTTATGTACCTACATAATATATCAATTTTCAATTATTTAAATCTTGATTAAAAAGTTTCTTATATTATATATATAAAATATATTGTGATGTTTCAAAGGGATTCGCACCCACCCTGTGCATTTTGAAGAAACTTTTGTTTTAGTAAATTTAAGTTGTAAGATTGAAAAATTAGAGAGGTGGGAGCGAATTGAAAGAGATACGGGGCTTTTTTGGCCAACGATGGCCGACAGCGGGTATGAAAATTTGTATGCCCGCTGAAATTTGATTTTTTATGCGTATTATAATTGTGAGTAATATTTTGATTCTAATTTTGGATAAAGTGATTTTTATGCGTATTGCAATACTCCGTATTATTTTGAATTTGAATTTGGTTTAAATATTTTTTTGATAAGTTGCTACCGAGCGGTAGTAGATTTGATTGATTTGGCTAATTTGAAAAGAGCAGTTAAAGTTATTAAGTTCGATTTGAATTTAAAATTGGAAAATTTAAAATTATATTTGTGCGAACGAATGGTGCAATTGATAAGCCGACGTTTTGGATAAGGTAGAATTGCAAGTGCCATCCCTTTGAAGAATATTAATGTTTTGCATTTATTTAAATTTTGAATTCGATTACATTTATTTTTGGAAAACGATTTTCGGAGAACTAAAGTACTTTTTTGAATTAGAAAAAATTTTATTTTATTTTGAATCAACTTTATTTTTGGAAGACAAATTTGTTTAATTTGAGAAAGAGCAATTCAATTTAAGTTAAAAACCCAACCTGAGAGACGACAGTCTCATTTCCCGCAATTAAGGGGATAGTCGAGGTACTTTGAAGTGCATGTG
Organism: Cantharis rustica; assembly: GCA_911387805.1. Taxonomy (NCBI): domain Eukaryota; kingdom Metazoa; phylum Arthropoda; class Insecta; order Coleoptera; family Cantharidae; genus Cantharis; species Cantharis rustica. The sequence goes on from OU426883.1 coordinate 25,848,632, forward strand.
AAAATTAATGTTTTTGAAAGAATCACTGCAATATATGAAATTTTAAATTTTAAATTTTAAATTTTAAATTTTAAATTTTAAATTTTAAATTTTAAATTTTAAATTCAAAATTTGATAATTTTTTATTAATTATTTTTTTTATTTATTATATTATTATATTACTAGCTGGCACAGGTGTCCTTCGGCCGTCTTTAGCCATATAGACTTTGTTAGATGTAGTTGTTCGGCCTACGGTTTCACAGGGAGAATATCGATAGTATACCTGAAAGCCATAATTGTTCGAACCTAAAGTACTTAAAGTCGTCCGGAGCAACTCGATAGTGTTCATGTTCTTATCAGTTTAATGGATTAATTTTTAAGTTGGTAAAAAAAACCAAAGGTGCGTTACGGTACAGATACACAGATTACGGATATTATTACTATAGATTTATTTATATTATTTTTTATGTTGGTAATGACTTTGACGAAAAGTTTTTTTTCTTTTTAGTTGGATTTTTTTCTGAGAGTTAGTTAAGAAAAAGCTTTGAAAAATCTTTTAATTTAAAAAACCTTTCCCACAAGTTTCCTTCTAAATAAGTTTCTTGTTTCTTGAGAACTTAAATTTTTTCTATATATTTGGAAGATTTATAATGGAAAAAATTGTAAAATAGTCGAACCAATAGGCGTAATTTGAAAATTGAGTTCTGCATATATTGGGTTCAAAATGTCTTAACCCTCAGTTTCTATCATTGGCGTAATCCGAAATACGAATTTTTTTCAAAATAAATGTTGAGAAAAATATGCAAAATAAATGCAAAATTGAATCGATATTTCATATACTAACAGGTGCAACCTTCATTTTACATTTTTTATCAGTGGACAATAAAAACTAAATAGATTATTCAATTATGCATATTTTATGCATTTCTATGCAGAAAATGAAGGTTTCGATATTTGGAACCCAGAAATTAGTAAACTCAATTTTGAAAAATTTGATGATTACGCCTTACTATTTATAACCTAAATTTGTAGTTTTCCTATAGAACTATACAGAATTTTGAAAATATTGAAATATATTTACTGATTGATCGATGAAACAGAAACGGCTTTACTATACATAGATATACTACAAAGTGTAAATATATAATATGTATATATGTTTGTATAATAGACAGACGGTTTTATTTTAAATAGATTATATTTTGTATACCATTTATAAAATATAAAGAACTTATTATAATTATTAACTAATAAATATTTTTCTTATACCTAAATTTACGTTAGCTATTTTCAGGCAATAAAATGAGGATGAGCTTTAACGAGCTTCCAATTACACGTATATTTAATATGCCTTTGTATTTAATATTTCATGCAATTTATGAGCTACTTCAGGTGGACTGTTTTCAATTGAACACACAGTATAAATAATTTTGAATTAAGAGATTATCAATTTGATGTTACTGGGTTATGTTTGTTTGCCTACACAAATCTATTTACAATACTCTATTTATTCACTCCAATAATTTACTTGACAGCAGGTATTGACAGCATTCAATTCCTCTTATGTGTATTATTGTTTTATTAATAATTAATTAAAGATGTGAATATACTATTATTAATTAAATTTATTCTATAATTTGGAAATGTATATTTGAACCCAACTTCGATTCCTAGGTTACGAATAAAGGCATGGGACACAACATCTTGTTGCCGATTAATTATTCTTGACACGTGAAAGTATTATGTTTATAATAATAATAACGTACACTATATAAAATAATAACGATTATTTATTTTCTCACCTTTAAAAATCAATTTAAATATTTATTATATATATTTTTTTTAATTCAATATAGAAGCACTTACACTTGAAAATATTTAATGTAAATGAAGTAAATCTAATTGAATACAAGGTTCAAGTATATTAAATTACAATAGTCGATGTAATAGTCACGTACAAACTTGAATAATTATAAAATTCACGTGGTTTAACTTTTATGCCCTTTAATTATAGAATGCTCGATATTCTTTTTTGCACATAAAATATACCCAAGTATGTTATTAAGTTGTACTATTAATAAATTACTGTGCACCGGTTTGGTTTATTAAATTATATTTCTCATTTGGTTTACAGACAGCACTAATTGTTTAATTTCTCCCATTTTATGGTTTCATCATACCGATTTAATGGTTTCATTTTATTGCAATTTCTCTAAATCGATATTGAAAATTTTCAATTTATAAAATTACTCGTGAAACTCATATTTACGGATAATATGTGTTATAATTAAATCAAATCCACAATATTAATCATAACATTAAAAAAAATTACATTCTTTATTCAAAATGTAAAATTTTTGCCAAAATTATAAATTATAAAATAGTGTTACTTGTACGTATGTGTATTATTTAAAATTTCTCCTGCACTCTCTAATTATTTACTATTTTTTTTCTTTCTCTTTCCTCAATGGCGTTTATTTAATTTTAAATATCAAATAAAAAATATCAAATCTTATCGCTTCTTACAATTTCACATATATTTTGTTTTGTTTAGTTAGAATATACTTTTAAAACTTTCCTGTTGCACATTTTATTCAATTATCAATTCCCATAATTTTCAAATTGCACTTGGTTCTGTTTATCTCGTTTTTTCTCTCGGGTTTTCTTTAAAATTCACTTTCAATAATTCTAAATTTTTCTATTTTTTTCTCAATTTTTAATCGTTTTAATACTTTTTATTTATTTTTTCTGAATGACTTCTTATTCATCATTATTATTATCATTAAGTTCACCCAGAGGAAGAGAATTAATCCAACAAACTCTTGGAAGTTTAGTTTAAGTTAAGCTTAAGTTTTCCTTACCAGATAGGCTTCCCAATTAAACTATTAAAGATTTCAGAAGCTGCGACAATTATCCAGACCAATCTTAATATAAAAAAAGCACCGGGTTATGACTTGATAACCGACAGAATTCTAAAGGAGTTGCCACAAGAAGGTGTAAGAATGATTACCTTTATATAACGCTGTTCTTAGAACAGGTTGCTTTCCTTCACAATGGAAGACGACCCAAATAATTCTTATTCCGAAACCTGGTAAAGATCCAACAGAGATTACTTCTTATCGTCCAATCAGCTTTCTACCAATTCTCTCCAAGATATTTCAAAAACTCTTTCTAACCAAACTAAGACCCAGTTTAGAAGAAAAATGCTTAATTCCGAGTCACCAGTTTGGGTTTCGACAGCAGCACTCGACCATTGAACAAGTGCACAGAGTTGCCAAGAAAATTAAGGATGATTTGGAGAACAAGCGATATTGCTCAGCGGCTTTTTTAGATGTGTCGCAGGCTTTCGATAAGGTGTGGCACGACGGTTTGATTTATTAAAATAAAAACTAGTTTGCCCCATCTCTATAACCACCTGTTGAGAAACTATTTGTCAGACAGACACTTTCTGGTAAAGTACGGTGATGCCTACCCCACCCTGTTTTCCATCAAGTCTGGTGTGCCACAGGGTAGTGTGCTTGTTCCAATATTACATCTCCTCTACACTTCTGACTTTTTGCTGACAACGTTTGCTGATGATACAGCGATAATGTCCTCGCATCAAAACTCTAACCTTGCTTCTGAATTTCTTTAAGAACATCTGAACCAACTGAAGAAATGGTTATGTTACTTTTACTCTTAGAAGGAAAGCATGTCTAGCTTTTTCACTAAATGATTCTATTCTTCCATAAAAACAAAAAGTTAAAATACCTTGGTCTTCATCTGGGCCGACGGCTAACATGGACGAAACACATTTGAAGCAAACGCTTGCAACTCGGACTTACCTATCGCAAGATATATTGGATTATAAATAAAAATTCACATCTTACTCTAGCAAACAAACTTTTATTATACAAAGCCATCATAAAGCCGGTGTGAACGTATGGTATACAGCTGTGGGGTACAGACAATATGTGGTGCACCCTGGTACTTCCATAACTTTATCATTTATCGCGACCTAGGTATGACCACGATTAAGGAAGAAATTGCTGTCTCGAGCAAGCGATACCAAGACCGTCTTAGCATCTTTCATCCTTCCATCCAAACACCGTCGTTGCAGATCTTTTCAGTGTCTCCCGTGTAAGAAAACTACAGCGATATGATCTTACCTCATCGCAAATAGTGCAGTACAGTTAATTTTCATGTAGTCCTAACAAAACATGTTGTAAATGGTGTAAATTTTGAGAACGAGGTCTACTATACTGTGTTAATCTCAGCTATGTTAAATTTACTGTCAAATCTATTACCTATTGTTCAACTTAGAACAGATTATATATATATATATGTATTCATGGATGTCAAATAAAAAAAAATATCATAAAAAATTAAGTTCTTTTTTTTTAAGCATCCACACTTTTAATCAATTTTGCAGGTCTTTTTCAATTCTTCTATAAGTTATTCTTCTAATTATTAGCTTAAATTGCATTAGATTATACATTATAATTTCTTTGTAATAAACAGCGTGTTTATAATTCTTACTTATTTATTTTTCTGGAATATAAAATCTATAGTTTTAATTTTATTCTTTCGTCTTTAGTATTATATTTACATATTTTTTTTTCTTTGATTTTAACTTTTTTTTTCTTTTTTTTGGGTTTTTAATTTATGCTATAATGCAAATCGCTGAATACAACATAAAAAAGAAGGTAAATAATAATATTTTAAATTTGAAAAATAATTTAAAATTATGTGATTATATTATGAGTTGAACTGCGAAAACTTCAGAATCAACTTGAAAAAACAATTTCAAAATATTTTAAAATAAAAATGCGATAAATTTTTAATTATTAAAAGTCAAAAACCTAATGTTTGATAATCTTATCGTTTACAAAACTTTTTTTATTTCCTGAGGTCAATGTAAATTTTAAGTTTGATTTCTAATCTCTATTAAGTTACTAACTTGTATTAAACGCATTTCAAATATTGAAACTTCAAATAAGTTACATAATACACAGTGTGTTCACTATAAGAGGTAACAGTGAATAATTCTTATATCTTAATAGATACAAAAAAAAAGTTTAAATAGTTTTTTATTCAACTCGAAATTTACCATCGGAAACTGCGGAAACTTTTTTTGTACTTCAAACTCAACTGGAAGTAAACACGAATTTTTTTTTCAAATAGCAACATGTCTTTTTTTTAGCATTTTCGTAATCTGCAGTTTTTTCTCTATACATACATATAAAATTATCATAGGATTACATAAGAAAATTTTCGAGCAAACACTAAATTGAAACTAAAAAGTTTCAATTAAGACGTAATTTCATTTTTTCGATTGAATAGGTGTGAAATTTAATATTTAAACTGCAAACTTGCTCAAGGGTCATTCGGTATTTTAAAATAACAAAAACATGCACCAAACGCTGTTTAGTTCACAAATAAAATATAATATGGTATAAATTTCGCAAACATGCAACATTTACCATATACCAGGACAGTTGTAAAATTCTGTTGGCACTGATGACAGCAAATTTCTCTTTCGTAAATAGTATCCTATCATTTTCTCCCAATTTTGAAATACAATTTGATATTGCATCATATTTTGTTTTTAGAATGAATCAAGTTTTATTGAGCACCCACTATCATTTCGGTTTCATCAAAAATTTCAAGTGCATATTTTATTTTTTTCTAGGTTGATGATCCCAAATTTCAGATCGACAAAAATGTTAGTCGTAATTATATCAGCTGTAAATAAATAATATGCACAAGCAGTGGCTATTTGTAATAATCATTTACACGTCTGTCTAAAGTTATTCGTGTAATTTGTTACCCAAAGAATTTATTTAAAATTTTAGCAATCTTATTCTTATAAAGGCTCTAATATATAAATGATATTATAAAATTCGAAAATTGTTAAGTGTAATGCCTATTTATCCTAACTATTAATTTTAGAATAATTATTACGTACAAACTCAATGTCATTTATTAAACCATATAACAAATTTAATCATTTTAATATTATAAGCCGAAAATGATAATTTTCATCGAGCAATTTGGCCTTCGTAAAAACAGTAACTATATCAATGACTATCCATTCAACTTTTTTCTTTTAGTTCAAAAACCTTGATTAATTTTAGAAAAAAATTGAAACTTTTAACTTCAAACTTATATTATGTAGTTGGAAAACAATAAACAAAATATAAGCGTCGCCTTATTTAGTCGATGCACTTGTTTTCTTCGGTAAGGTTACTCAACAAAGGATCGCGCTTATGAAATGCAATATTCACATGTTTGGTGAGTGAATTCAGGGCCAAAGCAAGGCCCCCACGTTGACCATGCATCTAGCGGGGCCCGTTGCACCCGATGATCGAGTCCCCGCTCGACCCGTCCAAGCGCGAGCCATTCAAGGTTAACTGGGTGCACCGCCATAGGCCGTCTGGCATTCGTACCAACAGTGCTTTACCATTACTTAATCATAATCATAATATATTTTGTGTTTTTTAATTTTACATAAAAGTTCAAATTAAATAAATTCAGAAACCACGCGATATATTGTTGTTGTTAATAAATGCTAAATTCCTTCGGATTTCTAAAATAACCTTCGTTTAAAGATTAAAATTATTATAAAATGTTTATTGCTCTAGTAGCTGGTTTAAGTAAAAAAACGGCATTCCATATTTCAAAGCGATGGAAAAAGATGGCGAAAAGTACGAAACCATTATCAGCGCCCTCTATGTAAAAATTATTTATTTTGAATTTATTACCTGAAATTGAATATGTTAATTAGCGTTTGAAATAATAAATCACTGACTAACTCGAAACAAAAAAACAGCGATATAGTACTATGTATTGCATATATACGATATGTATGTATTTAGCCTTTCCATAACATTTTAAATTCAGCTTTTGTTATCAAAGCACATTATTTTTTTATACTCGTAATATGAAATACTTTAATAAAACAAAGAACTATTTTGTAAAATACACTGTAATATTTTATTACATGCGATAAAAGTTATTAAACAAGGTCGTTGAATGTTAATAGATAATATTATGAGTTAAATCAAAAACATTACTATGATTACCTAATTAAAAAAAAAATTTTTTTTGTCGATTTATTGGAATTTAATAAATAAATATTTTTCGCATTTGACAGTTTTTCTCCAGAGGAAAACCTTTTAAATTGGTCAATTCTGTTATATTGTATATAATTTATTATTAGTTATTGGTTAATTGCAGATATTTTTGCTGCAGTACTTACATAGGTAATCATATAACGCAAAATATGAATTATTGCTAAAAATAAAATAAAAGAATCTGTATCCTCAATAAAAATTTAAACTGACCTAAAACTAAAGGGCACACACATCACGGTTCAATTTTGTAATGTGAAAATTTAGGAAAATAGTTGTTTAGTCCATCTAACCACATCGTAGATACGAGATTAGTGAAAATGAAAAATTGATTTAGGAAAACGTTTTATCTTGCACATTTGTTTATAAAAACTTTATTATGGCTACTATGGTAACTATTTTTAACTTTTTAGAACAAGAAACATCCCGTATTAACAAATTAATATCTATTGAAATTATAACAAAATTTAAAATTTCGTTAAGAAAAAGAGTATATAGGTATATTCATAAAAACTAATATATTTTTGGAATCTTTTGTCGCCTATTTTCTAAAATTTAGTCGTTCCTATGAACTTGACCTAAAAAGAAGAGTTAATTAATAAGTTATAAATAAATAGGTTAATATGGCGGCGATACTTAATAAAAATGAGACGCATAAAAAGCTTCTTGTCAAACAAATTAAAATATAAAAATGTTTGCTGTAGCCAAATCATGGGGATTACAAAATTAGATGTTTTGAAGTAGTTGCAATAATTCGTGGGGTCGTTGAAAGGACGGTTCAAAATCCGAGTGGCCGACTGCCTTGAATAGTCCATTGGCCCAACATTTTGCACACATGCACTTCGTCTGCATCGTCTAATGTCTATGACCCCAAATTTGGGTGTTTGCCTTTAAGCTCACTCATGGTTTATTTGTGGTAGGCACCTGCATTCAAAGAAATGCGCCATATTTTATATTCCTACTTTTTTTAATAATTTTAAACGTCTTTGTAGTTTTATTTCTCGTTTCGACCAACGTTAATTAATGACTTATGATTTTTAGGGATAATTGCGATGTTTTTTTATAAAAATCACTTTGAAACTTGCATAGGGCGAGTGTTGATACCAACTTTCTTGATGATGCCGATGAGGTCAGATTAGTGCCAAATTAAAATGAGCTTAGAATATTTTAATTTTCGAATACAACTTGAACAATTTTTATTTTGGTTCTAGCGTTGCACCGTTTGGGCAAACAACCTAAACCTCGATTAATTGGCCCATCATAATAATTATGTGTATATTATAATGGACTAGATAATATATTCATATGCAAGCAATTAAATAATTTATAATTCACTCAAAGAAAAATAGGTAAAAATAAATCTTGTATTATTCTTATTTATAACGAACATAAAATCATTAAAAATAATTTAAACAATAAGGGGCTCAAGTAGGTAATTGTTGTTTAAATGTTTATTAGATTTAGATTAAGTTCATATTACTAATGTTCAATTATTAAAACGAATATAGCAATGCATGCGTAAGTACTAAAAAAGAAAAGAAATATTGTTGATGAAAAAAGATAGAGACCCTGGGCCCGTACGATGCACTTCGATGAAGGTCGCATCCATCGAAATGAACAAACATGTCGTACTCACTACGTAGTGTCTGGCTCATGGATACATACACTACATCACTATGTATATTGGAAAAATAATAAAAATACATATTTGAGAGACAAATAACAATAAATCTATTGAACGGATAATTTTTCTATGGAAAGTCCTAAATAACTTCGCAACAAGTTCAAAAGTTCTCAGGAGTTCGAAACTTTGATTATTCGTATCGCTAGATTTAAAAATAAATTAAACAAAAGTAAGCGAGTTGGATAATCTAAACAAGAGAAGTTTATTTTTAGTAAGTTTTCAATCCTCCTTGGAGTTGCAGCTTTTAAATTTCTAGAAAACAAGTGCATCGTCCTGCACTTCGATTGGAGAGGCTCTATTTAGGTTTTCACTATCATCGACCCTCTTCACTTTAGTAACTAAGGATATTTAATAATGATAAGATATAACCAACTTGTTTTTCCAAGTCATATTGTATAATATCATATTGTGTAAATATCTACCACAATATCCTTCATCGACCGCAGGCTACTGAAAATATATCTCGTACTGAAGCTTTTCCAAATATAAACAGATTCTGATACGCATCCACTTGATTCAAAAGCGATTACATAATTATTTTTAGACCAAAATCGAAGGTTTTTTCCAGACCTGTTAGTATAAATTTGTTGTTGCCAAAATTATAAAACAATTTGCTCAATTTATACTTGGACATGAATATCTAGAACGTACATCTACAACAATTACCGGCTAGGTTTTTGACAAGGTCGTAGATGAGTTGAACGAATTCGGGACCGAGTGCGTCGTTTTAGTTTCTGGTAAACAACCCACGTTAAAAAAAGCCGACGATTGGCGATGATAAGTGTTATATTATTAACTTACAGATAATAAAGGAGTACGTTTAACTTTAAGTTAAAAAAACCAAATACCTTAAAACTGGCTTACTTTTATTTTATTTTAAGTTTAAGTTTTAAGTTTATTTTCAATTTGACTATTTGACATTTTTAAAATTCAACATTTTCTTGTAATTATCCGTTAGTAAGTTTAGTAAGATTTGATTTTAGGAATTACTCTTGTTAGTATTAACAAGATTTTGATATTTTTTCAAACGTTTTCAAAACAGCTTCAACCTATAGAAATCTTGCCAATGGTCTTTATGCAGTTTTCTGTTTTTCTTTACACTATTCCTTCTCTGATTCGGTATCCAATGCTATTTTTTGCACGACCATCTCTTTTTTCCATCGGTCTCAAGTTACCTTCGATTGAGATGTTAAAGAATCCATTCGTGTCAAATCACAACAAACTATGTATCCAGTAATCCATTTCCATCATTTTTAATTTATTCTTGTTTATTCAGATAACTTTTGTATATTATTTTCTTTAATTTTATTATCGTCTTCTTTTTTAATGAAAATAATTGTATAATTACTGCTTGTTTTCAGTTTTTTTTCTCGGTGTTATAATATACACTTTTCATAATTTCCTCGTTTGTGGAAGACAAAGAACCCAAGAATTTCTATCTTCGACCTTGGAATAATTTTTTTGTAAGCCCCATTAGATTTCTTAACAGTCAGTCGACATATACTAAATGCAATTACAACATTGTTTCCACGTTTTTATTCGCCTTTTATTGGCCCACTTTTGTATAGGAATATAAAACACCTTCGCTCTAAGTCCTTTTGTCTTCAAGGTCTATTAGATTTTAAAAACTAAAATGTTTTAAAGTTCAAAAAACAAAATAAACCCACGAAAAAATAATATAGAAGTTAAATGAAAATGTTTTACTCTGCAATCATTATATTAAATGGAATGGAACCCCCGTAAACATGCATTCACTAATCTTATTTGTCGATCCAAATAATATATATCGTAAAAATTGACAACTTTTGATTTTCCATAAAATTTAAAATTGTTTTTTTGTTCACGATATATTATTTCTCTCGGTATTTCCAAGAATCTGTTGATAAAATGTCAAGGCTGATGTATTTTATCTATATGTTTATCACCATCTTCTAAGTGTGTCATAACTGATATTCTATTTATTGAGACAAGCTTTTTCTCCAGAAATTTAATTAAATTGTTATTACCTAACCATATGGTATTCAGGCACTATTGGTACAGCAGTAAACCTCGGTGGTATAACCCCAATCGTGTCGGATATACTGCTGTAAATCATATCAAATTTTTAGAAAAACCATAAAATGCACAAACACTTTTTAGAATGTAACAAATTTTAATAATTTGTTTTTTTTTACCTTGCGCACGTCACTGCGTTCAAGCTTAGCGCGACGCCTATGATTTTTCAAAAACGACGAGTTTTGATAACGCTTTCGCTAGGTCGTTTTGATAACACGTTTGACACGGTTAAGGTGATATCTCGTCTGTAATTAGGAAGCACCTTACCTTCTTTTTTTGTTATGTACTTTTGAATACACCAACTATTCCAGTAATATACGAATAAGAACGAAAATTGCACGAATTTGAAATATTTTAATCACCACCAGTTATTATAATTTGGCTTGTGGAATTTTTGGATTAATTACGGTCGGAAATTTTCAACGCAGTTGAAGATTCTTCATTTTTCCTTAAATGCACAAAACACTTTTTCGAAACTAAAATGTTTAAGTTATCACAATATATCAATACACCGTATGTATATTATCGCAAAACGTTTTCACCATACTATGGCATCATCAGGCGATGAACTAGGCAAAGTGATAACTTAGAACATTTTAGTTCTAAAAAGTGTTTGTGCATTTTTTGGTTTTTCTAAAAAACTTTATATGATTAATATCGAGTTACACTACCTAAACCACTTATCTATTGATTATACAGCTGTAATCTAAATTTTTGGATTGATCTGTGAGCTATAAAAAAGGCTGCTAATGTAATTAAGGTTTCTTTGCTGAAAATAAGAAGTGATGGAGAAGAAAATTAAAAACAAAGTTTCTTGCAGATTCCAGTTAATAAAACTGCTTTCTGCAACATATCAAAAATAGACACTACAGTAGTGTTCTAGTGTTCTCGTTTCGTGGAGCAACCCTTAAACGAAGAATAAAATTAAAAATTTGTTAAAAGTATTTAAATATACCAGATTTATACAATTTTATTAACAAACAAGTACAAGTGTGCTAATTATTCACTAAAAGTTTCAAATTTAAATATTTCTTCTTCTTGTTTTTAAATTTTAAATGAGACATATTTTAGATGAAAATTCTATATTTCTTTATCGATATAATTATGTACAAAGTCTAACAGTTATGAATAAAAAATAACGGACAGATATCTACCAAAACCAACAGACGTCGGTACTTTTGTCAAAATTTTCAATTACATATTTGCATAATTGTGGCTCTATATCACCAATTGCGCGTCGGATATGGGTTTTCAAGACTTGGATCGAATGTGGATTATGTGGATAGACTTGATCTTTCACATATGGTAGACCCACAAGAAACCGTATAACGGCGTTAGATCACACAATCTAAGCGGCCAATGGACTGCAGAATTACGCGAAATTATTCCATCAGGAAATTTCGTTCGCATTAAATTAATTGTTTCAGTGGCTGTGTGACCTTATCGATGAACAGCATGGTCGGCTGGCTTTAATTTTCGCACTAATTGAATCTTATAAGGTTTCGGACCCAAATCTTTCACAAAATTCACCATTTTTTGGTTGTGGATAGGTCAAATTGCTGACATCGTCGAGGAATTGATAAATTTGAATAATCCTCAACACTTTTACTTACAGCAGAAATATTGTTAGCTGAACGACCCGAACGAAGCCGTATTGTTGTAAATTTTTTAAAATAATTTTAAAATAAAAATTTTAAATAATTCAAAAATTCTTTAAGTGCTGTCGAAGATCGGACAACCACCTCAATCGCTGACTGTCAGCGCGGTAAGAGCGGCAGGATATTTATTATTAACGTGGATTACTTTTAATTTAAATTTAACGCAGTTTACTTTTTCAGGGTTCAAAGTATAGGTTAATTTTTTAAAGGGTCTTCAATGTACCTAAAATAAAGAGAAAGAAAAGTTAAAAATGGAGTCTTTGTCAAAAACATTAAGCGACCGTTGAACGCTCAGTAGTCACTCCGACCGAATGCTCTTGCGTCGGCGTAGCGCTTGACGCTCTGACTACATACACCTTGCTCTACGTGACGCACTTCTTAACGCTTACGACGCTCCCACTTCGAATGCACCTTGCTCGACCCGACGCTTGCACTCTGAATGTAGGTTTACAACTTTAGCCATCCTGTTAATAAATTTATACAAATAACGCTTTGGAAAATGTAAAAGTAACGTGTTGGTTAACTGCCGACAAGAGGCCACAAACCCTATTATAACATTATTTGCACTCTTATCGTACTACTGAAAAGTTGAAAGGTTAATAGATAATGTACATAATATTTTGCGCTTGACTTTATTTATCTATAGAATCATCCCCTATAGAAAAATATCATAAAATCATAAGAATAATTCTATTTTTTTGAAACGTAAAACGAAAAAGCAAATACGTTTTATATGAAATAGCATTAGACAAATTGCTGTTCTAATAATAATTTTTATTCAAATTGACTCTTTTCGTATATTATCTTCCATAATCTGATCGCGTGATTTTCGCGTAAGAGCGAAAAGCTAAAACATCTCCAATTTAGTGTAGTAGATGCAAAGATTAAGTACCCAGTGAGGTGTTGGAAAATAATGGTCGACATTAAAAAATGCAATTATTTTCGGGGGTAGTTCATACGTCGGTGATTTTTTATTCGACGCCGGCGTCAAGCCATTCGAAAGGTCGCTAGTTGAATGCCCGCACCCTGGCAAAACCTTCACGTTGCAAGGCCAGACAAATATAAACTATATGCATCACAGACAAGATTACAAAGAACTTAATAAATATTGTAGAATGCAAACTTAGTTTTAAAAAATGCAGTTGTCGAGTTTAAAATTAATCGCATAATTATTATTATATCAGTTATTTAGTAATTAATTTTACTTAATCAACAACGTTGTGTATTATTATGCAATAATTTAAAAGTTCTTTTCACAATTATTCAAATTTCGCTTAAAAAATTGTCGAAAAATCTATAAACATTTTGATTTATTTTTGTGAAATTAACATCTTGCTTGAAATTTTTACAACAAAAATGTTTTTATTAGACAGTTTGGGCTCAATATAATAAACGCGTCGTTATTATCTTATATGTGATAATTACTTTTATGGCAACCACAGTAAATTTGAGTTGACCAAATTTTGTTTATGTTGTTTTTACTGCCCTTTCCAATCAAATTTAGCCTTGTTTTTATAGATTAATCAAATTTTTAGAATTGTCCTAATTTATAATTTTAAAAAGAAGAATTTGCGACTATTTTGTTAATTTCATAAATAATCGACCAGACATCGTACGCTTAAACTAAACTTAATTTTCTAAATTAAATCAACTTGCACACTTACACTTGACAAACTGTATTTCAAAACTTAACTTTTTAATTTCCCAACAGTTTTTTCTCGTTTGATGTCATAGCAGGATAATGACATTGTATACATAACATACACAGTGCCTCACAAAAATGAGCATACAGTCCTATGTTAACAATGTAAATTGTATTTTTCGAAGACTTTTTTCTCGTATAAAAATCGCTTTGGCAGCATAATTTTTTGTTGAAAATTTCATTCTCTTAATTTTTGTTTAAATATATTTTTGTATTTCGTTACACCGCTTCTCAGATACTGTGACTTAAAAAAAACTCGGAAAATATTTTAATAAAATTTAAATTAATGTAATGACTTTGATAATGATTTTAATAAAAATCTTACAGAGACATCTTTAAGTCAATGTATCTCGGAAAAAAATGCGGCGAAATAGAAAATATAATATGAACGAAAGAGAAGGAAATGAAATTTTCAACAAAAACTGTCTAATGAGTATTGCTGTAAAGGCGATTTTTATATGAGAAAAACAATTTACATTGCTAATAGAAATATATGCCAATTTTTGAAGAGACAGTAGGTATTTGACTGTTTATTTGTTTTTAAATAAAAATACTGCGGTGGCTGGTACAAGGAGAGCGATAAGACGGCGTGCCTGCCTTTCCAAAATAATATTACAGCAATATGACTGCAGATGTTACTATGGTTTAGATAAAACTTTTAGCAATACACGTCATAAGCATTGATGACGTCATCTTTGAACAGCGTTGTAAAAATAATTTTCAAGCTGTATAATTTTTAACAAAAATACGAGTACACTACAACATTGTAAATTAAGTTTGACATAAACAAACTTATGAAACTAGAATTATGTGAAAACGTGAAATTCAATTTTTATGTTGTGGTAATAATAGACGTCATCAAATTTATATCTGTGTCGTGTATCGGTTCAAGTTTTATGTTAACCATACTTCACTTTTTTAGTTTATGTTGTAAAATCGACAGTTATCTACCATATTAAGGTTTTCTCTTTTAACACAATTAATGCGTAACTTGTGAGATATTTCATACCATCAACCCCCTGCCTCAGAAACTAAAGAACCTATATTTTACATCTTTTGTAATTGATTAAATATTTATTATATTAATTAAATTAATTTTTTTTTAAGATTAAATTAAATTAAGAAATAATCAAATTTGAAATATTGATTTTTTACTTAAAATTCATGCATCAGTCGTACTGTGTTGACAGTCCGCGTGTTAGACGTACATGCATATTGTCGTGTTACCAAATATTTGGACTCACCCTGTACTCTTTTAGTAAAATTTTGTAAATTGTGATTTTAATTTGGTGGTTTTGAAAGAGTGCAAAGTGAAGAAACAAGAGAAGAGGAGAGGGACTTTTTAGCCAAGATGGCCGACCAAGCTAGTCGTTAAGTTTTGACTCTGTGATTTATACTTGAGATTTGTCTTATATTTGAAGTTGTGAGTAATAGTTTTTGATTTAAATAATGTGAATTAGATGCATCTGCATTATTGTGTATTTTTGATATTTTGGATAATTTTGATAAGTTGCTACCGAGCGGTAGTGAATTGATTTGGAGAAAAATTAGCTCGAATAATAAACTTCGATTTGAATTATATTTGAAATTGGAAAATTAAAAATTAAATTCGTAAGAGCAGCGTGGCGTGATTGATAAGCCGATGAGTTGATAGTGGGAAATCAAAACTACGATCCCTTTTAAAATTATTAAACATTTTTACATTGAATTTGAATTGGATTTGAATTATAATTAATTATAGAAAATTTATCTATTTCATTCGCATTAGAAGAATTTTTATTTTATTTTAAATACGAGTTATAATCATTTCATCTTTTTGGCTCTGTTTTTTTGTAATCTAGCAGACTCTTTGGCACCACTGCGCAGGGACTATTCTGTAAACATTTTTGAGAAATTTTTACACAGCAATATATATGAGCGGGGGCGAGCTTTCAAAAGTGGGGAGCACTGCAGTCGACTGTCGACCGTCCCGCGATTAACATCATTCAATTATTCACCCTCATCTATCTCGTTGGATCATCTGGAAGAAGATGTTTTTAATACTACAGCGTTTGTCAAAACGGCTCGGAGCGGACGGAAACGGAAGGTGCGGAGAGTCGACTTTCACAAACGCCAAATCCACGCAAAGAGCTAGTAATTTGTCAAAAAATAATAGAAAACAGTATTTCAATTCATTTTTAGCTCTTATAAAGACCGGGGCACTAATGAAGTGCAAATTATGCTCAAAAATACTTTATAAATTTAAATTAAACTTAAGATATGATTCTCTAACAATCGAAGAGTTTGAGCACTACTGGAAAGCTTGTTGTCAAGCAAGGTTAAATTATATTTCCAATGTAAGTTTGTCAACGGAAGAAATATTTATCGAATGGCCCGAGTATACACAAGCTCAGGGTAAACAACTGGTAAGTTAAAATGTATTAATACCAATCATCAAATCAATCATATAATTTTGTTAATTTCAGATTGATATTGACTTTAAAGTTGCTTTCCCAAATAGCAGCTGCTTTATCGAGAATTGGGGTAGGTATCGCAAATTAATTTTGCAATACGTAACCGCCAACATAAAAAATAAGAACATAAAAAAGACATTAAACCAACTAGAGAAAAACACAAGCGAAAGTGAGTGATTATTAATAATAACTTTACTATTTATATACATACCTATATTACCTTATATACCTTCATAATAATAATTGTATCTTTTTTTAACAGATACTAAGGATGTTATCGCCTTATGGTCACACTATAGTGTTTTAGTACCTTATCAAAAAAATGTGTTGGTAAGGAAAACAAAACATCGAAAAAAGGAATAATAAGATTCACAGGATTCGTTTATGTTAGTTTACAGTACATACAAAGCCATCGAAGAAAAGTTAGACAAGATTAAAAAAAAAGTGCAAAACCTTGCAACCACTTATACTAGTGATCGGATCTCTTAAATACAACAGATTATTATGTATATTTCCAGAAAATACGGTATCCATTCAAAAGTTTTGCACGAGCTGTCGATATTTGTTTCAAAGCTATTTTTGTTTATATTTTGTTTCATTTATTTATGTTCGAGTATCCAAAAGAATCTGAGACATTTTAGAATTTCATAGAAACCTTTTTGTATAAAATAGAAGAAACAAACGTTATGGCAAAATCATCAATTATCATAACAGATGTAGAAAAAATATTTTTGAATAAATAATTGTTATGTAAATCTTTTTTTCTAATTATGTTTCAAAAAGTGTCACTCTTTGACACTCAAAAGTGTGCGGAAAAGTAATAATCGAAATAGATATTTTCGATACAAGTTAGGAAAACTAACATTTTTCCATTCAAGGCGGAGGTTGACGATCGAGGCCGAAGGCCGAGATTGTAAACCGAAGCCGAGAATGGAAAAAATAGTTTTCCACGAGTATCAAACAATATTTTTTCTAATTATGTTTCAAAAAGAACCAATAACATTTCTCATTTCTCAAGAAAAAAGATAGGCGTTTATACTATAAAATTTTTATATTTTGCGGTTGGTAGCCCATTATAGACAGTAGGTATGTCATAGATAGTAGCCATTACAACGTGAACAGGTAAGTGACCACGTTTTTTTTATGGTTATACAATTTGTGTGGCGAATTTTAAGTGGCAGTGATATTAATTTTGGAGTGTCCACGTCGAAAACTGATCCGAGCGCAGTTAAGACTTTTAATAATTGTTCTAATGTAACCGTTAATGTATATTATAAATAAAGTAGATTAGAACTTTTTCTTTCTTTCCCGCACACTATTACAAGTGTGTGGAAAAGTATTACTTTTCCGCACTAGGGCGGAAAGGTAGTACTTTTCCGCACACTTTTGAGTGTCAAAAAGTGACACTTTTTGAAACATAATTAGAAAAATATCTATGCTTTTACTTTCACTGTATTACAGTTGAATTGTATTTTTATATTATTTTTATATACAAAATAAACGTATTTATTTATTATTAAACAAACTTTTATATAATTTTCTCATAGATATCATGAAATATTTTCATATTCACAAAGAAACGATGTTCTTGATGTAATGAACCGATCTCATAAACACAATAAACTTTTTTCATATTAGCAATATACTTTTTTCATGGATATCATGAATTACTTTCATATATATCATGAGGTATTTTCATTGATATCATGAAATATGTTCATAATTACAAAGAAAGGATTTTCTTGATACAATGAACCGATTTCATAAGCACAATAAACTTATTTCATATATACAATATACTATTTCTATAGAAATCATGAAATATTTTCATAATCACAAAGAAACGATTTTCTTGATGTAATAAACCGATGTCATAGACACAATAAACTTTGTTTTTTTTTGTATTATTATATTAATTATATTAATGAAAGTAAGTTTATAGCTACAATGAACTTTATCATTGGTTGAAAATTAATGAAAAAGTTCATTAATACTATAGACTTTTTCATTATATATACGACGGTTTTTGGTTCAGTGTACAAAAATTTAAAATTATTATCGGCGGTGCTAATTTTATAGTAACAGCCAATAGAATGTACTTAAGTAGATTTCGGCTCTTAGTACGCTTATATACAGCTAAAACATACCTTATTACCTACCAAATGGCTATTTTTAAATTTTCAAATTCGTAGTATACATTAGGCGTTTTCGAAAATTGATCTATAGTGTGTTTTTTTTAAGAAAAATATTGGAATTTGTACTAAAGCAACAACCTTGAAATGTAAACCAATGAAATTGCTTTGAAGTTAGACGCTATTACAATAACGAAATATTTGCGATTGAAGTGCCATGCGTGTTGCTTAAACTGAACCGGGTAAAGTCATAAATAAGATAGATTTGAACAAAGTTAAATGTAATATCGAATAGACGTAGTTATTTGGTTATAACATTTCGCTTTTTTTGTGGTGAATGTTTAATATTATTACAAGATTAAGTACTATATTTAAATTATCTGAAGGTTCCCGATGTAAATTAGACTTTGCAAACGACGCGCCACCTATATTATTCATATCTTAGATCGACTATAGTATTATGAGCGGTACATACCGCTTTCACCGCTTGCGTTCGAAAATTCAATCGATAAATTTTAACCGCGTTCGAAAATTGTACTAAATCTACCAGGCGTAGGTTATTATCGTCCTACTCCCCTATTTTGTTTTATTTGGATTGTGATATTTTGATTTAAAAAACATTTTTTAACTTACATTTTTTAACTCTAAATATATGTCGTTAGAATGCAAAAATTTAAATTAAAATAAATTTAATAACAAAAAACTTAAAATAATCCACCAAATTAATACAGTTAATTCAGTTATGTTTGATTATTATGGTACTGGTTCCCTTTCTGAAATAAACGATTAGTTTGTATAATAATAAATATTTTAATTTCTTTCAATTATACCTAAACAAACTATGTGCGAGATTTGATGATCATTTATTTTATGGTTTTATGACACATTTTAAAACGCTAATAAAAATCAGATTTATTCAATACTATCATCATAATATAGAAGTATTATAAAATTTTAACCAATAATTTTAATTAATAAAGTTTTAATTAGAAAACTATTATGTTTTATTTCTGTTATAATTAAATTAAAACTATTTCTGTTTTAATTAAAAGACTTAAAAAGTTTTAATTTTCAAAAGCATCGTTTGATATAACTTTTTTTTACTGGTGGGGGTTCATTCCATTATTAATATTGCAGATCTAAATTTTTGAAAAATAAGTCCTGGTATAATATAATAGGATGTGTTGAGGTAATAATAGTAAAAGTAAAATTAAATAAATTATAATTTAGCCTATTGATAATCGCATTTTGTTAAAAATTGCTAAATGTATTTAGTAACATCAAAGTTTTTATAATTTTTTAAGTTTCCTGTTGAATAATTGCAGAACATCAGTTTAGATTTTAATTAAAAAATTGTGAAGTAATAAATAAATAATATGTTTAATCTAAAATTTTGTATCGATCACGAAATATCAAGATAAACCACAAAGCAACAATATTTTCGAAAATACTAATTATGATTTATTTGTCTATCTGAACGTATAATTTATTTTTAAATGAATAAAATTTTAGCGCAATTTACAATTTACTGTGTACTTGAAAAATTTTCCAGCTTCCAGAATTTATGTAAATATTATTTACCTACCAAGTCATTGCAACTAAAATTTTTCCATGATGTAAAATTGAACCTGAAACTGGTAACAAAAAACTTTTAAAAAATATGTTTGTTTATTATTGTGTTTTGTATTTATTAGTTAAGTGGAGATATGGGTATTAGATAATATTTTTCTTAAGCAAAACACAAACTGGTTGATTGAACTGATAAGCTGTAATATTAATTGAGTCATAGAAACTAATATAGTTTTAGTTACTTAGTAAAAAGATTAGGGTACCTACCTAAAGATGTATGTACGTATATAATATTACATAATATAAATAACACTCGACCCCTTCTGTAGAATTTCTTTAAAGAAATAAATAAATACGTATATTTTTAGGTAAATATATGAACGCATTTTGACTGTGATAACGTGGTAAAATTTAAAAACTTTAGTTTTTAGAAGTGATTAGATGGCACTGTGTGTCTCCACTTCAAAATATACGGTTGTACCGTTAAAAATCAATATCTATTTATTTAACCTTAAAAATGTCATTTAAACACGTGACGTTGTTCAGTTTAGTTATTTGGTCACATTAAATTTAATATAATTTTTCTAAATTTCCTGTTTTTCAATTTTAATTTTACGTATGTGAAATAAGGGCTTTTATATCGTATTACAAAGTTTTTATTTTAAATTTTTATCAGTTTTTATAACGCAAATTTTTTTAAAATTCATTTTCTTGTTTATTCAAATAACTGACCTGTTAAATGTGAATTATTGTCGTTTTTGTTGTTTTTTAAATATTATTTTTCTATGTAAGTATGTATTTTTTACTAAATAGTTAAAATTCAGTATTTTAATAATATGTTTTAGTTTGTTTATTTTAACATTACATACTACTAACTATCACACTATAGACTATAGATTTATTTCTTAGGTTAATTTTCTATCGAATAAAACCTGAATTTTTTTAACATTTTTACCTTTAATTTAATTTATAACTCGGAATCCGTTGATTCTAGATTATAAAAAGTTATAACCTAATTTGTAGATAAGTGAATGATCTTTAAAAAAGATCTAATTCATTAAGTCTAAAAAGTCAATAATATCGGAGCTATGGCCGTTTGAAATCAGAAAGTACTACCAAGGGTTTGGTTTGAATTTGTCTTAGAAAAGTGTTTTTTATCACCACCTCAAAGGTTCTCCACATCCCGGGAACATCCTGTATATACTGTACAGACATAATATTTATGGTATATGGTTACAATAATTATTATAAAGACAATCAAATAATGTTATCGAATAATAAATTTGTTAAATGATAAACAAAGTAATATTTCAATAATGAATAATTATTGCTTTACAAGATAAAAATTAGTAACTTGTTTTTTGAAGTATATTGACCCATCGTGCAAACTCTTGTTTTTATCTTGACCTTGTGGTTAACATTACATTTATTTAAATATATTATATATATATTTGTTTTTAAAAATATTCACTTTATTACGTAATCAATATTTAATTGTTATTCTCTTCGGTTATTATCTTTAATTGATTTTATTAGATGTCACTTTTAAAACTTTCGTTCGTAATATTTCTATTTTTATAAGCTTTCTAACAAATTTCAAGACGCCGCAGTTACGTAAATTTTTATAAATAAATATTTTTACAAATCTTGAATAAGATATTAAATTGTATTGTTACATCAAAAAAATTGAATGTTTTTAATATACAGTCAAATTTTGGTTTAGGTATTATTTAAAAATTAAATCCTTGAAAGAGGATTTTGGTTTTATTTAAAAAAATATATATTTAATAAATAATTTATTTTGATAACCATATCAATGTTTAATTGTTATTCATACTTCAAAAATCTTAGACAAAAGTGGGCTTTAGAAATGTAATTGTAATTTCAACAATAAAGTAGATATTCAAGATTACATATAAAATAGTAAAACGACAATAATTAGCGGTTAAAAACAAAATAAAACAATATCACTTTTAGAAGCAAAAAGAAAATCAAACATATTTGCTGTGCTGCAGTTTTATTTATTATTTTGGCAATGAAAATAATTTTGACAAAATTATAATGTATTTACTCCATGACCTATTAAAATTTTATAATGATCAGTAGGTGTTAAATAATTTTTCTGCGTTCGTCCAGAAAGTTACTATTTTTGATCATTTTTTAAATCAGAATTTTAAGTACAGGTTAACAGAAGCAAACAGGAAAAACCGGTAAACACTTCTATCGGTCTCGCAAATATAAAAAGATCAGAAAAACAAATAAAATCTTTAATCAAGTGCACTTTCATCCCTATAATCTTAAAGATTCTTCCTAAAAAGTTTTGCAAGTAAAAATTAAAAATAGAACCTCGGTTCGAGCCCGGACGGAGTACGAACTTCTTTCTAGATTTATTCAATAACTCAACAAAATATTACTACGACTGTAAAACAAAACTTTAATTTAAAACATTCACTCAAAAATACTTGATCTTACTTTGTTGTCATGTACGGCACTTTATTACATCTACTAAAACATGTTAACTCAATACCTTTCAATATAGTTAAACATACTATTGACCCAGTAAATTTTTCGAGCAATTTAGTAATTATGTTATAAATCCAAGAGGAAATATTCATAATATTAATAATTAAATATTAATAATCTAATGGATTTTAAGACGTGAGAATATTACTTTTTAAGACGGGGGTATAGTTATTGTATGTCGGACGTGTAAACACCTAATTTACACGTCCCTCGGACGTGCAAATAGCTACTACGTTTATATAAATGAAATGATTAAATAATCTTGAAATGAACAAGTTAATAAAACGTTTAATAATAATGTTTTTATTGAGCTTTCAACGTTTGGTACACGTCTTCGTCAGAATAATTTAATATAATGTTAATATAAATTATTCTGACGAAGACGTGTACCAAACGTTGAAAGCTCAATAAAAACATTATTATTAAACGTTTTATTAACTTGTTCATTTCAAGATTATTTAATTATATTTCACAAGTTAAAAAATTAATTTATTATATAAATGAAATGTTGTAAACGCCTTATTTTAAAATATTGTTTCTAAAATTGTGCTCTAAAGTTATTATTTGTTCGAATTATTGTGTACATATTAAACACGCAAACATAGTACATAATATGTACATACTATATCTACTCTACATATATTATATTACATATAAAAACATTTGTTGTAAATAATTATTTCTTATACAAATTACTGCAAATTATAATATATTATTTCCATGGTAATTTGTATAATTATTTCTCGTCTACGTAATTTTTTTTTTTATTTCTCAAAACATTCCCAACTAATATATTATTACTATTAAAATCATAAATTTATTTATCCAATACCTGCAAGTAAAATAAGTTTTATATTGACATTTTCATGCAACCAAAGTGGGCTTTTATTGGAAAGTGAATTTTCGCTCACTAGTGAAAAATGTTTCTAGTCAGGAAATCCAATTTACCCATAATTTTGATTTTGAATTTTTTATTTTACTTGCAGTTTTTGGATAAAATGTTGTATGTTACTCTTGAGTAAAGATATTTTTATCCACTTACGAAAGATAGCACACTCGGCGTTGCCTCGTGTGATAAACTTTCCATTCGTAGATAAAATGTATATTTACTCACTAGCCCCATAAATTACTATTTAACACATAAGAAGTAAATTTTTTCATAATGATATATAAAAATAATCATAATTTGGATTGAGAAAGGTTAACAACGTCATACTATATAAACGTAATCAAAAAATTTTTTATAACATAAAAAATATATTACTTATATTCTATGCAATCGGTGTAACAGTGGTATAGTAATTATTGTAGAGCCAATAACTAATGCAGGTATAGTCCACGCTTAAGGAAAAAGTGATGCTTCTAACCAGCTATATTTGGAAGCAATTGAAGAATAATTTATTTATTGAAAAATTGCTCTAAATTAAAAAGCAATTGCTCTAAATTATTTTGTACCATGACTGTACATGATGACATGACTGACTGTCCCGTAGAAAGTAGGAATAAAATCTTTCTAAGTGACTAACTGTTTCTTACTGATATTTTGTAAAATTAACTTGCAAAATTTTGTATTTCTAAATTGATATTCAAAGATAACCAAACGTAAAAATAACCTTTATATAAGGATTTATTTACTTTTTCTTAGACATTTTGTAGATTAAAATAAACAAACTAAACAAAATATTAAAATAATGAATTTCAACTGTTAAGTAAAGAATACATACTTATAACAGAAAAATAATATTTAAAAGACAATAATTTACATTTAACAAGTATTAAGTTAGAATATTTGAATAAACAAGAAAAATAAAAATGATAAAAAAATCTTTAAATAGTGACTAAAAATTTTGAAAAAATTACGAAAAAATATAATAAAAATTTAAAATAAAAACTTTGTAATATGATATAAAGAGCCCTATTTTACGATTATTTTCGATCATCATTCGTATATAACATAAGAAAAACGCAAAAATAATAAGAAGCAAGAAAAAATATACCAAACAAATTGAAAAATTACTTTAGATTGAAGGTGACTTACCAAATATAACCAAATAACTAAAGTAAACAATGTCACGTGACTAAATGAAATTTTTAAGGTTAAATAAATAAAAATGATTCTTAACCCGGTACAACCAGTATTTGAAGTGGAGAACGAACAGCGCCATCGCGTCACATCTAAAAAGTAAATTTGAAAAGAAACAACCTTCACAAAGTATTAATGCAAATAAACGTTATGGTCATCGAAAACAATTAACTACATTATCTACAAACCGATTAGTCTTCAAATTGACTGATTCCGGTTGAACGTTAAAAGGTAGATTTCTTAATAAAAGGAAGGTAGAGAAGGTTCTTTCTTTAATGTTTAAGACAATTTTTGAAATTGTGACGATTTTAAATTAAAATGTAATAAATAACTTAGTATATATAGATATATTTAAATAAACTAATAAATTTGTTTGTTATTGGTTATTATTTATTTAGATAAAGTTTCTTGTATGTTTCTGTACACTTCATACATTACCAACATAGGTCAACAACGAGTTAACTTTGCCAGTGTTTTAGTTTTTCGGTCATTCATCGCGAGAGAAATGCATCATTTTTATCAACGTTTTGTAAAATGACCTTGACGGTGTTTATTATACACGAATATAAATATGCTCAAACAAAATCATTGTTATGACAATACTATTACGAACAAAAAACATTTTGTTTGTTTTCAAAACTTAATTAGTTATTATGAGAGCTTTAACATTTATTATTGTATTGTTAATAGGTATACACTTCTTGGCAAATAACCGATTTATAAAATAAATAACTTGTACGTCTACTTATTTGAATCCATTTATGGCAAGCTAAATTTGCTAAATGTAATATAGGGGAGTTATATAAAAGTTTATTAATTTGCAAACAGAAATTTACCTTGACTACTATTCACATGTTTTATTATCGTCCATATTGTAAAAATTGCTAATTAGGTAGTATATCATTAACCCGTTCCGAGTTAAGCTTTGAACTTTCAAGTTCAAGGGCAAAAATTATATTTCAAAATATCGCATCGCAAAGTTACGTTTTAGGGTTACTATTTTATAATTAGTAATGTAAAAGTGTTTAGTAATAGAAATTAAAAATAACGGTAATGTTTGTTACAAGATGAACAAAGGAAGAGAGTGTTTTTATTACAGAATTTAAATCTCGGTCACGGTAAGAACGCTATGTAACTCTCTCCTAATCTTAACCCTATTTAGTTGTTTCTAAGTCAGCGATTTCATTTTTATTTGAGAATATAGTTCAATATGAAAGTTAGTCCATAATTGAGGACACAAACATATTATGTCGTGGTAATCTCACGTAACTACAAGTTATAATGGCCGCATTTCATTTTAGAGTCCCTTTCTCCGCTTTCATCGGTTTGCCACTACTTTGCGGACCACAGCTTGCAAGTAGGTCACTATCGCATACTTTTACATCCCATCGAGTGGGAGCTTGCACTTGCAGTACACGAAATCCAACTTCCGATGAGAGAAGACGTGTGTGGTGATGTGTAGTGTTGTTTTGTGAACGTGCAACCCTTATAAAAATTACATCACTTCTGAGAAACATCAGGCCAATGGGCCCTCTACAACTTCCAGCAATGCATCATGACAATGGAGTTATTTTTTCGGCACCTCCCAGTAAGTACATCTTCGGCATCACCTAATACATAGTGCTTAAGTAACTTGAAATAGTTTACCCAGTGTGTCGACATAATCTTCAACTGTCAATGTCAAGGTTCATTAAATTTCGGTGCGTTTCGCTAGTTGTTGAATAATAAATAGCTTTACCGTTTAAATAATATTTGCGAAGAACTTAAAAACAGGATCATGGAAAGTTCTCGTTCCGATGGGCAAACAACCGTAAAAGAATATACGTATCTAGATATTACCGAAAAAAAATCGTCCGAGCTTACAAATCAAATCTTCATAATGTTTGTCAAAACTATGTCATTTTCTAAAGCTGCTACTGTTACGATAAAGAACTTTGGTTTCTATAATTTTTGTTCTAAACTTAATCAAATGGACATTTTCAAGGTTGGACTTAAATAATCCACCGAACTAAATAACGCAATTGTTTTGAATTAATTTAAAATGTAACTGGGAAGGGCATTGACAGCCAAAAATAAGTTTTGCGAATCTGAATGTGCACGAATACGAGTCGGCTGGCATAAAATAACCTTATGTTATTTTTAAAACTGCAACGCAATTTTCCCCGAAAATTGCATCTTAGGGATGGTACAGGCTAGAGAGGAAAGAGGATATTGGGGTTAATGACAAAGCATACTTTGCACATTGCACGCTGATTTTATTTTTAAAATAATCTCTTAGATGCGTTCTTGAGACAGAATTTTTATGACTTTTATTTGTACCTACGCCAAATTATAGTGGATTTAAGCTTTGTTTTAATTTCTTTTTGTTACTGCGATAGAGGGTGGTCCTTTTTCTAATTTATTATTTTATCACAATTGCAATAAAATCGATAACAATCTTTCTACAATATTCAAGTTTAATATTAACCTAAGCAACGAGGAAATTATAGGTCTTAATTTTTTTTTCTTCAAAAAGAACAATACACGTTAAATATAAATTATAATAGATAAGAGTTGTACTTTATTAGATTTACAATTGCAGGATTTATCAATCAAATATAATTTATATAAGGAGATATCACTTATAAGTGTATATCTTAAATTTGTAGCCCATTGATATTTTGCAATAATTCATATTGGAATAGTATGTATATATGTATAGGATACATATGTATGTAAAACAGTTCTTTCAATTGTTAAGAATAATAATCGTTTTATGAAATGTTAACGGTTTGTTGGCCTACATTTACAAGCATGGGCGATTTCGATCAAAAACTATTAACTTCATTTTGACAATAGCGTAACTGGAATTTTTGACATTTTCAAGCCTACATACTCTTTTAATGGTATCAACAAATTTTGCTTTGTTTACCAAGTTTTTAGAGTTATCGAGGTTATGAACTCAGTGTTTAAAAATGTAGCGATTACCCAGTTTACCCTGCACTTCCTAATAGGTTATGTACGGGTAGCCTCGTCAGGCGTAATATGCAAAAGAATTAAATAGATTTGCAATATTTTTTCTTACTTTACACTTCCTAACATTCAAACTTGATATTTAGAATTTTAAATATAGTATATATATTTTTGTTTTAATGCTATGCTTTTCTTATTGCCGTGGTCAAGAGTAAATGACTAATAAAAATATGTATACATTTGTCATTATTACTTTTTTTATATTATATTTAAATGGTGCTTTCAAAATAGTATGCAATATTGCAAAATAGCGAAGCCGATTTTTAATAACTTTTATCTGGCAATTTGTTACATTAAATTAAGTCAATCAATTGAGCCTAAGTTCAAGTGGTTATGATGTATTATACCGTAATTTTACAAGGACCTCTCATTGGGTGCAAAAATTGCAATACGTTTTGATTTCATTGTTTTATGTTTGTAAACTGGTAAACATTATTATGATTCATAATTAATTCTATTGTGCTCCTTTTAGTTAAATAAAATAGTCCGCAGTAAACAAAAATTTTATTTTAAAGCAGTAATAATGATACTTTCCTTCGAGGATAATATAGAACAAACATTGGTACAAATAAATAAGTTCCCAAAAAATTTCATAACCTCGCTTTTGTATCTACTCTTTATCCTATGTATGTAATGCAATTTTGCCAAATTTTTCAAATATTTAGCAATAGGGGGGACACATTTAAAATATAAATTCAATTAGTAACTATAGGAAAGGTGCGTTACCGGAAACAACCTAAAGTAGAAATAAGAGGTTACTTAACCGACCTTGCCTTCGTAATATTAACTTGCCAACCTTTTACCATGCATTCATAAATAATAATTATTAGATACGTATAAGTTATAAGGATATCTTAAGAATATTTTATTTATTGCAATCATTCGCTTACCAATTTTATCAGTTATGTAATATTGAAATAGAATATTATTTATGACTAACCTTCAGATGGAGTAATTTCATTTAAATTTTACTATATTTTTAAATGGGTAACATATTATTAATTTTCACGAGGGACGAGGGAATCTCAAAAATAATCTTTTTTCTATCATATAGGTGAGGTACAGTGGGTTTTTTTCATATCAGTGATAGATAGTCAAATTTTGTGCAAGAATTTTTCCTTTATGCCGATTTAGTGCCGGATGATGTCATGTATGATGAAAACGTTTGGTATTTTATAGTGTAATGAATTAGTAAATTCTATGTTTTAATTTTTAATTAAAATGTTAATTAATAAAATAAGAATGAAACAATCATATATTTTGTAGTGTTATAGGTACATAGATATAGTATATATTTTTATATATTTATATAGTATATGGTTACAATTTTGAGCTATTATAGGTTTGTGAAAAACACATTTTGTTTTCACTTCCTTTATTAAAGTGTGCGATAAGATTATACAAGTATTATTTTTTTTATAATATATACTATAATGTATTAAAATTTAAAAAAGAATTGTAAATATGCTTTTTTTGTTGTTTGACAACTTCCTATACTTTAGCCTTGTTACTGTATATAGGCCTACTTCAATTGCGCGACCTTTATATTGTATATACATTTTATGACCTGTTTATTTCTTATATGTCGAAAACCTTCAAAATTTTTATCACATTTGCACAATCAATTACTTGTAATACAATTCTATTAAATAAATAGAAAATTTATTTGTGCATGCAATGTATCGTGACTCTTAAAATATTGGATACAATACCAACTCAAACACAACACTACACCTAAAATTACAATAAACTGAAACTAATAAAATATTTCATTAAACGAATTAAACATCAATTTTTAACGTTTATAATTATGTAGTAATTTATATTTGTTACGTCACACTGATTTTCAGGAAATTTTGCGCTAAAGGTGAATAAGCGTCAGTAAAAACTAAAGAGAACAAATCAGAGCTACGTAAAACCAGTTTCACTAAATTAAATGAATGAAACAATACGTACAATTTAATCATAACAAAAATATTTTGTTTTCCTTAACCAAATGAGATAAGAAAGTAAGGTTATAAAGTAATTGCACCTTCTTTATAATACATAACTTATTTTAAAAATTTAATTTTTTAAGTTTTAAATTTGGATTAGAGATATCGAGTTTGTCATATTTTTAATTTTAATTTATAAAAGTATTATTTAAAAAATTTAAAAGTGACAAATGTAAACCGAGACCGGAAAAACTCATCGGCACGTTACCCCGACGCGACCCTGACCTTAACAATTTTCTCTGAACAGTATGACATTGTCTTGATTTCGGCAAAGATAAAATTATAATAATTTTTGTGGTTGTATATTACAACAAAAATTTTATATTTGAATGATGAAATTTCCAAACAAAAAAAAAATACCAAAGACAATAATGAAATGGAAAGTAATACTCGATTAGGTCCTGGATTAAAAGAAAATAAAAAGCATATGGATTGTAGAGAAAGAGAGAAAAGAAGTTGGCGAATCTTGCAAGATATTGGATAAGTACAAATATTAAATCCTAAATGGCGATACATATGCGTACGTATTTTCGTGGTGTCTTTCATAAGTTTGCTCAAAATGGTATGGAACATTTCGAGAACCTGCCTCGTAAGTGGTGCATCATTGGTTAATCCTTTGCAGAATTGGATGAGCGAGTAGTTTTATCGCACTTTTTCTTTTATTTTTAATGTCGAGAGTTGATCATTTTGATGTGCGATTGAACTCATTACTCATGGGACCATGCACGAAAGGTTTATTTATAAACATGAGAACAAATTACGAAAATTTAATTGATTTTTTTCACTATTGCTAAAGATGATCTCTTTTTCTGAGAATTCTAAATCTATCTATTTTGCGGTCATTACAACTATACATAATCTGAGCTTATCGCTTCTCTAAGTGAAATAATATTAAATGTATTATAACTCAAAAATGTAATGGCACTTGAATTTATTTATTGGTAACGCATTTAGTCAATTATGACATAAATTATACAAATATTAGAACAAAGTAATGTTCACGTATTTTTAACGTGATGTTTATCGAAAATTTGGTTCGCTAACCTTTACAAAAAATATATAAAATTATTATTATTATTATTATTATTGGTATCAATTAGAGGATGATAATATCTGATATCTGAACTTTTATGCAGTAAATAAGTTAACGACTTACATAAAATATACTCACTTAATTATTATTATTATTATATCTTATAAATCTTAACCTAAGACAATAATTCAAATTTATTGTTATAGTGAAGATCCTAAATGATCGATTGACATTGGTTCTATATGATGTTAACTTTAAATATTATTTGTATTATTTGATATATACACTAAAAGCAATACCGTGGTCAGTAACCTAATAGCAGATACGAGAATGAACTCCGAACTTTCAATCGATATAGTCTGGAACTTTATGGTGTTTTAATACTTCAGTAGCTCTTATGCCTTTCAATTTAATAAATTATTTAAAAAAATATTAGCAAATTTGTTACTCAAAATCCTAATCATTAATAATTTCGGTGAGTCACAACTCTAATGTAACCTTATTGTGTTTTATTTATTCCCACGCTCCTAGAAGCACAAACCTTGCGGTGATATTGGCATCGAAACCTTGAAAATTTGCCACGAAATTTAAATAACTATTTTAAAACATTGTTTTCATAAATTTATTGCACTAAAAAGTTAATTTTAATAATTAAAACAAAGGTAAGAAGAACCTTTGTGTGATTCAACTTTGTTCGCAGTAAACAAAGTTAAAGTTTCGCGACAATGCAAATTATTCGAAAAATTTCATTTAAATATAAATTAATTCTAAGAATTTATTAAATAATGTTAGAAAAAAACGTATTATTTATTCTTTTCGTAGTATGTGTCTATACCAATTTTAATTTATCAGGCAACGAGAAACAATTTGAGCTACATTTGAGTGGGTGTGGGAAGTAATTGAGTATGAACCATTTTTTTTCAAAATTACCCAATTTTTATTATTTATTTTCCTAGTGACGTTAACAAAGCAAACGTTACCTTTAAATAACATTTTTAATATTTCACCTAATTATATTGTAGTTTTAAATTATACATAAATCGGTGTAGGTGCATATAGTACATATTATATTAGGTATAAAGTACATAATAATTATGTAGTATGGGAGAATCGTAAAAGTAATAATTATTAAATAATTACAATTAAATATTAAAAATTAATAGTTAATGTGCAGGTAATGCTTTGTTTTTTAAATATTTAGTAGGTGCATGAACCTGCTCTGACTAATATTACAGTAATATTTCTTTTATCAGAGATCAATCATTTTCTTTCGCTTCAGAGAAGTGACCTGTTATCGTGCCATCTCTTGGAGGTTTTCCAAATGTTTGTTTCTACGTGGCTTCTTAATATGCGCACGTCCACTTATACGCCTATTTCTAATTGTTCCATTTTCCTTCAAAAATTCAAAACATTTTTAATTTTTAAAAATGAAAGTAGGAAATTATAGATCCTCGAGATCTCTTAAGTTATAAATCCAATTCAACACAGCTAAACTGACAGTTACGTACAAGTACCCGCCTAGTTGGAAAAAAATCGCTTGTTCATTATAAAATATAAATCTCCTCAAATAATTTAAGTGGCGCATATAATTTATGATTTTAAGTCGACCGACTTTATCGATCGGAAAGTATTTTACATTAGACAATTTTATGTTAGTTGTAAGTACATACACAATTATTATATAAAATATTAAAATTTTTACCTTATTACTTGGACAGGTATATACCTACACTAAATTATATGGTACTATGCAGTTTATTTTTAAAATATAAATTAAATCGATCAATATGAAATATATACCGTTGAAGATTTTGATGTACAGGAACAGAAACTTATAAATATATTAAATATTATTTATTATTAAAAATTCGGTTTAATAATAAATACATATATTATTTTAAATGTACTTACGCCAATTATTGCTCACGTTTTACAAACACTTGTTATCGATATTCTATAATTTTTTATAAAATTGAAAATAATAACCTAAAAGCGCTAAAGTTAACTTTTAATTCCCTGCATTGTTAAAACTTATTAACAAAGAAAAATAAAAATTTGTTTTTTTTTTATTTTATACAACTTATATAACATCAGGTGAATACACAAAACTAAAAAATATAAAGTTATATTTAATTTATCAATATGACACAATGGTACCGTGTGTTTAATTAAAAAGTTTTCCCTCCAAATATTTCCGAAACCAAAAATAAAAAATCAAAAAAAAATCCTAATTTCAGAGCTTTCAATATTCGATCTAAAATTTTCGAATAATATACCTATACAAAAATATACAGAGTAATTTTAATTAAAAGTTTAGGGATAACTCGCAACATCCATGTTCCACATGATGTTGGTCTTAAAGCATACATATGAATATGACTTAGTAACTTGAAAACAATATAAAAAAAAATAAATAAAATTACAAAGCGCTATAACCGAATCAATGCTCTACTCTACACCATCTTCTTGAACACGGATAGTGAGTGACTGAAAGATGGAATATATTCAGGCTATTATTTAAATGATTGGACAATCGAGTCATCCTAGCCACTGAACTGTGATTATCATAATTTGTCGAGTAATATCTGCAAAAATCTACTTTAATCTGATAAATCCGGTGGATTTCCTAAACAGAAAAAGTTTATGCAAAAAGTTGCTTTTTTGTTGATTCTTGTTCTGTATTACAAAAACTCAGGTAAGATGTCTACTTTTCGCACATCCAAGATTGAAATACAAGTATTTGAAAAAGTTATCTTGTATATGCTCAAGTTGATCAATTTAGGCTTGAAAACGAAGCAACCACGACCGACTAGAAAATACATAACCCATCAGAGCAAAGTATAAATAAGCATTGAATTGCGAATTGTGAAATGATTTCTGCAAGTTAAACCAAAATCGAATCGTACATAAGTTTATTCATTTTGGATCAATTTGAAGTTTAACGCATAATTGGAAAAAGTTACTATATCTACACATCGGAAATAAAACGTGGAGGTTTTAACAGTCTAAAGTACCATGCACATACAAGTTACAAAAATAAGGATAGATTTAAAAAATGAATAATATAATATAATAATATATAATTTTTTACTTTTATACTTTTATATTATTTTAAAAATTTTACGACACACTGTATAATTATGCAAAATTTACTATCAAAGATGTTAAAATATAATAAATAAAAAATTTGCAATTAAAATACAAAAAGAATTGAACAAAGATAAAAATCAAATAGAACAGAGAAAAAAGAAATTAAAAGAATTAGAGTAAATAGAACAAACAATAGATAATCGTTATTGGGACGACTTGGGCACACTTCAAGATGGTTTATTTAATATTTTTATTTAGTATGTTTTGGTACTTACGTCATCCGTTACGTACCTTAATCTAATTATAAAATTAATTTAAATTTAATTATTATTAGCAATCGTAATTTGTTAATTCGAAATTAGTAGTGTTAAATAATTTTTGGCGTAGCACTAATAAATTAAATTTGTAATAAATACAACTATCTATCCATAGTATTGATAAAAGTTGTGCAACACGTTGCGCTTTGTCTTACTTTGCAGAACACTTTATTGGTTATCAAATTTTGATAAAAACGCGCCATATATAAATAAAAATATGTAATTTGAAATGCAAAATTTTTCTTTGTACGAAATGAAATTTATTTTCTGACAAGTGCTTTTTTGTTTTTGCTGGACTCTTTTAGGATTTTGACCATCGAAAAGTGATTGGTGAAGGATTACAAAATGAATAGTGGTAACATTAATTATTTCCGTAAGTGTTTCTGACATTTTTATTATCAAAATTTTCCCTATGTTGAGTTTTGTCTGTTATTGTTATCTCCAAGTGGAAAAATTGGCTTTTCTATTTTTATACTACTAGTTTAAAATTGATTTTTGAAATTAAACGTGATTTTTGTTTACAGTTTTGAAGTTTAAATTTGGTACTATTCGTTGGTCTATAAGTGCGCCTTAATTTGTTGTTAAGAAAAACATGTTTTTCGCAGTATTAGTTGACAGATTATTTTATTATTTATATAGAATTCTTTGTTTATTTTCGACGCATTTAATGTTTCGCGTGTAGGATAATTATTGAATTTTCATGGAAAGTGATGAATGTGCGTGCATCTTATTTGCATAATCAGTAGCATAAATAATTATGTAATGGTTAAAATTCCTATGTACGCACATGTATGTTCAAATATTAAAGATACGCACGACACAGCACGAGCCAGTTACGTAACCTACGAAGGTGACCTGTCACTGTTCTGATTGGTGAGTCACCGAGGGTGTTGTCCTCGTCTCCCCCACCGTGCTTTTACCCCCCCGTTGGCGGCGAGACTGAACTCCACGCGCTCGCCGATCATGAGCGCGAGTTCTGAACCACAGATTAGTTGCTACTAAGCTATTGTCTCAGATAGGTGCGTTTCACAGTGAATTTTCGCGGCACTTTGTTTTGATTAACAAATTTTTGTTTATAGTTTTAAAGACAATTGTTTTAATAATTTCGATTTATTTATATCGATTTTATATTTTTGGACTACTGCAAGTTTTTTAAACGTCGACCTAAAATAGTTGGTAAGTTTTTGAAAATATTAAAAAAAAATTGAAATTGTTGCACTCGCGTGCTTTTTAAGTGACAGACACGCTCTACTAACACCAGCAGAATAATTTTCAAGGCGCTTATTTTACTGTTATATCTACATATTGTTGTTCTAGATTCCTATTTTCATTAATTATTAGTGCGAATAATTTTTTTACGAGTCGGTCGCAACGAAAACTATTGTTGTTAGTTTTGAGTTTTGAACGTTCGTGGTTTGACATTCAAAAATTTTGGCGCGCAAATAGCAACGCGATTCTGATATGTTACAAAATTTGCACACGAGGGGCAATAACACGTTATCTAATTGTTTTTATTGTTTTTATACATGTTTAACTTTGATTAATGAGTGCTATCGCGGGTTTTTCATTGTCATACATGATGTTAGAATCGAATTATAATTTCGAAATATTAATAATGGTTGAGCAATAATTATGTATAGGTAATAATGACGCAATATCATTTTAAAATCCTTAATTAAAATCTAATAACTGTTGCGTTACCATGAACCGTCAAACTTTACCGTTAATGACTAATAACAATATGACTAAATCATAATGTGAAGTCATTCAAAAACGTTTTGTTCAAGATATTCCAATATTATACGTTAATTCCTTTGTGTCTAATTACGTTACTTTATTGTTCTCCTTATGTTGTAATGATTATTACGTTACCTCGCAATTAACCATTTTATTAGATCAACTTTTCTTTTTATGTTGTGTGTTTACTAAGTTGAGATATTTACTTTGTGGTCTTAACTAAACATTAGCAACATAATCGTGTTGACAAACAAATACAGATAATTGTCTTTAAATCTGTTGGGATTTAATCACCTCCTATATTTCACGTTGGATATCCATTTGCAGGGTAATCAAATTCAAAATTAAAAAAAAAAAAAAAGAAAAAGAAAAAACTGCATTGTTCAATTTACAAGGAGCGAAGAACTTGTGGAGCACCTCAACTCCGGCTAGAGTTCCACTGGCCTACTTTTCCGATAAATTGAAAAAAGCATAATTCTGGTTATCTTATTTTAATAATAGTACCTACCGCCAACTCATTATTTTTTTTAGATTTATTCAACATTCTTCGGGTAGCAAATTTTAATACTGTCGTGACTCAACCAAAATTTCCAGCAGGAAAATCCTCGTATGCAATTAAAAAACCAATGAATAACCAAACTTGAATTGTCGAAAATCTTGCTGCCAGTTTAACACTCGATAAATCTTTTTTGTGCGTTAAACTTGCGAAAATCGTGGCGCAATTAAATAGCACATATTACGTGTGCTCCAGTTAGATGGCGCTTAATTTGTATATTTTTTTTTTGCCATATCGAATGGTCGAAATGGAAAATATTTCATTTTAAAATACTAAATTAAAGTTTGGGAATTGCAGAGACAACGAAAGCCATTTTTGTTTTGTGAGGTCAAAAATGTCGTTGGTCGGGTTAAAAATAGGAAACAAAGAAAAGCTAATTTTTACGAACAAAAGCAGATAGAGGACAGTAGGTTGTGATAAAAATTTGTGGCAGTACTTTTTTCGAAAGACGAGCTTCTTTGTAATTACATGTCGTTTGGTTGGATGTTGAACTGGTCAATTGATTTTAATCTGAGTCACGCTTTTCTCGAAATAATTTTCCGTTCGTGGAATGAAAATCGAGTGGTCAGTTTTGAGAAGTTTTAATGAATAAACCGCTTACGTAGTTACATAATTTCATATTAGTAAGTATAACACGTGGCATTCGCATCATCTAAAAGTACCTATAACTTATTTATATACGTGCAACTTTTGGAATGGGTCTTCATAATAACTTGGGCTATATATAAATTAAATGGGTTTCGTAACATTTTGTTTTGAAAACTATTTGGCGACGTATCTATTAATTTATGTCATTAAAATTTATAGAATTTTGCTAAAATTGCAATATTAACTATGTTGGTGCAAATTTTAGCCTACTCAAAAGATGTATTGCCGAAATTCCGCCTATTACGATTAAGCGATTTTATTGTTTTCGCTATCGAAAAGTTTTTGACTGCGTAGTTCATAAATAATTCTATTTATGCAATTACAATGTTTTTCGCAGTTTGCTCTCCCAACTAAAAATAATTCGGTATCTATTGCGTTACATTTTCGTTGTTTCTTGGAATATACCTTATTTTCATGATATTATTAATTAATATTCGTTATCGCGTGTTATCTAATGTCATCAATTTGCGAACAAAGAATTAGTCATTCCATGAGTAGTTTAAAATTTAGATAATCGCGTAATAAGTAAGTTTTTTCCTTCGATTACATTCTATTGTTTTGACATTTTGTAAGTCAGGTGAACAATCAGATATTATGCATTTTTGGGACAAAAAAATAGTTATTTTTAGATCGCCCGAATCTGGTTAATTAAACACAAATTAAAATTACTTTTGAACTCGGGGTGAATATTACACATGGCCTAACTGAATCATATCCGTTCTAAAATTCTTGGCGGGCGCCAAAAACCTTGTGCATCATCGTAGATGTGGATGAAGGAGGGGCTTTGCCAATGACCTCTCCAAGGATACTGCGGTTAAGCTATAAACAAACATTACTTAAACTATTTTGTCACCTAAACCTTTTTTTATAATCTTGTGTTATTATATAATTTATATTTAAGCTGGGCAAAAGGTGCAACAGTTAGCGCTGCATGCACATGCATAAAAATCGGGCAGGTGAATCGCGTAACACGATGTTTACACTTTGTTTGAATTTTCATTTGTTCGGCCTTGTATGAGATATTAATTGTAATTTTTATTTGCAGATGTTTTAAACCAAAGGATAATGGTTGCCGAATTAATGGGCCGCGGTCAAAGTGGGTCCCCCGTGAATGGTGAAATACCCCACTTAAACTCCAACATGCCAGCTAGCCACGGGCACGAAAGCTTACTCAACAGTCCACCTCAATCTCCAAATTCCGACTCGTATCAGGGTTACAATTTAACACAACAAATGAAACACAAGGATTTGTTTACGCAAAGAAAACAACGGGAATTTATTCCCGACAACAAAAAAGACGACAGTTATTGGGATCGTCGCCGAAGAAACAACGAAGCTGCAAAACGATCGAGAGAAAAGCGCCGTTTTAATGATATGGTTTTAGAACGAAGAGTTGTTGAATTGACAAACGAAAACGCAATACTTAAGGCCCAATTGGAAGCTATCAGGGAAGAGTTCGGGATCTGCGGCGAAAATGTTGTGTGTGTAGAAAAAGTGATGGCTAATTTACCAACAAACGAACAAGTCATAAGTCTCGCGAAACGTCAAAAGATTTCTAGTCCTTCTTTGATGTATGGACACTCGAGCCCCAGCCCCATCCCCACGTCTGTGATCCATCAACCTGTTTTAGGTTCTCCTCCACCGCAACCCTTAAATCATTCTCACAATATGTTACATCATCCCACATCTCATCACGAACCCCCTTACAGAGAACACTCTGAATATCCTTCTTATTTTCCTAATTTCCATAGCACCCCTCTCTGTGATTCAAGCAACAGTGCTTTAAATTTATCAAGATCTCGTTCTAGAGCTCCGTCTCCCTACGAAATTTCAAGTAATTCCGGAGACGAGAGTGTTCCCATTGCTTTAACCACCACAGAAGCTAACAACAGCCTCCCGCTCAAATTACGTCACAAATCTCATTTGGGCGATAAAGATGCCGCTACCGCATTGTTATCCCTTCAACATATCAAACAAGAACCCAATTCTCGAGCCAGTCCTCCGTGGGATGCGGAAGGATCTAGTGACGAACGCGATTCTGGAATATCGTTGGGCGGGGAATGGTCGGCTTCGCAGGCCGCGGCGACTCTTCAAAGTTTACAAAAACAATCGCAAGCCGCATTGCAAGATTCGGAAGTTGATCCAGAAACCAAGAATCGTTTGCATTCTGAAATAGTGCGTTTATCTTCAGAAGTGGCGCATCTCAAATCGATAATGATACGCAAAGATTCTCCGGCTAAACGTTAGTAAGGGAATTGTTGGAAGTGTAAAAAGGAAAATATGTTTTGTTGTGATTACCAAAGGGCTGTTACAAGTGCCCAGCATCCACTATTAGCGTTTATTTTTTATTTTACGGACATTTTTTACCGCTTGTGAGGATTTTTTAAGTTTGTTTTGAGAAGAGCTATTTATTTAAATAAATATTTGTTACTACAAAAGATGTTATTGAATTTTGTGATGTTGGAAGATGTTATTTGATTTGATTTGATTTGATATCGGAAGATGATTTGACCCGAAGATGTTAGTATACATTAAATGTGATGGAAGATGTTTTTACGTTAATTGATGCATTAGAAAAAAAAACAAAAAAACTGTCTATGAATGTTTCGACCTGCACAGTGTTGCTACTACTATTTTTATCCATATGCTTTATATTTGCCGATGTATTCCTATCATTATCCTTGTTCTTATTTCTGCTATAACCTAATTATAAAGTGTATTATTCGTTTTCTTATAAATAGTCGTTTCATAATAATGCGTTTATAAGCAAAAATATTTAAATCATTTTGCATCACCAAATCATTCACCTCATCCTATCATTTTACAATTAACGTACCTATTTATTTTTAGTTGGAAATGTGTGATTTTTGTAACTATTTATCTTAGAATTAATGCAATTATTTATGTATAAATCAAAACTTTATTTACTTTTATTAAGGATAATTATAAAATGAAGATGTTAATTCAAAAGACCGTTTGTTAACTATTACAAATTATCTGTACTGTGTATATGTTTAGCGAAATGTTAAATTATATAATAACGGGAAACTACGTGATATTGTCAAACCTGCTTTTGACAATTCAAACATACGAAGTGCATAATTGTTTTTAAAAAATAAAAATCCATATATTTTCGTATTGCCGTTAAATGTATCCTTACTATATTTATGTACGGAATAAATATTTTCATCGTTTTTCCTTGCTTGTTTTTTTTTACAACAATATTTGTTTATTTTATTCAGATTAAACACACGCTAGGACCATGACCACGCTCAATGTTGCGCAATTTATTCGCGAGAGAACAACATTACAATCCGTGCGTCATGGGTATTTATCATGCCAAAAATTGCTATTCATCTTAAAAAGAAATATCCCAAATTAAATTCGAACCTCATTATTCGCAAAAATTTTATGATTAATACACATTTCCAGATAATCATTTTCTTTAGGTAGTATAGGTAGAAATTATTGAATTATCAGAATTTATTAAAGTTTCACACATAATTACATTATAAACTTAATATAATAACGCTCTATAATTTTTGTACCATTAACCGTGTCGTTATCAACTAAATTTCACATAACAAAATACAATTTTCCATTCAATTTATTCTCTATAACACACAATTTTACATTTGGCAGCAACAGTTTTAACGTGGCACTTAAACCACGGAACAAATAATTTTGACTAATTAATTTCCATTACAGCTTCCTGTATTATTCCATCAAGTCAAGAGTTTTATATCAAATTTTGAGAATTTCCAAAACACATTTTAGCAGTTTACAGTTAGAAAGTATTTATTTTTCCAACCTGAAAAATG
Organism: Cantharis rustica; assembly: GCA_911387805.1. NCBI lineage: Eukaryota > Metazoa > Arthropoda > Insecta > Coleoptera > Cantharidae > Cantharis > Cantharis rustica. The sequence continues at coordinate 25,889,790 of OU426883.1, forward strand.
ATTTAGAGGTTATTGTCCAATTTGGAAAATTGAAACCGCGATCCTATTTAGCACAGACCCTTGGCGAGATCCGTTTTACCAAAATATATTTTTAGGTACTACCGATTAGGAACACAATTCTACGTAATTAATTAATTTCTGAAATATCTGCTTTATACTATAACAGTTTATATGGTATAACATCTGAATAGTTAATATTTTTTTCGCATTCTTATTAACCATGATTAATTAAAACTTATCTATTCGCTTCCTACTTAACAACCTGGAAAAGATCACCCTAACCATATCCGCTTTCCTACAGCAGATTGTTCCGTTCAGCACTCGACACCGCTTCTAAATGCTACATAACTTCTTATTTGTTATGAAATGAATAACAAACTTATTACAATAATTTATTTAATTTTAAAGTAGCATCGCGCCGATTAATTTTGTAGTTGTAATAGTAATTCTTCCAAATTTTCAAAGCACCGAAGATAGAAGTAAAAAAAAATATTCGATGCAATGTAATCCAAATTCACTGTCGTAACTACTCCGGGTGTGCGAAAAACACAGGCCCACGGAATCAAAGATCCGCGCTCCAGAGAGAAAAAACAAAAGATTTGCAGGCAAATACACCAAAAGATAAAATAATAATAATAACTTTATTTGGTACAAAAATACCACTATTTACATCACAAAACAAAAGTAATACTCTAATAAATTTAAGAAACACAATATTCAAGCAACTAATAAAGAAACACATACTAGCTTTGCAACACAGCATTCCTATACAAACTCTAAACCAACATATTTGTTTTATATTCCTCTTAAAGGACACCAACTCAGTCTCTAATTTGAGATTTAATGGCAAACTGTTGAATAATCTCAAACCACTATACATAAACATACTTTGTGCTCGACTATTTCTAAAAAAATCCAAACGAAAGTCATGTGCATTACGCACCGCGTATCCATGAGAATCTGCAACAAAAGAGATGCTATTGCACAAATATTTAGGTAGCAAATGAAACAAAATCGTTACATGTTTCTAGAATATTTATTTCAACTTTTTAATTATTCCAAAGAATTAAACAGAATCACCCTTAAAATTTAATTGATACATATTTGCGTTCAATGGAAAATTATCTTTCGCGCTTTTAGGAAAGCAAAGGTTTCAATTATATTTCGAATATCCATTGCGTGCGCTTCTTTACTTTCGATGGAAACTATAGCCAGGCTTGTCAACTTTGTTTGGGCCATCGTGCTTTTTAAATAATTTTTTATTACTTTAAGTTTAGAAAATGATCTTTGCCCACTGGATGCTGCAACCGATAAAAAAAATTCTAAAAAATTGTGTTCAAAACTTGATACTCAATAATCAAAAATCTAGCTAACACGTAAACCAAGTTTATTTTTTCTATTTTTTTTAAGTGGTTTTAAAAAATGTGAGCTGCTGACAAAAGTTAGATGAAAAATTAGATTGATATTTAATTGCTAACAGCATGCCAAGTTTTGAGTTAAAATCACCTCACAACGCTGCCATTTGAATAAGAATCCCTCCTACACCTTGCGAATCCCGCTTGTTCTGCGATTCGGCTTCTGTATCATCCAGCTAGGAATGTAAAAAAATAATCGATTATGAAAAAATAGATTATTTCTTCTATAAAAATCGATTTTAATATTACAAAAAATCGATTAATTAAGATAATAATGATACTATAGATCATGATAATGATAATGATACTGGCTGGTCATAAAAAAAATAACCCTATAACCTAACCAACTCATTCTATACTATCAATTTATATGAGCAGCACAAACGTTTTATTACTTAAAAGTACTTAAAAACTTTTGGTAATTATTAATAATGATCGATAATTATTAATAATTTTCAGTTTATTACACTTACCGTAACACATATACGGAAGAAAGAAAAGCAGGCATTCTTTCAAATAATAGGAAAAAATCGATTTTTTCACAAAAACAGATTATTTTTTCTAATAAAATTCGATTTTTAATTAATCGTTTTTTCTCCTTAATGTCACATCCCTACATCCAACTGAATAATTCTTTCTCTCAATTTCAGGGAATCGGTATTGTCAGTTAGAATACAGTTAGGATACAGAGGTATCTTTGAAGAACTTTTAATTTACGGATGTTTTTCTTATGTTTTTACATAGAGCTTTTTTTGGCAGCTCCAATCTGATATTTAGGCGGAAAATACAAACTTAACACAAGTAATACACAGTAATAAACTTACAACTTAATAGTGCAATTCTGTGCAACGCGTAACGTTATCCGTAAGGAATTCATAAGAGTTACGGGTACATATAACCAGTTGGTTGATTCTGAATGCTATCATAAGCTTACTGATAAGCTGTATGTGTTATAGATTCCCGTATGTTTTATAGACGTCGACATTCTGCTTGTAGAAATTTGTGGTCTACATTTCCTGGTGTTATTGTTGCACAAAAATTAATAAACATGAATAATAATAATGCATTGCAGTTATTTATTGCAGTATTGCTTGAAGAAGAGAATAATAGGTAAATATAAAAGCATAATTAATAAGGATTTCAATTATTATTTATTAAACGTTATTTATAGTACTCATATAATATGTTTATTTTTTAACTTGAGAGATAATTTAAACCCATTTGAAATGCCTGATTATCATTTTCAACAGTTTTGGCTGTCGGATCTAAGCAAAATCCAGCTGGAGCTGTATCTTGGTTATCCATTAGTCAGCCTGTTATGAGCCGATAAGGAATGAGGACAAATTAAATGTCAAACAAGGTTTTTATGAAAAATGGAATATCACAGGTGTTGTTGGAATTAATGATGGAACCCATGTTGGCATAGTGGCTCCTCCAGTTACTGATGAAGAACATCCCCCTTTCGTATATATAAATAGAAAAAGGAAACATTCGATAAATGTAATGTTGGTTTGCGATAGTAACTCAAAAATTTTAGCATGCTCTGCTAGGTACCCTGGTTCTGTTCACGATGTCGCTATTTGGCAAATGAGCAGCATTCGTAATATGAAGCATGAATTTAATAATGAAGACAAAACATCGCACTTAATAGGCGATGCTGGATATCCTCTAGAGCCATGGTTGTTTAAAGAATTTTCAAATTATTTACCTGGATCAAGAGAAGAATGTTTTAACGATCAAATCAAATCGCTAAGAAATGTAATAGAACGAACAAATGGAATATTAAAATAACGATTTGGTGCTCTATCACGATTTTAATTAGTACTCACCTATTTTGTAGGTTAAAAAGCCAATAACGTGTATAATAAAACAACAGAAAACAGCAATGTGAAGTTGCAGCTTTTATTTTATAAATACTGTAAGAGTTGGCATTACAGACGCTTGCCTAGAATTGACAAATCCGTAAATTTGTAACTTTCATACTTACGGTTTTTACATAAGATACAAATTTACAGATTTACAAATTTAAGGACGCGTTGCACAGAAGTTAGCTAAGCTAAACTGATTAACAAGACTGGAGCGTGTTGCAGCAAAGTTGCCATAATCTCCTTCGTCGGGTATCGGGGTTGTTGGCTTTGAGTAATTTTAAAAGAGATTACATATCCGTAGAGGCATGAAGTCAAGACGTGATATTTGATTTGAAAAATTGAAAAAAAAATTGGAGTTATATTATGTGGGTAAATACAGGAGCTCAGATTGAATAATTACACACGGAACCACGGAAACATAGTTACGTCACTGTCTAAATTCATCAATCAATAATTATTATTACTTAGTAGACCAAAGTGTGCAAAACAGGAAAACTAAAATAAGTATTCAAGAATTGACTGCACAGTTTATTGCCTCCCCCGTTAATGCAAAGGTGTAATTTGGTATGCTACGTAATGTAGGGAGAAGCTGATAAGTTTATTTTTTGAAAACTGAAAATTCTGGTGGTCAACCCATTAGTGAGTGGATACTGTAAAACTCGATTTATAAAAGTAGGAAAAGAAGAGTAGAGTAGACAAACTATAGCACGATCCGTTATAAGGTGACCTTTTTTCATGAATTACGTACAACGTTTTATCTAATGTTGGGTAAAAAAATTGCTAGAATAATTAATAATCAAAGCAACATACATAATAAAGATAAAATTATTCTTTTTCTGTTCTTTTTCCTCTCGTTACGTAAACTACCATAAATTTGATGATCTTTCATAATTTACCCTAAAGTTATCTTCCTTTAGCAAACGGAAGGTAGGCAGAATACTTGCTACTTGCAATATCTTTAACTTTCAATTTTTATGTTTGTTTTTTTAATTTTAAAGAAAATAACGTCCATTAGAATTTTATTGATATCGTATACGCTGGGACACATTTTGATTTTTCTTATCACTGCAGAACTATAAACGCAGTCAATGTTAGAAATTTTATATATTTATAGCAAGCAAGTTGAATTGCTAATTTAATTTTTAATTATTGCTGCACGTGCTTGTGTTTAAATAGGTAATTATTAATTTTTTTTTTGCATCCATCGTAAACAGGTGATTAATTTTATTATGTTAATATTTTTTAAATTGTGTAATAAAATATTATTTCACATATATTTTGTAAATAGATAATAATTATGAACCATATTTAGATGTATTCCACAATAGTAATCGGAACTACAATAATTTTCTTTGCATATTATATAATGAAAAGAAAACGTTCAGAGAACTTATCAAATGAGAAAAACAAAAGACAAAATGAGTCAAATGTAGCAAAATATGCAAGCGAACCATATTCCGGTAGAATAAATAAGGAAAACTTAGTAAAATTATTAGGCATGCAAGCCAACTATCCCCGAAGTACGCACAATTCAATTGTACAAGATTTATATTTACCACCAATCGATACATCTAAAAAATGGGAAATTGTGGGCAAAGTAGACCGTCTCTACATTTATCCTATTGAGGGGGGTGGCAAACGTAGGCTAAATCAAATGGTTTGCTCCAACATTAGTTCTTATGAATCAAGTTATAGTGATGTAGTTCGCGACAGGTAAAGTTTAATTTTTTTGATTAAATAAATTATAATATTTGTTCAGGTGTTTTATAGTTTATTCTGTCAGTCCAAGTTCAAATATTAAAACTGCAGTAGTCGAAGATCCAAGATTAAGGGTAATAACGGTTACCCAATCAGATAATATAATTTTTGTCGATTCACCAGATATTGATTCAAGAATAGAACTAGATCGAAACAAAATTTTGCCAGTTGGTAAAACGGAGGTGTAAGTATCTATAAAAAATATATAATTTTCTCCATAACTTTTCTGTACCACAGAAGTTCGCTAAAGCAACCAATAAGATATAAATTGTTTGGATGTGTAAAGCCGCATCTCATTTATTATTAATTTGCGTTGTTTCCTTTTACCAGTAACTATGGAGATGGAACAGTTATCAACGTTCAAGATTGTGGTGACGAAGTGTCAACATTTCTTACAACGGTTATAAAAAATCCATCAGAAAAGACCCCGCGGATTTTAAGATTAGGTATATACACATGTCAACCCAGAGGATTAAAACACCACATCAAAGGACAATCATTGACAGGAAAGAAGTTAGAAGACCACCTCGTAGAGGTAACAATTTAGTTCGTAACTTAACCATATTTTGTATTTATTTTAATAAAATTCCAGGCTCTATCACCTACCTACTCTGCTTGTACTATTGTAAACGAAGCAAGTGTAAATTTTCTGAGGAATGAAATCGGAAAATTAGATTTAACACATGATTACTTCCGTCCTCATATTGTAATAAAAGGAAAGCTTCCAAAATATGCCGAAGATGAGATTAACGTCATTCGCATTGGCAAAGTAGTGCTTACTAATAAATTGCCTTGCATTCAAAATATTAATGTAAACGTTAACCCAAGCACGGGAAACTTTACATTGGAGGAAGAACCTTACCGGACTTTATTAAAGTAATTAATATTTTGAAGCTGTAATTTTTTTAGACTTGATTTTCTCATTTTGCTAGAACTCGACCATTGGCTAATACATATTCCAAGTACAACTCTAATGAACCCATTTTTGGAATAAACATGAAAGTACTCGACGAAGGTGAAATTAACGAAGGGGATAATGTTTACGTACAATGGGATAACAAATCTCTAATAGAGTAGGCAAAATATTTTATTGTTCTACATTTTTCATATCTACTTTTTTAAGTACTATTATTTTTGTTCAAATAAAATTTATAATTAAAACTTTTAATAAAATTCTTGCTCAATAAAATTATTAAATTTTGGTGTTTTGTGTTGTATTCAGATTTTTTATGAAAAAATTAACATCAATTTTTGAAAAATATCGGTAAAATAAGTCGAAACGAAACATTGGTAAATTTAATTGGAACGACAAATCGCTAAGATTAATCGGAACGATTAATCTATGAGATAAATTAAAACGATAAATCATTATGAGTTTGAGAAATTATAATCGATAAGATAAATTGGAACGATAAATCGGTAAGATCAATTAGAATATTTAACATAGACTAAACAGAAATCTTGAAATAATAGAATTTTAATGGTTAAGTAAAAAATACATACCTACGTTGAAAATTATTATTTAAAAAACATAATAAAAATACATTTACTTGAAATTTATTTTTAATTTCGTTTCTAAGATCAATTATACTGAAGATTTCAATAACTAGAACAACATTAAATTTTTAAAATAATCGCAAGTCCACAACATATGTAGAATAAATTGATAAGTGTGTATTTGCCTGTCTCTTCGTACTTGAATAATCCCGATCCATCAAAAGAAGAATACAATTACAAAGCCAACATATAAAAGATTTTATACATCGGGTGTGCAATATTAGGTGGATTAGATTAATGATTCTGTATTTGCGTTATTCGTCAAACTTATGTTCCTGTTCCCATAGGATATTCTGGATTCTGGATTATTAGAGGAGGGCAGGGTTTAACCTCGCACGCACTCAGGCCGCTTAATCGGGCCCATTGTACTATCCCATAGGATAAAAAATTAATTTAAAAATCATTTATGGAATGATTGAGATAATCTGAAGTATAGTAAATTGGAAAGATTAAACGGTAAAATAAATTCGGCCAATCTATGGGCAAATAAATTTTTAAGAAAATACGTTAAGAAAAATTGTAACTATAGATTGATGAGATAAATTTGTGCGATTAATCGGTAAGATAAATTGGAACGATAAATAGATAAAATCTACTATAGCAAAAGTGAATATTTCAATAACAAATCTAACATATTGGATTAAAAAGATGTTAAAATCTTCTCGTAATAAGAAGTAAGCTCAGAAGCTCATTTCTTGTTTATTTAACTTTTCTACTGCCAATTTGTTGTTTTTTCTTTTTCCTGTCTTGTATTTTTCAGAATCTAATCCATTTTGACTTCAATTATGACTATATTGTGATTTGTATCAACACTTATTCCTCGATGTGATCTTGCGTCGTTTACTTTAAAGGCTTTTCTTTTTGCTACTAATACTATAATGATCAATTTGATTTCTTCTGCCACTTCCGGGTTTTATCCAAGTCTCTTTATGTTTGGTCTTATGCTTAAAGTCTATGGTTACTATTCTCAAGTTACACAACGTCGCCAAATTACACAGCTTCTTTCCATTTTCATTTGTTTTCTCGTATATGGTATGTTTTCCAGCCACTTCTCCGACGTCTCAATAAAAATGTTTATTGTATTTAAATAATTATTGTTACTAACGTGAATTTTAATTAATATTAAAAAAATTTTAGTTTCAAGGTGGCTAAAAGCCAATGGCCTTCCGAATCTTTACAATATGAACGATATTTATTACCAATCGAATACCTTGTAATCTTTGAACTATCGAAGGACATAATTTTTGTTATAAACAAAGGTTACATAAAATTTCTTTGGTTATAGTATTTAGACATGATTAATATCTCATTAAGTGCTTATTTAAGTAATCTATTTTAACGCAATTTAAATTAAATTTTGAAAAATGAACTTTTTTAAATATTTATCAAATTTTTTACTTGGATTTTAAAATTTAAAAAAATAATGATAAAATTTGTAACTAAAAATTATTTTTATACTGCTTAGTTTTTAACGATGTGTTCGTAATTATTATTACTATATAGGAAGTCCAGGCGGCGTACCAACCGCCATAACATCCTAGACTGTGGAACTCGATTAATCTAGAACTCCATTGGTTGTCATATCTTTTGTGGTTGATAGAAAGAGTTTATCATTCTACCGGGTGTTCATTTTAAAACTTCCAGCAATTAATATCTCAAAGACCAAAAGTCAGATGAAAAAATGTTTCGAACAAAAGTTGTATGATAGCGAGGGGGAAAGAATATGGCATAGTTGTTTTTTAATTTATTGACCTTTTCAAGGTCATTTGAAGGTTAACTTTGGTTTTTTAAATAGCATCTTACATTTTTTTAGCAGATTCATATTTAGCATGAATAAATAAACAACTTTCGTTTAAAAATTTTTTTTATTAGATGTATACTTTTCGAGTAAAATGCATTGAAACAAAATAAAAACTTAATGACATTGTTAATCAAAATTTAATATTTACAAGTTTTAGAAGACTATTTATTAGTATAAACAGTAGAAAACATGTTTGTAAACGAGTGTTTTCATAACAAATTTTCAAAATGGTCCCCATTTACAACTACTTTTTCAAAAGTTTCTTTCGTAATATTTTTGAAAGCCACTTTGATTCGTAATTTTAACTCTTCAATATTAGCTGGTATTGTATCATCAATGTATCATTTAATGTATCATAATGTATCGTAATCATTTAATGTATCATTAAATGTTCCCATCAAAAGAAATCAAGAGGAGTTAAGTCAGGGAACCTAGCTGGCCATTCTATAGGTCTTCTTTTGCCGATCCACTGTCCAGGAAATGTACCATCTAACCAGTTTCGAACAGGTATAGTATAGTGAGGAGGTGCTCCATCTTGTTGAAAATGTAAAACATTTTCGTCGAACTCCATTTGTCCTTCTTTGTCGCTTTGATTCTCTAACGCATCAACTATTAAAGGATGGATTGCAACTTCAAGCATTTCGAGATATTTTTGGCCTGTTAAATTTCCATCAATAAATAATGGTCCAATAATTGTATCACCAAGTATACCGGCCCACACATTTACCTCTTGCGGCCACTGTGAGGATTTTTAGCGCACCAATATCGACAGTTGTGTTTATTGACAAATCCATTTAAAAAAAAGGTTGACTCATCCGAAAAACAAGTGGATTTCAATAAATGTGGATGTGTGGTTTATAATTCAAGCATTTATTCACCGAACTTCACTTGTCTGTCTGGATCATTCTCGGTCAAAGTTTGATGAATCTGTATTTTATATGGGTGAAATTTATGCAATTTTAGCGCCTTATGAACAGTACCCACTGATGGCAGAAACTTCACGCACCGAACTATTAGGATTTGAAGCATAATGGCTTATAACTTCAATTTGAGCTAAGTCATCCAATATTCTAGAATTCTTGCGTGTTTTATTTTTGACGGATCTTGTTTTCCGAAATTTTGAAACAAGGTCTATAACATATCTATGAGAGGCATTTCGACTAGGCTGTCTCGCGTTATAAGATTCTGCAGTTCTTGCAGCATTTTCATTTTGAGCTCCGTACAAGAAAATTAATTCTATTCTTTCTTCTACAGTATAAACCATTGTAATGATCCGATTTCGAATTTTCGTCACATCTAAAGTTAACGGGGAAAATAAAAACTCACCGAAAATCACAAAACTAACAATACTTGAAGAAACTGATGTCAATTTAATTGTTTTATGTGACAGTGTTTTGTTTTGATCGCCCTAAAATTAATAAGTCGAATAATAACAAAAGCAATAACAGCCTTCTAATTTAAAAAAAATTAAATTTCGATTATATTCAGCTGTAGTTTATTTAAATGTTTTTATTTTGTTTCAATGCATTTTACTCGAAAAGTCTACGTCTAATAAAAAGATTTTTTAAACAAAAGTTGTTTATTTATTCATGCTAAATATGAATCTGGAAAAAAAAATATAAAGTCCCATTTAAAAAACCAAAGTTGACGTTCAAATTACCTTGAAAAGGTCAATAAATTAAAAAAAAATTATGCCATATTCTTTCCTCCTTGCTATCATACAACTTTTGTCCGAAACATTTTTTCATGTGACTTTTGGTCTTTGAGATATTAATTGCTGGAAGTTTTAAAATGAACACCCGATAGAGCATGGTCACAAAAATACGGAGAGGTAAAATTTGCGTGGTTACAATAGCAATTTTCGAATATCTTATTAAACAGCTTAGAATTGCTATACGGATGATTGGTTCTAGGTTTTAATTTTTACTCACGGCTGCGAAGATGATCAAAGTCTAGTGACCAAATATCTTATGTTTACTTGTGATGCTGTTAGATGCAACATCCTTGCTAATATCTCATATTCTATATTATTGCGATATTATTAAAAACATTTTAAAGAACATTTTTGAAATCTATTTTAAAATAACATATCGTTTTGGAATATGAACGTCCAACTGTCTAATACTAGTTTTTAGGTGGTCGTCCAGATGAGCCATCTTCTGAAGAAGGTTTTACTATTGTCTCCTTGTTAATAATTCTGCTCACTATCGCACAGTAAAAAATTTCAAAATAAAATAAGCTTTAATGGGGAAATCTAACCTGTATAAATAATTAGAAACATTGCTAGCATTAAGTGAAATGTGAACAATCGATCGACGTTATAGTATCTTTAGATTACCGTAATTTAAATTTGATTGTTGATATATCGCACTCTTGCTTTTGAGTTTATTTAACCTTGAGGCTAACGATCTCTGCAGTTTTTTCAGTATCAAGTAATTTTTTGTATTAATTCTTGATTTTACCTAACGAACCGCCACTGTGATAGATGCGATACATACACCTACACACATAAACAAAGTTCCATAATAATTGAAATAGATATGTACGAAAAAATGTCTAACAAAAGCTAAAATTAAATTGTTTTCTCAGAAAATAACATTTTAAAATGATCGATTAGATATTTACAACGGAAATTGTTATTATGAAGTAATAAATTGATAAGAAATATTATGTGAATGCGCAATTAAAAATTATAAAATAACATAATCAACATTTTCGTAAGATTACGTCGATTGTTTGCAACGAATTTTTGAACAAATCATTTTATGCAAAACCGTTTGTGAATCATTTATTTTTTTCGACGGTTTTTCCATTTTTCCATAGCTTTTCTGTTTGTAAGTGGCGAGATGGAAAATTTGTGGTATTTTTATAAATTTAATGCCAAGTTAAAAATAGAAGAAAATTTATCTAATAACAAATCGATTAATCGATTGTGGATTACTAATTGTAAAACAATTTTTGCGAAAAGGTCGCTTAGATATTACTATGTAGTACATAACATATAAATAATTAGATATTATGTAATTGAATTTGAATGTGTTTTTAATTTTTGCTCGTAGTTTAAAGTAAAACAATAAAAATATTTTTAAATGCTAAAAATACTCATAATAATTTTTCTCGGTATCAAAGTCATTTACATTAGCTAAAAAAATTGTTTATTCACAAGTGTTGCTGTAAGACGTTATTTGGCAGTAAGTATCAAGAACCTTTCAAGGTTTTTTCACATGTTATAACCCCATTGATTAGATGATGTCAGATTTGTCTACACTAATATCACAATTAAGTTTGTTTAATTGTTTTGTTTTAGGTAAAAAAACCTTATTTTTCATAAATTGCTCTGTTTTACATAATTACTCATCAAAATTACCTAGTTACATAATTTGACTCATACAATGATGCGACTGTTTTCGTTTAAATTAATCCGTATAAATACTAAATATTTGAAATTTTATTAATGTACTACATATTATGTATTCAAGATCAAAGTTTTTATTACTAAGCATTTAATAACTTACTTTAATGGCAAAAGCAGACAAAATTTCAATAAGGATCAATCAACAAATTTCGATAATTAATTAGATATTCGATTCGTTTTAACCGACTAGGTACATCAATTATGGCATAATTCTTTATATTATGTTTTTAGTTATATTTTTTCGCTTCTTTAAAATTTCATATTATAAAAATGTTAAATATTTTTAAAAAACGCAACCACAACATTATTATGGAATTACCAAATCAAAATCTACAATTTAATCAAATCAGAAATGCATAAATTACTTTATTAATTTAAAGTAAAGAAAGATTTATAAAAACATAAAACGTTTAGAAAATCGCAAACCATTTGGGCACTTCACGTGCTATGTCAACGACTTCATTATCTTTTTGGAAAATCCAATTATCATCGAGCAATCGTTTTACAAAACCTAAGAGCTCATAATATATATTAATTTGTATCTTGCAGATATCTAACATAATATATGGTTAAGGTTATTAACATGTGATAATAGTTTTTATAAAATTAATTTTTACATGTTACATGAAATTGAAATAAAATTTAATTCATAACTTACAAAATATTTGTTCAAAAACTATTTAAATGAATGATATAGTTTGTTACATACTGTTAACATTATTAGACACAACAAATGCTAAAAAGTTATATTTGTTAATAATTTTACTATAAAATTTACTATTTCACTATAAATTTTTTTTGATGTTGTTTAGATCTAAAGTTAATTTAATTTCGTGCTGATGTGCATCACATTTTGATGTTTTCGCTTAAATTGTTACTATAGGTAAGATAAATTAAAAATTTTTGAATTTAGTAATATTACTTATATGCATAATATACAGTCTACAACCTCATGTAATCTTGCAATTGTATGATAAATATTTTTAAATTTTTACTTAAAATACTACGCAGAATTAATTAAATTTCGTTGATTGTATGAACGTTGTATGTACATAATATTATATATATATATATATATATATATATATATATATAATGTCATGTTTTGAAACGTGAAACTCTTATTTTTTTTTATTTAAAAAAAAAAATTTTTTATTTATTAATTATTTTGTAAATTATTTTAAAGTTTATTTTGTTTTAATTTTTAACTTTTGTGACGTCTTGTGTATTAAAATTTTATAAAGCAAATTATTTGTTACGAGGTTGGTAACAAAAGTAAAAACCAGGCATTTTGCCGATATGGCGGACGCAGCCGGTCGCAAAGTAATTTGATGTTTTGATGATTCCCTATCCGGTTTAGGGTTTAGGAAAAGTTTCCTTTGATTTAATTTATAACTCGAAATTCGTTGATTCTAGACGATGAGGGGTTACAACCCTACAACCTAATTTGTAGATAAACGAATAATCTTTAAAAAAGTTTTAATCCATTAAGCCTAAAAAATGAAGAATATCAGAGCTATGGCAATTAGAAATCAGAAATTCAAAAAATTGCATTAAAGGAAGGAACCCCCAAGGGTTTGAACTTGGACAAAAATTTTATTTAAAAATTTGTCTTAGTTAGAAAAGTGTTTTTTATCACCACCTCAAAGGTTCTCCACGGTCACGGGGACACCCTGTATTCTGTATATCTATTGTAATAGTAGAAAAAATATATGAAATTAGCTACGGTAGTTAACACATAATTTTTAATTTTTAGTTTGTTCGCGAAAGGAATTTAAAAAAATTTATTTATATACATATGTATTTTCAATTTCATTATTTAATCTATTGACTTCCCTTTCGATATCTATGAGAATATAATTATTTTAATTAAAGTTACGGGTGCTATCATCTATCAAATACGAGTACTTTTTGAATAATCTGGTGGAATATAAGTCACTTTAAAGATAAATAATTCCGTTGTTATTGTCATGCACATATTATGTTAGCGCATTTATCGTTTATTACACGTGCCGCAATTTATATAAGTAAATCAAACGCACATAAATGAACTGCTTATTAATGAGATTTTTTAATTTAAAACTAAGCTATAATAAAAATGCAATTTAAATTTTCAAAATATTCCAATTAAACTAGAAATAACTCGATAAAAGTGTAAGCGTTGATTATGTTCAATTTTTTATTTTGTCATTTAAAAATCAAAATTTTATTTATTTCAAAATAGATAGTGCCGCCCGCCATCTGCTATCCAATAGTTAAACTATATTCGATTACTGCAACCAATTTTATTTCTACGGTATTATGTGATATTTTTAATATTTGTAAGGTGGCACTGAAATCACTTTTAAAGTCAACTGATAATAATTGTTATTCTTGTTCGTACCAGCTGTTGTGTTGTATGGTTTAATTCTTTTTCGTTTAAGCGGTGTAAATAACAGTTAAATATGACGGACAATGATAACAGAAAAACTGTGAAAAACGAGCTATTTAAAGCTTCGGTAACAGGTGCTACGTACGAAGAATTTTCTCAAAATGCAGTGTTATTTCCTGTTCAAGATGTTCCTACACAAATTACCGCACCTCTTCTAGGTAGGACCCGTTTTAAAACAATTATTTTATATAACTTTCTTTTTTATATTAGGCTAAATATGTTTTAATTTAGCCGTATCACGTGGTTGCTTATCTGAAAATTTAATCGAATGCCTAAAATACTGATATGTGTCTATGTGGCAGGTACTTTACAAACTGATAAGCGATTTTATTTCAGGTTTACACTCAATTTGAAAGTTTTTAAATTTCTAGTATAAACCAAATCTTTCTAATTTCTATAAAAATAATTAAAGGTAGGTAGGTAGAGCGGTTTTCTTCGGTCACGACCCCAAAAATTCTGCGCAGTATCGTAACTCGTTAAAGAGGCAATAACGCCGATCTGAAAGCATCGGTCGTTTGTTTGACAGTTCGGCTATATTCGCCGTTTTAATATTAAATGATAGTTTTATATTATTGTATTACCTGTGTTGTGTTATTCATTAGCTTGTAATAAATATATTTAATTTGTTTTATTTTTGTGCACGGCACTGCCCTCAATGCATTTTGGCGTGGCGCCTATGGCAGATTTTGTATCAATGTGTGAGGCCTGGGGATAGATTAGATAGAGCATTAGAATTAACATAAAATGCAAGTTGGAATAGTTTCAATTTCGTTTGGATTTATGAAAATTTATTGTTTTCGGCTGAATTTCATATTTTCGTTTTGTAGGAAGCATACTTTTCGTTACCAATATTAACTTACTGTGACCTATTGGTATCCACATCAGTTGCCAATATATTTTGAATTCTCAACTTGAGCGAAATTAAATTTTATCGTTACTTTAATCTTGGCCACAATCACCATCTGTGTGGTTTTGATTTTGCAAATGGTGGCAGTGGCGTACCTATCAGTGTTCGATTGAACAAGGGCCCGGCTCTCTACCACGATCAGAATAATAAAGTAATTTAATGATTTAATTATATAATGATAACCATATCGTTGGTCAATTTGAAATAATTGGAAGTTTAAATTCAGAGATGTATTTAGATCTTATAATTATAATATTGGACCTGCGTTAGACGAAATTGCTCCCGAAAACCATCGGGTCCGGTTTCAGCAAGACGGTTGTTCAGCACATTTTGGGGCAAACGTTAAAAATTATTTACACCAGGCATATCCAAATCGATGGATTGGTCGTGATGGTGCTATAAACTAGCCAGCCAGATCTCCTGATCTGGCACCGTGTGACTGTTTTTTGTGGGATCATATTAAAAGCAAAGGAACGCGATTTTTGCAGAACGCAATCAAATTACTGCTGGGTAGCTAGAAAATGTAAGAAATAATTTTATAATAGATTCGGTTACTGTTTAGTGCAGAATGGTTAGGCTATTATTTAGTTATTTCCGTTTATTTTTACTTTTTTAATATTTAATTAATATAATTTTGTTTTGAGTTTTGTGGACTAAATAAAACTACCTACTTTTAACTTTTAATATTAGTAAACTTGTTGTAATAAAATAATATTCAAATTATGTTTTTTTTTATTTGTAATGTAATAACTGCAAATAACTACAATAGGAAAACATGAAGTAAGAAAAGTAAAAATATATACCATGAACCAAAACTTTCTAACAAAAACAATAACAATGCGGCAACTAAAACTTAACCGGTATATATATATATATATATATATATATTGTGATGGTATTTTGTTACAAAATCTTTTTCACCTTTAAATTTACCTCAGCTGGCTTAGTTTTTATCGGAAGCATGAAACGCTCAGTAGCGAATTCCTATGGGTCACCCCGTCTGTCTTTCGAACAAATAAAAACTCGTATTTTGAATAACGAAAAATTTTGTTTATTCAAAGGAAAATTTTGTAGCGACAGATTTCGCTTTTAGGCTTTTTATGGTGTAATTTGTGTTCCACCACTGAATTTGAAATTTTATTTACTGTACTTAAAAACCTGCTAAATTTCAAGCTCATTTGTCGTTAAATGTGTAGCAAATATTAAAATCTTATAATGTTGTACAAATTTTGGTTAATTTTTTATAATAAAAAAAATGTTTGTCACTAAAGAAAAACAATTTTTAATTTTCAAATACCTTGTACATTATCTCGTGCGGTTTCGTGTAAACGACTCGTTCTGTCCACTACCATTTGGCTTCTGTGCGTATCCAGTTGCACACGTGTCGTTAAGAACAAAATTCAGTAAACCATCTGTTGTAGTTTTAACTTTCCAGAACTCGATTTGATTGAAACTTTTCAACCGCAACACCGCTGATGCTGTTTTCAATAATATCCAAATAATTCAACTTTACATTCAACGTAGGTAGGTAAATTATTAGCATCCAAAATTTTACAATATCCAATATGGCGTGGCGTACCAATTTAACCTTGGTAATCTTTCACTTAACGAATTTCTCAAATTTAAATATTTTCAGCAGTACTCTACTGAAATCAACGACTCGTCACAAATATCCACCTCTACGGCTTCCAAAACTAATTTTTACTTAGTCAATAAGTAAAAATTACACAAATCGCAAACTAAAATCTACTAACGCAAATCTAAGCGTCTGGCGTCCTTCAACGCCGCTCAGGTAGACTCCGTTCAACCTTAAGAAAATTCATACCCGATAAGTTCTTCATTACGTACAGGATGTTGCACAAATTAATTTCTCTTCTTTTTCGCAGATGGTTTTCGAAGCACAGCACAAATGTGACTTCCAAGTTTTATAAAATTTTACAATTAAAAATGTGTCACGGAGGTGTTTAAAGTATTAATTTTAACCTTTTTAATTTTCCTGTGAATAAATTGTAACCCTATTTGCAGTACATAAAACAAATTATTGACCACAATCTGGACTGGCGGGTTGACTGCACAAAAAATCACCACAATATATATAAAAACCTAATTAAAAATATTATTATGCATTGTATTTTGTTGTTTTATAAGAATACTTCGAAATTCGTTACTTTTGTCACAATAAAAATTCTAAATTTGCATATTTACATGTTTAATTTCATTTGTTAGTTTTGTTCAATTTATGTCTACAATTAATTTTAATTATGAGCGAAAATTAAGCATATTTCTAGATGAAATCTATTGGAAACTGACCGTTGAAACTTGTAATTTACAGTAAGAAATATAACTATAATATAAAACAATTAATAAATTGAATTTTATGTAGTTGTACATCTGAACATACACATATGTGAAATTGTTACTTTCAATTTCAGGGTCGGGAAATATAAAAAAATTTAATATACTTAAACGGTACAAAGATTTCAATCAAATGTAATTCTAACGAATTACCTAGGTTAATAACGATTTGTCATGTTTTGATTTTTTTTAAATTATATTATATGTGTTAACTAAAAAAATAAATAATTAACTTATAATCTACTAGTGCCGACGCTTTCTCTCGTGTCACGATATATCGATACGTCCATAGATTGCTTTTCGGTCCGACATCTGCAAATCACAAATATGAGCAAAACTATTAGAATAATAAATAAAATGCTGCCCAAAACAATTGCAGAAATGCTTCCAGCACTTAGCGATGCTCCTAAAAAATCAAGCAACTGTTAGAATCAACGAAAGTCAACAATTGCTGTAACTTACTGTATGCATCAGCATTGTACGTTCTTCGATTGTTGAACACATCAATTGCTATAAGTTGTAATTTTGGCTGACAACAGGAACCCCCAACAATTCCAATAACGGGTTCTTTTGTACCGGCAATGTAAGGGTTGGGAAAATATGGACCTTTAGGAATTGACGTTAATGTGAGCAACCCTGAAATATTAAAACACACGAAAAATATTTATATATTATATATTTTTCGTAAAATCGTAATTAAGATGCACATTGGGCCAAAGTTAAATTTCAAAATTCATTCTTACCCGAATCCGTATCTTCAGCTGTCACTTCTATAACCCAGGTTCCGTCCTTACAATTACCAATCAAAAGGTTTGTACAGTCACTTGTATATTTATGTGTTAGACGTGGTGGTCTTCTATCGTTTATTCTATTACCATTAACATACATAGCCGCCTGTTTTCGAGCTTGTTCCGAACCGCTAGCTGTCAACGTAATCACATTTCGAAAACCAGACGATGCCGAATAAGGTACTAAGGCTACCACTTTAATTACAACAGTTTGTCTTGGATTTATCCAAGCTCTGTAAGAAATAAATAATAAAAGGTTTTTAAACATGCTAAACAAAAACTTACGTTCTTGGTTGCAAACTTCGCAACAAACTCTTTTCATCTTGAACTAAAAACTGTACAAACATAACTCGATCGCGGTTATTTGTTACCTCAAAATAAATAACTCCACTGCTTCCTGGCTGTGTTATCAATTCTGATCCAGAACTCACATCGATTGTTAGTGATTTAACTAAATAAGTTAGTTTTTCTGTGTCAAAGTATGTAACCCGAGAAAAGGTTTGCCCTAAAATTGACAAAATTATTTTCTACTATTGGCTTTCCTACCAAGTTACCTTCTTTGTCTCCTCCTATTACTTTCAAATAAAATTGATCTTTTGGAAGCTCGTCGATTGGAATATCGACTTCACGTGTTGTTTCTTCTTCAACAATTTCTGCACTTGTTACTGAGTTTTTTCCTTTATTTACTGCTGTATATGAAATATTATTTTTAAGTTGTAATCCCCAAGTATCGACGATATCTATTTTGTGTATGTTGCTATATTTCTCACCTACAGATACTCTCAGTACTTTTACTAAAGTGTCATCTGAAAATGTAAAAACATTGAGAAACCCAAGCAATGGTGCGCAATGCTCAACCAATTTCGAGAATATCTACTACATTCCTACTACCTACTACTTTCGTAAATTAATGATCTGAAGCTAATCTTTACATGCCATAAGAATATAAAAATAAACAAACTAAACAACGACGTTAAAATAATGAATTTTAACCGTAAAGTAAAGAATACATACGTTTTTGTTTAGTTTGTTTATTTTTAACATTACACACTACTAATTACCACTAAAATCCACTTAAAAAATTCATTTTTAAGTTCTCTTTCTTCCATAAGAATATATTATAATTATTAATTACGTATGCCCGAACCTCCAATATTATAAAAATTAAAAATAATTATGTATCGCGAAGGAAGTATCTATCTTATAGATAGATATAGATCGTACAACCGAAGTAATTTTTTTCTTATTTGATTTAATATTTGAGTTTTTTCCTAATTCCTAATTATATTAAAATTTTAATTTGTACCATCAACCTACTACCTTCTCCATTTTAATAGCTAGTTTGTAAAATATTGCTTGGACAATGAATTTTCGTTTCAGAGGTATCTTACATAGGTACATAAATATTTGTATTTTTATAATAAAAATACTATTTTTTTTGTAGCTTCAAAAAAATCTGATTCAACTTGAACTTTATTTCGTTTGATAAGTTAACTTCTTAATGGGCTTTATCGAACGATTTCCTATTCGAATTTAATTAGAAATAGTAGACATAATCGCCAGAATGCACTGATAAGACAGATCGGTGATTAGTTTATTATTTCTTAAAATGTATAATTTATTATCTATTTTTACTCTCGTTCCAACGTTCCACATTATAAAATTGTGTCGTGTTATATTTATGGAATGTAGACGAGTGTAATCGTTGCGTAAAGAGAGCTAATTAGCTTATAAGTAAATTAATTAGGTTAAAATTAGTTCTATAGGGAGTATGCGTCAAATAATTGGAAACGTGCTGTACAAAGTTCATTTTTTATGATCTGAGTTTACTCAAGATTTAGAGGTCAGTTTTATCGAACAGTTTCCTATTTTCTGTCGATAGAGATAGATCTGGTTTTTTATTTTAGTTTTTGGTAAGTTTATTTTTATTAAATTGATTCTAGACATTTGCTTACCTGAATTAAATTTATACGTAGTAAAAGTTGTTACATTTAAACGGGATTGAACAGATACGGTGACGTTGGATCCTTGCGCATTTTCTCTACGTTTTCCAGGGTCAACGTCGAGACGCCAAATTCCGATAGTATTTGATGGTGTATCATTATTAACATATAGCTGTATTTCGTATTGACTAAAATATTTTTCAAATATGAAAAACGAACCTCTCGAAAAATGTTCTACTTCGGCGCTATTCAAAATGTTAATTTTGTAATCTACAAAAGATGTTTGCTAATAAAATTTATGAATTTTATTGGCTGGTATTGTATTTACTTTTAGGTGTTATGAGCAGAAGCTTGGCTATTGGACCAGCGGCACTTATATGAATGTCGGTAACGCTAGAATCTATTGGAAAACTCAGCGATTTATTTATCGTAACGTTGGTGGAAAACGCAACCATCTCCTATAAAATATTTCTTTAAAACCCAATAACCTCGTAAAACAGAATTAAACAAATACCTTGCTTAAGTTAGCTTCCGGTTGTTGAATATAAAATTTGTTATACAATTCGGATAAACGGTCCGTCGAGCTGCTTACAAAAAATTTACCTCCTGTCAAAATAGCCGTATCGGTCATCAATTTTTCTTCGTTATTTATAGTTGGATAAACTCCATTCCACACCACAAACAACTAAAAATTTAATTTGTATTAACCTAGTTCGCTTTTGAGAATTTAACTTACCTTGACGTCTTTTTCTATTAGTTCTTTAAGCGCCAATTGGGATAAATCTTTATCGTTGATTTTAGAATCTGTAAAAATGAGAATTCCGCTATCTTTCGGTAGTTCTCTTAATGCCCGAAGTATTGCGAAAAACATAACTCCCCCATTTAATGATTCGGGTGCGATTACCTTGAAGGTGTGTTGCGGTTCCATCCATTCCAAATAATTTAAGAAATTATTTTGCTCTGTACTATTCGCCAACAAATTGCTAACTCCTAAAATAATCGATGTGTCACGATTGTTTTTTTAAAATCACATCCAAAAGATAAAATTTACCTTGTCGATCGGAAATGGCTTATTTTAATTTTTTCAAAATAGTTTTTCAAAAATATTTAGCATTTTAGAGAAGACTCACCTGTGCTGTTATACTTGATCAATAAAAATTCAATATATAAATCGGATAAACTTAAGATATGCTTCATGTAAGTTCTAGCATTGCGGTGTGCCTCCATGGTATCGTCAAGTAAAATCATTACGGCTCCAGAATTTAAAAAGTATAGAGACTGTGCTAGGCTATCAAGCGTTTCATCTCTTTTTCTATCAGATAGTTTTATGATAAAATTTGATTTGTTTGCCCCGATTGGATCAGGTTTATTAACGGATATAATTCTTGGAGATGCTTGAAAATATGATATATTTTTCGAAAAACTTTCAACTTTTAGCGAAGCGGGCGATACTTCTTTCTGAATTATTACCGCCTGTGTAATAAATGCACTTAGAACTAGAAGGAACAATGATCTAAACATTTTGAAGCACCAACAGCAATTTGTCACAAACTGAGCTGCTTATCAAAATTTACACCTTATGTAGAGTAAAATGACGTATTCGTGGGTATGAACGGATATTGTCTAACTTGCTTATTGGTTTAGGGGTATGTATAATCTTACCTAATTCGTGCAAGCGATTGTTTGAAAATCTTTATATTTTTTGTGCAACCAAATACCGGGGGTTGCAAAGCACCACGGTGCACTATTACCCAGCTTTTGAAAAACTAAATAAGATAACGAACAATACCTATTGATTAAAATAATCGAAAGTGCAAAAAATGCTATAGTAGGTAATTCCAAAATTTTATAAAATCAAAACGCGTTTCATTTTTTTCATTTTGTGACCTAAATTTTGATGATACTAGGAAGCTGTGGAACTTGAATTTCTTCACAATTTAACGAATATTTACTATAATCGGAAATTCAAATTTGTGGTTCTTTTTCCTGAAGTAAGTAATCTTATCAGTATGAGCATATTGACCTATTTACATGGTGAATCAGATGTTAGGTTTTTGTAATTTTTTCTTTTTAAACATAATATTTTGAAAACTTATTCAATTCAGATTTTTTTTTTATAATATGTATATTTATTTTGTTTTTGTTTGTATCGAATTGTATTATTTCATTCAAAATATTTTACTTTTACTAATTAAAATAATTCAGTGACACTTCGAATTACTAGTATCTGTTGTATCTGAGAGTACTGTGATACTTCATCCTCTTCTACTAAATTTTTTTAATTCCAGAATAATAATAATTTGGAATGTTGAAACACAACAGAATGCATGTTTCGTTTATTTTTGTATTCATCAGTTAAGCATAAAAATTAAAATTTTTGTTTTTTAAAATTGTTAATCATATCAAAATTTTTAGCATAAACCAAAAAATGCACAAACAATTTTTCGAACTTTTCGATTAATATTATATTTACACTACCTAAACCACTTATCTATTGATTATAAAATTGTTAATTAATTCGATTTCTGAATTTGATTATGCCTTACTGACAAATTTCATGACATTTGTGTTCTAAAAAATGTTTGCATTTTCTTTGCAAAAAAAATATCATAGTACAGGAAAACCGATTAATTCAAAATTTATTCGACCAATCCATCTACTCTATTTATAAAAAATACAAAGGTGTGTATGAAACCTTGTGATTATTTTGTTTGCCATTTAATACTGATTTGGTATGTTCACCAAAGCGATTTTTATAATAATTATTATAAAAGATAATGTCAAATTATGAATTTTAATTTTACAATTCAAAAGAAATATACGATAGTTATATATTTGGATATATACTATATTTAGACTATATTTGGATATAGACACAAGATATTGGTACATCCAAAATTTTCTAGCTTTTTCTTAATTAATAGCAGGAAAATATATATCGGGTGATCCACCAAGGAACCGAACATAGGGAATTAACATGGGATATTGATTTTTTCTAAATTCTTGCTTCCCACTATAACGGATAACAATGAAATTGGTAGATTAGATTCATAGCTGCTGAGTGTAATGTTTATATTAAAATTGATTTTTACATGTTAGATGGAATTGAAAAATAATTAAATTCATAACTTACATAAAATTGTGCAAAAACTATTTAAATGAATTAGTCTGCGACACCCTGTTATAACTTGCTGAGTGTAATGTTGGAGATAACAGCCCTGACGGACGAGGCAAATTTTAGGAGCTTCGTGAGGGAAATATTGGAAATTTAATTTCACGAAGCCGAAGGCTGATGGAAATTTTATGATCAATATTTCCCGAACGCCAAAAGCTCCGGTAAATTTACCTCTTCGGAGGGTTATTTGAACAAGTATATTCCGAAAGCGCAGCATGAGGGTTATACTTGGTAGAAAATATAATGTTGTGTAACGAGTGTAATGTTTAGCGGCAACTAAAATGTAACGCGGGGCGCGACCAAGCCTGCTAATAATTTTTTTAAAAGCTGTATTTCTTAATTTTACTATTGAATTTTTAACAATAATTAAAAAATAAAATATCAAGTGTTTGGTATCTTTAGACGCAGAATAAAAATCTTTTTAATTTGATACATTTTTACTCTTATCCGTTATAATGGGAAGCAAGAATTTAGAAAAAATTAATATCCCATGTTAATTCTCTATGTTCGGTTCCTTGGCCGGTCACCCGGTATGTATAAAGGAACGGCATTTTCCATCACAAATATTGTGTGTACTCTTTAATACGATAATGCTTTTTTCTATAGCTGAAAATTGACATTGACTTAATTTCTTCTATCATATTGAGAATTATCCAATTTTGTTTTTCAATTCTTAATGTGTATTTTTTTTGGTCTTTTATCTTGCGGAGAGAGAATTTACAAATAATATAATATAAAGATTATAAATGTATTGCTCACTAAAGTAACTTTATTATTTTTATTCTAGTACCTTCTTCTGATACCACGAGCACTACTTCTCCTGTAACGGCAGATTCATCACAAGAAAATTTAATTGTAACACAAGAAATTCCATTGAATGAAAATCAGGATAATTCAAATAAATCCCAATTATCATCAATTTTTTCGTCATTTTCAAATATCCTAACATTTGGAGAAACGAATCCTTCTGCACCTCCAGATTACGTTAATGTAAATCAAACTCGAACAGATTATTCAAGTCCAATTCCACAAAATGTTCAACCCACAACAATTCCACTTTTTCCACCAATAAACACTACTACTGAGAGTGTGGTGCCAAGTTTAGGAGCACCTCCTGTACCAAATCCAATTAGTTTGACATCCGCTCCTCCTCAAGGTAAATATTAACAAAATAAAAATTATATATTATTTATCTTAATTTTAGGGTCATCCGCTAATGTTTATCGACGTTTAGAAACAAAAAAAGTTGTTTATGCAAGAGTTCCTGGTTTATCAAGTTCTTCATTCAATATTCCGCCAAACCCAGAATCACAAGCAAACCAACTTCCATTTTTAAATAATCCTATTCCACCTCCTAATTTAATTAACCCTCAGTCTCAAAATACCAATTACTTTCAGCTCCCTTCTCTACCGAAACCCACCATTACATCGTCTCAATCGTCTAGCATTTTAGAAGAAGCTTCAACTGATGTTTTAAACACAAGTTATCCTACATTATTAAATCCTTCTTCTATTACTTCTCCGATTATCCAACCCCATTCTGTTAATCCGCCATTTTCCAGTTCGGTCATGCCTTCTATTCCAGATAATGGAATATCTCCACCGTCAATTTTGCCAAATGACAGAGTAAACGAGGCACAGCCTATGATACCTACAATGGTAAAAAAATAATGTGTAAAAATAAATTGACATTTGAATATATATTTTAATAGGTTACTAATCCATTGACATATCGTCCAGTTTATCATCATTGGTTTTTCAAACAAGTGATTGAAAGAAAAACACTCTGGGAACCTTTTTCGATGGTCGATTCTCTTGCGTTAGAGCATGCTTTCACATCCGGTACATAACACTATTTTTATTTTAAGAAAAATGTATTATTATTGTTTTTTTTTTCAGCTGATATGTCACCAGAAACTGTCGTGCCAACTGATGGTGGTCGATATGACGTAAATATTTTACGTAGGGAACGAACCTCTGTTTATTGGAAAGCCGACCCGGTGCAAGTTAGGCGGTGTTCGTGGTTTTATAAAGGAAGTGCAAACGCCCGTTTTATACCATACGAAGAAAATATTGCAACAATGTTAGAAAACGAATATAAAACATCATTTGAATCTGGAGAATGGCATAAAAAAGTAGAATTGCCTTGTGGAGATTCTGTCGTATTTCATGGACCAGATGTTTTGGTTCTTTTCCCACCAGCAATGGCACCTGATGCTTGGGGAAATACCCCTGTAAGTAAAATTTTAATAAAGGTATTTTCTTTTACTTGAAAAAATTTAATAGCAAAGTCAGGCAAAACCAAGTGTTATCAAGCGCGGCATGGACGAGTTTGATATTGATGAAGGAGAGCCTGCAAAAGTGGATCATGTATTATTTATGGTACATGGAATTGGTTCTGTATGTGATTTAAAATTTCGTACAGTTGAAGAAGTTGGTGAGTGAATAATTATTTGAAGTATTTAACTCAAAAGCTTATCATTTCTTTAATTAAATAGTGGATGAGTTTCGACATATTTCCTTACAATTAATTCGGTCACACTATCGCTCCTCGTGCGATAATGGATCTGTTGGTCGTATCGAAGTACTGCCTATAAGTTGGCATAGTCAGTTGCATTCTGAAGAAACAGGAATTGACCAAAATTTAAAAAATATTACTTTGGAGAGTATTCCACGTTTACGTGATTTTACCAACTACACTTTATTGGATATTTTATTTTACACAAGCCCAATTTACTGTCAGGTTGGAATAACCTAATCTGAAAAATATGTTTGATTTATCTATTTGATTTTAGACAATTGTATCTACTGTTGGTTTGGAATTAAATCGAATTTATGATTTGTTCAAACAGCGCAATCCAAATTTTAATGGTGGTGTTTCCCTTGCTGGTCATAGTTTAGGATCGCTTATTGTTTTTGACTTGCTTTCTCATCAACATCCAGAGCCTCCAAAAGAACAAACATTTGTTGACGATGGTAATTTAATTTAATTTTAATTTTTAGTCAGGTTGTAATTGAAAATATCTTTAGATGATGAAGATGTTGTGCCACCTTTGAAGAAGCCACAACCAAACGAAAGAACTCTCAGTCGTCGAATTAGTTATATGATGTCGGAAGCTGGAACTGGTCAGCCCCAGTTACAATACTGTCACTTAAATTTTGAACCATCTGCATTTTTCGCATTAGGTTCGCCAATTGGTAAGTTATTAAAAAATTTATATTTTTGTAAATGATCGAACTAGGGATGAACAATATTCACAATAGAAGTGATTTAATCTCCAAATATTACAAACCTAAGCATTTTTGTGTAAATAAATAGAATTAAAATTGTTTTATGAACCTTTCAGAATAAACTAAAACAGCTGATGTTACTGAAACTAAAATAATTTTTTAAACTTACTTTCAGGTATGTTTGTCACTGTTCGTGGATTGCATAAACTTGGTGTTGAATTTACCTTACCAACATGTCCATTATTTTTTAATATTTTTCATCCATATGATCCTGTGGCATATCGAATTGAATCGTTGATTAATCCAGATTTTGCAAAATTAAAGCCGGTACTAATTCCACATCACAAAGGTCGTAAACGAATGCATTTAGGTAATTGTTTTTGCAAAACAATATTTTTTTTATTTATAAAATTATACTTTATTGTAGAACTTCGGGATACCATGGCGAGGGTTGGAGCAGACCTAAAGCAAAAGTTGGTTGATTCTATGAAAAGTACCTGGAATTCTGTCTTCCAGATGGCATTATTTGGTCGTTCCGAAACGAACAACCCTCCTAATTTAGAAGCAGAAGTGGATAAGGTATTAGAAGAGAAATTTGCTGAAGAACAAGCAAAACAAGATTCTCATAGCAAACAAAATATTGAAGAACAAAGCATTGATTTATGTTTAGGTCGCTTAAATAAGGGACGTCGTATTGATTATGTTCTGCAGGAAGCACCCTTTGAGTTCATTAATGAATATATTTTTGCTTTGACCAGTCACATGTGTTATTGGTAAGAAGTTTTTCTCAAAATTAAATCTATGTTTAATAACATGATTTGTGTTTAGGGAATCCGAAGATACCATTTTATTGATTTTAAAAGAAATTTATAATTCTGTTGGAGTGTCTTCCGATAATCAAGTTCCACAGCCAACCATGACTATTGACAAACCTGTAGCTTCTTTAAAACCTGTGTATATTAAACAGTTACCTTCGCAACCTGCAGCAATTGGAATGGACCCGACAGCTCCAATAACACCAAAAACTAATATTGGCCCACCTCCTATTCAAGGTTTTGTAAGAAAACCATAACACAAAATATATTGTAATTTGCGTTATTATTGATTGTATTAAGTTTTTGAAATATATTTACTACTTTTTTTTTTTTTCGTATGACAAGGTTAGTATATAAGTTTTCTTGTATTATAAAATTGACTGTGATATGGTGCATAATAATTTTTGGGGCAATTTAAAATGTTTATATTTTAGAACATTTTTACTTGTTATGTAATGTAAAATATTGCGTTGATTAAATGTAATATATTATTTCATATGTAAATATAAAATAATTAATATTTAAAAAATAAATTTTTAATTATAAAATAAAATTTTATTTATTCCAATCTATGAAAACTCGTCCCATTTGAAGGAATTACAAATAATATAAAGAGGCTTCCCATTCACCGACCTCGTTTACAACATATTTTTCTTGATCTTATGTTATATAGGTCTAGGTTTTCTGTCGTGCCAATATATCAACCCTTTGTGCTTTTAACTTGGCAAGCATTGATGATTTATTTTTTTACTGTTAGGCTCTCTGGCCTTGCTAAAAACCCAAAGATTTATACTTACCTAGAGTTTTTAAGATAATACAAGTAATTTGATTATAGCAAATTTTTAATTAAACATCATTTTTTTAATTATTATATTGATAATTACTTGCAACTCCACTCATAATTAATACATGAATTTTATATTGGTGATCTTTAAATACTATTAAATCAATTAAATTATACTCAAAAATCATGGCCATCCTGGTTAATATATCTTATAATTAAATAATTTACAACTGAAATTGTATGAAAAGTTTTTAATACAATGAAATCGAAGGAACGATAAGTTAGATATTATTAAGAAGATAAAATTCATTTTATTTTGCAAAATTATTAGAATTTTGATAAAGTTGAGATACTATATAGCTATATTATATCTACATCAAAAGAAGAAATCAGATTTGGTATGCTATGTCGTTGTCTATGTTGTAATAATTGCAAACTTATGTATAATGGCCGAACTAATTAATGACTACCGAAAACAGCAACCCGAAGAATAATTTTTTAATTTAAGTAAGCAGTAAAGACTATAGATCGTGTCAAAATTGAAGAATAAAAATGGATAAAGTAATGAAGAAGTAAAGATTTTGTTTTGTACCAAAAGATTAAAAGTGGATAAAATAATACAAGAATAAAGTTACGGTGGAGAAAAATACACGAATGTGTTTTTCTTCAATGAATTATTTTTACTCAATATTTTTTATCGACTTTTAAAATAAAGTATGTTGTATTATAAGAGTATAAAATTATTATATTATATTATTCTGTATTCAATTTTCGTAATAGTCGTGATAATACATTATTCGTGATGGTACGCCACTGACCAATGCACTTTAAGTAGATGAGTCGATAGATGACGCCGAATAAAATACCAACATTAGGTAAACCCTAAATATTTAACAGTTAAAATTTTCTAGTGGAAAATGTTGTTGTAGTGAGCGGGTGGAGTCGTTTGTATAGTGAATAGCAACAAGTGTCAAAATAAAGTATTTTTTGGGAAGCATGGGTTGTGCAGTTAGTACAACAGGAGATAAAGAAGCTACGGAAA
This sequence comes from Cantharis rustica, assembly GCA_911387805.1. NCBI lineage: Eukaryota > Metazoa > Arthropoda > Insecta > Coleoptera > Cantharidae > Cantharis > Cantharis rustica. The sequence goes on from OU426883.1 coordinate 25,919,075, forward strand.
GATCGAAGAAAATTGATAGAGATCTTAGGGCAGATGGGGAACGTGCAGCTAGTGAAGTTAAGCTGTTACTTTTAGGTATGCAAAGCTGACTCACTTTTCTTATAATTATATCTTAATAAATTCTTGCTCCTTAATTTGGCGTTTCTTTATTCAAGGAGCTGGGGAGTCCGGTAAAAGTACAATTGTAAAACAAATGCAAATTATTCACGAGAATGGATATTCAAAAGAGGAATGTGAGCAATATCGACCTGTTGTTTATAGTAATACCATACAAAGTTTGATGGCAATTATTAGAGCCATGGGACAACTTCGGCTTGATTTTGCTGATCCTACTCGTGCGGTACGTTTTATTTTATCTTTCAACCGTTTAACTAATTGTTTGTTATTCATTAGCACTCAAAATAACACCTACTACGTTTTAGTTATTACACTCATTATCTTTATTCTGTGCACTAATGTTTAGTATTTATACATAGATCTAACATTTATTAATAAAATACATCGCTATGGTTGGCCGATACGTCATTATTAGATATTTTTTGAGGTCGAAAGGATTTACTTAAGCTTCCACTATTAAATTGATTGTAAACCAATTCAATTAGAGTAAATTTTAACAAAAATAAAATATTTCATATTTTTATATGAAGGTTTATGAAGGACAAATAATCTATTTTAAATTATTGGAGATTAATTACTGGAATCAAAAATTTACTGTCAAGGTTTTGGTAGCTTCACTTATGATTCAGCACTTAATTGTGAATTATACGAGAAAATGGGACTAATTGAGAAATCTTTTCAGACTGACCATCGACTTTCTTTCAATTAAATTAATTTTTATTTACAAAAATTGTATTAAGAATGCAGGGAGTTGGGAAAATGATGAAAATCTTTGTTAGTTTTGCTGGAGTACATGCAACAGTCGGATTGTTTTCCACAGAAATACTCACCATTGTCGAGATTATCAACCTACATTACTTATAAAATCGTACAATTTTTTCATTATTCTAACGAATTTCATTAGTTGTTTTCATATTAAACCAAGATTAGATTTATTTTTCAATTATAGAAACTGCAACTATTCTAAAATCTTAACGTGGACTTCAAACCACGGGAAGTGTAATGTACTTAATTTTCAAAAGAGTTTTCACGGCAGATTACTTTGATTGTTTGTCATTGAGTTTCGACGAGAGGCGGCCAAAATAACTGCTACACTGTTTCTTATAAGTAATATAAGCTACTAACATAAAAATAGAATGAAATTGTGAATATTTTCTTATACTTTTTGGTCATGTTTTGAAAAGGAAAAATTGATGAAAGAAAATTCTAGTAATCTTGCATAAATGTTGGTCTCTGTTGTGCTGCGCTTTTACCATCAATATACTTTCTATTGTAGTTAGTTAGAAAGTCAAAACTAAAAATACTTAAATGTAACCCGAGGGACAAGTTACGAGCAGGAATGTAAGGATATATTTGGAAGTTTCAGGTGAGATGTGGTGGAATATATAAAGTATACATGAAGAAATATCTCAAAATCTGTCGAGATCTTTAGATCTGTAGGGAGAGAAAGAAATCTTCAGATTTCTAGGGAGATGTTTAGGAAATGAAGATGTGAGGTTCACATTATTTACCTCTCCCTATAGGGAGTCTTGTTCATTTAAATAGGTTTTAATTTTCTATATTATTTCAGGAAAATTTGTGTTTTCCTGTCGAGTTTCAACCAATTACTTTGATTGTAAGGCTACATAAATCTTGTTAATTAAAATTACTAATAAAATACAGAACTAAAGTCAAAAGTATTTTGTAATGAAAGGAAGAAAGGACAGGGTGGGCAAATATTTTTGCAAGCTACCTCACTTATTATTGAACTTGGCAGAAAGTAGAACCTAATTATAACAGAATCGGATATAGGTTTCTAAGCTTTATTTTGTAATATGCATTTGAAATGGAAACAAGCTATTCGTTGCAAACCAAAATTGATTTTAGCCTTGTAACCCTGTGCCCTGCCTCGCTTTATTGATTTATTTTAAATTTAAACCTGAGAATGAAAATCTATCATATTGCACAACAGGATAACAGAAAATGATAACCGAAACTTGTTTTCTCAGCTTAAACGACGAAATTTACACCTAACCGCTACAAGTTGTATAAAATGCAACCATATAAAGCGAAAAGCAATAATAAATTATCATTGTTAAGAGTATTTTGTGTTTTTTAAAATAAAATTTTTATAATTAGGACGTTGCCCGCCAATTCTTTACTTATGCTAGTGCAGCTGAAGAGGGTGAATTAACTCCCGAATTGGTAATGTTAATGAAGCGACTATGGGCAGATCCAGGAGTCCAATTATGCTTTTCAAGATCGAGGGAATATCAATTAAACGATTCAGCCGCTTATTACCTCAATGCATTAGATAGAATTTCTCTATCAAATTATATACCTACACAGCAAGATGTACTACGAACTCGTGTTAAAACTACAGGAATTGTTGAAACCCAGTTTTCATTTAAAGGACTCCATTTTAAGTGAGTTTAAAATTATTAATAAATTATTTGGTAATGTAAAAATGATGTTTTTAGAATGTTTGATGTTGGTGGTCAAAGATCAGAGCGCAAAAAATGGATTCATTGCTTTGAGGGCGTTACTGCTATTATTTTTTGTGTTGCATTATCAGGTACGAGATTTTATTAAAAATTATGAAAAAAAATTAAAACTGTTTTGAAAATTGTGTGTAGGTTATGACTTAGTATTAGCAGAAGATGAAGAAATGAATAGGATGGTTGAATCGATGAAATTATTTGACTCAATTTGCAATAGCAAATGGTTCGTTACAACGTCAATAATTTTATTTTTAAATAAAAAGGATCTATTTGAAGAAAAAATAGCAAGGAGTCCTCTGACTATCTGTTTTCCAGAATATACAGGATCAAATAGTTACGAAGAGGCTTCTGCTTACATACGAATGAAATTTGAAAATTTAAATAAAAGGAAAGATCAAAAAGAAATTTACACACACTTCACTTGTGCCACAGATACGAATAACATACAGTTTGTATTTGATGCAGTTACGGATGTTATTATTAAAAATAATCTCAAAGATTGTGGTCTTCTTTTGTAAAAATGTTGTTCGATGGCCTAATTAATTATAATAAAATTGTAAATTTGTAAGTCAATTATTGGATTTTGCAAAGCAAAACTAATAACGTACATTCTTGAAAAAGTAAATGGTTGCCACAAAATTTACAATCATATTTAGTTTGTAAAAGTATCAGACTGATTTTTGAACGTACACGTGTGGTGCTTATTTAAATTAATTGATATAAATAAATGAAATGGCGAGTTAAGAATAATTGTAATACCGTACTGACAGTATTCAATATATTTTACAACGTAAGCACAAGATTAGTATTTTTTTATTGGTACTTGGACGTTTCAAAAATTTTCAATCGATTAAATTACTTTACATAATTATTTATTATAATATTTAATATCGAATAAATATTTTGCTGTTATAGTATTAAGGATAACTAAATTACTGTATCAATTTGTAATTGTAACACCGTAATTATACAAATTCCAAGAATGCATTTTTTACTTTTTTAATTTTATACAAATGTAATTTTTATATTTTGTAATAATTTACATCAGTTTTATCTGATACAAAATAATTTTTTTAATTATTCTGTAAGATATAAAACTAAAATATTGTGAAATAAATGTTCTATTTATTATTTCATAATAAATTAATATACACTGCTTGTTATTTGGTATAACATGAAATAGATTAACACTTTTTTTTTTACAAAATTCTATTTCTTGTTGTATCCAGTATATTTTTGTAAAAATTATGAGTATTTAACAAATATATTAAATTGATCAAATTTTATGCTTTTTCTTTCCATTTGGGTATTCAAATGTATTGATGTGCAGTAGATTTGTACTAATGAGTTAACAATATTAAATGAATTAAAAAATTGTTCAGGCTTATGTTAACTTTTTAATGCCTATTATTTTTTGTAATATTTTGATTTACAATGGGCCTATCGATCTATGCATTCAATAAATCCATCAATATTAATCAAATGAAAATTTACAACCAGTTCCATAACTAACTCGAGAGAGATCAATGTTTACTATTGTTGTGTAGCTTTGAATGTAACGAAATACGTCAAAATTTGTTCTAACTTATGTTATTAATTATTTACTTTAATCAATTCAAATAATATTTATTAACCCCCTATATAGTCATATTAATATTTTAGAGAACTCAAAAAATGCACACAATTTTTAGAACTAAAATATTTTTAGGTTTTCACAAATAAAGTACACCGTAAGCTAGATGCTAAATGTATTGCAATGATATAAACGACTAAAGAATACCATAATTCAATTTTAAAAACTTCCGATGGAATTATTTTAAATTGTAAAGTATTTTTATATTTATAAATTTATATTTTATATTCAAATCGATATCAACGCCATACGTTCGATTTTTTCAAATGTTATTTTATATTTCCAAATAAAAATTAACTTCCAAAATTATATTGGTATCCAAAAAAATCTTCATCTGATTAGTGCAATGTTGGTTTGTTTTTTATGTATAACTAAAATTATGGAACGTAAGAAAGGTTCGAGAAACTTACGAAAATCAAAAATTCAGACCAAGAAAAGGAAAAATGTGGTGAATCCGAAAACCGTACAGCATAATGAGAGTACCTCAAGTGTATCTAAGAAAATTAAAATGCAAGAAAAACTTAATGTGGCACAAGACAATGCTGTGAAATAAAGAATTTTGATTTTTTTACCGTTTTCAGCAGAAAAACGCGTACAAGAGAATACCCGAAACGGAAAAATGCGTCGTCAGCAAACTAAAATTGATGTTTCCGAAGCGACACCGTCAAAAGAAGACGCAGTATATGGGCCTGGAATAGATCACTATGTATAAGTTATAAAATAATTTTTCTGCTTTAGTGTTAACTGCATTGCAAACTTAAAACGCGTTTATCTCGAAACTACATTTTCAAACTGGTGAGCAAGATATTTCAAAATCCTGAGCACCAATCGATCTCAAATTTTGTGTGCTTTTTTTAAACACTTAAAAGTAGTCTTTAATCAAAGCTTTTGGTTTTACAATGCGTAGTTTCTATTTTATGAACCAAAAGTTGTTTTTTTTTAACAAAAATTGAAATTTTGACTTTGAATGACTGCCATATTGTTAAATTTAAGTTTTTTGGAAAATCCTTCGATTAAAGACTGCATCAACTAATAGATTATCAAACTTTTTTTGATTTTCGATAACCTGGGTTTGAATAACACTGCTCATCGCAAAACATTATTGACGAACGTTCACTTTAACTTTGTTATTTATCAATATTTTGTAACCAAAAAATAAAGGTCTTTTAAATACTGAAATTGTTGTACAAAGATATGCATTCAATTCTTCACAAAAAAATTGCAAAAATTACCCATTTTTTTAACCCCTTAAATCAAACTTATAATCCAAAAAGTAATCTCGGTTGCGGTCTAATCTGCCCAAAAATAAACTTTCAAACAATATTCAAAACTTCATACATTCACTTCTACAGTGTATTTTATTAAAATTAAATCTTAAGAGCGGACTGCATACAGGAGAGAGGGAAGCTTTTCGTATAGTACAGATTATTACCATTTCTTAGTTACAGGAAAATACTTAGGTGGCGCTGGAGGTACTTATAATCGTTTTCAACAGTTTATTTATCACGTGTAAACTGTACGTTTTCGATTACCGACAACCACATGCTGTGTTTTATACATTTTGCGTAAGTACCTGGAAAACGGACCGGGCTAGTTATGTATACTCGTAAAATTCCTTATGGATAGATAACAACTTCCATTAATATAATTATAGTAGTGTATCGCATATTCTTCAATGACCATTATCCATAATACAATGAATTCATTGTATCATGGAATTCAGGTTTTGTTCATATAATGACCTGCGGAAGGCAATAACGAAGTTTCATCAAGATTGGTTGTTATAAAAATTCAAAATTGTCAGTTTTCAAACATTAAATTTACCTATTTCCTCTTAATTTAAAGAACTCAAAATTTGTTATTGCCTTCCGTCATCTTTCCTTATTAATATAAAAAAAAAAATTACACCGATACAACGTCTAGTTTTTGAAATTCTTATAAAAGACTAGAGCCTTGTTTTCAACGTCATATTTACTCTTTCCCTCTCCCTTGGCTGCAGCGCGCTCTTAAAAACATTTTAGTTCTAAAAAGTGTGGGTACATTTTATTAGCAAACTTCTTCAAGAAATCATGAAGACTATAAAGCTCTTTTGTGGTCAATGAAGAATGTAATGGCCCTGTAATTGTACATTTCGAATTCGCCGATTTATAGGGTAAATTTTATATATTGAAATGAAATCATAATATTATAGAGTTTGTTCAACAGCGATGATATGCGATGAAGAAGTTACAAATGGCAGAAGATCCTGGAAATTTCGCAAAATTTGATTTGAAAAGTTTTTATTATAATCGAAACTTTTAGAGAAAATAAAATTTTATGTTGAAGACTTTATTAAATACTACCCAAAAATTATGTAGTTTTTCCGAAATTAATTCTTCAAGGTTGGCTACAGTAAAGCTCGCCTCACATGATGCTTATTTTGCTGATGGTTTCCTTGTTTGTTTCTGTGCATGGTACCTAGCATGATGGTTTGCAAGTATGGTTTCAAGCTTCAATGCGCACGCAGTGACAGTGAAAATATTTTATTATTTTTAATATTAAAATAAAATAGGTTATTTAATCTAATAAACTTATTTCTTTACTTCATTTCAATTCAAACTCGGCATTTCTCGGTAGTACTCGCACGATGCGGCTTTATCATTGGTTAGCGCTGAAAACATGCACGTAAACCATCACAGAAAATAGCACCGGTTCTATCACAGAAATGGTGCACGAAAACATGCAGCCAAGCATGCACGGCAACTGTGCACCCATCACGGCACCAAGCAGGAAAATAAGCATCGTGTGAGGCGAGCTTTAGAAAACATAATTGAACTTTCTCTGTGAATATGTTTAGTCCGGTTCTGCTGTAAAAAATATTTATAAAACTTTAGTTCGAAACTACAAAATTTGATTTTGAGAAGATCACTGTAAACTTATTCATAGATAAATTAAATTCAAAGGATGTAGGACATTTATAACATTTTTAAACGTTAGATGGCGGCCTCTTGATCATAATTATGTTTACTACACTAATACAATAGTAGCTGCGATGGGATTTTATAGATGGTGTGGTATTATTTTTAGATTCGCTATCCAACATAAGTAATTACAATCATAGTTTCTACAATATAACATATATTTATTATAAATTTTTATTTTTTTGAACTTCTCATCAAATTTCACGAATAAAAACTAGTTCTAGTTTTTTCCCAGGCGACCGACGATTTCTGATAAGATTATTTTAAAAAGTCTGATTACGGCTATCGTTGGTCAGTATGTATTTAAAGATGTTTAATGCATTGGAGTAACCCCGGAGCCGGTCGTGCAGTGAAACAATGTCGTCCATGTTTTTGACTGGTATTTGCGTTTACGTTCTATGTAGAAAGCATAATCTCTGCTATAGCCTTGTGCCAAGCTAAGACATATAGAATGTGGGGACATTCTGTATACCCCAATAACAAAACTTAAAATTTTTTAACATTTTTTTACTTAATTTCACTTCACAATAACTTAAAACTGGTTAACTTTTTTAAACAAATAAGTACATTTTTTAACTTATCTAACCGCGTCTTTTAATTCAAATATAGACTAAATGCACACCCAACCGCAACCTACCAATTCAAGATTCTATAATTTGCAACTTTTAATGTTTTTATGATATAAAGATAAATTTTCAAGTGTACTATACTAAAAATATCTATAGCAAAGTTAATTACATATAAATGGTAATGTGTAATCGTAAAACAATTAAGTAATAAAAACTTCAGTTTTATTAACAGAAGCTAGTTATTTAATAAAAGAAGTAAATGGTTTTTTAAGTTGATGTTAATTAATTGGCATATAAAATCTTTTAACCCTCAACTGCAAGCAACCAGAAATGTCTAATAATTAAGTTGGTAGAATCTTCGGGTAAGTATCTATCTTTACATCAAATATGTAAATGCATGCTGTAAAATAAATTTTAAAACGTCAGTCATATCAAATTTTTTAGAATAAACCAAAAAATGCACAAACACTTTTTAGAACTAAAATGTTTAAGTTAACGCAATATAAATACAGCGTATGTATATTATCGCAAACTTTTTCACCGTACTATGGCATCATCATCGCCGTTTTCACCATACTATGGCATCCTAGTTCATCGCCTGATGATGCCATAGTATGGTGAAAACGGCGATGATGATGCCATAGTACGGTGATAACCATACTATGGCATCCTAGTTCATCGCCTGATGATGCCATAGTATGGTGAAAACGTTTGCGATAATATACATACGGTGTATTTATATTGTGTTAACTTAAACATTTTAGTTCTAAAAAGTGTTTGTATATTTTTTGGTTTATTCTAAAAAATTTGATATGATTAATATCGAGTTACACTACCTAAACCACTTATCTATTGATTATTAAAACGTCAGTAATTTTTAATACAGTGCGAAAATTTCATACGGCATGTAAAGCTAAGCTTTAAGGGCAGATTCTTAAAGGTTTGAAGTTATTTTTTTTCCTTATGGAAAAAATGTATATCCAGAACTTTCATAGATAACTCAGCAAATCATGCACTCAACGGTTTCCCGTGGTAAAACCTAAAAAAAAGTTCAAGGAAATTTTTGATTTTGCGCTGAGGTACGCGGTTTATTCAAACTGTTTAAATAATGCTATCTATAAATTTTTCTTGTGTAGAAAAGCTAAAAAGATCGAATTTTGAAAAAAAACTTTCTTATTTGCTGCTTACGCATGCAAGAAATTTATTCCCCGACATTTATGTTTTCAGATTCAAGAGTATGGACTGGGCGTTGATGAGTCGATCAGGACCAGGCCCGGACTGGCCATAGGGCAGATCGGGCAAATTCCCGATGGGCCGGTGCAGTCAAAGGGCCGTCGAACCAGCAGCGCTGGCTGATTACATCGCGAAAAAAATTATGCTATTTTATATAACATAACAAAGTATTAAAAATGGTTAATAAAACTTAAAATTTTAGCACAATAAATTTATAAATAACAAAAACCGTTCAAATACAAGTTTTTAATAGTAGAAGCTCGATAACGTGAACATTCGAATTTATAAACATCTCGGTCCTGTGAACACCCAATCCAGTATTCATCCAATATTCTTAATCTAAGACTACGTCCTGTTTTTTAACCAAATTTACATTTGGCATTCACGGTTCTTTGAACATTTGCATATATTCTGGTAGGGTGCTAACCTTGCCAGATGCATAGCCCTTAGATCAAACTCGGGCTTTAGATCACAACAGCGTAGTTGGCGCGACCAAGCATCGAACTGCGGTGTCCCGCTCTGTAGCACGTCGATTTAACCTTACATCACACTGCTGGTCTATCAATCCACATTGATGTATAGTACGTAGTATAATATAATTACATCATAATTATGTGTATATTATTATGTATAATACTACTACTACTACTTCAATAATTGAGGTGTAATAAAAATTGTTATTCTAAATCATTAATTTTTCTTTTATCTAATTTTTCCAATCTTCCAAAATATTAATTAGTGCTGCTGTTCCAAAACAATCATCAAAATCATTACATTCACTCTACACCTCATTTTCTCATTCACTTTTAATTTCAAACAAAATAACTTCTTATAAAAAAAAATCACTTTTCATATTCAAATTAGAAATTTTCTAAAAAATCAAGACTTTTTTGACAAAAATATCATCTATATTGCCAACCTCGTTTTAACAAATATTTAAAATTCAAACATAAACCATATAAAAAAATCATTTCACACTCCAAAATACCAAATTGTAGGGAAATACACGACAGTATATACGTATGTACTATGAGTACATGTAGCGTTTTTGTGGGAAGTAGGGGGCCGACAGTCTCTAAAATGCCCGGACCGGTTTTAGGTCCCACTCCGGGCCTGATCAGGACATTAACATTTATATAATATTATATATTATAGAGATTGTAAAAATGCGATGTTTAGTGTAAATTATTGTTATCGATAGTTAATGTTAAAACAAATGAGTTTATGTAATGCGATTGGCCGCATTTGCGTGCAATTGGCGTATGTTTTATAAACACTTATATGCTTGCAACGTCACTAGACTGTGATGTGAGTGTTTTGGTAATATAATAAGAAACCACACCACGAACGTTAGTACTATGTTCGCAAACGTATGACTCAAAAATGTAATATCTGGCTATGGCTCTTACCTATTAGTAACGCTCAAGTATAAATAATGTAAATAGAATAAAGAGATTTTTATAATTGGTAAATGTGCGCATGAATAGATTTGCAAACGATCCATCTTAAATTCGCTGAAAACCACATGACATATCGAAAAAATGTAAAAGAAATGTACTTTTAGATAAGAAAAAAGGTAAGTAAAAAAAATAAAATCAGAGTTTTTTTTAACATTTTATCTCTTAATTTAATTTTTAATTTAAATTTTTTAATTTAATTAATTTTTTTTTGTTTTAATTTTAATTTAATATAGACTAATTTGTAGATAATTAAATGATCTTTAAAAAAGGTGTAATCCATTAAGTCTAAAAAATTAATAATATCGGAGCTATGGCCGTATAAAATCAAAAATTCAAAATATTGCTTTAAAGAGAGGTATCCCCCAAGGATTTGGACTTGGACAAAAATTTTATTTAAAAATTTGTCATACAAAAGTGTCTTTTATAACCACCTCAAAGGTTCTCCACGGTCACGGGGGACACCCTGTATATTATTAAAAAATTTAGTAGGTGATTTTATTATTTAAGTTGTTTATGCTAACCTAAACTTCTAAACAACTATATTTCAGAGATGTACAATTAATAGTTAACAATCTTGTTAGTTTTATTGACTTGTATAACTAAAGGTGCTATATACTCGTCGAGTTCATTTGGATCGTGATCAACTGGTCGATTGCTCTAACTCAATGTAATGAATGCTCTTCGTTTATCTTTGAAATTCATACTGAAGTTGCAAAATTTAACCTGTACCCAATTGAGAGCTTAGGGCTTAATATTTTGAGTATTTTTATATTTAAACTTTAATAATATCTAATAACTGATTTAAAACTGCAAAATTCTGAGCTACTAATTTCTTTTTTTAAGTGAAAATTATTTTTATTATATAAATGCATAATAATATTTAAAAAATATTTATAGTTTTTAAATAAAATAATACAAAAAAAAAATAAAGTATTAAAATTAAAAGAAGGTAAGGTAAGACTTTTTCACCTTCAGCAAAGATATAACTTAAAAATAAATGGTCTTTCTAATAAAATCTGCATTTTGTTTTCAGTCATTTATGTCTATAGTTGTTTATCTCTTTAGATGTTTACGATATTTTTAAAAGGCAATTCCAACAGATTTTTAATGTTACCGTGTGGTGTGGTAAAAAATATGTTTTTAACTGCTTGCACCGCAAACTTCTTTTATTTTTATTGCTAAAACTAGCAGCATTTAAATAGTTGACCTAGTACTAAATGCTACCATAAATAATAATAAAAAAAATTTAATGAACACTAACAGAATTAATTTTAACAAGATTTCGAGAAAGGTTTTAGCCAAAAAGTTTCAATTTATTTTTCTAGTATCCCCGAGCGTTAGCAAATTTAAACATTAGATTGCAACTACGTCGGACGATTCCGTACTTTTCATTTTCTAAAATTATACCTAACAAGTAATACCTATAATTTTCGATCCTCAATAATTTTCAATTTTTATAGTAATATAATAAAGACGGCTACGGTTTGATGCTTAAGGTGGCAAAAAATATGACTTATTTTCAAACACTACTAGTAGATGACTCTGTCATCGATTGATCACTATACAATGCAAGCAGCAAAACTTACCGACGTCTATAATAGTCCGAAATTTTGTTGCCGTTTACATAATATTTAAAAAGTAGTTTTGAGTACAAATGCTCAAGTTCACAATTAGTACCCGTGAAAGAATTCACACCTTCAGATGTTTACGTTTTATAAATATTTCGTTTTTTGAAGCTAACAATTCATCAAGCCAATTCTTCACTTCTTTGTAGGAATTGAACTGCTGTTCCGAAAGTCCGTACTGCATCGATCGAAACAAGTAGTAATCTGATGGAGCAAGGTCTGGTAAATACGCAAAAACGACTTTCGTTTGAACCGATTAAGCAAAATTTCAGAAGTGGTTTTTCACCTTTCTATGTGTCTTTCTTTCAATTGATACGGCATTCATTTTCTTTCTTTTTGAATCTTGCAAACGATTAGAAATAGTTTGTTGGGTCACATTCAAAGTTTCTACTAATATTTCTTCAAGTTTTGTGGAATCTTCGTCCAGTAATGCTTGCAATTCTGCATCTTCGAATTTTTTTGGCTGACTTGAACGCTCCTTGTTTTTCACATCAAAATCACTACTTTTAAAGCATTTAACCATCGTTCACATGCTGCAATGCTTAAAGTATGATCACTATAAGCTCCAGCTATATTTCTATGCGTTTCAACTGCATTTTTTCCACAAATAAAAAAGAAAAGTAGAGCTTGGTGCAAATGCTGTTTATTTGGCTCAAATTTGGACATTTTCGACGCTATGAAAAATCATGTTTAAGTTAAGCGGAGATCTCTGGTTCGATCCCGAGTGGAGCAAGAACTTTCATTCTGACCGTTCTCCTCCGGCGAGAAATGGCAAACCATCGAGATAATCTGTCTTAAAAACCCTTAATAAATGAAGTGGTCAGCCAAAAAAACCCACGTTGGGTTGTTACGCTACTGTGAATAAGTATAATAAGACAACCTTTGGGGTTATTTATCTAATTTTTTTATTTATAATTAATATTTCTTAATTCATTTTAAGTTTTTTTGTAATTAATCAAAAGTGGTAGCGAAATTTCCTAGAACCTCCACCCGGGTTTCGAGATATCCTTGCGTGTAATTGCTTAAATGGAACGTTGCCTGGGTAATGTTTTTAAATTAAAATTATTAGTTTGTAAATAATTAGATCGTTTACATATATTAATTGCGATAATTTTGTAAAAATAGAAAATTTAAAAATCTTAAAATTATATAAACAAATGAAACTATTAATTAATAAAATGAAATTATATACTATTTTCACTGAAAGATAATCTCTGCATCGACTATTTTGCAAATTAAACAAAGAAAAAATTAATTTTTATTTATAATTTAATGATACATTAATGGCCATAACAGGACGAAATACACAAGAAAAACAAAGAAAATTATTTTTTAGCAATATTTTATTCGACGACGATAATAATAAATCCGTAGATTCTAAGTACGTAGAAACATATTTATTTATAGATTATTTTATACCTATTAATTAGAAAATAAAATAGATAAATAGATAAAATAAAAAATTTTAAATTTCTCTTTGTGCAATTGTTAAATAGTTTTGTATTTTTATTAATTTTGTATAAAAAATGTTTTCAAAAAAACCAATCGTAACTTCTGAAACATCGCTTTTATGTGGACGAACTCGAATAATGATTAATCCAACTTCATACTTATATTTTATAATAATAGATAATAATAATAATTTAGTTATTATGGAAGTCACTATTTTTTCTTGTCGTTCATATTGATGGTACCAACGAGTTCTTGCGTAAAAGAAATTAAATCAATTCTTTTTAAATTATAACAATTTTTTCAATTTTAATGAATTATGCCAACTTACATATTCAAATAAATAGTATTAAAAATATGAACTAAATTTCGTGTAACTTTTTTGGAGAGTGCTGTTGAAAGTAAACGAACGGAAGAAGAAATGTAATTTTATGTTGAACATTTAATATTATTTACGTTTGTACACCTTAAAGATTTTTCATGGTGTATTCGAAAATGTGATTATGAAATCTTAAAAATTTCCCCCAGAAAAACACGAGCACGTGGTGCGTGCGCACGGGGTCGGGACCAACGTGGATCCTTGGATGGATTCTCTCCAACTGTCAGTTGCAACTTGGTGGTTATAGCGCGAGTTTCGAAATGAGTTGGAGCAACGTACGTTATTCGCACTACGTAAACTTTCAACGATAGACGATACGTCAGGTACAAATTAAATCTTCAATAAAAATTTTTGAAATTAATTTTCAAAAAATAAATAAATATCATTTTCCGATAGCGACCTTTTTAAGTGACGTTTAAAGATTTAATTTTTTACGTAATTTTACTTATAATTTGGTGTAAGAAAAGGAATAATTAGTTTGAATTCTTAATTAAATTTAGCATAAATTAACTGGATTGGGAATTTTTAAAATAAAAAAATTTAATTAAAAAATGTGAAAATGCATATTTTAAGGATGGTTTATTAATTTTCAGCTATGGAAAATTCGGCATACGTTCCGAGTTCAGCGCACATGAATTCTCCTGCTTTGGTGGTATTTTCTCAAGCCGGCGGATTGCAAGATGCTTTACGTATTCAAAGACCGTTTAATCCACAGGTGATACTTATTTTGATATGTTGGAAGCGTTATACGAGTTTTTCTGAAAGGAAATTTTAGATAAAATTGTAAATTAGATTTGGTTTCAGTTTAAATTTTTAACTTCCACGAGTTTAAATAAAATTGCTTGCATGACAATTCAGATTTTCAATGGAAACTCGTAAATTTTTTTTTTTATTATTAATATGAATAATATCGGTTGATCGGTCAATAATTGTAATATTTTATGCAAATACGCCACACATCTTTATATTGAGTAACTTGGAAGGATGTGTAATATCAAATTGCGATGGCATAAGTCATTGAAAATGTTGTACTGAGACAATGGCTCGAAATTTAATGCCACTTCCTCCATAAATTGTTATTTTGTATACAAACACATATTACGTACATATTATAAAATATGAATTTTGTTGATTAAAGATTTTTTAAACCCAGTTTCAGATGTCAGAAGCTGCGAAGGAACTTCATAGGCCATTTACGGCTACAAGTTTTGGGCTCCGTCATATGGAAGCATACGGTGGTCTTCCGGCACACATATTAAATCACCTTCAACCACAATTTTTACACCCCGGTTTATCACTCGGTTCGGGCGCGTTTCGTCCTCTCGCGGATTTAAAATCATTCCCTACGCCGTCGGCATTTGCACCCCCTAAGTGTCTAAAAATCGAAACTAATAGTGAATCGGTTCAAGCGCCACCGAATCATGGCATTTTTTCGCCCACAGAAGAACGTTATTTGGGTCCTAGTCCACGAACTGATTCATGCTCTCCAGCCAGCGCATCAATGTCTCCTCAGCCTCCTTCAAATCTCGGAAATGTCAAAGAAGAAAGCTTGGATGCTCAAATGTCGGAGGATGGGGACGTCGGTCATGGTCCATCGACTGACAACGATTCTCCAGGAATTCACGATGACAACAGAGGATTTCGGAGTAAGAGCTTTTTTTACTTTCCGCTACTGTAATTGTCACTTCAGATGTAGTAAATTGCATTTACTGTGTGCTTCTGCATTATTTTTTTCGTAAAATAACATGAAAACATTTTTTTTTCATTTATTTGTACAAGCTTGCTAGGAAAAGTTATATTTATATAGTTAAAGTGTAAACCCCGAAATTGCGATATGTCCCAACTGCTCAGTTTCTTAAACCAAACAAACAGTTAATGTTATCTATTGTTCTTCTGCTACAGTAGCTTGTGGCCACCTGGTTTTCAAAGTTAAATGTTGATATAAGCAAAGATCGCTTACTTTAACTACTCGTAAACAAAAAAAATTGTTTTTATTCGTTTTAAGTAATTTTAAATGTATTTTCTTAAAATCCCATTTTCATCGCTTTTGGCTGAGTTAACCATGTTAACATTTTCTTAATGTCATTTACCTGAACATTGAACATGGATTAAAAAACATCGGTTTTTTCCTTTCAAAAACTTCAATTTTCTTAAAACTTTGACTTAGCAAAACTCCGGCCGAACGGGTAGAAAATTTGTAATTTTAATAGAAAATTAACCTAAAATATGAATTTTTAAGTCTATAGTGTGGTAGTTAGTAGTACGTAATTTTAACCAAAACAATACATCAGTGGTTTAATTCCTTTCTAAGAAAAAACAGTCCTGTCAGTTTTTTAGTTTCTCGCTAAGATATAAATAAATTTTGGACAGGACGAAAAATCGTAGAAAGGTAATTTTTCGGTTTTCCATGTTTTTCGTGCTTCTCGTGCATAGACAAACATAATTTCGTCAAAATTTTGCTTGTTAAAATTTTAAAGAAAAGTTTAATTATATTTGTTTTTGTAATAGTACCACCATTAGCAATTGAATTAAAATTTGTAATAAAAAATAGGAAACTAAATTTTCTCTTTAAGCATTTTCATTAAAACAATTAAGGCTAGTAATAACCGTAACAAATTCTATCAAAAAGTTAAAAAAATTTAAGTTTTCCCGGCCGGTTTTCTTGTTCTACATACTGAAAGTTCTTTTAAACTAATTACCTACAATTTTTTCAGGACCCCCATAGAAATATTATATAAAATTATCATTTTGTCAAACGATTCCAAAATGTAAACATTAATTTTAGTGTTATCAATTCCTTATAGACAAAATAGTTAAATCTTCTTATTTAAAGTAATAAAAAGAAATAGTTAGTTTTGTAATTTTGGCACCTGCAGTCACTCATGGATCAAAGAAATGCAGTGGGTTAATTCCTTTCTAAGAGAAAACAGTCCTGTCAGTTTTTTAGTTTCTCGCTAAGATATAAATAAATTTTGGACAGGACGAAAAATCGTAGGAAGGTAATTAAACAATTCACTCTCGTCTTTTTTTTCAGTTGATAATGTGAATAATTTATTTTTTCATAACCATTTTTGTGTGATCGTAACTATATAGGAGATAAAAATGAAATAACATTTTTACTCGGATAAAGTCACTAAGTATAGCCAATAGATTCATCGAGAGTCTGATTAGTTATTTGGTTATATCACTTATATCTAATAGATAAATCTAGAAGTGAAGAAGTCGGGCGTTAAACCCGAACTTTTTTTTTGCAAAAATAGAAATAGAAAAGTGAAATATTAAGTTGTGTTTTTAAGTGTAAAAATGAAAAATGGTTTATTTTTCGGAAAGTTATTGGTATTTAAAAACTCGAGTGCGAAATTTTAGTGTAAATTGAATTTATATATCATTTGTAATTTTTTTAAAAGTACCTATTCTTTTAGACGATGTTTTGGATACAAAATGAAATAAGTATTTATTATTTTGTCGGAATAAAGATTTGGTACAGGGAGGTGATACTGTGAATTTTAAAGTGTTACTTATTCCTAAGAAAAAGTACAACTGCAATTTTATTTTTTAATTTTATAAGGGACAATTTTCATGCTTATCAATTTTTAACCAGTAAGAATTAAGATCGTGGCAATTGTGAGAGAAACAATGGGCAGATTAGAAACAAAAATTCACTGCCAATGAAATAATTAATAAGTAATCGTAACATATCTTGGCTTTGATTTTAATATAAAAAAAAATTCAGAAGTAAATATTTATCTGGGCGCCCCCTTATAATAAAGAAATTTTTGGTATCTTTCTAACTACTGTAGATACGTTGTGGTGTTTCAAAATGGTTCGCACGCGCCCTGTACATTTTGTAGAAAAGATTCATTTTTGTAAGTTGTAATTTTGTAAGATTGTGAAATTAGACAGGTGGGGGCGAATCGACGGAAATACGAGGCATTTTGCCGACAGCGACCGCCTGAGCCTGTTGTGCGATTTTTGCTTGAAGCAAATTTTGAGATTATTGATATTAGTTAGATTTGTGAGTAATAATTTGATATCAAATAAAGTGAATTTTATGCGAACGCATTATTTTGGAAATTTTTGATTATTTTTAAAATTTTGGAGAAATGGATTATTCTTGATAAGTGGCTACTGAGCGATAATAGATTGATTTGGATGATTGATTGGAATGAGAAGTTAAAAATTATAAACCGACGTTTTGTGTTGAAAATTGAAAAATTTTAAATTGCATTTGAAGGAACAAATGGTTCAAAAGATAAGCACGTCGATTTAGATAAGGTAGAAATTAAAGAGTTCCATGCACGGTGAAATTTAACAATTTTAAATTGTTAAAAGTTTTTTGGAATCAAATCTTAATAAATTAATTTTTGATAAAATTCAACATTGCAACTTATATGTGCGCGTTACTTAACTTTGAGGGTACTGTCAGATAACTATCATCACGAATTTCGAAATTTCAACTATACTATAGGAAAGAGGACAATTTTCTAAGCAGTTTAAAACAAAAAAATCTTTGGATCATCTATAACTTTTCGAAAAATTCGAATTTAAAGATGTAAAATTTACATGTACTTTAGATACACCTTTTAACACGACTGTATGATTAGCCGTTGTTGAGTAAGGCAAAAAAATAAAACACACTCTGCGGGTGCCTTCGGCGCTCTCCGGGCCTGTTTTATTTTTTCATCTTACACATAACAATTTAAAAATATCCCTGTAAAATGGCAGAACTTGCCAAGGGTGGAACTCGAAGCCATAGAACTCGTCCGAGTGTCGACCGCGACTGACAATAACATTAAGAGTATATCAAAGCACACGTACCATCAACAAAATGAAGAGCAAGGGGATCAACGTGCGACTTACCGTCACACATCGAGATGTATCATGTTACATCTCCCTGCTTTTCGTAATTTTAAAATGTCGTTTTCTCGAAAACTAATGGACGGTCCAAGGTTTTTTTTCTTAAAAATGCTCAGAAAATTGTCGTCTTTTCTATAGCACAGTTGAAATTTTGAAATTCGGGGTGATAGTTATCTGATAGTAATCAATTTTGATTTTTATTCTAATGATTATTCTTTTATTTTGAAAGCGAATTAAACTTTTCACGTTTTTGCTTATTGCTTATCTCTCTGCGATTTGTGTACTATCGACTAAAACGTAGAGATCTTCTCAACGTGGATAGATTTTGTACAACTTGTTATTAGATCTACATCAACACCTTTAGTATAGACAAACACAAACTTCTCCTATCTGGAGAAGTTTAGAGAATCGGAATTTTCTTAATGTCAGCGCTTAGTTTTTTTTTTAAGTTTTGATATTTTTATAATTGTATAAAAATATTTTATACAAATAGTTTGCAAAATCGCAATTTTTCCAATTTGTTTCAAGTTATTCGACACCGTTCCATCTTTTTTACTTCCTTCCATCGAGTAACATTTATTCATGTGATACAGGTCGTGTGATACACCTCATTACATGGTCTGGTCAACAAATTCTTTGTGCTTTTACCCCCCGCTTTTTTTCGGGAAATTACAAAATTTATTATTGCATTGTACTGCAATTTTTTTGAGTGTCAATTCTCGCAAGTATTAGCTTGTTGTACTTGTAATGGAAGCATTCGTAGAAATCAATAAAGTTAGCGATTTAGAAAATAATCGCAATTTGCGTGTAGAAATGGCAATTACTAGGAAAGGAAAGGGGGGGAAAGATAGAAAAGTTTAGGCAAAAATATATAAAGGGTTAATAAAATGTTTTCGAGTGTCTAGATAAAAACTATGTTTAACCACGAAACACACAAACCACTAGACTCGTTAAAATCTCGACCGGGACCCAATTTCCCTCATAATACCAACGCATTACGTTAGCATTACATAGACAGTTAAAATCTGTTAGCAAAAGCTTACATATGATTTGTTATTGCGGCTTTTACTACCGCAAAACAGCTAAATACCAGTAGCATCCAATAATGCCTATTTGCTGTTGTACGTTATTATTTTTTATTGCTTCAAGTGACAATTTGATTTAAAATGATATAACTTTGTCGAAATTAAATTATTTTATTTGTTTGAGTTAATTTATAGCTTAAAGGCACACAGTTATTAAAGTGATTTTGTAATTGCTATTTTGCCAAGTGGAATAATCGCGGCCAATAACAAGCAATCGTTATGTCTTTACGTTTTTAATTTCGATTGCCATTAATTGTAAGCCAGAATGATTTCTCCTTTTGGGCCCTCTACGATCCCTATAGATGGATTGCAATTGATTCGAAATGAAAGTAATATATCCCGGAGAGGCAGGCTATTAAACCATAAAAATACTTGCTATTGTAGGTTGCCTGCCTTATAAAACATCAGATTTGTCTGTCCGAAATGCTTAACTTGTACACTCATCGATGAAATATTCAACTTTTATTTTTTAATTTTTATACAAAATATGCAATATTATAATTTCGTTAGATTATTTCCTGCAGCTTTTTTTTTATTTTAAATTTTTGCTTTTTCAAAATTTGATAGTAATT
The DNA here is from genome assembly GCA_911387805.1 of Cantharis rustica. NCBI lineage: Eukaryota > Metazoa > Arthropoda > Insecta > Coleoptera > Cantharidae > Cantharis > Cantharis rustica. Next base: position 25,939,494 of record OU426883.1, read on the forward strand.
TATTTACATAAATAACTAAATTAAATATTTTAACATATTTATTAGCGTGTCGCATACTACTTGATAACATTCCTAAAATATGCTGTATCTTCATATAAATAAATCAGATATTTTTTATAAACTTTTAATATCAAATTATGGAATATTTTTAAAATTGTATCAGACTAAAATTATTTTTGTCAAATTGGTACTTCTTAGAACGGGTTACCAATTATACCAATGATACCAATTTCATATCTCGAGTCGAGTGTAGCGGTCCTAAAATTAACAATGAATTAGACCACCAATTTTTTTTTTTTTTTTAATTAGTGGTTTTTAATATTTTTTTCAATATTGGAAACGGCATCGTTAGCAATGGTATTTTATTATTTTATAACTTTATTTTATCTCATGACGACTACTAAGCTACATACTATGCGTATGTAAATATATAATACATATATATATTAATATAAAATTATGAGTAATTTTTTGCACGTCCCAAACTGTATAAAATAGTATAAATACTACTTTTTCAACATTAAAATTTGTTATATTTTTACCGTTATTTTAAAATTTTCTTTATTGACTTTTCAATTCTGAATAATAAAGCATTTTTTGATTTTGCAAAGAAACAATAAAGACATGACGTTATAACAAAAATGGGACATGTTTATAACTCTTTCTAATTGTAAGTTTAAATTTAATTGATGCAGTGTATAAAAATAACAAGATTTGCACATCCTGTATAGTAATAGTTAAAAATTGACATTATCTGTTTTGAAATGTAAATCTTTTAAGTTAAAATTATCGTATCTAGGTATTTTACTTCGATAATTTAAACGGAACAAAACATCCGACGGTAACAGTGTAATTGCTACATAATGTCTCTTGATCTGTTTAAGGTTAAAATTGAGAATCACAGACTTTTGAATATAAATTGATTTATAGGTTGTCAGTTATTTTAAGCTAACTTCAACAACACATTTTTAACAGTCGTCATAGAATTAATTCTCTATTAAAACAATGAAAAATTTTTAGTATATGTATATAACTCGAAAAATATATACTTACTTATACATATATAACAGTAAATTGGAACAACCTACAATTTTTGTATTACAAATTATAATATAATACGAGTAATTCTAGTAATTGTTTTAGTTTATTACTCGACCACCTGCCAAATAGAAATAGAACCGTCAATTATAATAGTTGGTAACATTATTTTTAAAAGTTGAGAAAATGCAAAAGTAAAGTAATTCGTAACATATTGATATTGATTGACAGTTCTATTTCTCAAGTTTCCAAGGTTGAATTTAAAAGTGAATAAAATAAAAACTATTGTATGATTTACCTGTCATTACATTTTTTGTTTTCTCTTACGTCTGCATCTACTACCGTTCTGTTTTTCTAAAAAATTATTGTTTATTATAATTTTATTGCGTATTATTTTGTTTAATCACAATTTTCAAAATTTATTATAATACTGTTCATTTTTCTTCTTTGTCTTGCTAAATAATTTCAAAAATATTTACAAAAATTTCGGGATACTGGAAAGGTTTATTGCACGTACAGTTTAAACTTCATAATAATTTTCAAAATAATTATCATACGAGATAAAAAAACACAATAACAGAAAGAAAAAATAGTTCTAGTTTTTGTTAGATTTAATATTTTGCCAATACATACTACATAATACTAAGTACCACACAATCTACTTGAAATTTATTTTTAAATTTATTTCTAACGCATTAATTGTATTAAGAACTATTTGACAATTGCCCATAAACGTGATATGAGGGAAAATTTGGTTAGAAAAATACTAGAATTGATTGAAAAAATTGATTAACCTATAATCTCTAATTTGGTAAAGGGCAGCGACAAACAATATTCTTGTAGCGATTACCTATCTATCTAATAAGTGTGAACAGAATTTGCTTCATCATCACTAGTCTTTTTTGCGTCCGATGTAATTGAACTTTTTTTGATGACATGGTTCGGTTTCCAAGTTATCTGTACCAAGACGAGACGAATCGCGTAAGAAATAGATGCAAGAACTAAAATATAGACACAATTTAGTGAAATGCAGGTTTTGCATAGAATAAATTGAACTTGCTTAAACGGCAAGTTTTAATAATTAAATTAAAAAGTTTTTATTAAGGTAAAACGTGGAATAAATTTTAATAAAGTGAGGTTAGAGCCGTTTGAAAATAATAAAGTTGCGATTTTTGAATTAAATGAAATTTGTATATTAATAGTATTTAGTAAAAAGATTGGTTATTGATTGGATGGAGTTTATTTCGTTTTTATTTAATCGGGATGGTCTTGATGAAATTTTTGTTGTAATTTTTTAAAGAAGTTTGTTTCCGTTTCTTTCAATATAGGTGAAGTTATTAATAAAGGAGTTATAAAGTACGTCAGGAACCGCGAGAACCCTCGACGAGATACAATATAATTACACAAAGCTTGGTATCATTTTGTGGCTTTAAGGGCAGGGGTATTCATTAGGCTCGGTCACCACATTTCGCCCTCGCTCGTTTTAACCGTCGTCGATTATCAAGAAGCTGCGCTTATTACCCTCTTCTCATTATTACATGTTAGCTGCTTTTTAAAACTGAAAATATGCTTTTAGATTGCATAAAGTAGCTTCAGTTATGAATCTAAACGGCGTCGAAATGAAATGACAGTGCAGAGATTTCAGTAACGCAATCAATTATGGAATTTGGCCAAGCATAAATGACGAGCTAATGTTTGCACATTTTTAATTGAAACGTAGAAACGGCAGTAACTTTTTACGAGACGAATACTGCGGTTTGTTAGGTATGCATTTTTGTGACAAATGATAAATCCTCGCAATGTTTTGTCAACTTACCGTGTCGGTAGTTTGTATAATTTAACAGGTCTGGTTTCAATTACATTCGTCAATCTTGCTATTCTTATATCAACTTTTTGCCTTCTCATGGTTGAGGTGTAGTTAAAGGAAAATAGCTTTGCCGAGAAAATATATATATATACATATAGATAAATTTATAAGCGTTTGTAATTGCCCGGGCTGGAATTTGTTGTATATAGCTTATTCCACTTTTCTTTTTTATCAAAAAGGATAAAAAAAACTATACGACTTGTGGTCGTAAATATACGTAAATGCCCAGTCGATTGAACAATAAATAGTTTTGGTGTGAAATGCGGGCTCCATAACAATGTGGTTTATGAGACGATTACATCTGATTGAGGTAGTTTTATCTTGGCCGGAACGAGTACACCCCTGGCAGCATTAACAATTCAGATTGGCGATGATCTGTTGTCGGCGGAGGCGGCGGATCACGACGAGATGAATAACTCGGCTCTTTAACACGGTCATAACACGTAAAAACCCCTCTTCAAATTCGACGTCCTTTTTGTGATGTAAAAATGTTAACACGTTTCTAACCCAAAGAGGATTATTTTAAATATATAAAAACTACATTTTTTAACTTGTAATAAAATTTTAATTGAATTTATAATTATAAAACTAGTAGCTTCGGTAGCACATGGTAAAAGATAAATGGGTATGGGTTTTTGACTTTGACTATACGCGCGTGTCACCGCTTCATCCTTCTTTTATGAGCACTTAACTCAAGAATTGGTCAAGTCTGCGGACGTGGGTCACGGGTAGGTATTGTACAATGTACGGTCATTTCAAATAAGGCCAATAAATTATAGCGTACATCAATCCGTGGTTATATTTTACGACAACTTTATGACGAAGCGTTTAGCAGAAAGTGTTGCCTTCGTTGTTCCAACAACGGCAATTGAACATTGTGCACCAATGTCGGCAGAGGTTATACCTAATTGACGCTATTTATGAAATTGCATTTTTCAACCTGTTTCGATCTCCTTTTTTCACATCTCGTCCTTCGGCAAACTCTATTTCTTCCAAGGTTGTCTTTTTGAATCTGTCTTTTTCAAACTACAATAAATCGCTAAATATATGTAGTACTTTGTTTATTTTGATTCCGCCTTCTCTGGCTCTTCACGCTCCCAAACTTCGACCGACATATTTTAGAAGTTTGCCGAACACTTTTAGCGAGCCAGCAATTAACGAGTCAATATTTTCTGACGAGTTCCTCAAATATCTTTACGCCTTTTTAATAACCAAATAAATGTTTAATCCTGAAAAAACGTTAAAGTGTTAAAATTTTGCTCAGAGTTTTGAAATTTAACTTGTGCATATTATGAAATGGAACATGCCATTTGAATGTTGAGTTGTTCTCCGAATTAAATCACCGATAACAGAAACAACGAAGAGCCAAACGCACGTTTCCATCAGTGTGCAATTAGTGTGTACGTGTTGTCGAGAATCGGCGTCGCGACGTGGACGCAACCAACAAGTATAACATCACTTGCATACACAATTACCATTTCGTCGTCCCCTACAAAATGCTCAATTATATAATCCACTTGAACTGTTTTTAACAAATTTAGAAAGCAAAATTTTCTACACCATTTCAATTTTGTTTCCACCAACTACCAACCTAATAATTTAAATCAATTACCGTAGTTGTTAATTTATTTCTAAAACAAAACCGCGTTTACCTTAATATTTAATAATATCTTTTATATAGATAATTTTATTTATATCTATTTAATTATTATTTTACAGTAGGTATGTGTACGTAATACCATGTTCGTTTGTTCGTGTGTATGACAAAAACTTCCAACTTTTTCAACACATAAAATATCGCTTCAAACTCGAAACATAAATATTTTTAATTAATTTTCGGTAACGTCTGACTTATTTAATTTAGTGTTAAAAGCACAAACAAAGATTTATCTATGAACTACAAGAAAATTTTTATAAATATGCTTAGTGAATAAGCCGCCTATTTTTTGAATTATTAAATCATTGACAGTAGCTTCTGATAGTAATCTATACACAAACTAAACGAGTTATTTGAAGATGTTTATACAATATTAATAAATTATAAGGCACTAGCCGAAACATTCTTTTCTATTACGAATTGTCCAAAAATAATATAAATAAATTTTTAAATGTACATATTTATTTCTACAGGGGATGATTTATTGCACGTGTTGACACGTTTTTTAATTATGCAAACATTTATATTTACCAATGTGGTTAATTTTTTTAAATTTATTATAAATGTTTATTAACAATTTGCGGCGGATTATCGTACAGCCGTGGCGGGCGTACGCCTCGGGCTCCACGTGCTCGGGGCCCAGAAAGCAACATAAATTGTCACTTTTATTCACACGAAGGTTTTAGTTCCGGTATTGCACATAGGCCGCCTATATTCCCATTGAGATACCTATAGAAACAATCTATAAAGAAATTTTCATTTTTAATCTTTAATTTAAAAAAAAAAAAATTAATACAATCTAATGTGATTCATTTGCTTTCGAGTTTTTTTCTATATGAATCATATAATATCATATTTGATCATATAATAGGTACGTATTTATGCGATATGGTGACACAACATTTAAACACTTAACATAAATGTTATCAATCTTTTGCGTTAATTTCAAATACAATTGAATCATATTATTTAATCAGTTCTATAATAAAAGTTTAAAAAACAAGTAAATTTTTTTCTCAAACCTCTTGCTCGCAAAGAGATTTTTATTTCTAGTAATGATATAAATGTGCTGTTTGTAGAAGTAAATGTGGGGCAAAATTTTTAAAATTTTGACAGGATTCAGATGTATGTAAAAGTCTTTAAGATTTGATCTTCGGTTATACAAAAGTTATGATTTGTGTACTGCAATAAGTTTAAAAGTATAGAATACTAATGTGGTTTCTCAAAGTGTGAAGCAGGAGCATTAAAGTAGTACTTTACTTTTTATTTTGGTTATGATTCCAAATTTTTTTAGAGACTTAAAATTTCCAAAGAGAACCCCAGGTCACTACTACTACGCTTAAACTTACATAGTAACTTAAAAAAGTCTAGACTAATAATTGATAGACAATTTGTCAGATTTTAAGAATATAAACTTTTAACATTACATACTACCATCTACCACAATATTCACTTAAAACATTTCATTTTTTAAGTTTTAACGACATTTTTAACGATAGCATATTCTACATGTACATATGTCCATATCTCTAGTGTCCATTATGTATTATATGTAGTATATGTATAAAATATTGGGAAAATGGTTGAGAATTGCGGTCAAATGAAACAATTTAATTGTCCGACGTTTTGGGATCTTTACTGTCCCATTTTCAAGGCTATATATAAACAAACAAACAAAATGAAATTAAAATATAGATAACGTTAACAATATAGAGAAGAGTTGTACAAAAAACAAAAAAAAACAACTCTTCTCTATATTGTTAACGTTATATATTAACGTTTATATATAGCCTTGAAAATGGGACAGTAAAGATCCCGAAACGTCGGACAATTAAATTGTTTCGTTTGGCCGCAATTCTCAACCATTTTCCCAATATTTAATTATGGAAGGTTCATGTGTGAATCATCACACTATTTTTATATGTAGTATGTGTGAATATCTTGTAACAATGAATAACTACGATATTTACATTCTGTTTTCTATGTTTTTTTATACCTCTGTAATAGAGAAATTTGGTTAAGTGAGAAAAAATTCCCTTGAACTCTCGGTTATCCAGGTTCGACTGTAGTCATAAAATAAGATGTCGTATATCTATTGCAATGTCTGTATTTTTGTGCACGAAGATTATTGCGTTACAAATCTGCGTACAGATGATTAGAAAAATCTAAAATTTGTAGTTGATAATATTCTGTTATAACGATAAAATGATGAAGTTTTGTATTGGAATTATTTAAATACGATTTTGTTTATTGTTGTGCAAACACAAATTTAATTTTTTATACATATGTACATACTAGATGTATGTATGTTGTTTTAAAAAGCTTTTAATGCAATCGAGCGTCAGTTTATGTAACCCCGACGCCAACCGTCACACTAACCACTCGACGACAAATCGAAATTGAAATGTCAGTGTCATTTTCACAACTACGATATACCACGTATCATGTTTACTAAACTGCTACAAATCTGATTTACACTGGTTTTCGTGCCATCTCATGCTGATGGGATTATAACAAATTATTAAAATTTAAATTACATATATTTAAAAAATAAATTCGTCTATTTCTCAAAAATGACACATTTTCATTAAAAATGTGTAATATTACTTGAGCAAAAAATCACATCTAACTTTAAAGGGTGAAAATTTCAACAAACGTGTGTGCTTTCGAACAGAGACGGAGAGGCTCTAAAGTTTGAATGGAATTTCAAAATAATGACGTTTTACCGGCATTCTTTATTTTTGTATCCGGTTCTTTTTTTGAAAAGAAACGTCAAAATTTTCTTGAAATTCTAGGCTTTTTGTTATACTTTTATTAAGTTAAATCTGATTGTTAGTTTTTGTTTAAATTTACGGATTAACTGGTGTTAAATTTTTTCTTTACTCTTGTATTTATCTTAGTAATATGTGTTATTACGTGTGTACTACGTACAGATTACGTATTATAATTTATTGAGATAGGGATGTCGTTTTGTTCTGGTTATAGGGATCAAATGAAATATAGGACGCGCGCTACTATTCCACCAAAGTTACAATATCCTCATTTGGTAATATACTTTTTGTTTTGTTTCGCTTTTAATATTTTAACTAGGTGTATTTTATTTTCACTTTTCGGATAACAATGGATAATTTTGGTGTGTTTAATTTTGAAGTGGATTAAAGTTAATCGCTTTTCAAATTTTCATCGACAAATAGAAGTTTGGTGGAACCACGACTAGAATTTACTAAGCTGCTAAAGGGGAGCAAGAAGAGGTAAACTACCCTGTCGAGGACTCCCCATTTGAATGACTCGGTGGCACACTCATAATGAGCCCGGCAAACGGCTATTTAGTGCACTGGACCGGAAAGCAGGTGTCCAGAAGTTACTTATACATTTTACCTTTTGACAAATAGTGGTATAATTGATTGATATTAGTAACATTTAATTATGGTTTACACGAGCACCAACTAGTTTTTATTATGATCAATCCGTTGTCATCTAGTGGTTATAAAAAAATAATTAATCATGCTTAATCAATTAATTTTTTTCTCTTTGAAAGTTTCTCTTTTGATTTTAATCAAATCAGTGTCGAATATGTACTACATCTTAAGAGATAGTTTATAGGTTTCTTTAGGGACTTAAGTAAATGAAATCAACCCTATTTTAAACAAGTCACCCTTACACTCTACATTACCTTCACCCAGCTGTGCAAGTTAACTTATACGATTTGTCCTTTTCAGATGCAACCCTGCCCCGTGAGAAATCAATTTAGATTTTATTGTTATTATATTTACTGCAAACATGACTTTTTATGACATTTTTTCCTTGCGCTTGTATTTCAAATTTGTCGTATAACAAAATTATTCGGCAGTAAAAATTTTTTATATCTTGTTGATATCTTGACTATTTACAAAACGAGATTTTCGTTTTTCATATTTAAGCATAAAATTTGCGCAGGGGAATCTTTTCTCGCTGATAAATATAATTTAGTTCAAAAATTTTGTTTCTATTGTTTTCTTCTAAAGCTCAATAAAAGCAGGCCATTAAATATAACAACTTTGCTATCAAACAATTTTAACAATATTATATATATTTAGAATCGCTAAATATACATTTCTGATAGGTTAGACCTTGTTAAACCAAAATTCGATAATACAAAGGTTATTTATCCTTACATAGTTTTGATGCAGAAACGGTAATGTTTTGTCCAAAATACGATATGCGATGAGAGGAGGCACCAGAAATTGAATTCAACATATTTGAAATTTCTACCAAACTACGAAATTGATAGCAGACAAATTTTTTTAAATTATAAACTTTTGTTTTATTTATAAAATTTAAAGTAATTACCAAGATTCGGATTTAAATGCTTAAAAATGTCTAAAAAATAACATCTAAAATTCTTCTTTTTTATATAGTTTGTTTTTTTTACTCTTTCTTTTCAAATCGTGGTGTTCATCGATAAGGATGTTCAGTTCTATTCCATCTATTGAGGGTTTCATTTGACACTCATTTTTCTGATGGTATTTGATTTTTTGCTATTTTTTTCAAAAGGTTACCATGTTCCGATTCCACTAGAATTTTTAATTTTTGATAAACTTGACATTTCCATTCCACATGACACATTCCTAGTGTCTCTATAGTTAAGAGTACTGTTTTTAATTGAATTGAACATTTGACTTTCCATCTGAAGTAGAGTACACTTCATCTCAAAAGATTAGTAAGTTGTATAAATACGACGGTTAACTTTCGAGCAATCGGATTGTGATTTGTAAAATTTTGCTCAAAATGCAGACTTTTACAAGCTTTGTCTCTGACGAACTTCTAGTTTATTATCTGCAAGATATCGCAAACCGAATAATTAATAGAAACATTTACAAACCATCTGGATCTACATAAGCCTTACAACTCTTTAGATCAAACAAAAATTTAACAAACGTGTCTACAGTTTTCAACTCACAGTCTTGTAAGATAATTATCTTTCGCTTCAAGCTATTTATCGTAGATGGCGTGTCCAACTGTGCAACTGTGGTATACTTAGCGGCAAGAAAGCGATGTAGGCTTATATCGTAGTAACGGATGTTTTGGTTTTCACAAAAATTGAAAAGTTAAAATAAAAGTTTCTTTCATCACCTCTTAAATTACTTTAAAGACAAAATCACTGCTTGTATTTTGGCACTCAACGTGGGGCTTGATGTGATTGCTGGTTATAGTTCCAAGTTCAAATTTTCAAAGATTCCAAGGTTCAAAAATTTCTTAGTTTGACCTTATAATAAACATCGAGAAGTGTAAAGTTTGAATATTATTATATTTGTTGTAACTTAAAATTTTGAGTATTCGGGATCAAGAGCTTTGATGAATCTCTTAATTGAGATATGTAAAAAATGTTTGGTTTTTCTTTGATAAAAAAGTTAATAAATAAAGCTTGCAACAAATTTAATTAAATTACTTTTATCTACAAAATAAACGGAACTAAACCTACTTAATGCACATATTATATAACCAACAAAATATTATTATTATCCTAAAATGTACATCACTTACGAGAAATTTCTTCTTGCCGAATACTGTAATACATATTTTAGTATCAATATTTTGCGCTTTGCGCTTTTCAATAAATATACTACCATTGCCAGAACCTCACTACCGATCGCGGTTCAGAGAGTTTACTTCCAAACGTAAGTTTAAATTGTAACGTCTGATTTGACGTACGATATTTGGAATGAAGACAATTAAATTAATAAATAATGTATAAATTATGAATGTTAATATAAATAATTCATTATGGAAAATAGATTATAAGTTTTTGAAAACCGAGTTAATTTGTCATAGATGAAATTTGAATGTAGTAAATAGGGGATATTTATGAGTGGCGTATAAACTGGAAAGGGTACCTACCTCGGTATAATTTTTTGTGGGTTCCGGTTTTATTTTGATAATAGGGTTAACTCCTAATAAATAAGTGCGAGTTGCGATGAGAAAAAATGGAATGGAGTAGTTGCAATGGAATATTTACGGTTAGATAAATAATTTTGATGTAAATAATAAATTTAACTTTGTTTAAACTTATGTAAACTGATGCAATTACAGAGACGTTCATTTGAATATAAATTGTACTAAAAGAGAAAAAAATTTACAAAGGCTTGTGCATACTGCAGAAGTTTGGTATTGGCATTGTGTGTAAATTGCGACTATTAATAACGGACAGTGGAGTATCAATATGTCCAATCGGATGAGTACGCATCTACATAATTCATGTATTTAAATATCAGACCGCTTTGCTTATTACCTTATCATCCCGTCATCGCACCATGAATACGGAGCTTGGTATAGACAAATCCTACATCTGCCGGCCCTGTCAATGCAGCTTTTACAGGACTTTTCCTCGATTGCTCGATTTATTAGCATCGTTCATCTTTGTTTGCAGGGCACATTTCATGCTTAGTGCATTTGCTTATGTTTTGTTTTTTCAAAAGAGATCGATGCTCTTAATTTTGGGCCAGCCGATGTCGAAATATTTGCAATAACCAAATTAGTACCTTAAACGAGGAAAAATACTTGACGTCCACAATAAATTGTTAAAATCGAACATCGTATTTGGCAATATTTCCTTTTATAAAACAAGTAGGATCCGTAATTTATTTCCATATATAATGGAAGACTTGTTGGGTTGTAACAACAAGCGGCAGCATGTATGTTGGCATTCTCGAGACCAAAAACTCGCAGACAACTTATTTATGTTTGAATTGTTTTCAAAATGCCGACATTTTCCCACTACTGTTGGGTTATCGAATGGGCTTAGCGATGTAGGAAATTTTAGAAACGTTGAAACGATTTTACGGATTTTTGTCTGATCACGAAACCGCAAAATCGCGAGTAGTTGCTGTATAAATCTTGTATGTTAGAGTAGCTAACTTCTACCTAGTAGTTTTGTAGACCGTTTTTTGTAGCACTCGGCCAATTTCCTGTTTTACATATAAGAACACAAGAGGAAGCAACTCGTTTCAGATCTATTCCAGGTATGTGGCCATGGTCAGTCTGCTTAATTGATTTATTGAATGGAATTGTGTGATTTGTCGCCGCAACTTGGCTAGTACATTTGTTGTTGAAAACTTGATGACACTTCATGGTTACACATGGTTTTTCTTTACTTTTTTTTTTTATTTATGATAAAACCAAATATATTACATGAGTATCGATTTTACAATGCCAAACGCTTTGATGCTTGCTTTTGATTTAATATCTGCCGTACATATGATTGCTGTGCACTGACTGGAAGGAAATATTTTGCGGTTTCATGTTATTACATAAATATGTTCCTTTGTTACAGTAGGCCCTCTACTAGGGGGTGGCTTCGGAAGCGGCGCTTACACATTCTCTGTGCCTGGGCTGCCGCCTGCTGCACACGCTATCACCAAGACCAGCCTCTTCTTTGATCACGGTAATTATTCTCTTCTGTTATGCTAAAAAAAAAAAATTTTATTTTAAAATAAATTCTCATGTGAATTTTGATGTAGCTACATAGTTATAAAAAAGTTGTTCCAATTTAAGAAAGGTTATCGCGTTGAAATTTTATTCGAGCTTGTGAATTGTAGAAAATATATCAACTTATTCACTTTTATCTCAATTTCATGTTTTTATTTTGGTGAAATAGCTCGTTGAAAAGATAACAGAGTAAGTGTCCATCTGTTCGGCGGGGACAACATTCGCAATCTCAACAAGGTACCAAAACGAGCTTACCGTCTCCTCTTTTTTATGGTCAAAAATCTTCTCTTAGATCTTTGATTAAATTAAATGCCAAGTTTTAATGTTCATTGGGTGGAAAAAGTTCATATCGTTTCCCTGCCGTGTGGCGCTCGTTCTGCTCTCCTCCCAAAGAAGGGAATTTAATTAAGTAAAATTACACTGCTTGTACTTTAATTATGTTAGTCTCAGTTGAGGAAAGAAGTCGGCACCTCTCTGGCATATCGAGACTTTTTACGATGGAAGCTCCCTTCTGTTGCAGCGCGACTCGAGTGCACATCGGCTCGCGTCAGCGATCAAAGCTTTCGTTCAAAGTAAATCCGCGAGATATCCGCGACGACGCAACGCCACCATTTCAGCTTTTGACGAATGCAATCAGAGACCGATGTAACGACTAATTAAAAAGATAAGTACTCAAGAATAACAATTTAAAACTACGATAAAGCAGAACGGATAAGCGCTTAGAACGGTGCATCTTCGCCTTCCTTAATGGAAATACCTGGCTCGTGGGGGATTACGCCTTCCAAATTCTACACTTTCTTTGACTAGTTCAATCTTTTTCTCTAGAAATATGGTAATTATCCTCTGGGATTTGCATTAACACGTCTCCACACCTTTATGTCTATATCTTCGGGGGGGGAAAAAGAAAAATACTACTTTACTACTCATCATCTACCAGCACTTTCGGAAAATCCAATGAAATATCTCACGAAAAACTAAATCACATTTACTGTTAGTTTAATTACTTTTCCAAGGGGAAGGATTCTTCTTTAGATGTTTATCGATTCATTCAAAAATATATTTCTTAACATTAAATTATTTTTTTAAACGTCCAATTCACTCATGCTAATTAAGCAATAAGGGTGAACGCAGCCGTCAAAATACTCGTAATGCATTTTCGGTTATTTGATTATCGGGGACTTGCGGAACTGACCTGTTACAGTTCACTTGTCAAACGAGGGAGAAAAGACACTCACAGAAGCGTTTAGCTTTTTTATAGTTCCATTTACTAAGATCAAATTTCGAACTACGGGCTGAATCAATAATAATAATCAAAACAATAGAATTTAATAGAACGAAAGTTAAAAATTACTATATAACTTATTCGATCGATTGACATTCGTACACAAAATTATTTTTAACTATACAGTATACTGTATTATAATTATTAGTAAATTATCGCTAATAAAATAAATATTTTAGAATTACCGACAAAAATGCACTCAACACTTTTAAGAACTAAAACTGCATAAATAAATATATATATATATATAATATAATAAATAAATGGTTATACCTACTACTAATGTAGGCAGAGACGGATTACCGTTTAGGCTAGCTAGGCTCGTTCCTAGGGGCGCACGAAAAAAGAGGCGCAATGTACCCAGCAAAATTAAATGTATCAAAAAATACAATGATTACCTATAGTTATTTTTACTGAGTTTTTATTTACTGATTACAAAAATACTTTTCAATTTTTAGCACATTTTTAAAACTTACACTTTCGGAAATCTATGAGCGCATCGCTAAATTACGGCGATTTAATTGCTCCCGATGCTTTGTTAATATTTTCTGAATTCTAAATCTGAATTAGATGGAACAATTTTAAAATGTAGAAGGTTGGCAAAAAGATTTTTGCTCCGCCGATCTGAGTTCTTATTGTACAAATAGTTTTTACAGTTGATTTTTTTTATACGAATATTGTTAATTCAAATTTTGTTATGAGAGTATTTTTAGTCAAAAGTGGCCGCAGCTAAGGTTTTGATTTTGTGAGTTTTTCGAATTTATTTTTGACTATTAAAGGAGATTCTTATTGGATGAGCTATTTTTTTTTGGATGAACGATTATTTATTTGGAGTTATATTAAATGTTTTAAATATTGACCATTTTAAATTTTATTGTATTAATCTTGTAAAACCGACCAATTTGTCGGTTGGTATTAGTTTTTCTTGTAATTTTATTACATAAATAAAATAAAATAGTAGTAAGTACAACGAAGTGGTAAGAAGTATAAAAGTAAGTAAATAATAACGAAGTATTGAAATGAAGTGCAAACTTTTTTTAAGTCAGAAGAGAAAAGAAAAACTTGCCTTAGACGGCTTTACGTTTGATTTTGAAAAATTCAGTGTGTGCAATTCAAAAAAATTTGTAACCTCGGGATTTTAGTGCGGCGGGATTTTTGTTCAGTTGAATTTTAGTTTGACGGGATTTTTGTTCGGCGGGATTTTGATTCGGCGGGGTTTTGGTTCGGCGCGATTTTGGTTTGGTTGGATTTTGGTTGGGCGGGATTTTGGTTCGGCGGAAATATCGGTTGGCAGGATTTTGGCGGCGGGATTGTGCGAGCGGGATTTTGTCTCATTCCGACATTACATACCATATTTGTTAGATCAGTCTGTTCTCTCTATGTATTACGATATAGTATATAAAATTGTTAAGGTTATTAACATGTGATAATATTTTTTTATAAAATTAATTTTTACATATTACATGAAACTGAAGAATATTTTATCAATTATCATATCCGTTATATTAACAATATAACTAATTAATACATAGGTCTGTCCTGTATATTTCACTAAGTTCATACACATGAAATCTTGAAATTGGGGCAATTTACAACTTTTGTAATTTTTAATTACAACTAACGTTTCATTTTAGGTTTTTTATTTGGGTTTGTTTAGTTTTCCGGTTTAGGATTTTTCAAAATAAGTTTATTTATTCATTTTCGCTTCAAGTAGGTATAATTTTTGTTTTTACAAAATTTGACTTTTAATCAAGTCTGAATTTTGAATTTAATACAGTTGACAGTTAAAATAGTTAAAATCGACGTACGTTTAATTCATTTTCATTACAAAGTTACGGCGACGTATTTTTTTTCTGTCTCTTTTCTAATAGTTCCTTTTTTCTAAATATGACAG
This sequence comes from Cantharis rustica, assembly GCA_911387805.1. Taxonomy (NCBI): domain Eukaryota; kingdom Metazoa; phylum Arthropoda; class Insecta; order Coleoptera; family Cantharidae; genus Cantharis; species Cantharis rustica. The sequence goes on from OU426883.1 coordinate 25,954,696, forward strand.
AGATAACCAAATGTTATACGTCAAATCTCACTGCACTTGGAGATTAGTCATACGCGAGTTAAAAAAAATCCGACTATAGTAATAATTGGTATGTGACGGCAGAGAGTCTGCGACCTAACTCTTAACTTGGTAAAATAAAAATAAAGAAGTCAAACAACTGTGATCCTCATACTTAAAAAAGTTACAGTGGCCGTATTTTTTAATTAGAAGATACATATACCCGTCAAAAATGACGGCCCGTCTAGGACAGGAATGGGCAAAGTACCGCCCGCGGGCCATCTCCAACCCCCAAAGAGTTTTAATCCGGCCCGCCAATGTCCATTCTAAAGTAGCAGTGTATAGCCCTCGGAAATATATTTTAACAGCCTAGTCGGCACAAACAGGTACAGAACAGATACGTAGATTTTTTTATTTTGGTATTCTGGTCCCCCGTAAAATTTTTAAAATTTTTTTGTCCCTTAATGAGAAACGTTTGCCCACCCCTGGTTTAGGAGTTTTTTAATCGTCAAATAGTTGAAACCTTCAATTTTTATTACTTTCTATATTTTGAGTTAGTTTTCCTAGTGTGCCCCTGCTTGGTTAGATGAAAAAAAACCGACGAAACTTAACTTCGAATGTATCGCGAAACTGTAACGTTTGTTTTATTACCGTTTATGTCTAGTTAGGTCGCATAAATTTAATACCCATCAAAATAGCATTAATTGTAAAATCTAAACAACTTTTCGTATACAAAATCAAATTAAAATAGAAAAAGAACTTAAAAAATGAATTTTTTTAAAGTGGATTTTTGTAGTACTTAATTAGTAGTATGTAGCGTTAAAAATAAACAAACTTAACGAAAAATGTTAAAATAATGAATGTATTCTTTACTTTACGGTTAAAATTCATTATTTTAACATTTTTGTTAAGTTTGTTTATTTTTAAGATCAAATTGTTTTGATTATACCTACCTGATCTTACTTTTATGTCTTCAACTTATATGGGGATTTGAGAATATCTCATATAGGGGGTTTATAAGTTGGTCGAAGGAAGATTGTAGTCATAAACAGGAAGTGAGGAACTCTAATAAGATTTTCGTAAATAGGGATTGAAGTTCATTTTGCTTAAGTACTCAATAAATATAACTTAAACATAAGTGGATTTTACTGCACACATGCATAATTCTTCTGTGTTTTTTTCTTTATTATTTAAAATTTTCGCTTAGCCATAGCTGCGTTTCGTTTTCTTTATATATTTTTTGAATAACCTGAGTTATCAATTGTTGTTTGGAATGCAAAACATAAATACCATTTTAGAGCCAAAGCATATGCCGAAACAATTTTTAAACAATTTGGGTAAAATATTGGTGATTTATTTTATTGAAGAGTTTAACTGCACCCCCAAAAGTACGATCGGTGGATTTAAATGTTTTTTTTTTATTAAATCGATAAATACGAAAAATTTGTGTGTGATGTCCAAAAATTGACAGAGTTGAAATAAATTCTTACAATACATAACTAGAGCGGATTAAATTAAATTGACGACTACATGACATTAGGGGTGTCCTGCAACAGTATTAATTGCAGTAGGGGATAACTTTAAGAGAAGTCAGTTGCAGTAACATATAGTACAGATTCAGGAACATATTACAGTTTTTGACAGTCAACCCCTTCTTCGATATACATATTTGGATTAAGTATTTCTTTTGGATGAGTAATGAGTGTTATTTTAAAAGTAATTTTCGAGAAAATTATGTTAGAAGAATATATATAAAAAGCAATTTTTGTTATTGCGAATATCCTGATCCTGAAAAGTGGTGTGGTAATGAAGAATAAGGAATACTTGTAACCCTTGAACTAAAGTAAGCCTGGAGGTACATAAGCTGCGGAAGCAATTTCCACGTTGCGTTGGTTTGCGGTTTGAGGGTACCTCTCGTGTCTCTTTTACACCCTTATAATATTAGCCGTTGTACGTCTTTCTCGTCAACGGCTAGAATAGCAGCAATTTGCTACAAAGTGCTCCGATAACAGTCAGTGCTGACAGATGGCTGCATATGTTGCTAAGTAGATACATGATAGTATAAATAAGTTGAACTTCCTCGTCTACGTATTTTTGAGTAATCGCATAGATGTAGCCACATAAGATTAAAAATTCCTAAATTATGAGGAGATTTTCACAGTTTAAAATTAAACTTTTTAAATTCCAAAAATATTATTTAAAAATAATAAAAAGTGGACAAATCGTAGAAAATACGTGACGGCGAACTGCGGACGTCTCTGCCACCCCCGTAGTACATTTGGTCGTCTTTGTAGCTCCGCCTTGCAACCGCCTTCGCGAATAGCCTAACAAGTATATCTCACCAAACATATTACATACGATACATTGTCCTAAACAGCATATCCGATAGCCTCAATCCTGATAACATTTTAAAATATCGCTAAATTCCATGCGACCCTCTCTTTGTAGTTTTAAATTTAAACTATCTCGTTTGTTTCCAGTCTAGCTGAAAATCTAACTAGGGGTTATAACGGATTTTTCTTTGTTTTGTAACACACTTTCTGCGCCTAAGCAAGAATCAAAACCGCCCCCTTTTTTCCTACAGCAATATATTGCGAATTTAGTTTATTGAAGATTGTTGAATAGATAATTCGAACACGTAATTTTAAACTTGTAACAAATCTAATAACATTCCTGAAAAACTACCCACACTCGGATCATCGTATACTCAAATATTATCCCCGTCTTACATAACGAAAAACTATTTTATTCCATCTTTCTTTCTTTTGGACATACACTTCTTAATTTCAATTAAAAACAAACGAATAATAATTATTCTAAAAAAATAATAAAAATAACAAAAAATACCTAAATAAGGGATAATCTTTCTAGTTTTTCATTTCATTGATAGGTTAAAAAAATGTTCATGGGGAAATGACTTGAAGGGGGTAGGTGTCTAGAAAATCGTTTGGTTATTAAAACATTCAAATTAAAATAATTATGCCCGATTCAAGCTCAAATTAAATTTAAAAGCTTCTTACGTTTTTTAACTCAAAATTAGGTATTTACGAATTTTTACAGATTCGTTCTAATTTAGTTGACTATATACCGTTAACATTAAAGTAGTATGTAGGTGTGTTCTTCTTACTAATCCAATGAACGAACGAACCCTGGTGTTCGGACTTCGGTGGCCTTTGTGGCCTTCTAACTAAGGATATTATTCTAGGAACTTTCATTTCGGAAAACGTTAAGTCAATTTATTTATCAAAATAAAATTTAATTTTACTCTAATAATGACGCAGTTATAAAATACATAAATTATGAATAGAAGAATACTCGATGTCTAAGTTGAGCATATTTTTGATTGCTAAATACTATACTACAACGGTGTTTTGCTTTGTCTGGTGTCTTTGTCGTGTCAGTGTCTTTGCTAACGAAATGTCAAAATTGTGCTAATTTGCAAGTATCCATGTTAATTTTGAGACATTTAACATGAAACGGTCAATGACCTAACTTTATTATGACCGTTTTTCTTGATTGATCTTTGTTACCATTAACAACAGAGCAGGGTCACAGGCACATTTTCTAAACTGGTTTAAGCACCTATGGAGACAAGTGAAACTTTTCTCCGAAAGAAAGAAACGGAGTATCCAGAAGATGCTGAAAAAGAAGATAATTGTAAGAAGAGTATAATAATAATTAACAATGCCATAAACAGTTTTGACATTACACAAGCATTGAAGTAATCGATTTTGGAGATATTTTCCATGAATTGGAAACATATTTTCCATATGTTTTAAACATAATTTCTTGCACAGAGTTCGAATTTTAGAAGTTTGTAGTGTAGTTGTTGAGAGTGATGCTCAGGATTCTGTTTGAACTAAATAGGTAAGAGTATGGTACAGTGGCTATCTTTTCATTAATATAATATAATCAAAATAAAAGTAATATTTTCCTGTTATTTGATTGGTTTATATCAATTTATATTTTTTAATAATTTTAAAAAACTCAAAAAAGTAACCACCGTAACTACTTGGTTGGATAATGATGAAAGTCCCATTATCTTTCAATGTTCTATACGACCCCTCTCTCTCCTAGCCGATTGTACATTTACTGGAAATCAACAAATATTAGTAGTTGCATCTTCTACATATTATATATTATCTAATATTCATATGATACATAGTATAGGTATATAGTGCATAGTAGATAACACCTTGTAAATTTCTGAAAATAATATAATTTCTTTATGATTTTTTAGCTTATTCCGCTTTTCTTTTTTTATTATATGTTATATACCTACTACTAATATTGGTGTTATTCTTCCTATTCTCCTATCATCTGGTATTTATTATTTACGCCCTCGGATTTTTTTGTCGGTATTTTCAGAGCTACTTAATTTTCAAATTATGTGTCTATAATTAATTAAACTCATAAATTTACGTGGATCCAAACCACGGTACACTTAATTCACATATAACATCACTCCAATACCAAACTACCTGTAACCAGCTTGTATAAGTAAAGAAATAATTATAGTGAAACTTAATACTATCGAACACTTAGAAAATTCAAACCGAGCCAAACTTTCCTAGTACTTACAGAAAATTTCTGTTTGAAGAAAAATGTAATCAAGTCGGGGAGGTGTCATTGTTTTATTTATTAAGTAATAGGGGGGTTGTTTTTTATCTGTTAAAAATGTTTGATTAGGGTACATTATTTAGGTCAAATTAAATATACAAAAAAGGAAACGAATATTTAATTATTTTTTTTTAATTAAAAAAACTAATTATTCAAAACGTGTTTTGCGAATCTTGATTTTTCATTGCTTAATCTATATGATCGCGCGTGTTCTTTTAATTTCATTTAGAAAGTATTTTCTGTATGTCCAATGTGTATTCGCATGGAGAGATTGTATATCCTTGTTTAATCAAAATATACAATTTCGATTTTGCTTTATTGAAGTTTTAGTTGCGAACCCAACGTCGTAGTCGTGTTGAGTTCAAAATAACAAAAATTTGGCATTCGAACATGCGTAATAAATAATCTGTTAAAATTCCGTCAAATGTTATCTTTGGATATTATTTTTATTTGGGTGAGCTTTTAATATTTTGTAGCGAAACCAATAATTTCTTTTGTGAAAAAAAGATAAATGGAAATTCTTTGAAAATTGAAAAACTTTTTGTTGTTGAAATGTAAAGCAATGATTAATTTTATGAAGTCAATTGTTATAGTAAACCAATTTGTGCATAAAACCCCTATGTCAAATGCAATAACGAATGCATCCCGCATTCCTGTGCGATGATAAATACTGGGCCTCGCAATATCCTTTCTTTCAAATAAAAGGTTCATTTTACAAATGTTATTACAGTAATATATTTATGACTCCCTAACCATCTTTGCCCTTCGTATCATTTCGTTTCACTCATTTCTACAATGTTTTGTAAATTTATGTCCCCAAATATTAGCTTCTGTTTCTGACAGCGGTTTGCTAAGGTATATTTTCGCTGCGGTCTTAGTGGTTGGCGTATAGCAATAAGAGATATCTTACTTTCCTAAATAAATGTCAATGGTTTAACACGGCTTATGAATGCGTTAGGGGTGACTTTTATGATATATTTATTTTTATATATATATTTTTTGTCAGGACGCCTAGTAAAACTGCTGAAATTATGTTTACACATTTGCTTTCATATTACCCATACCTATAAGATATGGTGTGCGTATTTTAAACATTTCCATATTATATAACCCTTCAACTACAACAACTACAATGTCGACCGAAATATTGTATTTTTCATTTTAAATTCTACATTATAGATTTTTTCTTACAATTGAATTCATAGATCTTCATCGCATCTACATTATGTATTGACAGAACGCTTCGTTATAGCTCAACTATGACCAATTATCGTTGCAGACAGGATCTAATCCAAAGACACGTGCAGAATTTATCACGGCAAATAAAACTTAAAAATACAACTTGGTGTGTGCGTACGTATAATAGTAGTTTACGGGAATAGTAGTTTGGAAAGGAAACATAAAGTAATGGATATTCGTTGTTTGCAATTGTCGGTGCCGGTACAGAACGAAGAAAAAATTTTGATCCAAGCAACATACGAGGGGGTGCTTTTAGTTCACAGCTTTTTACTCTTTTAGATGAGTCTACTTCTTTTTATGGGCTAGCTCTGTTCTCTGACTATTATTATCCACTAAGATGGTTGTAAATTGAATTAATTGAATTTAAATTTTGTAATATACGATTTTTCCGCCGATATCTCTATCGTTAGAATAACACTTGTAGCATAATCACTTGAATACGTCACACCATAGCATTCGGATGTCAAGAATTGCAAATGAATTTAAGTTTTTCGGCTTTACTTTACTGCAGCGGTTCCCAAATAGGGTTCCGCAAAAAAATCCAAGGGTTCCGCCAAAAATAATTTTAAAATGGCGTAAAAATAAATTTTGCCGCTTAAAATATATTTTTTAACTTTTTTCCATTCTATCCGATGGCAATCCATTCATGGAATGCTAACGTCCAGTCAAATTTTCTACTGTAGATTTCGAAAATCCAATTGAAATTAGGTGCGATTTCCAATTGGAAAGTAAATTTAAAAAGGTTCCGCTTAGCGTATTTTGGAATGAACTGCGCGAGGAATATCTGAAGTTGTCCAAACGTACAAACCGTATTTTGCTACCATTTGCAAGTACATACAAGTGTGAGACTGGAATCTCATTATATTCAGGAACAAAAACAAAGTATCGAAATCGACTTGACGCAGTTCCTGATATGAGAATCCAGCTTTCAGAAATCAAACCAAATATTAAAAGAATTTGTCAGGAGAAAGCAAAATGTCATACTTCTCACTAATAATAATAGTAATAAAAATAATTTATAATTCTATAATAAATAATTTTTATACTTGTATTTACTTGGTCACGGGGAGAAGGGGGGGGGGGGTTAGTGTGCATACACAACCTTGTATGCAGTAAACAAATCGGCTTGGGGTTCCGCCAAATTTTTTACATCGCCAAAGGATTCCGTGGCCAAAACTAATTGGGAACCGCTGCTTTACAGTATAAGTACAGAACTAGTAGTGTTATGCTGATGAAATTTTATACCGACATTCTATAAATTCTTTACATTCGAAAGTGAAACCTTTAAAGCAAAAATAATCAATAGTAGATCATATAAAATTTTTTTAGAAAACCCAAAAAGTGTACAAACATTTTTTTGAACTAATAATATGTTTTAAGTTAACACAATATAAATACACCGTATGTAAAGCATTAGTATTGACAAAAAGAATAACATAGTTGAAGCCGATTCAGTAGTAGATGTTAATAAAAAAAAAAAAATGTAAAGCATTTTGTTCTAAAAAGTGTTTGTGCATTTTTTGGTTTTTCTAAAAATATTTGATATGATTAATATCGATTTACACTATCTAAACCACTTATATATTGATTACAAATAGTAGAATTAAACAAAAAATAATATACTACTACAGTAACAAATGGAAGTACCAACTTCTGAAAATAACCAGCGATCGATTCACAAAGCAGTGTACAGGCTCATAGAAATGTGAAAATTATAAGACCCAAAAAGGAAAATTGGGTACTGTCAGTTAATTCCCATCACGAATTTCAAAATTTCAGCTGCACTATAGGAAAGAGGACAATTTTCTGAGCGTTTTAAAAAAGAAAAATTCCTGGACCGTCCATTACATTTCGAGAAAACGGTATTTTAAAATTACGAAAAGCACGGAGATGTAATATGATATACCCCGATGCGTGACGATCGGTCTCACGTTGATTTCCCTGCTCTTCATTTTGTTGACGGTACGTGTGCTTTGATATACTCTTAATGTTGTTGTCAGTCGCGGTCGACACCCGGACGAGTTCTATGGCTTCGAGTTCCACCCTTGGCGAGTTCTGTCATTCTTTAGGGATATTTTTTTGCCTTACACAAAATCGGCTAATTATGCAGCCGTGTTAAAAGGTGTATCTAAAATACATGTAAATTTTAGATCGTTAAATTCGAATTTTTCGAAAACTTATGGATGGTCCAGGATTTTTTTGTTTTAAACTGCTTAGAAAATTGTCCTCTTTTCTATAGTGTCGTTGAAATTTTGAAATTCGTGATGGGATTACTCTGACAGTTCCCGGAAAATCTTTATACACTTACAAAATAGTGTAATTTCTATCTTCCTAATAAAAGGCGTAACGCGTGAAGGTACGTGGGCTTTCTTCTGGTTGCCGTCATTGTTTAGATTGTTTTTTTTTTTTGATATTGAAGCAGAGTAGAATTCGGGTATCCTGTTAATATCTTCCTATAGGAGAAAAGTGTCGAGTGGGCAACGGTGGACAGAAGAAGCTGAAGAAGAAGAGATCGAGCAAGTTTTAATAAATAGTCAATTTGTGAATATTTGATAAGAATTTAAAATGTTTTAACGATTACGGGCTTTTGCAGAATATTATAGCTTTTTGAAATTATAGCTTCTTTCATAATTCACTTGAATACCTCGATCATCTTCTCGTAGACTTGTTCTAACGAACCAGCCTATGTGATAGTTTTTTTTATTTAGTTCCTTTTTGATAGGTATAATAAGTAGAAAACTGTGATTACACTGTGAATATGGACTATTACTGCCAAATACCTAATTTAACATGGGACAATATAAGAACTTTATTTCTGACTGTCTTCTTGGTATAATTATGTAGGTAATCTAAAAACTATTACTGTGACAACCGCAGACAATTTCCCAACCCGGAGTAGGCGGCAAAAGGGTTTAAATGTCAAAACTAGAATAGTTTATACTAGATAAATTTTGTGAAACTTAAATTAGAGTGATTTGTTTGAATAAGCATTGTTTTTGTTATTTATCGCATTTTCTCTTTGCTGATAATTCATAGTCGCGTCTTGCTGAATTTAACTAATCGGTGTCCCGATCTATTCTTTACTGTTTACACCATATCGGTGATAATATTGAGCGTTGCATAAAACTACAATTATTGAACAATTAACACCTGTGCGCTAGTACAGAGCGGAAATCCTGGGTCTTAATTTAGGTTGTATTGGCCGACACTAGTGGAACGACCTCCCATTCATTATTCGGTAATTTGGTAGGCTAGATTTCCAAAATAGCAATCCAACTCGTGAAATTTTTCTAGACAAGGGGCCGTATCTTGACCTTCTGGAATGTAATAGATCACGGTGATACTGCTAAGATATTTGATTTATACGAAATATGTAGCAAAAATAGTTTTCTTAAAAAATAAAAATAGAGTAGGTAGTTTGATAAAATTGGTGACCCCCGAGGTGTTTGTTTATAATATCAGAAATATGACAAATATTATTATTGTAAAAAGAACGAGAGAAGTTTGGAAGAATAATATTTTTATTAGTAATCAAAGCGTTTCATCGTGGATAATTGAAAGAAGATCATGGAATAATGCAAAAAATATTTGAGTGCAGATTAATTGGATAGCTGTTATCAGCTATTTAATTCTTTCATTTGCTTGTTTTAGTGACAGGGAGGTTGAGAGGGATCCTCGGTGTCCTGTCGTCTGTAAAAGGACAAGCTGTCACGGTATTGTGTACAATTTACTGCCTCATAATATGTTTTCGCGATATTAAAATTTGTCGTGATTGATGGAACTTAGATAACAAACGCTTGGATAAAAAACGGAGGGTCTGTAGCAAACCTTTTATTATCGTGTAGGAGATATTGCGGTTTTTGTGATAAAATTATAATATTAGCTTTATAATTTGCGATCAATGAGAAAATGTAAAAATAATGTGGCAAGCTTTAAGTTACTTATGTAACATTTGTGTGTCAGAATGCGTTGCAATCGTAAAATGTAGATGTCGAATATGCACCTGTGGCATACATACATTTTCTTCCTGCTGAATTATATCCACTAATACCATATTTTTCTCGAATTGCTTGGAGATAATCTATTCAAGATGAAATATTCAAATTCAGGTCTCATTTCCCCTCTAAAGCTTGCCGTTATCCTCCTCGAGTACAATCCGATGACCCCTTACTTTGCCATAGATTAACTTCTGATAGTATTTTAGGGTTGCCAAAAAAGAAAGTTAACGAAGGTGCGAATATGTAGATGGATGACGAAGTAGTTAGCCAAAATTATAATTTTGTTATTTTAAAAGTCATATTAAAATTTTTTCCAATTTTTCTAAATATTAATTTTTCACTTTAAGGGTTGGTTGGATTCTTAAAATCGTCGCAAGTGTAAAAACCTACAAACAAATAAAATAAGGTTAGAGAATGTTGATGGCTCAGGTGTGAGTTCGATCGCGTAGGCGTGGTTGACGCTGGCCACGCCGAGGCGCTCCGGGCAATCCGCCATCCGCTACTGTTATGCCCCCACTTGGAACTTTTGACTAAAAACTAGTTGCAACATTTAGCAAAACATTCACAATATATGGCCACTTAAACAAACCCCATTAAACAGCTATGATTGTTCATGTCGAGACGGGACCTTTGCAAATGTGTGAACATTTCCGCTACTAAAAATACTCCGGTTAACCTATCACTTCGCTCGACTCTGCCCAGTTTAGGTACACGGTCTAAAAGCCTGCATAATCGATGCTGTAATTAAGTACTTGCTTTAGAACATAATCTGATTATGCTTATAAATCACAATTAACATCTTATTGTTTCGCCATAATTTACCATGGGGATTTTCTCTCACTTCTTGGAGAGGTACGAAGGTACGATAATAATAATTAATACGTGTATTTTAAAATTTCGTGTGTCGTTGTTTAAAAATTAAACCAATTTAACGCTATCCGCGGCGTTTTCTTGTTGAAACTAATTTTCCTAACGCACCTGATGATGATTATCGTACGAAACCGAAACCACCCTTCCTTCGGTGTTCGGGTAAAGTAACAATTTTTAAGGAAATCCAAGTATTCATTTCATTTCATATTACTATGAAAATGCAACTTAAACACAAACTCATCGATAATGTTTTAATTTTGAATTGCCCAATGCTACATCTAAATTTAGCTAATTATTGTGTACTTTACCTACAGTTAATCACAAAATTACCGTTGGAAAATATGATACATTAACAGGAATTGTCTATACCTATATATCATTAATTATCTATAGTATATAGATAACACCTGATCATATATTTGCATTAGATTACGCAATAAAAATACCAATTATTTAATTAGGTTTTGATTTTTTAAATTTCACTTAGCAATCACCTAAGAGAGAGTTTCTGTGGTTCAAACACTGGAGTTTATTTGGCTAGAGTGAGAATTATAACAAATATAGGTAGGTAAATATCGGCTCATTTAAATTTATTGAAAATTTAAATACGGACACCTATTAGAATTTTTAGGTTCTTTCTCAGTTGCAATAGAAAACAAGGAGACCTGATTTCAACAGGACCGCTGTCCGCCCATTTCGGTTTAGTCATTAGAAATTATTTAAACTTTAACACTTAAAAAAGCCGAGTTTTAGTTAATAAACGATAGGCAGTTGCGGCTGCCGTAAGAAATTCATTTTATAACAGAAAAACTGTTAGGTATCTTTTTTGAAAGCCATGGCAAATTTTGCTATTGAATAATTGATATAGAATTGAAATTTTGATTGATTATATGGAATCTGTTTACCAGGAAGATTCAATTACCTACTTTCCATCTGTATGGAGATAGGAGACTTGGATGGCTCATAGCTCTGGATTTGAAAGTCTGAGCAAACTTTTTAAAACGTATTCTTATCGTTTTTAAAAAAAACTTTGAAAAATCTACAAAACTAAACTAAAAATATTCAAGCTTTCTTCAAAGAGATTGCATAGATTATTACAGGATGTGATGATCGTTTTTTGGCAATGCAAAAATTGATTATCGCAATAATGAACTAATTTGAAGAGAACCGTTAGATGAAGCGTTCGAAAAGACTTTCGTCGCACACGTATAAGACAAAAATTAATATAGCGCATTATATAATGAAAATTAAGCGATTGGAGAAGCACTACGAATCTTGTAGCCCTAAGATTAAGTAACATTTAGGGATTTAATACTTCAAATATATTGCCATCTGGTTGTAAGAGCGGCACAGCCGAAAAAGCCATGTATAACTATATCCTTGGTGGAGGATTGAACTCGTCACTACGACATAGCAATCCACTAACCTAACTGTTGGCCAACGACCGTACTTTAATCGAGAATGGTTACTCAAAGTTCTTAATAAAACTACTTTTCCCAATCACATACTTAAGAACATCTATATTAATATTGTTATATAATCAGTATCTACTGCTGGAAATGATCTAAACATGGAGAGCCAATAGTAAAATAAAAAGAAGAAGCATTATCGGTTGCCCTCAAATGACGATATGTCTTTAGAGGCGTAACTTCTGTGGTGAACATTGCTACAGCTACACATTACAGTTAGATATGGTAAAAGCATTGTCACACCTCTTTCTGCATTATTCACAAAAACTCTTTATCCTCCCAACAGGAAGGAAAAGCAAGGACATGCAAAAACAAGTGAAGACAGAGGGAAAGGAAAGAAGAAAAAAATTTAACATTTGAAACAAAATTACAAATCGGTAATTATTATTTTTTAACTAACCGTAAACCTTAAAGGCCTACCTTAACGTGGAATCCGAACCATAGTAAAAATAATTTGGCGTTAATTAAATAAATACATTTTAATGTATTTGGTTAGAGTATTTTACAGATAATACTGAAATAGTTTACCGTTTTATTAGGATCCCCAACAAATAGTAAGAAAATTTTATACTACTTTACTCTTTCGTATCACACTGTAACGTTGATAGTTATCTGAACTGAGGTGATGCTGTAGCATCAAGTCAAGGTAACCATGTTGTTGCAATATCACATAAGAAATTGAAGTAACTCGATACCAAAGGAGTCGATCTGATTGACTCCTTTGAGAAAGTAAGAAGAGGGTAAAGGAAAGGGGTTCCGAGAATTGCATTGCCAAGGGGCCCTGATAGGGTTAATTCGGCGCTGGTGTGGCGCAATGCTTGAATCAACAGGCTCAGACGCGGCAGACCGCGGTTCGCTACTTGACTATGAGCACCCTATACTGCTGTGATCTAAAAAAGCCCAATATCGATCTATGGGCTATTCCTATGGGAAAGTCCACCGTAGTGGTGTGATATGATCGCTGGAGAGTAATGAGCGAGAGTTCCGTGTTCGATTGGCGAACCCACGAAATATCTCAGCTCGGCCTTCCTGCGAGTATCAACACTCTGTGAAGGGGTTCAACAATAAGTTTAAGCTTCAGTGAAGTGTGGTCAATACCACAGCCCGTGACAATAATAATAAATATCTTCCACAGCTGAAGGGATGGTTTGTGAATAGTAGCAAGGTTTTTATTCAGGATGGAACATCGCTCTATAAGGTAAATCAATAAAAACAATTTTAGAAGAAAAATAAATCTAATTTTTTTGACGTGAAACCAATAGAAATTGTTTGGGGATGTTTAAAAAGTGAACTTCCCAAGGAAAGTTACACCGGTTAAAGCGAAAGACGATTAAGCAAAGGACGATTTCATGGTCTTGCGTCAGGTTAAGCAGTTGTTTTTCGTAGTTTTGGAGTCGCTTTTTATTTGAACTACACTTCCATAGACATATGCAGGGCCATCCTAATCACAGGGCTAAATGGGCTATAGCCCCGGGGCACAAGCTTTTTGGGGGCGGTAATTTTCATTTTGATCTTTATCAGTCCTAAAAAGGATAAAAACTTTTTTACGTTTTCTTTGGGACAGAGCAAATTAAATTATAAGAGTATTTTATACCGGGTATCACCGTGACCGTGGAAAACCTTTGAGGTGGAGATAAAGGACACTTATATTTTTACAAAAAAATTTGTTTTCTATCCACACCTTGTTATTATTTTCAGGATTTCTGTGAAAACAGTTGGTTTCCCAAATAAATTTATTTGACCAAAGTTGTACCCCGTTAAATTCCCTATCCGGTTTGGGCCGTCAGTTTTTTTCTAAGACGTTTTGTTTAAGAGATACGGTGCTTGCAAGAAAAGTAAATTTTTTTAACATTTTTTCCCTTAATTTAATTTATAACTCGAAATCCGTTGATTCCAGACGTTAAAGGGTTATAACTTAATTTGTAGATAAGCGAATTTTCTTTAAAATAGTTCTAATCCATTAAGCCTAAAAAGGCTTTAAAAGATTTAAAGGGATGTACCCCCCCTCCCAAGGGTTTGGACTTGGACAAAAATTTTATTTGAAAATTGTCCTGTATTACCTCCTCATAGGTTCTTCACGGTCACGGGAACACCCTGTATATAGAGAATGACTTATTTAAGAACTTTTGCCTTTTGTTTACTCGAAACTTTTTAAAATTTTATATGAATTTAATGTTTTGTTTAGTGTAATAGCAATAAATAAATATTTGTGTGTTTTCTTATGAAGAGGAGCGCATTAATTTTAGCAGCCCAGGGGCGTCGTATATCTTAGAACGGCCCTGGACATAGACAAATTGAAGTGTCATTATGGAATAGGAGCGAAATATTAGCTTACAGTTCGTTCTACTCGGAACTGCTTTTAATGCTCGAATGGCCTTTTTTTTGGATCACAAAGACTTTCTTGAGCTGTGCCACGTTACGCCGTATTAAGAAATCGTATACCATTTTCTGCTTCTTCTCGTTTTCTTAATTTCTCGTTATGTCGTATATCGTTCTACCGGGTATTGTATTAAATTGGATACACGATTGTTCCAAGTCGGTAAGGTATCGAAGGTTATGCTTAAATATATTTTGTTGAGCTCTTAGTTACTGCATCTTCAAGTCTTCTGTCACTTGTGAATTTTTTTTTGTTTATCTTACCCATGTTTAATAATAATTTGTTTGACGAAAACCAACCCAATGCTATCACTTGTATGTTTTTCGTTGTTTCGTTTTTTTTTTCTATTATGAGAGTGGTGTCATCTGCATATAATACGGTTTCACATTCCATATTTTGATAGAAGGTCGTGAAAAAAGGGCCCAGGATACTTCCTTCATTTGTTTCGATATACTATAATGAATTCCAATTTATACATTTTTTGTTTTCTTAAATGTTTTTCTTAACACGGGAGAGAAGTCTCTTTTTTCTAACGTGTCTTGTCTTGATAATTGCAATTGACTTCCCATTTTAAGTAGACTGCTTTGTTATTAGATATATTGGCTTGACTACTAACTTGACTTGAAAACTAAGTAATTGATGTCTGTCAAGATATTGTCGATGCAAGTTTGAGATTCGGTGCGTGTTGCTTTGTTTATTGTTTTTATAGGATTGCACGATTTCATAAGTGTTAGAATGTTTGAATGTTTTATCGGTTGGGTCATTGTAGTTAGCGTTAAAGTATCATATTATCACTAATTTACTTGTTGGGTTGCATAGTTTGATTAATTCTAAAATGGAATTGGCCGAAATACTATGAATGGGCATGCATTTCCATGCATATCGTGTATAAATATTACTACTCCTCCATGTACTATATGTTATATTATTTTGTACATGTATACATATTTATATTGTCAAACTTCAGCCAGTGTTCATTTATGCATCCTACTACATTATGTTAATATTCCAACGAAGCAGTATTATTCGATAAGCATTGTATGTTGAGATGAAGTAATTTTATTTTGTTGTTTTCTACATTTATTTTTGGTTTTTGACTTAAGGCTTCATTTGCAGCACGTTTTGTCAAGTTATACCTGATCCGTTTCTAATTGAATTTTTCGAAAAAAATTGTTCATCTTTTTGGAAGTCGAAGCGTTAACCCGCTAGACATAAGCTATTATACACCTTTTTTTTGTTTTCTATATCAATCTACAATAAAACATTGTCGGTTACTTGACCGAAAATTCCACCTATATTTTAATTTAAATTCTTTCCTATAATTTTTTTAGGAATTTGCATACGTTGATTAATTTTTCAGAAACGTATAAAATAGTGTATACAGGTCGGGAGTAAACTAGTCATTAATCACTCGTATTGATAACTTTTTACTCGAGTTAACTTTCATTTTCTCTTTAATATCTACTATATTTACTATTAGATTCGTTCAAAACGTAACTCGAATGTGAACTTGTGTACACCACCGCGAGAGTTATGGAAGTTTAAAATTTAAAACTTTTTAAGCAAAAAGATAGAAGTAATAAGTTTAATTATTATCCACGCTGTTAAACCTAAATATTGATATAGTGTTCCCGTAAATTATGATTATTCACTAAAAGTCAAAATCCGCTATAACGAAACTAGAAAAAAATTAAGGAGGCTAATATCGAACATTTATACTTGGAAGTAAACGTATTTCGGTTGGGTTGTTATCATTAAAATCCGGATTTATATGCATTTATGCCTGCTAATTTCAGAATTTTATATGGATTTTTGATGTTTCAACTTTTGTACTAGATTATTTAGGCGATTTAAAATGCCTAAAATGTATACTATAAATGTTAAATATCTTTTTTCGTCAAAAATTTGTTTGGATTTGGTAAAATGGACTCTGTATTTTAATAAAAAGTAGCGTGCGTAGATCGGCGTTTCTTCTTCTGTTCGATTCGTCTAAATTGAACTTTTTTATCGATATTTGTTAATTAATTTTTAAAATAGGAAGTGTAATTACTAAAACTTGTTGCTATGTTAGTAGTGAATGACAATGTTTGATTTATCGAAAATAGTCGATGTATGTATAGTACATAATATAGGTATATGACGTCTGTGATATTATCAAAACCAAGTGAAAATGTAACATTTCAATTGAGAGTAGGATAGGTTATTTGGTGATGACGCATGTCGCGTCGGTGGCGTCGAGGTTGCACAAGAGATAAATCATTTTGAAACGATGTCGCGATTTCTGATGGATGGGGGTGCGATTCCCTTTTTCCTGGTCGAGCACTTGTAATTGGGCCGTTGGCGCGCGATGACACTAGGAAAGGAATGCAAAGACTAACGCATTCCACCTCGCTTTTATATTGTTTTATATTGGTAATTTATTGTATAATAGCTTTGTTTGTAAGCGTTACAATTTAATTTTGTACGAGGAGGGCTTAGTTTAAATGTGTTTGTATAAAATGTTATATTTTATTTGTTGTTAACTCTACTCTTAATTGATTTAATTATTTTTGGTAATTCGTTATTATTTGGACGACTCGGATGAGATTAATGGGACCGTGCGGTGGCGGTGCATATTAAACATACAACATACTAAATTGGGAACACGCGTTAAAGCAATTAAAATAATAGAATATTATATATGTAATGGTGGTCAGGCTAAACTGACGACGACGACGACGCGACATAGAGACGGAACTTAATAATGCTCGAGTGAAAAGCAAAAGGTGGGTAGCGTTGAACGAATTTGCTTCAGTTCGCTTTTACCACGGAAGAGCGTGGAAATTGCTACGATAACCGGATTTAGCTTTTCATTTTTCTGCCACGTTGGTTTGATCATCGGCACTTGCAGCATCTCGTCTCAAGTTTATATGTTTCTCATTTCCCCTCTCTCGCATGACTCCCCAGTAATGCAATACTGACATACCAAGTCCCGTGCTCCCAACTTATCTAATATTATGTGTGTATTTTCACGGCGGCTTTCGAATAAAACCGTTCCACTCGAATTTATTTAGTATGTTACGTATATATTTTTTGTTTGCTCTTCTCTATCCCTGTCAATCAACTAAAAACTACGCCCACTTCTTTTATTATATTTTTGAATGTATTCAAAGCCGAGAAAATTTGAATGTCAACACGGATCAGTCGGTCCGGGCAGCTGAGGAGTTGATCCTTCCGATCCGGGCTTTGTGCCGCCGATATATTGGTGCTTTGCCGTCAATCACCCAAGTGCTCTTTTAACGAACGGTTCTCAAAGATAGTATTGACACTCCACTACTGTACTCGCGGCTTATATCTCTCAATTAGCCTTGATTTGATCGCTGACCACTTTTAATTCAATTCTTATCCCCTCATCTCAGAAATGGAATCACTTTGTAATTACATTAACGATGCTTGTAGAATCACAATTATCCATGAAAAATCATCTTACACGTTTATATAAATTTACCACATCAAAATGTATTTATCTAATTATCTTTTCCTTTAAATACTCATTTTCAATTACCATCAAATATATCATTTACAACGCCAAAGAAAATCAATCGCCAACCTAATTCGGTAAAGCAATTTTAAATATTTCGTATGCCAGATTCATATGATATCGATATAATGATATTTAAAATTTATATTATTGTCAAGGTCTTAATGATGGAACATTACATATTATACGAAACCGGTTCGCTTAGCGCCGAAAAGTGTTTGTGCGAATCTAAAATGTACTTCAAGTTAGGCAAACTATTTTTTTTTTAATATCTAAGAGCTTACATCCACAAGCTACTTTTGATCATTTTTCTTATGAAACTTTCTTATTTTTATTATTTTTTGGGTGAGTATTTTTTACATCCTACGTAAGGTTTTCAATGCTCGTATAACACTATATACATACGTATAACTACCGACAGAAAGTTCGAGGCAGGTTACAAAGTTTTTGCAAAAATGAAAATAAACAAAAAAAATAATTTACATTTCTGAAAATTATCACTGCACTGGTGTTTATACATATATATTACTTGTCTTGTCTTGTCTTGTCTAGACAAAAATTTAGATATTAGCATCTTTTTGCTTATCTTGAACATTTAGTTTATTATTATCAATAAATAAGTGGTTTAGGTAGTGTAACTCGATCGAGTTACATATCATTAGTTATGTTAATTATATCTTTAGAAAAACCAAAAAATGCACAAACACTTTTTAGAACTAAAATGTTTTAAGTTAACACAATATAAATACATCGTATGTATACTATCCAAACGTTTTCGCCATACTATGGCATCATCAGGCGATGTACTAGAAAGAGAAACGAGAAAAATCCGTATTTATTGTCCAAATTGTAAAAGAAAAAGGACAGGGTAAGGGGGGAATATTTTTGAAAAGATGGTAGGGATATAATTAACATAAATGAGAAATAATATAAGTGGATGTAGGCTAAGTTAGAAGGGGGGGGGGGTATTTATTATTTTATAAAAAAAAACCGACCAATCAGAGGTGCGTTACGGGATAGATATGTTACGGAAAAAGTACGTATTTACCTATGGCAAATGTACATATACTACTATGTACTACATACTAAATGTACTATGTACATACTATGTACTTTTACCAATAGAAATAGGAATATCTGCACATATACCAAGCGATGTTGGGAAAAGTAAGGGAATGTTGTTAGGGTTTAACTTTTGCCCATAACTTCCGTGTAAGAAAGAATTTTGTTGATTTAAGCACATGATCAGAAAGATCTAGGAATAAAGCTACTTTCGAGGCAATCGCAAATTGATTGGATAAGAAATAGAACACTTATGCAAGAATTAAAAAAAAAAAAGTTGTCAAGGTTGGCCCAATGCTGTCTAGGTTGGCCCACCGTTGAGAATTGCCAAATTCGTGCAAAAAAATTGACTGGATGAAATAATAAACCAAATTCTAAATTCTAAATATTAATAAAATTTGAATAATCAACTATGGTAACATTATAATAAATTTTAAAATCCCCTCTCTTTCTATCGTCATGCAAGTCTAATTCTCCTCTCTCTTTTCACTCATTACGTAATTTATAAACTTAAATATTTTTTTTTTAAATAAATTAAAAATTGAAAAAATAAATATTAATAATAATAGTAGTAGAGCTCTACAAGCCTTGCAGGCCCATTGCTTAAAAATTATAATAATTAATTTTTATTGCATCCAGGATTGTTGGTGTGGCATTTCAAATTTATCGAGTTTATTTATCAACTAAAAATATTATAACATTGAAAGCTGAAAGGTACTTTATAGTTAATTTATTTATATTCACATTATTCTGTATTCGTCGATTCACTTTTACCAAGGTTCGCATGTGTACATTTACCGGTAATTGTAAGAATGACTATGTCTTTTAAATTACTCAACGCACTTCTAACAACTTCCGTGGAATATGTACACATTTACCGGTAAATGTATACATTTTTCAGCTACGTACTTTTTCCGTAACAGATACACAGACTTGGGATTTTATATTATATACTATTTATATCATTTTAAATACATATATCGTTTCAAAAGTGTAGTAACCACGTTATTTTTAAAATTTCAGCTAACTGCCTCAAACTTTCTGTCGGTAGTGTACATATGTACTATATGTATAGTTTGTTTTACCAAAATTTTTTTATTTTGGATGAGTTATACAAGAATATATTAGATCTACCGTATATTCTGTTTTATTCATCTGTTTATTTTCAAATAGGTATAATAAAGCTTTTATTATTATTAATTCGGTTATTGTGAAGAAAATATTCACTATTACTGATAATAATAATAATAAGTGCTTTCGAAAGCTGCCATAATATCTTTGAATTGCAGAAGAATAAATTTTATAATTATAGTCTTTTGCATTGCTTATGTTGAAAGGATGATTTGAAAACTACTAGACATAATTTTATGATCCATTGTGAAGATAATTAATATGGAAATATTTTCTACTGCAGCGCTACTAATTATTATCATTACCTTTGCTAAATTTATTGTATATTGATATTTTAATTTACCGATTATAACAAACGATATTTATGGCAATTTTCATTATGTAGTGAAAGTGAAAATAGGTAAAACGGGATAAATCACTCATTTTACTATTTTTTCCTAAGTATGTATGTGTATGTAAGTACATAGTATAGTATGTGGTGTATGTACTACATCGTGACATTTTCAAATATTTAATATATTATTTTTAACAAATGTTAAATAATTAAAAAACTTCCGTGACAAGATTTTTCAAAAGTAAAATATTAACCATCTGAATGTGAAAAAATATCCTGAACAAAAGGAAATATTTTTCTGAAATGCGATTTTTTAAATTTATTTTCACACAATTTCGACATCGGTGCTTCGATGGGTTTTATTATAAAAGTTATTATTAACTTAAGTTTCCTGCTAAAAGCATTACATGAGATCCAGAATTTTAATTTCGAGATGGTTGTAACTCACCGCAAACCACATCTTAGTATGTATTTGTTAATTTGGCAATTACAGAAGAAAAAACAATGACAATTTAATGTTTAATGATGAAGCAGGTGTCTCAATTATTATTAAATGTCCTTGTTGCATCCAATTATGCAATTAAAAAAATTAAGTAATTTATGTATATTATTATTATTATTATAACATATATTTATATATATATTGCATTGGAAATGTTTTCGAAAGTTGGGTATTGTGCTAGAAAGGCAGAATTGAAATAAAATTTGGAACGTACAGATGAGTTTGAAATTAATTTAAATTATCACTTTTTCGGCTATACCTAATGTATTTCGATGAGAAAATTACATGACCGCGTTCTAATTAATTAATATAAAAATTTTGAAAAATAATTAAGCAAAAGTTTGAGCTGTGATATGAATTAAAAAAGTTTATTACATATTTTGTAGATGAAATTATCAACAGGTGACATACAGTAGTGATTATAGGTGATGATAATTATCAAATTATTTTGATAATGTCTAAGCCTCTTCTATAATTATATTTTGGTGAAAACGTAGAGTTTCATCTAAGTTTGCGTGAACATTTTTTATCAAGTGTGAGTTTATCTTATTTGTTATAGAACATGTCCTGTAAGTGTCATTAACTGAAAGCTTGTAACAGCTGGTATAGAGTATGATTATAACGACGCCGCCATCGATTTAGAGCCACAAATGAAGGTTGTAGATTTATGACCCCGCAGAATTAACGGAAGGGTTAATTTGATGTGATTAATTTTACATCTTTGGCTATAATAAGTTTTAAAAGGCTGCATTACAAGAATATCTTGAAGCAGAAAAAATGCGAACAGCGTTTAGCATTGGATTGAATTTTTAAGGGATATAATACATTTCTGTTCTTTTTTGACGTTTTTAATCCTCTGTTTAGCATACTGCAGCTACTTGATCTTGTAAGAACTCAAATATTTGTCGGCATTTTAAACAGGAAGCATTGTTAGCTTCAAAAGAATTGTGAGTAGAGCACCGAGTTTACCTTTGTAGTTAGTGGATCAAATACCTCAATTTATTCAACTTTTTATGAATAAATTACTGTAGGAGAAAAACCTTTTGCATATGGTTCAATGCAACCACTTTGTATTTTAATGAGCAAATGAATAACAAAAAGGTTTTTTAAATATTAAATTAATATTATGCTATGCTCTTTTATCAACCTATTGCTAAAGCCCTGTTGGCTATGTTATGCTCAAATGTCGTAATGCTCATTGACTTGTTTGACTTGCGGATTTATGTAAAAATATTATTTTGCATATTACAACTTATTGTCAAATAAATTTATAAAAGTTAGGTTATGTTATAATTTGAAAGGGGTTCGGCGAGATTCGAAACTCGACTCGTGTGATTTTTAATTTTATTGCTCGTAGTTAACGCCATCTAATATAATACGTAGGATAAAATATAATGGTGCACAAAAACAAAATTTACATTTGTTATTTTTTGCCCTGGAAAGTTTAACATGGTTACATTTCTATTCATAAACCATTAAGACTGTGCATAATTTGCGGTTAGAAAATGTCAAAATGATGTTAAAATTGAAAAATAAAATTTAAATTATTGTTGCGAAAATGTCGAAAGGGTTTTCTTAAGAGTGAATGTTTATTTTAGAAATGAAAATCTATCGCTTATTAATCTAAAATTCACCCCAGTGAATGAATCGATTAGGAAAATGTGATCTGCCCGTCCACATCATCTGGTGCCGAGCGCTTCATTATACATACGATTTCACACCTTCAGAAGGGCTGGAGAAAAAGGAAAAGTTGTATTTTCATGCAGTGCGTGTTTTCGGTGCGGTCGACGCGCGTGTTCCCGTCATTAGGAATATTACAAACGGGAAAACTAACTCTCATCCACGCCATATGTTTCCAGTCAGTAAACCCCCGTCGCTCCACGTCGGGGTAATTTGGTGCGGTCGTGTGGTATCATTAGCAGGATTGACATCTAACAAATTCCTCGTTTACCTAACCAAGTTTAACCTAAATGAGTGATTTCTATAGTTAATGTCGAAAATTTTCGACTTTGTAACTTTTGCCCGCGCATAAATCACAATGTATAGTTTTGGAATATATTAGTCTGAATTTTTTTTTTATTAATCGTTAAACAAAATAAAAAATATGAATGACGATGCTATAAAAAGAGGATATAAGTCGAACAGGACATAACTGGTGTCAGAAAGGGCATAATGTTTTACAGTGTACTATATATGTCCGTAAATGGCATAAGCCAAGCGTTTATGCATTCCTATCCGGAATCATAAAATAACAATGTTTTAAATGGCCTCTTTGAACAAGTATTAATAAAATGTTGGCATGCGTTAGATTGTTATTTTTATTTATACGCTATTGCCATTATGTTACATCATGTTATATGTTGTAGCAATAAGGAGGAGAGCTATGAAAAGTTCACAAGTTTCAAAAGAGAATTCCACAATTCGCGCATAAGCTATACTAAACTCGGGACTATCCGAGGGGTCTTAATCGTCAAACTTAATTCATTTTGACACAACTCGGCACAACGGGCACCGTTTGAGTTTCCCATTAGTTGCATCAGTTAGTTTAGAAGCAATAAAACACTTCTATATAATTAATTTAACTTATTAATACAGGTATTCATTCTAATTTTATATTTGAATGTGGGTACCTACATTTAATTAACAACGTTTATTCATAATCATTCTTAGTACCTAAATGTTGGACAATATTATCGTAAGGGGGGGAACCCCGCGCCTATACTTACGGTACCGAACCTACCCACCTACTGCAATTTTATCCAAAATTAATCGCTAATTTAGTTATTGCATGAATCACGCCAATATGATACACAACGTTCATATATAAAAACAAAACTTGTTCATAAAAAGTGTCATGTGTGTAAGTGGCTCTGGCGGACAGAGGGATAATCTAGGAAAAAATGACATGGGGATTTATAGGGCTAACAATGTTTGAAAGAGGGCGAGAGGCCGCTACATCGACCATTGGAGATTGGCGGTTTTATCCCAGGCGTGAGTTGCTTACGAAATTATTGCCCTACGCTATTTGTAATAAGGGCAATATAATTTCAAATCCTTTAGTCTTGCATTACTAAATTTTTTTAATTCCTATTCAAACTCGACAAATAACACAACTATCTCTTGCACTGTTCAATAATTAGCGGACCATTATGCTTTTCTCAACAAAATACTAAACCTAACCTAACGGTTCTAAGTAAAACAATTGCATTACTCAAAATGAAATTTTAAAAAAACTTTAATAAACAAAAAATAACTTTACACTCGGCATTCATAAAAAAGATCGGAAAACCTGTTGATGATATACAGTATCCTCTGTATTCAAAGAATCCGTCGAATTTCGAGGTATAGGCTAATACCGATAAAGTACCACCGTTCTAAAGATTCCAATTGTGTCAATCGGATCTTCCGTTGAGAAAAAGAGACTGCACAAAATTAGAAAAAAAAAGGAAAAATTATAGGTACGAACACGGGCATGGCGAACTGTAGTTTGCAAAAAAATTCTAGCTTCAGAATATTCAGATAATTTTAGACAGGAATGATATGATAATATCGATTAATATTTCAAGGGATAACGGGCACATAGTTTGTACTCACGCGAACACAAAATTTTACTGCTCTGAAAGACATTCGCTGTGGATCAACTGAGTTGAGCAGTTGACCTAGTAAACTACTTACTACCTTGAGGGGCATCATTTTGAATATTTAGTTCATCAGACATAATAACTTTTAGTTATAACATATTAGATTCTTCCATCCAAGTAACTTATGTGTAGAACTATCGCATTCATTGGCAGTTGGGAGCTCAAACGTCTTACCTTAACATTTACGTTATAAATAGGTATCTATGTTTCTAATGACATCGTTTGATACCTTAATCAAAGAGGAAGCAGTACTGAAGCCAGAATGAAATTCAGATTAAATTTTAGATAGAACGATAATCATCTGAATGTGCTGAAGCAACTGACGATGTTACGAATGTAACATGTAATAGATCTTAAGTAATCAGAGCTACTATCATTGGGCACCTTTGGAAGAAGATAAAAAAATAATAACATAATATTAACATGATGAAAGAATTATGGTATGAGCTTATTTGGTGGTTTAAACTGATCACAGTTATCTTAGGTGGGTGTGTATGGTATTTGAGGATAATGGTCGAAATTTTTGTTATTCGATTTCAGTAGAGCAATTAAAATTACGAAATAAAAATTCGCTTTAGGAAGATCAGACGTAAAAATCGGGAAGAGTATAGTGGTCCCTTAAAACTATCTCGAGGGACACCACCTTCAAGGTCAAGTTCATAAGAGACACTAACGTCAAATTCAACCCGTCGTTCCCATTAAACCATTTACTAAATTAAAGTTTATTTATTAAATATCCAACATATTTAGAGAATTGCACTATAATATTTTGTAGCGATCAATTTAAAATTGCTAATATTAATCTTCGATTGACATAGGAAAAGTGTATGAATCGTTTTGAAAAAGTTGTAAATGTGATGAGTTATCCGCTCATTAATTTCATTTCAACGCTATAAAAATTTAAAAATATTGTTCCTGAAACAGAGGCAAATTAGTGTCGGAACGTTGCGCCGCTGTAACAATTAATTAAATTTTGTAGTATTGGCATACTAATTGATGCTGTAAAACAAATTATAAAATAAGTTTGTTTCGCGTTTGTCCGGTGGAGAAACTTTTACCTTTTATGTATATATGTACATAACTCTTAAACAACTTAAAATTCGAAAACTATAAATGTTTAATCCAAACAACTATTCCATACGATTACTAATCTCTCTTTTGGCGTTCATTGAAATATAAAATATCCGACTATTTTGACTTTTAAATGTAAACGTCAATCAAATCGGTTGACTGTAAGAAATTTTAACATAATATCTGAAGTTGTAGGAAAGATTAAATTTCGATGTGCGCCGCGTGGTTTTTACACTTTACACACAGTATGAAGTTGAGCTGATATTATAAAGATGATAAATAAAGATGTGGAATTAATCACGTCGACAAAGATGAGGTTATAAAATGCAACATATTATAATGAAGAAATGCAAAGGAAATAGTGAGCAATCATATATATGATGACGGTTGTCTGTAAAGCAGTAAGGGTAGTTGTGGGGTGCGAAGCGTAAACGTGGGAGTTGGAATGATAAATGGTCAGTCATACATACAATCGTTTAGACCCGGACTCGTTTACAAATCCGGGAAAGGATTTGGGGTAGTTTACTGCGGCATACAAGGTGCAAACAAGCATACAATGTTAAGGGTTACGTTGACAAGAAATACTAATACGTAGTATGGTGCTGAAATTTTATAAGATTATTGAGCATAAATTAGCAAAAACTTAACCTACTCTTTGGGGCTTAAAAATCCATCTACATATAGATAAGTGCGGCTATTATGCGGGATGATAGTAGCAGTAGTTCCCAACCAGACGTGTTAACTTGTAGAAAAAGTTAGTAATCCTATGGATCAGTCGTTGAGGGACCGCAGAAAGGCGGTTTG
Organism: Cantharis rustica; assembly: GCA_911387805.1. NCBI lineage: Eukaryota > Metazoa > Arthropoda > Insecta > Coleoptera > Cantharidae > Cantharis > Cantharis rustica. The sequence goes on from OU426883.1 coordinate 25,981,331, forward strand.
TAAAGGATTTGTGAAATGTAATTGGTTCAGCTGGTGCAGACACGTTGGAATCATCAATAGCTCATCAGATTGCGCGTCCAACCTGAACCCCGCGACCCAACTTCTCGCCATTACTTCGATCTATTTATCGCCCTAAATTTTGGTTTACCTCAAGATTGTTACCGTCTTACCATTTGAGTAGGTCGCCTTAGTCAACAAACCGCACCTATATGTTAAAATAAAATTATTAAAATATATGTATAAGTATGAATATTTTCAGTTTTGCACATCCATTAAAGAATTATAAGAAGATAGGAAATAATATTATGCTTTAGTTTTCTTTAAAGCTTATTTAAACATAAGCATGTCGATCTATATCCAGTGTGGAGAGGGTGACAAGTGTAGGGTTGTTTAACATGTTGTAGGGTGAGGATGTAAGTATGTGTGAATATCTGAGTGTGAGGAATGGTTATAGTGAACTAAAAGCAATGGTCCGCACTCCATTGCTTCTAGTTTCGGTCACAAACCGCACCCGTCCGTCTGGAAACAATAGCCACCAAAATTTTATTCTAAGACATTTTCCATGTATTTCGATAGATTTATTTCGCAAAATGCGTCCCATATTCATATTCTTGATCTCCATTACACACATCGTGCTTGTCTATTCCACTTTTATTGGTTTTTTACAACTAAATTTAAAATTTTCTTACGTAAACAAAACTATTATAAGTAGGTATTAAAAAAAAACAAAGTTTTCTCTCATTTTTTCTACATATATTATATATTATATATTATGTACTATGTATGTTATAATTATATCTAAACAATTAATACTTGCCGTCCGTCATTATAGGATGCATTGTAGATGCAAGCAACTTCATTTTTTAGATTATGATAATTTTGACTAAAGAAATGCCCAACTACTATGTATATTATTATGAATGAAATGTTAGCGATAGATAGAGAAGTTGCTTTATTTTCTCATCACGCCCGCTTCTGTTCACAAAACAAGATATTAGTAAAGTTTCACTCTCCTAGAACAGGGTAGGTGAGGTAAGCTATTAATTTGTAATTTACACAAACTCTATATTATACTCATTTACATTTTGACCTCAGAAACATTAATTTTCTTTTTTATTTTCATAACTTTGCATTTTAAGTATTTAAAATAGATGTATTGTTAATCCATATAAAATAACATAATCTGGATTGAAATTTTTGCTCACGTGAAACTATTAACGATAGATATTTTCAAATAGTATTCACCAATCTAAGTAAACACAAAATAATGCGTGATAAAGTCTGTCGCATAAACTTTTATTTAAATTCTACCACGACTACCACTTTAACCGGCACGTTGATATAATAGCTTAAGAATCAATTATTGTCTGTCAAATTTCAGAGGCAATTATTGCGGTTTTCAATTAAAAATTTATCTTCAGGTTGCACAATAATTATTTGACAGTTATTGTTGTATTATAACAATGAAAATAACGTTGTTTTGATTGATTTACATCAACTGGTCGAGTCCTAGCCTAGACTGGAAGATTAATTGTTGCTTTATAAATTAAAACGGTGCTATTCAAGGGATACTACTTATAATACTATTTAAATTTTCTTGCTTCTCATTATTTTTGCGTATATAACATAAGTGTTATATACGACTGATGACCGAAAATAATCGTGAAATAGGGGCCTTTATATCGTATTACAAAGCTTTTATTTTTATCATATTTTTATAACGTAATTTTTTTCAAAATTCTTAGTTTCACTTTTATTTTTCTTGTTTATTCAAATATTCTAAGTCCAAACCTGTTAAATGTAAATTATTGTCGTTTTTATTGTTTTTTAAATGTTATGTTTCTATGTAAGTATATGTTCTTTACTTAACAATTAAAATTCGTTATTTTAATATTTTTATATTTTTAATAGTACTACTTGTTTGCTCCGGTTTAAATTTGGTGTAATGATGGTTGGTATTCATTATATTATGCCAAACTACTACATCACGGGATAATACTATAATAGTATAAAATTTTAAAAAATAATTTGTTGGTTTAACAAAGATTTAGCTATTATGTAATAGCAAATCTTTTAGTTAATATTGCTTCGACAGACTTCTTTATTGTTATAAAAAAAATGTTGCTTTTAGAAAAAATATATTACTTTGTGTTATACCTACTAAAAACATATTTTTCAAAATTTTAAGAGTAAAGTGGTCACTTTACTCCTACTCTTGCGGGAGTAAAGTGCCACTTTAGTAAAGTAAAGTAAACATAAAGAAATGTTGGCTTTGTAGCCAACATTCTTCCTCTTAAGAAATGCGGTTAACTTGTAAAATTTTCTAATATCTATGCATATCTTTCTCAAACGCCAACATGCACTTTAGCATGGAAAGACCAAAGAATAAAAGCTTTTAAATTTTTTGCTATTTGAAAAAATTGCACCTTCAATTCTTAACCTTGTTTTGCGCTCACCAGGCTATAAATTTATCATACTGTTTTTGATAAATCGTCTTCGATTTTGCAGGCAGCAATTCAACCTTCGCCATTGTGGCAGCCGCTCCCGTGTGCAATTTTTGCACTCGACTAAAGCCTCGTGCGAAAACCTTTACACGCGGGATGAAAAGTGGCACTTTAATCCCATGATGTATAATATACTATTATGTTCGAAGAACAAAAACATTTTTGGACTGTGAAATATTTTTAATTTGTAAATTTTTAATCAATTAGGAAATCATTCAGACCCATCAGGACAATAAATTTTCTTATAGGTTTTAATTAATTATCAAGTTGGCCTTATATAAAATAACAAGATTGAACTGAAATTGATGTTTGAAGGCACCGTTCATTTTGTAACAGATGTTATCATCATTATGCTATGTACATACATATTATTACATGTATAATTGTATTAATAAGTGACGGACAGCTACTTTTCTACATGATTCTGTTGTGTTATACTCCCTATGTAGTGCGTTATCCGAACATTACTTAATCAATTACGCTTATTCACTTTAGGACATCCTGTAAAGCTCGCATTAAAATTAATTTTGTACAAATAATTTATAAATTATAACTAACATAATTATAGCTTTTAGATTAACTAATTGAAGCGCTACAAATACGATACTTTGTTTTTTTTTTAATTACACACATTTCAGACGATCAGTTTGACAGTATTTTTTTATTTTTCGATATTTAAGAGTCAACCTCAACATATCTGTATAATTATATACTGTCGAGTTACAAAATATTTGGACCCACCCCGTACTTTTTTAGTAAAATTTTGTAAATTGTGATTTTGATTTGGTGGTTTGGAAAGAGTGCAAGGTGGGGAGACAAGAGAGTAAGATAATAATATTTTGCCCAAAAATAAAATTTTGTGAGATTTTGTGCAAATATTTTGCAATCGAATTTTGTTGTGAGTTATTTTAGAGTGATTAATTTTATTTGGATATTGATTTTTTTATTATTAAGCAAGACATTTTTTTTATTAAAGGTGATTATTTTTATGGATTTTTTTTTTACTTGATTAAAGATTTGAATTTGGCAAGGATAATTAAAATAATTTTGAATTGAATATTGGAAAGTAAAATTATATTTGAAAGAGCGCACAGTGTGGCGTGATAGATAAGCGACGAGTTTGATAGTAGGAAATCGCGAGTTCGATCCTTTCAAGAAGTGGTAAAATTTTACATTGAATTTGAATTATTTTTTTTAAACGATTTATTTAATTTTATGCTGGAATTAAATTTTATTGTGAAGCTAAAAACCCTCGCCCTTGAAAATTCCCAACTGCTCCCGTACACCAGGGTTACTCCGGACAAACAAGTGCTGTGATAAAAATTTATACGAAACAATCATAGCAATATATAATAATACTAAAGTAAGTTTATTATCATAATTATTACAGCTATGTTGTTCTCTACTGCTGTCCATAAAGCGCCTCTCATTGGTACATTCGCTTATTACAAACCTAACCACATACTATAGTGCAGTGGTGTAGCCAAGGGGGAGGCTCCCCCCCCCCCCCCCGAAATTATTAATTCGTAATTTTACAATGACTTCAAACCGTGTATAGATTTCTATATAAATGATTTTCAGAACACTAATGATACTATATTTGAAGGCAAATGGCTGATTTTGCATCAGAAATGAAAAAACCATGAAGGAGAGCTTCCAAAATATACAATGAAAGCTCTTAATCAGTTCAATATTGATGTTTCCGAATATATATTATTTTAGGAACATTAGCGGTTACTACAGCCTCTGTAGAAAGAACATTTTCCATCTTAAAACGAATAAAGCCAAATTTGAGAAATAGTACGGGCGAGAACGAAACCCTTTTTTCGCAGAAATTATTTTTTATTGTAAATTTTTAACTTTCTATTGAGCGCATGACCTTGAAAATTTGAAAAGAGTTTGCCTGCGGCGCTATTAAAAACGGCTCGCTACGCTCGCAGCCCCCCCCCCCCCCCCGAGCCAAATTCCTAGCTACGCAACTGTTATAGTGGTAATATATTACATAATATTATTAAAATCTACTTTTATAAATCGGGATGGTTTAAATATTTATATTTAATTAAAATATCTGTCTCGAACAAACTTTTATATTTTTTATCATTTTACAGGATATTCTTCATCTCTTCTTCTCTCTCTTTACTAACTTTATAATGTGATCGCTCCATAGATATGAATGCATAGGAAAATTTTTACCAAATGTCGGAGGTAGGGAGGGGGGAGCAAATAAGTATTAAAGTTTGTACTCCTAATGTTTTGGAAAAATCTATTATGCCTTTTATGTGTACTTATGCACTTACTGGTGAAAAATTAATCAATACATTTTTTATCTGTAATCATAAATTCATGTATGCAGCACAAAATTAGTTAGCTATTTAGTTAATTTAATGAAATGCAATTTTTTTCAACTTTCCTATAAATTGGTATCGACCAACTATTAAAATCGTATCCTACGTCCCTAATCAGTAAAAGCAAATATTTAGATCGAGCGACAACGTTTCGCAAATATGAAAATTTTGTATCTCACTGGGTATTAATCTATAATCCCTAACTATAATCTTAAATGGCACCCTAACTCACTGGACGCATCAAATAATTAAAACTCTTAGAAAATGCTTTCCAGGCTCAATCAAATTATCGAAACATAAATTTTATATCAAAAGGCAACGTCTCATAACATTTTCTATCAGGACTACTCGAAAAACATTTTATTTTACTTTTTTAAATTAGTGATAAAATCATTTTTGGAATTTTGTCATGACATTTTTTATCTAAAAAAATGTATTAGTTATGGGAGGCCTTATCTACTTATTTTAGACGTTACCTAAAATTTTGATAATTAATAACGGTTGTAATGAGTTTTGGAGTACCAAAGTGGACTTTAATTACATAGGTACTGTAAGTATTAAAATTTATGTATGTTTATCCTATAGGATTAAACAAACGTATAGGAATATCACGAGAAAAATATCTTTTGTGCGTTTTTTGTCGTCATGAATTTTGTATTGATTGATTTATATTGATTTATAAATATGATAAATTCAAAAATATTGGTTAAAAATGTTGCGCTGTTATAAATTTCAAGTTCTAATCTGGTTTATTTATAGCACACCATACATTTTTTATGAAACTTATGAATTTACCAAATTTTTATATTTTTAGGTTGACGTACATAATTTAGTTTGAAAAAAATTGGGGTTTCTATGCTTTTGGTTAATTTTTTACGTAATAACTGTTGTCGCTTTCCCTATTTCTTAAAATGAGAGAAATAAAATGTAAATGCTAAAACTCAATTTCTTTCCAGGTTATCGAGCTAGATTCACAAACACCCAAATTGGTAGGTAATTTTTAAGATGAAATATTTTAGTTAATACCTAATTATAATCATGATTTATAAAAATATATTATAATAATGCGAAATATTATTAACGCAACTTAAAATTTTTTATTCAACCTATTTTATATTAATTTCAATATAAATTTTTTTTTATTAAAAATGAATAAAAAATAATCAAATAATAATATTATAATATAGAGTATTTCTACAGTACTTATAAGGCCCACAGATGATCAGTGTTTAAAGTATTTAATATCTCACTGATGCTATCGGCACCTTATCAGGAAGACAGGATCTAGGATCAAATACTCCGGCACTGTAACTGCTAGTCTACAACTACGATTAATTAATATTGTTTTTGAAATTTTATATGGCTCATAAAATTGAATTTTTAAATAACTATTCTTAGGTCCGGTCTTTTCACTTCTAATTAAGCTATCTCAAAAACTGACAAACTTTTGGCTGCGTAGTAACGTTTTTGATTTTCTCATTGTCAAATATGAGTTCGACATGTTGGTAAGGCTGTGCTTCTATTTACAAGCTAGAGAACAGCACCATTTTCGTAGCAGCCACTTCACTATAATAATAATAATAATATTTATTTACGTATAAACCATTTTATAACAAAAAATGTGCACAAAAAGAATAGTAATCCATTAACAGAATAAAGAACAAAATTAACATGACTTATACAAACAGACAACCCCGCTGGTGATCACAATCCCAGCGCAGCAAAGTCTATGCTCCATATACCCTTTTTAAATGTCAATAGCGACACACTGGCCAAGTCAAAAGATTCTTGCACATTAAATTTCTTGGTCAGAAAAAATTTTTTGTTGCATTATACACAGAAAATTGTCCTCTTTCCTATAGTGTAGTTGAAATTTTGAAATTCGTGGTGAGTGTTAACTAACAGTAACCTAAAATTTAATTCATAACTTACATAATATTGTTCAAAAACTATTTAAATAAATGATATAGCTTGCTACATAAAATGTTATAACTTTATGTTTCGATTTAGGTTTTTTATTTGGGTTTGTTTAGTTTTCCGGTTTAGAATTTTTCAAAATAAGTTTATTTATTTATTTTGGCTTTAAGTAGGTATAATTTTTGTTTTTACAAAAGTCAAAAAAATTTACTTTTAATCAAGTTTGAATTTAACAACATAACTTCTCAATCATTTTAATAATTTATCCAGGTTTGCCTGACGAGATTTCAAAAGTCGAAACATAAAGTTATAACGTATTATGTAGCAAGCTATATCATTCATTTAAATAGTTTTTGAACAATATTAAGTAAGTTATGAATTAAATTTTATTTCAATTTCATGTAACATGTAAAAATTAATTTTTTCAAAAATATTATCACATGTTAATAGCCTTAACCATTTTATCGAAAATGTGATAGTGTAACAGTTAACATATGTCTAAATTTAGATTTAAATTATTCGATCTGCACTAGTCACACAACTTGTTCAAATCATCCTGCGGTAGTAACCCGTCAGCGAGAGAGCTGATAGTACGAAAAACTTTCAGATCATGAGCAAATAGCAAGTGAGACGAATTACGAAGGACCCCACCCACATTATTGATGAACAACAAAAATAATATAGGTCCGCAGTGAGAACCCTGGGGAATAGTAATTAACAATGTGAATTTCACGACAAACATGCTCGAGTGAGATTCGAAATAAAGTTAGCTACTCCAAGGAAGTCGATGTTTTTGTCGTACGGTTAGACTGGACAGTAAAGCTTAATATTAATGTGTAGGTTATGACGAAACGTAAAACCACCTTGTTAATAGAATATATTGCCTAGTAAGTCATCTTGGCTTTGGCCAAGTTAATGTACAACATTTGAAGAAGAAATTTTTTATCGTTTTTGAAACTAAAACATTTATAAAAATAGCAAAATCAAGAATCCCCTCACTTGGAGGTTTTTGATCAAAACGATCTTCCCCGTGAGCCGTTTCTGTAAATACTTTTTCGAAATAATTTTTTTATTTTTTAACCGGCAATTAATTTTTTTAAGCTGAAAGGTTTTTTATTTAATATTTATGTTGCATTTAAAAATAATTATAATATAATTTGCTGTGCTCATTTCAACCATTTATTGGTAGAAATTTTCGAAACGAAATAAATTATTATTGAACACAATAGATGTGCAATAAATTAGAATGAAAATGAAAATAAATATAATTAAAATTAAATCAAACTTAATTACTTTATAATAACTTTTTAGCGATATCAGAATATTTTATATTGATTACACCTACGCAAACAGCATATGGTAAACCTTATCTTATTATCTGTCAAATTGCTTTTTGCTAGTCAGATTAATAATATAATCTGTCATAAATAATTGAATAACAGGTGGGTCCAAAAAGTTATTCAGTAGCCCGTAACATGTCACCTGCTCTACTTAGTAGCTGAAAATTTATATCGAGTCATTGATATGTCGAGCAAAAGTTGTAACGATAACGGCACTCGAATTGGGTACCCACTCATATATAATTACATAGATAGTACCTTCAAATGAGAGCTTAATTTTCGTGACGACAATGCTTTTCCAATTTCTCAAAGTGGAAAAAGGGATGCAAAATCGATGCAAGCAAAATAACGCTAATTGGTTTAATATGATGATAATGCCTTAATAAAAGTTAATTTTAGTTGGATTTAATTTGAGGCGTTTATTAATTTTTATTTTTTGAGTTTATGGTAAAGGTGAGAATAAAACGTAGGAAAGTAATATCGTTAAGACTAAGAGCATAAGCTTTCATAAGGGAGACATACGCTCTTAAATAATATAACAGGTCTCAGCAAGGGCCATTTTATGAAGATATTAATTTTCAAATTGTCAAGTAGTGTTACTGTTATTATACTTACAAAGTAATAACTGGCTGTAAGATTACGAAAAGGCTGTAAGAGCGGCCTAAATTAATTAATTAAATCTGTTATAAACACTAAGTGGGTCGTCAGCGTTAAGAAGCACATTTTAGATTTGTAATTTTACAATACTTGCGAGATTTTCCATCTCTTACCGAGACGCCTTTTACATTATCGAATTTAGTTAGACTTTCAGTTGGTTGCGAATAAGATTTTCAATTTTCTGCTTTTTAAACTTACAACTTTTTATACACAACAAAATGTGAAAAGATATTTAAATTAATAAAGGTATAACTCACAAAAATTATATTTCAACTTTTCTATTTCAATTTAATTGCTTTGACATTCGATAATCCTTTTAAATTAAAAATATCTACTACTCCACTTTAATTCGAAATTATTAAATCTTTAATTAAATTATGCAATATACTTATTTCGAGTATTTTTAAAACTCAATTTAAAAATTGAGAAAGCAAGTACTTTATGTATTAGAATCTGATAATGATTTACCACTCCACTCTTTGCCGTCACCAAATTTTTGTCCGATCTCTTCTTTTTCTCAAGTTTTCAAAGTTTTTTTTTTTTGCACGGGAACCTAACTCGAGTCCTTAGTGAGCAAGTGTTCAAAATTTGGTTCAAATCAGTCGAAGGGCTTAGGAGGAGTGTACCTATAGCGATCAAACAAACAAACTTTCTTATATTTATTTATGTTAGAATCATAAGGGTCGCACCAATTTACATTTTTGTAATTTTTCTGTTCTCGCGCCACCTGTCGCAGGCACAATTTTTGTTTATACTAATCTCGTTAATTCATTCATGCGCGTCACCAACTGTGCCTAAAATCTTTTTTGAATAGGATTTCCATAAATTTTGTTTTATACAAACCTTGATCTGACAATTACAAACATAACAAAAACAATCAACCAAATCGGTCGAGCCGTTCTCTATAGTGACGAACCGACATACATGGGTCATTTAATTTTTATATACCTTATAAAAAATGAAGATGTTTACAAAAGATGTTTGAGAAAAAAAAAGAAATCGTTTGCACTCGTAAGATATAGTATGGAATATTCTAATGAAAATGAAAACTACGGGATTTGACGAATTAAATGTGACTCTTGAATTATTATGTTAATGGTTTTTTAAATTTTCGGGAAATTTATCCACTTGATGAAATTTAAAAATGAGTTTTCAATATATACATATATTATGTGCGAGTTCATCTCATTATATTTGCAAAACAATTTTTACATGCCATATCGTAATAAATAATATACACCTGAAAATGTATTGAAGATAAAAGAAAGTTTTTTAGTTGTACCGAATAAAAATAATGGCGACTTTTAAATTACGTCAAGGTTTTTAATAAGGTATGGCCAACTGTAACAGATGTGACACCGTGATGATCACAGAAATCGAGATTAACCTGCTTAAAATGTAAAATCTTTAGGATAAATTCGGTTTTTTAGTTATCTATAGAAATATAGAAAGAAGGGAGAATCGCCCTATTTAATTATAATATTTTATTTTAATTTTTATTGTGAGCAATTTGTTAGGTTTAATAATTCTTGTAGTAAATGGATTATTCTGGCGAATGTACATAATTATGTGCATAGGAAGTTTTCGAAAACATTTTTCGTAAGAATAGTGGAATGTTTAATGAAGTACTTTAGTTAAAAGAAAGATAAACGAAAAATGCTAAGATACAAAAATATATCAGTTTCATCTGAAAATCCTGTAAAAGCTGTGAAATATATTAGCATTTGTCATGTTAATAGTCGCAGGGGGCAGATTGGCGGATTTGTTTAGCACGGGAGAGGCGCCGATAGCGTTAGGGCCCGCATACGATACCACTGATCCGCGCCGCACCTGCGGGCCCGCCGATCCGTCAGGACACGGACATCATTCATGGGATTAGCTCGGCTAACCTTGTTAATTGCCAGACTCGACCCGTGCCCGTGTGTACCCCAACGTAAATCAGCACCGGCTAAAAGGGGATGAAGTGGGTTTAAGTCATCAAGCCGTGTTGAAATTTACACCGAGCTCCGGCAAATATGCGTTAAGACACCAAACACTCGTTTAAGCCCTACACTATGCACAATCCTATTCTCATAGCAATCCTTTCATTGAGCTCCTTTAACTCGTAACATTCGTACTTTCCTATAAACTTAGAATAGAATCGATAACTTCTCCTGTTCTATGCAACTTACACAACTATCCCCATTGTGTGTGACACAAATCCTACCATTTATTCTTTTTGACACCCCAGATGTACGCGTTCAAAGAAACTTCTAAATTTGTTTATTGAAAATAGAAAAGTGTCCTTAAAATAAATGTCGCTAATACCTAGTTTAACTTGGGCTATTATTTTAAAAACAATTTATTTTAACACGTTTTAATTTTTTCAAGATATTGCGGTCAAAAAGAAAAAGGATCCTTCCAGTTGTCCAGTCTGTGGAATGGGAATATCTCCTGGAGATCTCGAAACTCATTTTATACACGAATTAGAACGATTATATAAAGTTAATGGAACGGGAAATATTGTGAGCAGAAAAAGACGATCCGACCCCGGTCGACCTCCCGCTTTACCGGGCGATAGTGGCCCAGAAGGACGGTGGGAGGTAAGTTACCTATTTCGTTTTAATATTTAGCCAGTCTGTAAAATAAATTTTTTAGACTTTCCAAAGAATTAAAACTAACAGACAGGGGAGGTTAAGACTCAAAATTCGAAAGCGGAAGGCAGACGATAATTGTCCAATTTGTGTAAGTCACATTCATAAGGATTCTGATGAGCATTGTTTAAGAAAGGTAACGGTAGTGATTTTTTATTTTAATTTAAAGTTTATGTTTTACTTTTTAGAATTTTAATGATGAAGATGAAACCGTGGACGTCGAAGGCGATTCTGAGGTTGAAGAATGGCCAGAAGCTCAAAAACGAAGAACGGACTCGCTTTCGATTGGATTTAGTGGTAAGTACCTACCGATAATTTTCCTCGCCATCGTTTAATGTGATTATCATTTGTTTAGGCGTGACTCCTAGCAGTAGTGGCAGAATGTGTATCGATGCCGACGTGGAGACCGAAGACGTCGTCGTTGATGGAGACGAACCGGAGGAATCCACTTTTGGGCCATCGCAATATTCCGATTCAGATGTAATGTGTAAAAATATTGAAGATAAACAAAAAGATAAGGATGGAATCCAGTCTCAAGTTGCTACCGTTAATTCTAGTGGAGATGTCGAAGTAAAAGTTGAAAGTGCCGGTCAACAATGTGATAGCAATGTTAGTACTTCAGATGCAGAACCAAGTAGTAGGGCTCAAATTATTGAAGAACTAAGGAACCGAATTCGACAGCTGGAATCGGAAAACTCTGGAGAAGCAGCTACTAGTACAGAACCGGAAGATTACAAATGCTTAATATGTCTGGTAAGTTAATTTTAATTTTTCAAAACCAATTGGCATCAAAGCACGCAAACTTTCATTTGAATCGCCCCCGTAAAATACTATTACTAACTAACGGTAGTAATGGTTAATTATACGCCACCGTTCAATTTGTGTATAACAACGGCAAGGGTTCTTGAGGTTTTGTGGTGAGATTATTTAGGTACAATCAAGTTTCACAATCGTGGTTACAATATTATCTATTATTTAACGTGCACGCTATTGCTAATAATTTTATCATATTACTTTACTAATTGTGTTTATATTTTTGTTCGCCATTAAAATGGCAATTTACAATTATAAAGTAAAATAACGATCACTTTAATTAGGTAACTTAGTGCCTAATTAAATATCTTTGAGATATTGATTTACGCCGCGGGTCTTCCAGTTTAACCCATATAAATTTATACTCCTTCTACTTCGATAGTTGCATCATTTTTCTTTCCTAAAAATCTAAACAAATTGAAAACAATAATATTTTTTTAGGAACACTACAAAAAGCCCGTAATTTCGACCGTATGTTGGCATGTACATTGTGAAGAATGCTGGCTCCATACTTTGGTAAGGATTAAAAGAAAAAAATTGAAATTTTTAATAATCGGCTAATTAATTTACAGGGAAATAAAAAAGTTTGTCCACAATGTAGCATGATTACATCCCCTTCAGATCTCCGACGCATTTTTATGTAATGTTATAGCATTTTGTTATATTTATCCGATCGATGTAACTTAAAAAATTGAGGCACCATACTTAATACATTACACATGCACCTACTTCATAGATTAGTTATTTATAATATTAAATGATATTAAAACATGTGTAAAAAAAATCATTAAATAAGTACCATCTTTTACATAATATCAGATATTGTTGTATGTTCCTAATTATAATATATTCGGCAACGATCGTTATAATACCTACCTATTTTGTAAAAATTTCTTTAATTATTTTTATTGCTATTATAATTCAAGGCGCTTTTTAATTAAATGACATATTATAATTAGTATAGCAATATGTTTCGAAAAAACAAAAAAAAAATAATATTTGTTTAAAATATGTCGACAATTTAAAAGCACCATGCATTTGCAACTACTTCGTGATTACTAATTGTATTATAAATATATCTATTTATGTTAAATTAACGGTTATGACTTAAAAGTTGTATTATAAGCGTATTGTACATTTTCTGTAGATATAACCAAATATATAATATGAATGTCATTAGTATTATTTTATCCACTTGCCTAAAAAATTCTCTTTACTACCTTTTTTTTATTGTTTATTAATTTTTTAACACATACATAATAACAATAGTCAAACATAACATAACAGTAAAAAACTCTTGCATAAATTCCCAAGAAGCTGAAAATTTACATGAACGTTAGGGATACCATTATAATGAAATTATGAAAAGTCCCCATCGATCCCATGTGTGCAAAAAATTTATGCTAGGTCAAAGTTCGCAAAAATCGGGTTTTTAGATTTTTTGGCGAAACGGTTAGTTTTGTGAGAAAAATAGTTCATTATCTACAAATTACTCTTCTTACTCTTTTCTCTAAGATTAACCATTTCTGAGAAAAAGCGATTCTAAAATTTACTAAAGTAGTAAGGGAATGTCGTCAGGGTTGGCCACCCTTTTAACTTTTGCCCATAACTTCCGTGTAAGAAAGAATTTTGTTGATTTAAGCACATGATCAGAAAGATCTAGGAATAAAGCTACTTTCGAGGCAATCGCAAATTGATTGGATAAAAAATAGAGAACTTATGCAAGAATTACAAAAAAAAAAACTTGTCAAGGTTGGCCCGATGCTGTCTAGGTTGGCCCACCGTTGAGAATTGCCAAATTCATGCAAAAAAATTGACTGGATGAAATAATAAACCAAATTTATTTTATTTTTATTCGATTGAGTGAAACTTTACAATATAATATCGCAGAGAACTGATTTACATGACACATAATTCTGAATCACCGTTTTGGCAAATAAAATAGCTCCTTGCCATTTTGCCACATTTCAAATGCACATTTTTCTTGCATTTAATGCATGCAATAGAGTTGTTGCGGTTCAGGCAACGAAGCATTCGCTTCCAAGCAGATGATGCATTTACCAACGTGTTTTTTTTGCAACGGTCCAACCTTGACAACAAGTTCCATCACCACATCGCGTCACACTACATCCAAACAGGTAGCGAAATTGAATGTTTCCCTTGAATAATTTTTAAAGACTATCCACATAACACATTTTAGATGCTTATCTTAACGAATTAATGTTTTTCCTCCAAGTTTTCATGCTCTATTTGCAGCTGGTGGAAAACTTTTTTTGTCTTGGTTCAGTGAATGAGTGCACAACACGTTTCAACATTACACTCCAAAATCAGTAATGGCACGAAAAGTTCGTTGTCATTGAGGGATGTTTTGCCACACTCGCACATAGGTGGTTTCAGTGATCTACACTGAAAAATCGCAGTGGGCCGACCTAGACGACGGGACAACCTTGACAACATTCCCCTATAATTCTTATGCACACGTTTTGACGCCACCTATGAGGTAGTGTACTTGGTGCTTTTTTTTAATGTGGTTTCCCCGGTAGGCCTATTACACGGTTTATTTTACTAAAGTTTAATGAAATGTCAGGTCTTTTTGTTCAACTTCTTCTTCATCTTCCTGAGTCGGTGTAAATTGTTGTAGCAGCGATACATCAGTTGTTTCGCCGTTGATGCAAAGATTATTATTCTTATTATTCTGATTATTCTCCTGGGTCCAGTTAATTACCAAGCCACACTTGAATCCGGTAATATACTCGATAAAAATGTTGGTGAGCAGAAGCCGAGATTGAAGAAAGACAAGCTAATTGCACATGTTTTTTATTACGTGTATGTTTTACAAAAGATAACGTAACTTATCTATGCAAGTAATTTTTTTTTTGGAAGCTCGTATTTGAAAATATTCCGATGGTTGTTGAGCTATGTCTGGTTTTAAAAAATAAATGATTTTTTCAATTGGAGTTCAAGCGGTAAGTAATGCCATAACAGATCAACATTTTCACCAAAAACAACATTTGCATCAGATGGATTGAATTGATTTATTGCAGATTATATAATCAGTACATCAACGTCATTATCAGCTTGCTTGACTAAAATATTTTCAGTGGTAAATTTTTCTTTTAGCATTGTAAATGAACTGAGACTTATTATGAATGTTTGACAGAAATAATTGTTGTTGGCTAGTTAGCACTGTCATAAATTGGTCAAAGAGAATATCAGAAGATGCCGATGTTTTTGCCACACGACGACGCTGTTCTACCGTTTTTATTACGGTAATAATACGGTTACTTTTTGTCTAATAGTTTTACTTATACATATTATGCACCCAATGATGTATGTACATAGGCAGCGTAGTCATGCATATTATGAAGAATACAACTTCAGTAAATTTTAGAATTGCTTTTTCTCGGAAATGGTGAATCTTAAGGAAAAAAGTGTGAGGACAATTTTTATAGATAATTAAATTTTTGTCTTCAAAATTTCAAAAAACCGATTTTTGCGAACTTGAACTTTACATAAAATTTTTAGCACGCGTGGGATCGATGGGGACTTTTCACAATTTCATTATAATGATATCCCTAACCTAACGTTCATGTAAATTTTCAGCTTCTTGAGAATTTATGCAAAGGTACCCCTATTTTTATGTCTATTTTGACTAGACTATTAGCGCGTGAGCAGTTTTGGTTCTACCCCTACCCAAAGAGATTTCACATTAATTGCGATAAATCATAAATAACTCACTAAACCACCGCAGAACTTCAGCACTCTTTCTACTTCACATCACCATCACAGTGATGTGTACGAAAAAAACTGTGTCGTAATTTTCTGTTGAAATTATCAAGTTTAGTTTTAGGTAAGTATATGTATTGTATAATAGAGAAGTATCTATTTTCACAGATCACATAATCGAATAGTAATTTACTTTACTCATTTTTTAAATAAATCTAAGTTTAGTTTTGCCTTCCTTGAAAGCATTCACGAATCTTCGTTTATTTATACTTGATAAAAAAGTTTGTAATTAGAACCAATGAGCTCGCTTCTCACAGTCTAAGAAGAACAAGAAGAACCTACTTTCTTACTTTTCAAAGCAATCTAACCAAACCTTTTAAATAAAAAAATAACCTAAAAAATGAATTTTTTAAGTATTCATTGTGGTATTTTTTTTATTTTTATTTTTAGTTTTATTTTAAATTTTTATCATTTCTATAGTAACGTAATTTTTCAGAATTCTATTTCTTGTTTACTCAAATTTTCTAAGTTTTAACATGTTAAATGTGAATTATAATCATTTTTTAGTGTTTTTTAAATATTATGTTTCTATGTAAGTATGTATTCTTTACTGAACTGTTAAAATTCATTATTTTAACATTTATTTAGTTTGATTTTTAGCGTATTTGGTAAAAAATTGTGACGGCAAGAGCAGAAAAATAACAGTGGTTGTAAAGCTTATGTAAAAGCACAATTCTATAGTAAGCATTTATACATATTATACATTAAAATAGCAGTATTTTAAGAACACTGCTAGTTTTAATAAAATTAAAATACAATATTTCGATCAATGCTTCTTGTTATAAATAATGTTTCTTAAAAAAGGAAGTATTTCGAAGTTCTACGATGAAAATGCGCTATGTCGTCTTTTTTTGGAGTAGCGTTGGAGTGGTCATTTGGATGTTACTCGTATAGTTTACAATAATTATGTGTAAATAATCAGAGCACTGAAAAAAATATCGAAAAGCAGAAAAGTAGATGGTGATTACGTTGTGAAAGTATTGGGTTGCTCATAATTGTTAGATCCAAAGAGTTTCGATTTTGCATGGTTTCAATGAAAAAAGTTTTAGAAACCATTTAGCCTGCTGATAAATTACTTCAGGCTCACGAAGCGAGTTTGAAAGATTCGGTAGTTGTCATAAGAAATTGTTTACCAAGAAATCGTTTACCAAGAAATTGAAGTCAAAATTGACACCGATTTTCATTTAGATGAAGAAGAAATTTCCAGAAGAAGGCAAAGAAAACGAAATACAATTATCGAGGAATATTTGGTATGTGATGTAATTGCTGAAAGATCAGAAGATGTTGACCAAAATTTTAAAGCAATATTTTATTAAACACTTAATGTTATCTTAAGTGAAATGACAAAAATATTTATACAAAACGATTTACTCCTAATTACAGTTTCCAGTGTCGAAGTAGAAATAATTGATTTGGATAAAGTCAAATATTTGCAAACTTTGTGCATCAAACTTCCATCGCCGGAAGAGATTATAGTGGTAAACAGATTTATTGAAGCTCAAAAGAAGGAAAACTCAAACTTAAGTGTTTTCGATATAATTTTTCAGAAACTTTTGGATGTAGCACTGCTACTTGCAAGTCCACTTTCTCTGTGTTGACAAAAATTAACCGAGCACAGCGACTTCTATGTGTCACCAACGAATGTCCAATTTAACGCTTCTTGCATATAAAAAAAATCGTACAAAACATTGGATTTAGACGTACTTCTGCGAAAATTTAATGAACAGAAACACCGACGATAATTGCAACTTTTTTAACATTTACTTTTTATTTTTAAAATAAAGAATAGTTCGACATTTTGGACTAAATCTTTTCTTTTAGACAATTTAAGCCTGCCCTAATTTTTCAGTCTGGCTACGGCCCTGACCTATTTGTTGAAATATTTTATAATAGATCATAAATTATTTCCATATAGCAAATATAATAATTAGTTTTTAGTTTTATATATAAAATGAACTGTAGAGTCACCTAACGATTTGCCTTAAAATCATTTTAAAATCATATTAAAACATTGCGAAATTGCGAAGATAATAGTTGAAGTTGTAATCTTTCGTGTCAGATGTCGCAGTTAAAAATAATTTAGTACACTTCAAACCTTGTGATCCGGCCAACATATACTAAATATTTCACGTGATCTGTAACTAGAGTTGTTGAACGCTGCTAATTGTATAAAATAAAATAAGTGAAAATGTATAATGATAGCTTCAATATTTTTTTAAAATTTGTGTACATTTTTATATCGATTGTTAGTTTTACTTCTAGCGAATATGTCCCTGTTTTGATGTGGGATTCAACACAGTAAGTTTTGTTTAAATAATATTTCTTGCCACACCTAGGCATCTAAAATACTACCCTTAATGGTTTATAATTATTGCCAACACTGTAATCTGCTTCAGAAATACCCCTCTAACTATTTCTTTTGTAATTTTTGTGTAGGATATCGCAAATTTCACCAGCATTAGAGCCAGTAAAACAAGATGTATTTCAAAATTTGCTCGTTGAAAGGATTGGTAAAAACGTTCCCGTGTTAGTTTTTGCCGAAGAGAACGTAACTATTTTGCATTATTATTAAATCAAGGTTGTATAACAAACTGTTTTGTAGTTGAGTATGGAAGATTTTGCACTGTACGACACTCACGGAAATTCACCTTTTACTAAAATTGCATCTTTGCAAAATAAAGATGAAGTTGGATATTTACCGTTTGTCAAAAATCCCATGTCGGTTGTTCAGGATTTACCCGAGAGAAACATAATCGAGATGCCTGTGAATGAGGTGTTAAAGAACAATCTATTATCGCTCTCTAACAACGATGTGCTAATCGTTAACCTGAACGATGCCAAAGAAGATGAAGACAGACTTGCAATGCTAAAACGACATGGTAATAAGTTAAAATGTGTCGTTTAAATTAAATAACCTTTGATTTTAGATGAGAGTGTTAGCAAAATTTTTAGTGTTCTTTTGAAGAAATATAAAAATTTGGTAACTTTATTTACCGGTTACCACACCTCGTGGGTAACTTCGGAAGAATTATATAAACACAGACAAACTCGTCAAGTGCAAAACAATACTGCCGTTGTTGCTCCTAAAGCCGTCGAAGACGATAACTTTGGAATTTTATACAAAAACGATCGTGCTCTTCTTTATGTAAATGGTACTCCATTTTTAAACACAAGGTTTGTATAATGCACTTTTTGAAGTCTGGTTAAATAAATTTACTTCATTTTAGTTCTTCCTCAGTTCACAAATTTGATAATTACAATTTTACTAATTCTGTTATAAATAATAACTCCATGAATTTAACTTTTTCTTCTACAGCAGCCAACGAAGATATAAAATTGATGTAAGTGTAAATCTGATAGCAATCCAAAATTAATTCCAATTTACAAACTATATTTTGTGTTGTAGCTTTCAAGTAAAATTCGACTCGTCCTATTGGTATTTAAACCAAATAGATGTAATTAATGGAAGCTCAAATTATAACATCAAGGTACAAGAGGTTTATGCTCCTGTAAACCAATCGTACCATTGTAATAGGACCTATTTTCAGACTAAACTTAAAGATAACAATTACGTTTTGTTATCGTTAGTAGGTTTTCAGGTAGGCGATACAAAAACATTTTCTTGACAAGGAAAGCATTAATAAATTTCTATTAGTTTCAGCCTTTTGTAAACGATACAGTCAAGAATATTACATTTGGTCGAGCATATGATTGTGTATATTTTATGACTATTCCAATTTTATCAGGTCTTTTCGTAACCATTATTTTGGTTCTTATCATGAGCTTTGGCCTAACTACAATAATGGAGATAAAAACCATGGATCGTTTTGATGATCCGAAAGGAAAAACAATTACAATCAGTGCTACCGAATAAACTTAAAATTTTTGGTTACGTCACACCAAATTTCTCAGTGAGGTAGCCTTCTAGTTAATATGCCTTCCACATCATGCAGTCTTGCACTGTACTCTTGAGTTTAGACTATGCAGGTGTAGTTGAAATTGTGATAAATTTAGTGCTCATATCTTAACTTAACCTGCTAGTCTTTTCATCTGGTATATAAATATACGGGCCTAATTTTAGCAGCGAAAATGGCCTAAAATGCATTCCCACATTTTGTAAGGTGTACGACAATAGTATTTTTAAATTGTTGGAATTTATATAAACATTTTCTAGAGAAATAAATAAGTAATTGTTATATAAATATGCAGCCTGGTATTACTATTTATTTGTATATTTTACTAGGACATATATAGGTTGTTATGAATATTAATTTGTTGTAGAAAATTTATAAAATAGTGTACATATTAGTCTTGTAAATATAATTTTCAACATTTCACATTATGTATAAAAGTGCACTTAGGTTTTATTTAGTTATCAAATTACCTAACCGTATGTACATATAAGCAATATGGTTTGGTTTCAACATAAAACTTATTTTTTTGGTAATGGGAATTTTTAGTCACTTAATGACTAAATATAGGTAAACTAGTTTCCTATAGTACTTTTGCTTTCCTAGAACAAATTTAATTGAATGTAACTGATAGTTGGTCTGTAATAAAAATAAAATTAGATTTCACCTTGTGTTTCTTTTAAAATCGTCCTCGTGATTGCTAAAAACTACTTGTTTAGCCTTTCAATTAACATTTGAATACGAAATTTTTTAAAAGTACGTATTTTTACATTCACTCTGTAAATGATACAAAATTCGACAAACCTGATGTAGAGGCGCTGTTACCATACACCGTACAGGATTCTGCATTACCGCACTGAATGGAAACCTCGCCTATGAAAATAGTAATGATTTGTTGTAGTGAGAGATTAGAATGTTTGCGGCTGTTCCAATATGGACGCGAATGGCAACGGTAAACGAGGATTACCAAAATTACGAGATATAATAAGAAGGCAACGTCAAGAATCAGACGTAAGTAAATCTTTTAATTCAAAAAAATAACATTACTCTGATAAATTTACTTTTTTTGATTATTTTTAAATCGACTATTTTTGAAAATACACTTGACGAAATAACTTCCTTTCCTAATTAAAAAAAAAATTATTCAATTATCAAATTTCTCTTCATTATTTTACATTTCAATGCTACATTTTGAGATTCCACACAATTAAACAAAACAAATTATGAATCGTTTAATTTTATTTAAAAAATACTTTATTGACAAATAAAATCGAATCAGTGCGCGAAATAAAAATTAAAAACTACAATACAAAACTATATCGCAACTTGTAACTAATGCACGTCGCACAAATAATATTAAAAGCTTTACTTGAAACAGCGTCCAACCAACCATTCATCCATTCTTACAAAATTAAGTCATATTAATTGGGTCTTTTGTTTTCAAAACCCGAAAGTGAATCAATTTGGTTAACTCTCGCATTTTCTAATAACAAATTGTAATCAAAAACACCAATGTCCCATAAATTATTTACCAACGTGCTTATTATGATCTGATAAAAAAAAACTACACTTGATAAACATTAAGAATTGTACGGGTGGATGATTTGGTAATAACTGGATAACTGGACAGTTTTCGTGGACTAGGAGATAGAAGTTGTAATAGTGGATATATAATTCAATATTTACAAACATTGGCAAGAATGAAGAAGAAGAAGAATATCTGACAGTTTCAAATCGCTTCAAACTTCTGCAAAAACGATATTATTGTAATTTACCAAAACTATAAAAGCAAATGATACTGTTGAAATACATTCTATCCAGCATTTATCAGTTTCTCCAATGAATTTTTGAGAATGTTTTAGAAAATTTCAATATGTATTTTCTCAATCATCCTACCATTGATTAAAGCTATTTCACCGACACCCTTTGCCGGGTAACAACCCCATGCCATAAAATTTCCGTCTGCCTGTTTTTATCCCATCAAGTCAAACTTGCTTTCTTCTTCAGCTTTTTCTGTCCATTATAGAACAAACAGCCTCTTTCTTTTTCTTTCAGTTTAAATTAGAGTATTTAAACCCCATTGGCTGCTTAAGCAGAATTGATAAATATACGTTAAACTAAACTTGCATTTAATAGGTTTAATATGTTCATTTCTAGAATAGACAAAAAACCGTAGGGGAGAAGATAATTACTCCTTTTCCCACCCCGTTGAAACCATCTTTGAGAGAAATGAGAAAATGTAATGATTACGGTCTGATTTATGGGCGACAACTCGTTTTCTTTTTGTGCATCATTTTTAAATTAATTTTCAGTGATTTGAAACTGTAAGTTACCATAAATTGTATGTACTTCTAAAATAACCTTCGTTGATGTTTCCGCTTTGTTCTTCAACGGGATTGGGTCAATTTTTTTTTTTTTTATTGGATTTGATGAATTTTGTTTTGTTTTGTGGAAACTCATTATGAATAACTCCTACAACATTTTCGATGCAAAAGTAGAACACGATATTAAATTTAACACGAACTTTTTGTTAAAAACAAGATCTATTATAACCAATATAATACAGATTATAATATTTGATTACACAGCACAAGGTGATCGTACGATAGTTTTGCGCAATTATCTCACACAACGAACTCGTTTTAATTAACGGGGTAATTCAGAAAATATATAATAGGATTTTAAATGGATTTGTTTATGTGCGAAATTTAAATTTTAAAAAATAAACATTACGAACATTTTTTAAATTCACTATCTTTGTTATAGTTCCAAGTTTATTTTTCCAGATGCTTCCGTATAAACAAATCATAAGTCCATTACTGCTTCTAAGTTGCCATTTATTTTCTTTCTTACCGGTTTTCTTGTTTATATTATACTTTTCGTAACATAAATTCCAGATGAGTTGTCATACAATTTCGAAAAATCTCGTTGACAACACATTTCTATTAACGTGGTTCAATTACCTTTGTATTAATATTATTACTTGTAACAAAATTTCGAGTCTTCGACCAATATTTAATCGGCTTTTTAAACAGCTGCTTCAAGCTAATATGTGAAATTTCAAGTCAATTTTAATAATTAGGCTTCTTCGGCCTTTTTGTACCTTACTTGTTCTTCGCTCATCTGTTTTGGTGCTTTCTAAAACTATCTATAAAAAAATTCAGGATAAACTGTTCACAAGACTCGATTTCTACGGACCTTAAATTTTAAAAGTAGCGTAAAATATTAGGGGAGCGCCCTCACCATGAGACCTGAGTGGAAAAATTAAACTTTTTCGTATTAAGTTTTTTTTCTGAATTACCCTGTACATTACAAATTTAAACTAGCACACAATATTGTTGAAATAAGTTGGCATATCCACTTTTAATATTTGTATTATTTTTTCTAGAAAATTGAATATACAACTCCCTTTTTCATTCAAATTGTGATTTAAATAAGAAAATACAGAAGTAATTAAAAAAGAATTAATGGTAATAACATTAATTTAACTATTTTCACTTTGTTTAACTGTGGTTTGTCTTAAAAGTTTTAATGAAATAATAATAAATTATTTTTGCTAACACTTTTGTTATTAACAAAATTGTTGTTTTGTTATGCGTTTCACCTTTTTATGCTTTAATGGTGCTGGCAAACATTCAAGTACGAAAAGCACTGCAATAAATTTGTTTGTAAATATTAAATTACAAACCTGTAATAAAATTAAATATAACTTGGTACTTACTTATAAAAAACATTTAAAAACAAATCAATATGCAGAGTTTTTAATACAAGCAAACAATTCTTGCTCAAAATTTGGTAGGTATTATTTTTAAATTTAATTTTTTACTTTTTTGAATCGAGGAATGCATAATCTATGAATTAAGTTTTGTCAGCACCGCTTTTGAATAAGTACCTGTAGTGGGTAATTTATTTTATTCGCTCATAGAACACATTGTATGTAAGCAAAATTTTATGGTTTAAAGTAGCGAGCATAATCAGTTTTAGAACTGAATATATTTCACAGTTTTGCTTTAAATATCCAAAACAGTAATGACTAACAGTTTGTAATGTTTTTTAAAAGGTTCGAGCAAGATGCGCAGCTATTATAGGTTTCATCCTTCAATTTAACAAACAATTAAACAACAAATAACAAATAATTAAAATAGCCTTCTCCTAGTTTTTTGAACTGACCTAATATATAATTCTGTAATTACGAATATGATCACGGAAACTGGAGGAATTATTATTACTAACGTGGTGCATAGCCTCCCCACTGCACCAAAGCTCAAGCTTATTGTGTCCCAACTGGAGGAATTAATATACACATGGTTTACAACCAGTATAATAATATATCGATACCTCAATTCAATAAGGTAACAACTAGAAATTCATAGTTAAGAGATAATTGACATTTAAAAATATTTATAAAATACAAATTAGATTATCTCATTATGTTGTTATTTAATTGAAATGCAATTTTAGCCATTTATTGGCTGATTAATATTGACTAATATCTTAAAATTTATTTATAACGCTTATTTTAAGCCTTTTGATACATTTTTTCAAGTTATTTCCTTCTATAATTACACAATTTACAAAAAGAAACTTGCGCCATTTCTAGTGATTTGTGAACATTTAGAATTGTTTTTGTATTAAAATACATAGATTTTAACAAGGGCTATAAGATGATATGTCTAACTCAAATTTTGCATTTTTTGACTTGTTACCCTATTGCATCGAGGTATCGATATGTAAATATCTATACCTCGTCGTAGGTGATGGTGGGGTCATGCAGCCCTGGACGTATGGTAGACAACGTGATCTCTTCTGTAAAGAAACAAAATTTGCAAATTTTAGCATCATCTATCTTTTTAAATAAATTATTGCACAAAATTTACTATAAGGTTGCGTATCTTCGACGATCGATGATGTTTTAAATGCATCGAGAACTTGCAATAAGCAATTGTTGGTCATCACTAGCATATCAAAAAATAATCCAAAATAAAAGTTTTATTTTTATTAACTGTAAGATTGTACACTGTTAGATGATCAGAAGTAGTAACCCAGCACCATCTAGATTCTAGAATAGTTCATAAACGTAAACCATTTTTCGGAAAATTAAAAAAAAATGTTGGTTGCCTAAGGGTAATCGGTCATCAAGAACTAAACCAAGCAAGCAAATGTTTGAAAACCTTACTTTATGATTACATAGTTAAAAAACAGAATTTATTTATATTAGTTGAAAATTTAACAAGTAGTCAACATTTTTGTTTTGAGCTTTCCATTTTCATTGTAAGTGTAAAATCATTTCACTTAAAAAATTTATTGTTTGACGAATTATCATTTGATTAATTTTTAGGGTGGTTGCGGAGATTGTCCGGACCTTGAATTTGTTTACGATGACACGGACCATCATACCAATGAAATATCAGAATTGTATAGCTACACGGAACAGCCCGAACTTCAACTTAACGTTAAAGCATTTGAGGATCAAATGGAACAATATGCATTACCTCCTAGTTGGCAGAAACTTAATCTTATACAAAGAAAGTCGGTTATCATGAAACTTCTTGATCAACTGGAGGTTACTAGTAAACCGATGAGAATGCGTGCTGCCCGTTGTATTTTGTACCTTGCGCAGGGATGTTGGGCAGAAATGCAATCGGATGCGGAACAACAACATTGGACCAGAGTTAACGTGATGTTATTGTATGATATGGGAGTTTTTAACGCTTTAACAGATATTTTAAATATCGAAATTGAAAATAGTGCCGCTGCTCATGTGGCAATGAGGAAACTAGCAGTTTCGTTGGCAGATTCTCAAGATTTGCGTGTAATACTCTCTGTATTATACACAATTACAGAAGTAATAAGAAACGAACAAGCTTCTGAATCGAGCGAATACAAAACTCAAATTACATCGTTTGCTAATGAAATTGCTACCGCATCTGGAGAAGAATTATTAATTATAAAATTATTAGGAATGGTTACTAGATTTTGCAGCGGTGCAGCTCCACATTTTCCAATGAAAAAAGTTTTATTGTTGCTATGGAAACTAATTTTAGTATTTTTGGGTGGTATGGCAACGCTTAAAAAATTGAAGGCAGAAAAGAGAGAAAAAGCACTCCTTCCTCCTCAAGATGAAGACACTTTAGACATTGCTAAAACAATGAGGGCTTCTTCGCCACCTGCTAGTGCTTCTGATTTACTGGAAGCACAAAATCAAAAACGTACTAGTAGACCTTTTAGACGTGTAAGTTTTATGCAGGATGTTTTAGAATCATTTAGAAGTTCTATGGAACACCTGATTTTTTGTGTCGTCTCAATTAAAAATTGATTTTTAAATTGTAGAGTTTGATGAAACAAAGTTCTTTAGATGATCACGAATCGTTAGGAATGGAATTAGATGGAGGAATGGGTAATGAAAACGGCGATGAAATAGTCGATGACTATGATGATAGGCGACCAAGCGAGTTTGGAGAAAATCAACAAATGTACAATAATTATCAACATAGGCCTAGCACTCCTACACCTCAACCCCTTCCTATACCAAGAGGTAAAATTTCTTAAAATAACAGCTAAATTTTGAAATAATTCAATTTTAACTGCACTTTTAATTTCATAATTTAGTTTTTCAATAAAAGTTGTAAAAATATAATATAAGTATTATTTTATAAAAACAATAAGGGTGTATGTATACTTGAACCCTTGTTACAATAACATAAATTTTTAGGGTTGCCTTGGAAGCCTAAAGTGAGGCAAAAAGATATCGATCTATTTTTAGAAAATGCTAGAATGAAATTTATTGGGTATAATATACAGGGCGACCGTGATAGCCTGGCAGGCCTACCTCAGCCCATTCATGAGGGAGTGAGAACCCTAAAGGAAGTAAGAGTGTATGAACGAAACGAATGGAGCATTTAATTTAAGCATTAATTTCAGCATATGTACACTTCGTTGGCTGAACTTCAAATACAAAACGAAGAAGCTAGATCGCGAAATCCGTTATCTTACACAGAAGAAGAAATTGAAATAACTCCAGTTGAAATTTTGTATCAAGCTATGTTGCCTAATTTACCTCAATACATGATAGCGTTATTGAAAATTCTCCTTGCTGCTGCACCAACATCCAAAGCTAAGACAGATTCCATTAACATAATGGCCGATGTTTTACCAGAAGAAATGCCAATGACTGTATTGCAATCGATGAAATTAGGAATTGATGTAAATAGACACAAAGAAATAATTGTGAAGGCAGTATCGGCGATATTATTATTACTTTTAAAGCATTTCAAGCTAAACCATGTTTATCAATTTGAATTTATGTCTCAGCATCTAGTTTTTGCCAATTGCATTCCGCTGGTGCTTAAATTTTTTAATCAAAATATCATGGTTTACGTAGGAGCTAAAAATATGTAAGATGTTTATTGTTACGTTAACCTTTAATTTTAAAACAGAATTTTTAGGATTCCAATTTTGGATTTTCCGTCTTGCGTTATTGGTGATCAACCAGAATTAACAGCAGAAAGTTTAGAAATTGGTGATGCTACTCCTTTTTCTTGGAGGAATATATTTTCTTGCATTAACTTATTAAGGATATTAAATAAATTGACAAAATGGAAACATTCTCGAATAATGGTCAGTAATACCATCGTAACATTTTAGCACCATCCCAATGCAATTTTTTGTTTGATCGTCAAACATTCTAAGAATTTAGGTACCTAATAATTCCTATTCACGCTTTTCCAATATTCCCATCCATGTATATTTTCAGCTTATCTGGTCGTAAACAATTGTCGTTTAATTTAACTTTTTGGTTAGATGTTGGTGGTGTTTAAATCTGCTCCCATTCTGAAAAGAACGTTAAAAGTGAGACACGCAATGACCCAGTTGTACGTTCTTAAATTACTAAAAATGCAAACTAAATATTTAGGAAGGCAATGGAGAAAATCCAATATGAAGACTATTAGCGCTATTTACTCCAAAGTGCGTCATCGATTAAATGACGATTGGGCTTTTGGTAATGGTAAGTATTTTAGTTTCTGTTTTAATAAAACTTGTAGACATCTTTTTTTAGACTTGGATGCTAGGCCATGGGATTTTCAAGCTGAAGAATGTTCTCTTAGAGTCTCGGTAGATCGATTTAATAACAGAAGATATGCTAATAATCCAAAGGTGATAAGTTTTAAATAGAAATTTTTAAGTTTTTAATTCGTTTATTTACAGGAATTGGATTTCCAACCTGTAGATAATTGTCTGAGTAGTGTGCTCGGAATACCTCACGATCTTTCTGATTACTTTAAAAAACATTACGATTTGTGGTTGGAACAAGAAGTTTACGCCAATTCTATACAATGGGAACGATTATTAACCGAATGTGTTTGACACTGATGCTTGGAACATAATTCTTAACACAATTAATTTTTATATGAAACATTTTTGCAATTTACATTACAAATTAAAATTTTGCAATAGTCTTTAAATTAATTTATTATTATGATGAATTTAATGTTATTAATTTTATTACATAAATGTAAATTATTAAAATTCATTTGAAAAAATCTTGAGCAAACGTTTTTTGACCTTGAACGTTTGCCAATTGACCACGCTTGTTTAAATATGGAACCAATATCTCAATCTACGACATGTAGTTCACACGGGAACCAACTAAGAAATTCTATCAGGTCATAGATTTGAATCCATAATTTTTAATAACTTTGTCTATGATGACACCAAGCCGCCAAGAAAAACACATTTAAAAATTCGGTATAAGATTGCCATAAGATTCAGCCACTTGCGCCAACTCTCTTTGCCTTCTGGACAGGACATGGATTGGCAGTTTTTATTAGTTGAAATATTATGATAAAGTACAGCTCGTGCAGCGTAGCGTTCTTCATATTTTGAATTATAAAAGAGGGCTTCCATTATTATGAAATATATTTTTTATAAAATTATTTTTGGTCAAATCGTTTGGAGAATATATTTTACACGTCATAATCTATCAAAAAATGAAAATAATAAAAAATCGATTTTTCGATCCTGTTACGAGCTATAATAAAAATAATTTCAGATCCCTCTCACATAACCATTTCAGTGTATTTTTTTTTTCAGATAATTTTTGATAACTTTTTTTATGCATTCAGTTTATTACAAAAAATTCAGCAATTTACAATTAAAAAAATATGATATAAAAATAAATTAAAACTACAACATAATTATTACACGTTTACATTTTCAGTATTTTCTTCTAATTCGTTAAAATGGTGATACAATTTTAAGGAAGCCTAAAAAAAATTGCTTACATTTTTTTACAAATCTTAATAACAAACTTCTTACGTAAGCATCGATTGCAGCATATTCCTTTTGGGCATCAGTTAAAGGAATAGCATTCCATTTACTTTGCCGAACTTTTTTATCTTTGTTTATTCGAAGTTGCAACTATAATTAAAAAAATTTGAAAAACGCACTTAAAAATCTGCTGGAAACTTACAAATACATTCACCAACTTCTCTAAACTATAACTCTCTATATAGCAAGTGTTTAACTTTCTAGCTTGAGGTCGTAAATCTATACAATTTGCCAAAGCTTTTTCTTTATTAAATGCTGGAAAGTCACGGGCTAACTTGCTTACATCACTACAATTAAAAATCATATATTTTGTACTAATCAATGCCTAATAAAGGCACTTACTTTTTTACGTTCACTCCTACTAATTTTACTTTTTCATATGATAATAGTTCAGTTAACGATTTAGGCAAGTTACGAAATTCTGACACTTGGAATAGATAACATTCCTCTAAAGAGATGCTCAACTGCAGCAAAGCAGTTTTGCCGGCTCCAGTTACAAAATTAAAAGGCCATTCCATATCGAATCCAATAACAAAGTCGTTTTGACATTGTCGTGCTTTATTCCTAAAACATTACCGTTAAGATCTCATGACAATCTTTCGTTCAAAAATATTACAATAAAGTGTCGCAATGCATGGCACAATCAATTAGAGTTGTATAATAATACATTTTTCCTGCATATCTTATGAAAGGTAAAGTTTTGACGTCAATTGCTTTCGTTTTCTAAAATTAATCAATTTTTATTCAAAAAGATTTATTTATAACTACGAATACTTACTACTTTCTTCTCTTGTTTAGGGGTAGCCGAACGCAATACCATCTCCATTTTTAACAACAATTTCTTAGTTTAAATAATATAATAATGTTCTGCTTGTTTACCGTTTGTTTAACTTGTTACTAGGTTACTAGTAACTTGTAAAACCTTGAAAAAGTTCGTTATTTTAAATTTAAGCGGAATCAGACCGTCGTTGCAGATTGCTGTAAATTTACAATTTATACTCACTTTTTAAAAATGTGTAACTTTAAAAAGTGATAATTATCATTCAATAATAAATAAATCAAAATATTTTGTAGTTATTGTAAAAAATGTAACTACATCTTTAATACTGAAAATTATATTACCCCTGCCCCAATGCCCACTCTAACACAGTGGCGTGTAATGCCTTTCGAAGAGATGAGAATGATAATATAATATTTTTTTACAAGTTCAAACACCGGCGCCTATGAATTTACAATATAATTTATTGTGATCTTTCTACATTTTAAGGTTAAATAAGATTTAAATGAACGAATCGAATTAAATAGTTTAAACTAATTTTTGTGATTATGGAAACCGTAGAATTTAAAGATATAAAATGCGTGCCCGACATTATTCATCCTTATAATCGTAGTCATCAAAATTCTCCAATTTTAATTGATAATGGTATGTGATTTGTATGAATTACGATTTGCTGTTACGGTTTAACATTTTAGGTTCTTATCAATGTCGAGCAGGATGGTCCCACCAGGCTAAACCTTTGCTGATATTTCGAAATTTTGTAGCTAAACCTAGAAAAGAACGCTCGAAGAAGGATAACGGGGACACTCAGGTACCACAACTTCAAGTTGGAAATGACATTATAAATATAGAAACCGTGCGATTCCAATTAAAAACCCAGTTTGATCGTAATATCGTAACACATTTTGAAGTTCAAGAACATTTATTTGATTATACTTTTACACATTTAGGAATCAATACAGAAAACTGTGTTCCACACCCTATTGTTCTCACCGAGGCCTTTGTGAATCCTAATTCTTCTAGGCAGTGTAAGTAAATAAATTTAAATTATATAATTTTAACTACGCAATTTTTAAATAAATTCTAGTGATGTCCGAATTATTATTCGAGTGTTATGGAGTACCTAGCGTAACTTACGGTGTCGATTCTTTGTATGCTTACAACTGTAGTCAAGAAAAATTATCAGAAAATGCATTATTAGTCAGTTTAGGCTATCACACTATTCATATAATTCCAATTCTTAATGGCCGGACTAGCTTTGCAAATACTCGCCGAATTAATACAGGAGGATACCATCTAATTTCATTTTTGCACAGAATTTTGCAACTAAAATATCCTGCACACACAAACGCCATCACTTTAAGCAGAGCAGAAGAGTTATTGCACTCAATTTGTGCAGTTGCTCTGGATTATAAAGAAGAATTGTTGCGATGGACGGACATGGATTATTACGAAAATAACATAAAAAGAATTCAGTTGCCATATTCTGTTGCTGTCACTTCTACTCTCACATGTAAATAATTTATTCTTCATAAATTATTTTATTTTAATCGAGCTTTATTTCAGTGGAACAACAAAAAGAAAGGAAAAAGGAGTTAGCTAGACGATTAGCTGAAATAAATGCCCGAAAACGGGAAGAACGTTTAGCAGAAGATCAGGACAAATTTAACAGGTTATTAGCTATTCAAAATATAATTGAAGATGAAGACGACATGGATGATATAGACAAATATTTGTCTCAGTACCAAATTAAAAGCGTCGATGAATTAAATAAAAATATTCTCTCCTTGAGCTTACGCATTGAAAAAACAAAAGAAAAAATACTAGCTTCCAATACTACCGATGATGTAATAGTGGAAGAACCTCCCGCAAAACAGGCAAAACTCAATAAAATGGTATTTGAAAATGAGAAAGCCATGCAAACCTTCCTACAGAATATTAAAAAAACGGTAAGAAATCAAAAAAATTGAAACAATAAACATATTAATAATGAGAATTTAGAAGAAAAATTAGTTATATTTTTATAAATTAAGCAAGCATTCGGGTCTATTATCACAGGTCAACACGATTTTTGACTTTGATAAGAGAGTATGAAATTTTGATAAATCTATTGATAGTTAGACGAAAAAAATATATATGCCCTGAAAAAGTTTGCTTTTGTATCCAGGAGAGCGGTTGACCAGTATTTTAGAAAATCCATAATTGAAATTTTTATTTATTGATAAATTGAAACAAATTAAATTGTATGTAATTTTTATTAACTTTTACGATCATATCAGATTACAAAATAGTAAAAAAAAGTTTAAAAGTGAACCCTCTTACTCTTTTTTCCATTTTCATAAGTACTTTCTCTTACTAAACCCCCAATGTAGTTCCCCATCATACTTTCGTTGTATTGGCCCTGATAACGTTCATAGTTGATAATATCTTGATGAAAATGTTCTCCTTGTTCTTCTGAGTATGTTCCCATATTGTTATAAAATTTTGTATCTCGCACTTTAATAAATATACCACGTTTATAACAAAATGCATCAGCATCATATTTACACCTTTTTGACGACATTTCAACCTCTATGAGTCTTCTAGAAAACATTCAATTGTTGTTTATCACTTAGAATGACATCTGTAGACATTGTGTGAATGTTACGACCCCCTCATTTTTTTAAGGTATTTTTCAATATACCAGAACTATTTAATATATCTATGATAACTCAAAAAATTGATTATTATCATAACTACTACAAAAGCAAACTTTATATGGAATATGGGTACTTTTCCTTTATTTTGGAGCATAATGATTAGAAAAATCAAAATAAATTTTAGGACAAAGAAAAAAATTGTTTTTGTTGAGTTATGTTTTGTATCACAACCTTTAAGAATAATGGTCAACCGTTATGTTAAAAAATAAAGTTTTAAAATAATCATTGAAAATAAAATAGTAGTAAGTTTTGATTACGTCTAAAACAAGAACATGTGTCGGAGAAAGATAGTAATTCAATTTAGACCTGATTATCAATAATTTTTAGAGACAAGAAATTTTAAACAAAAAAACGACAAGAAGGCAACGCAGGCAAGACATGGCTAAAAGAAGAACTGCAGCTGGACAAGAAAGAATGCGAATCATATCTCAGTTGGCTAGAATGGAAAAAGGTAACGACAATTTTGGACTGAGAGATGAAGATTGGGATATTTATAAGACTATCAGTAGAGAAGGTACGCTCGAAACATTTTTGTTTTAATTTTTAATATCATTTAAAATTCTAGGAGGAGATTCAGATAGTGAAGCTGAAAATGACAAATTATTGGAATTGGATGAAATAATAAGGACACATGAACCTTCGGAAGTGGACGATTCATTGATTCCTGGTGAATCACATCAGTTACATATTGGCATCGAGAGATACCGAACACCTGAAGTACTTTTCAAACCGTACATGATTGGTTCATCAGAAGCGGGACTCACAGAAGTAGTGGGCTACGTTTTATCTCTTTTTAATTTAGAAGAGCAAGCGAAATTGTCGTCAAATGTTGTGTTAATTGGAGGACTTGCAGAATTGCCAGGTTTAAAAGAGCGCATTCAAAGGGAACTTATTTCCATCCGACCTTTTAAATCGTTTTCAAACGTAAAAATAATATCAAATCCGACTTTCGCCACTTGGTGTGGTATGAAAAATTGGACATGTAACCCAAACTTTGAAAAAAGTTTACTAACCCGTAAAGACTATGAAGAATTTGGTGGAGAATATTTCAAATGTTTTTCTGCTTCAAATTTATACACTCCCAGTCCAAAATGTAATGTATTTGATATTTGTGGTGAACAATAAACAAAAATTATTATTATTAACGTTATTTATTTATTTATTACAAAACTAGTACAAAAATTTTACCTACTATTTTTATTTATAGTTGGTTTTACGTGTTACAAACAATAAGTAAAAAATATTAAAAACGTTAACTTAATTTTTACAAAGTATTTTTAACAAGATAACAATTATTTAAATGTCATTTATTTACAGTTGGAAAGCTTTGGTTAATGTTTAGTTGTATCTGTGTTTTTCTTAATGTAAGGTTGAGGTAAAAATAAACCCGGCCAATATTTGGCATGAGTTTCTATTACTTTTTCCACGATACGGTCACAGCTGGTGTTGACCTTCTGATTTTTAAGATTTAACATTGGCAAGGGATCTTCAAGCAATGCTTTAATACACATATTCATGCTATATTTAACAGTGGCTGGATTGTAACCACCTTCGAGTCCTAAAATAATTTTTCCTTGAGCCAACGGTTTCAGTAATTGAATAAAATGACCAAAACATTCAGGCGTTATATTGTAATTCCCTAAATAATCGTGAACGCCAGCATCAAATCCTGCAGACACTAAAATAACTTTTGGTGCATAAGAATATGCAATGGGGAGCACCACGCGGTGAAATATTGAGATATAATCTACATCATAATGCTTTTCCTGAAAATAAGAATAAAATGGTTAAAATATATCGGAATTCACTTAGGCACCACAACCCATACTACTAATAATATTTTTCACAACATTGATAAAATATATTTAAACATTATTAAACAAATCTTTTAGCTGTGCGAGTTGCGGCGAACAAAGGTACGGGCTTCTATCCCTGCTATTACATAATTTAAAAAATGGTTTCTTTACTTTAGTTAAAGGTACGTTGACATTGTAGCCTTCTCCTTTGCCTTCCCCGCAATATGTGTAATCGCCTTCTTTGCTGGTGGGAAAAAATTTGCCATTGTCGTACTTATGAATGCTCAGGTACAACACTTTATTGTCTTTATAAAATATTTTTTGTGTTCCATTACCATGATGGATGTCAAAATCGATTATTAAAACTCTAAAAATGTAACCATTAAAACAGAGAAACAACAAAATAAAGAAATTACCTATCCAAATGATATTTATCAAGAATATATTGAGCAGTCACTGCAACATTATTACAATAGCAAAATCCCATAGGGGTTTCGCTTTCTGCATGATGTCCTGGAGGTCTTATTATAGCAACCCCACTTTTAGTTTTACCTGTTACTACGCTATCTGCAACAGATAACAAACAACCGACAGCCGTCATGATTGCTTTTAAAGTAAATTGATTGTAAAACATATCCAAGCTTGGACCAATTAATTGTTCAAAATTTTGGGAAATAATTTCGTGAACATAGGCTTTTTCGTGCACGCGATGTATAATGCCCAAGTCAATAGGTTTTGGCTAAAATTTTAATGGGTCAGTAATTACATACTTTAAAAAGTTTTTGTTATAACACTTTTTTTTACACGACTAGGACTTCTTGGAAGAAATTTAAGAAGAAGAAGAAGAATTACAAGAATTATTACAAAGAGAAGAATTATTACAAACTGTAATAATTTACAGTTTGGTCTTCCCTAAGAAGGAAATGACAAACCATTATGTTGTAATCTGCCTAACTTCAACATAAAGTCTATTAAACTTCTGTACTTTAGAAAACAATTAGATCTAATTAAAATCAAGCAAAGCTTCCTCGGGATTTTTTCTAATATAATAGAATCGAGAAAACGACAAGACCAATCTTTATTGGTCTTGTCGTTAAATAAATAAACAGAATTAACTTTGGAAGCATGGATTAGATCTAAATAACAAGAAGAAAATTGGATTGATCATGAAAGCAAGCTTTTATATAAAATAAATCAATCAATTGAACATGATATTTTATTGCAATCACTATGATGAACCAAAGCCAATATATTGACGAATCAAAAAAATAATCTTTGACTACAAAGCGCTGGTTTTCCTCACAATAGTATTGATTTTTATAAAAATTCAACCAGAAAATACGCCTAAACACTAAAAACCGGTTGGCTTTTATTGCTAATCAGGCAGAAACGGATGACTCGGCTGCTGAAATTGTGATAGGATGTCATCGTTACCGAAATTTCACCGTTAAAGTAAAAATGGCTACAAAATAATTCAGGACTTCAAGAATTTCAGACGTTATCGGTAAAATAATTGATGATAAAATGTACATAATTTTTAGAATTAAGATGTTTTTAAGTTGTATGCATTTTTTAGATTTTCTAAAATATTGATATAATTATCAGCAAGTTTTATTGTTGTACTGTGTAAAAAGTTGTTGTGTTTTGGTATCGACCAAGTGCAATCAAGATGAGCAGAAAGATAAAGACAGAAATATAAAATATTACTCACCTTTAAATTAGTACATCTGATATCGAGTCCCCATTCTTGATATAAATTGTAAGTATCTATAAGTCTCTGGGGACATTCGACAACAGATTTTGTTGTATCGTGCTTCAACATGGCTGGATCGTAGCAACACGACACTTTATGAATTGTGCTAAGTTGTTCATTTTCTAAAACAAAAAAATGAATTAAATTATCACAACAAACTGTGATTTATTTTACCCTTTTTGTGCTTTACAATGATATCGACAAATCTTATAGTTTCTTCTGGAGTGTTTTGAAAATAACATTGCCTTGTAGGGTAAGGTGGGCTTAGCGGTACACCCACATAATTAATTGGGCCATTTGAATGCAAACTTACGTGTTCTTTAGCAAAACATTTCCAATACTTGGATAAAACGCTAATCAAATTTTCAATGGTTTCCACAACAGTTGCATGAGGTTTCATTAAAGGCTCTAAATTCGGCATTGGATCTCCCAATAAACCTTTTAGTGTCATAGCAGCACCTTCTGCTAATGATGGTAAAAAATAACCCCCTTCGAGACACACTGCTAATTTACCACAAGCCAATCCCGATAGTAAAGTAATCAAATGTCCATAAAACTTGGAACTCACTTGCATTCTACCCTGAAATTTATAAATAAAAATTACATTGTTAGATTGGAGTATATTGAAGCGTTAAAAATATTTCTTCGTTGTTCAACAGGCCAATAATTTGTATATTTTCTTAACCAAATTACAAACCTTTTCATCTCCTAAAGCAGAATCAAAACCGGCAGAAAATAATATCAAATTTGGTTGAAACTAAAACAAAAATAAAAAATTACCTCGGGGCATCCAATGCAAGCATCATATCCAGCAGAAAAAATTAACAATTCAGGCTGAAACTAAATCAAAAAAAATAAATTGTGGACAGTAATATCTGGAACAAACCTCGTATGCAACAGGTAACAAAATATGGGAAATAATGTGGAAGTAATCACTATCTCCCAAATTGATCACATTAAGAGGAAAGTTTATGTTGTACCCCTTGCCTTCATGGTTTCCTATATAGTCATAATCACTTTCACGTAAATTGGGCCAAAAATTGCCATGTTCATATCTGTGTATTGAAAAATACAGAACCCTACAACAAAAATTAGAAATAGTGTTAAAATTTAAAAATTAAAGTCTGCTAACCTTTTATCATTGTAAAACATCTGTTGAGTTGCTTGACCATGATGAACATCAAAATCTACAATTAAAATTTTTTGGGCCAAGTTCTTATTGAGGGCGTTTTTTGCAGCAAGTGCAACATTGTTGAAGAAGCAATATCCACAATATTCGTCCTTCATGGCATGATGCCCTGGAGGTCTTATAATAGCCATCCCATTTTGAACTGTACCTTTACAAACGGCCTCTACTAAGCTTATTGCACTACCTGCTGCTAAAACAGCACAATCAAAGGTACTCTAAAATTATTATGTAAGCAAATTACCAACATTTGAAATAAGTAAACCGATACCTTGTTAAAATATATCGAATCATATTTAGAAGCAATTTTCTCCATTTGATCAATACTTGCTTCTTGACATAATTTCTTTAACTGTACATACGAAGACTCTGTATGCATTTCAGATATACCTTCCATTGTGGTTGCCACGCTTGGCAATCGAACGCATCTATTAAATAAACCCATTTCAATGCATCTGCAATTACAAAAAATATTACAAAATCAAATTAACTAAAACGTTTACTCGCCTTTTGTAAATAGCAGTGTATCTCTCAGGATTTTCGGGATATTTTCGATCCCATAAGCATTTGTGTTGAGCAAATTGTTCATCATAAATTATCCCCGTATCCTTTTTTATCAAGGTTTTAGCTTGGATAGCCTTAAAAAATAAAGTTAAAACTGAACATCAAAATAATTTTTACAAGGCAACCTGCTCATATACATCGTGAATGGTATTCGTGGGACGTGGATTATTCCTTAAATTTAATAATCTCTTTTCATTCAAAAATTTTTTTAAGTCCCCCTGAAAAGATTAGAACAAATTCAGTAAATATTGCTCGCTGTTCGCAAAAATCTAAAAAGCATGCTAATTGACATGGTACAAACAATAAAAACTGTTTTTCTCAAAATTGGTGACTTAATTCAATAATTAAGTAAATAATACTGCACCAATGTGCAGTATATTATATTAATTTATCCCCATGAGACAAATATCATTGTTTACGAGGAATATTGTGGCATTGTTGAGAATATTTCCAATCCAATCCATATTTCTATTCCACTTTTCCTGATCTAAATTCGTTATTTGTGGTGACTTAAACTTCTCCAATGCTAAATGGTTTATCATGTGAATATCGGAATTGTATGTATGAAAACTCAAGCAATTAGATTTATACAATCTTATGCAGTGGAATGTAATACCCAATAGTGTAGGTCACCGATGTATAATATAAGAGATGAGCTTACAACGCAAATTTCATGGTCTACAAACGTCGGCTACAATGCTAGACAGAGACGGACAACGCGCTGCTGTTAATACTAGTGGTCTTATGGAGTAATATCTGAAATATTATTTTAGAGACCTACAAGAAATAAATAAACAACTTAATAACAAATTATTTATTTAATTACAGAATTAGGTACAATTATAAACAATATTAGGTATATATTTTGAACTAGCAAGTTAATAAGTATACAATAAAAAGATAAGAAATGTAATAATTTATTTATTATAAATAAATTAGTAATTTAGTATCGTATTATAATAATTATAATGATTATTAGTTTCAAGATTTAATGTTATTTGAGAAATAGAAAATAAGAAAAAATTATTAAAAAGCTGAAATTAATACAAAATTAGATAACTAATATTGAATTATATCATAATATTGAATTACAACTTATGTAATTTTGATCTATCTCTGTCTCTACCTCTCCCTTGCACACTAAGGAAAGTCGAGACCCGCTAATATGTGATAGAAGCATAGACCGTCAGATCACCTTAATAATTATACATCCGTGGTGGTGGTGTATTACTAGAATTAGTTATTACAAACTTGAACAATGCTTAGGTTATCAATTTATCATGTCAAATGATTTATTGTCGCACACATCTATTCATCATAATGCACACACAATTAGCATTCCGAGTGTTGACTCTTCTCAGTCAAATTTAGAATTTGTTAATTATATTTTTGATTATAAATCTGCTGATTTCGAAATTATCAATAATTACTTGTTGGATACTAATTGGTTGGAACTTCCAACCAATTTAATTACCAAGGGGGTAATTTTAAAAATAGTGTAATTATGTGTGAATTTACTAGAGGGTAATAATACAAAAGAGAAATAATGTAAGTGGATGTGAGGTAAGTTAGAAGGGGGGGGAAGAAGTATTATTTATTAAAAATGTTTAGTAGGGGTGAGTTATTTAAATTATTAAACTATTTAGTAATGAAGATGAATATTTTAATTTATTAATTTCCATAGCTTCCAAAAATTCCAGTTTTTTACTTTTTTGTA
The DNA here is from genome assembly GCA_911387805.1 of Cantharis rustica. Lineage (NCBI taxonomy): Eukaryota > Metazoa > Arthropoda > Insecta > Coleoptera > Cantharidae > Cantharis > Cantharis rustica. The sequence goes on from OU426883.1 coordinate 26,021,057, forward strand.
TAACGTGCAAAATTTCGTATCCCCCTTGTTTAGTAGGTGTTTCGCGAAAGTCAACTTTCCATCCACAAGTCTGTGGGATCGAGTGTGTTCATCAAATCGTGTTTTAAAAGATCTACCGGTATGACCAATGTATTTTTGAGAGCATTCACATTTTAAATATTTTTATTTATTTTAAATATTTCACAATTTTGTTTGATTTGTTCCCGAGAAAAGTAATGACATTGAAGTTCGCGTTAGTTTTTTTTTAAATATTCGGGTATATTGAGTTCGATAGAATTTTATGTTTAATTTGGCGTAATAAGTTATCAATAAGAGTGACTTGGTATCCATTAGAGATCGCGATATATTTAATTCTGTCTAATTCTTTTTTAAAATTTACGTTACTTGGGGAATTCTAATTAAGCGATTGAGAAAAGCGCGGAAAGACGCAATTTTATGTGTAAAAGGATGCGCGGAGCTATTAGGAATGATTATATTACTTTCCATAGATTTATGGAAAATGTCAAAAGAGTGTTTATTATTGTCTTTAATTATTGTGAGATCTAAGTAATTGATTCTATTGTTTATATTATGTTGTTTGTTGATAAACTTTATCAGAAACAACATATATAATATAATATATAAACAAATATAATAATATTAAATTTACTAAAGAAATAGAAGTAAACAATAGAATCAATTACAATTATAATTAGAATCATACAGTGTATTTATATATTGTGATAACTTAAACATTTTAGTTTCGAAAAAGTGTTTTGTGCATTTTTTGGTTTATGCTAAAAAATTTGATATGGTTTATTATTAAACTCGCAGATTACAAAATATAGGAACAACCCACCATGGTACAACGTACAACCGTTCTGCTCATATTGCAGCTCTGGTTTTACGAACATATACGATTTTATTTTAAACACATCTTGCGTTATGAACTTTAATTGAAATTATGAATATCGAAGATAGTATCTTATACCTACTAGTACATAAAATAAATGCTGATGAATTAAATGAAGAAAAAATAAAATGAAATATTACTAAAGATTGAAATTTATTGTAAAAATGTAAAATCATATAAAGTACTACATTCTAGATAAGTGTTGTACGTTTAATATTTAAAAATGTGCAATAAGTAAGTTTATTTTTTGAGATTGCCATTTTACTGATATCTTGCCATTTTTATAATGCAGAACACCCAAGAATATATATCACGAGCCGCCACTGGTTAGAAGTATATTACAATGATGTGCGTGTAAAAATTCTGCAAACACCAAAATACTGGCTTTACCCGAGTAACTCTAATGTGCGGGAGCAATCAGGCTTCTTCAAGGGTCCGCTTCACTTTTATTTTATTTGCTCGTCTTCTCAGCAAAAGAAAAATCAAGTTCAATTTTACAAACTTGAAATCGTATTATTTTAAAATTTAAAAATTTTATGCTTTGTTCGAGGTTTCAACGTAAGATTTTGATTTATCGAGTCAACGTGATATCAGTAACACCATACGTTGGCTTTTTTAAATGCAATTTTGTCATCCAAATGTGACTTTATTTAATATCCAACCATAATTATTTTAATTCTCGCTAAAATCCAAATTTCAACAACTTCCAATAACAAAACCAAACAATCGTCCAAAAATAAATCAGTTTTAGTTAAATAAAAAATATTCAACTCACAAAAATGATCTCAGCTGCAGTCAAATCTGATCAAAAATATTCTCAATCACAATACTAATTATAATCTTCAAATATCCAAAATTACAATTTCAAAATTATTCGCAAAATTTCAAAATAACCAAAATTTCACAGAGCCAAAATTCAATCGACCACTCTGGCGACTATTTTTTACAAAAAAGCCCTCACTCTTGTAAAACTTCTGCCAACATTTATTTTTCAAAACTATCCCCCCAAAATTCAAATTACAAAAACTATAAAAATATTTACAAAAGCTACAGAAGCGGTCAAATCACTGTATAACACGACAATATATTAAATCCGGTAAATATTGATGAAGTTTTATTCGGTGAATATTCTGAATAATCTGTGAGGATTATTCACAGGACATTTAAAAATACTTGTATAAATTATTGCAGTAAGTTTTGTGATCAAGTCGAGAGCTTCATCAGAGCTATATCAAAAAGATGAATGCTGTAATTGCTTTTAATCTTAAATCGTTCTGACGCTATGTTGACGATTGCAAGATCCTGCTTGCATGTTTTTAGGTGATAAAATTTACTCCTCAGCCCAAGAATGTGTTGATTTATTTATGAAGCAGTTTTCTAATGTGTGACGCCTCTCATGCTAGTTACGTTTTTAGTAAGGTTATTAACTGGGACATGTTTAAAATCTCATTGAGCGAAGTTTTTGATGCAATTACCGAATTACTTGACACTTTAAATTGTGGTCCCAATGGAGTTGCAGTTATAATCAAATTATCGTTATCCCGTGGTCATCTACAAGTATTTGGAAGAAAAGTCACATAACCACTATCTTTAAAAAAGGTAAACGAGCTGATATCGGGCATACCAAAGATGTTTTCTGTGCAATTGATGTAAATAAGCAAGAATTATATAGTGGATAATCAACATGGGATTTTTTCTGGTTGGTCTACAACCACCAACTGCAAGAAGGTAGGACCAAATCCTCGCAATATAGAAAAATAGCAAGTGATTTATGCTTTATCCATTGCCTGCTAAACAGGAGGATTAGTTGTAATTTGTTACGTGTTTGTATGAAGTTCTGTGTTGCTGTTTATAACACCAGGCTAGAAGACTTATTTTTGATTGGCCACCATGGAACAAATTATGGCTTGAATAACTCCTTAACAAGATTATACCGCTCTACCAATAAGCTAAATAAATTCAATAGTTTCAGCTTATTAGGCAATTCATATCAACAATTTAAGCGGAATACTTTGTGGAATTTACACTGTAAAAAATTAAAGGAATATTACACATGTAAAATGTGAAATGTACTCTGATAATTGAATAAAGTTTACCTTATTTTTGAGGTAAATTTCTAAATACCTGAAATTTAAGGTAATTTTTCCTTGTAAATGAACATCGGAGTAATAGTTATTAAAAAAAGTTTAAATATGGAAGTTATTTTGTAATTATACACGTTAATTTAAGGAAAAATCACCTTAAACATAGTAAAAATACAGAAGTGTATGTAGGAAAATTACATCGCTAAGTAAATTTACACCTAATAATGGTAGTAACCTAGTGGCCACCAATGCTAGGTGTAATTTTACCCAAAAATTTTTTATAGTGTAGATGCCTTGAAATGATTGAAATGAAGGGTGTTCTCTGTTTATTGTTATTTTTTTCTATTACGTTTATTCTTACTCGTTTTAATATTCCTTCTTCTTTTTGAATGTCAATTGGTAAATCTGTTAATAAATAAGTAAAATTCAAGAGTCAAAATTTAGTTTGACCTAAAATTGAAAGAATATTCTCAAGCATTTTTTTTATTTTACCCTATGCTCTGCTAGAGTATATGTACTTTGTTTTCAACTTGGAAGATGATCCAATTTATATTTATATACTTTTATAGCAACTTACTCTACTATTGATTTTCTTGCTTTCTGTGGTTGAGGTGGAACGGGTAGAATCAGTAGACGGCTCAGGTTCTCGAGGTTGAAGAAATGTAGAAATTGTTTCTACGTTATCTGTAAATAATCTTATATTACTAATTCCTTGTTTTATGTGTGTTAAAATATTTTCAGAAGCATCTAACCCCTATGATCCCAGCATAAAGATTTGATCTTGTATACTGGCTATTTCAAAATTTTCGATTACCCCATGATGACGAATTTACAGATTATTTATGTACAGATACAAATTCTGTAACTGGAAAGTGTTCAAAAACGAGCTTAAGCTCTAATTATTATTAAATAAAGATTGGAAATTTATTTGTACTTTAAAGGTCAGTTGTATCAACTTCGGGTCAGAGTTAATCTATGTTTAACTCTTATCTAAAATTTATGCAACTGTCTACTTGACACTTAAAAGCAGGTTAAGATATTTCAAATGAAATTAAAAAATAATCACCACATACTACTAAATACCACAAAAATACTTAGAAAATTCTAAAACTTTTTTAAGTTATTTTCTATGTCAAATGAAATTGTTAAAGAATAATTAGACCAAATTTTGATTTGGTCTAAGTACTCAAATTGTATTATAGAACTCAAAATCTAATAGGTAATCCAATTAAATAGAAGAGAAAGACTTTTCAAAAATTCTAATAATGCTACATACAAAATGTAATCAAAATAAATTTTATGTCCAACTGTATTATAATAACATGATTTCAATATCACTTAGCGACCATAAGATAACATTTTATGGAACTAGTCCGTTTTACTTTATTAATAAAGTAAAATGGCCGCCTGTCAATGTCAAAATTAATATTTTATTTAATTTAATTTATAAATGATTACATTAATTATTATTATTTTGATTATAATAATTGTTAATATTGAAAACACAATTCACATTATTACTAATTGAGACCGGTAATGCTGGTGCTTTATTTATTTGCTGAATTTCTTCGTTTTCAACTCCAGAAATACCTTCTTGCCCTAACATTTTTATAGCAACATTAATTTTTTTGCTTTCGGATTCTTCTACGTATCCTTCTGGAACACTAGCAGAGCGCCATCCTCCATGGCGCATGATTTCGCTCATACTTCCCCCAGAATTTGTCAAAAGACTTGCAGACGTTCTCCGAAAACAATGGCCCGTGTAGGAACTGGAGTTCGGTAAATTTAAAAATTTGGCTACAATGCTAGGTACACTACCAATTTTGTGGATTCCTACAGGCTGGGCAGTACATTTTTCTTTAACATAATTTACGAAGAATCTGCTATGTACAATTATTTTTGGTCTAAGGTTAATATATTTTCTAATTACATCCAATAAATTCAAATTTTCGCCCGGTAGTATGATAAAAGACCCATCTTTTTTGATTTTTGTGTCGATCAACTTGACCAATTTGTTTTTGATAATCTTCAACATTTGTGGTTGATAGTGAAACTAATTCTTGTCGTCTGCAAGCTCCAGAGACACCAAAAATAAGAATAACCTATAAAATATACTTTTATTATTCATCGTCGTAAGTCAAAGTAAATAAGTTAAGTATGTATACCTTGTTTAACAGATGCTGTTCGTCATTGGCGTCAAATAAAAAAGAATTGACATGTTCTTTTGTTAAAATGAATGACTTTTTTGCTGCATACCCTTCTCTCTTTCTTTTCAGAAAAGGGATAATACTGGGAAACTTGCTTATATCGATTGCTTCATTTAAATTAATTGTAGTCAGCAGCATGGAATATTTGGTCCATAAGGTAGATATTTTATAGGACGCAAGATTAGTATTAAAATATGCCAATATACTATCCTCTGTAGTTTTCACAACTTGTTTTTCTAAACACCATTTTTTGTATGTGCCGTAAGTTTCTTCGTAAAATTGCTTTGACTTTGTCGGAAGTAGCGATTCTTTAGCTTTTAAGGCTATTTCAACAATTTCTTCCATTATTTAACTTATTAAATAATTTCACACAATTTTAAATCAACTATTTAAAACAAATTAATAAACAACTTATTGTAACCAGGAGCAATAAAAAAAGCACTCTTCAAAATTATACAATTTTCATTACCTAAATGTCAAAGTGGAAAAAATATAAAAGAAAATCCTCGACGGTGCAGTCGAACATAAAGCTATGTATGTCATTTGCACATAATTAGGCCTTTTGGACTCGGCCTATTTAGTGGCCTCGCTCGCAAGCTCGCTCTGCCATAAACTTCGACTTCGACCGAAAAGAGCTATATGACATGATAGCTATTATTGTTTAACTTAAATTACTATCTGATAGTAATTTCACTCGATTACAAATTGTAGAACTTGCGATGACTTATATGAAGAAAATAAATGTTCTTTTAATTTCATCTACGCCCTTGATTTATTTAATTTTGAAATAAATATTTATAATATACCAATATATTTTGCCGCAAAAAGTGTAGGTGAAGATTAAAGGGGTTACAAAAAGTCATCCCTATGCATGTTCTGTTCCCTATACTATAGTAAAGAACCAATTGGCTGCTAAATGTACATCGTTTCCGTACAGTAAATTATGAAATCTACGTACCCGAATCATTAACAGGTCCTGCATTTTCCATTATTTCTTATTTTTAGTTTTCTATATATCTAAAAAGTGGACACTGCTTGTACTACATTTACACAATGTTACTGTCAATTTTTAGGTTAGTTTTCACAAAACAAGTGAATGGTGCAAGTTCAATTTTGGTGTTTACCTCGAAATCGTCCCACTGATTTTACAAATCTTAACACACTTATGAAAGAATAAAAAATAGCTAACATGAATAATAATGTGTTGAAGAAATTATTAAACCATAACCTAGTTAATTCAATTACTTCATCTACTTTCGGTACATGGTCTCGATTAGGCATAATTTTTAACTCTAAAACAAACCGAAAACATGAATCTCTTAAGGAAAACACGGTAAAATATTCAACACACATTTATTTACAAGTGTCTCACCTAACATTTTTAGGGATTATTTGGAGTTCCTGAATTACAGTCGTACGAAGGATTCAATATTTTGAGAGAAAAGTGTGTTGTAGAAACCAATAAACTGATGGAAGAAGCTACCAGTAAACATAGATCACGAAAAATGGTTCAAGTGTTTGACGACCTTTCAGATTCTTTGTGTAGAATAGCCGATTTAGCGGAATTTATACGAATTGCTCATCCTTCAAGTCATTACGCTCGAGCAGCGGAAACCGCGTGTATGGATGTCAGTAGTGTTGTAGAAAAGTTGGTAAATAATAGGAAAATTAAGTTTTGTTATAAGCCCAATTTTATTTTAGATTGAATACAAACGCACAGTTGTATTCTGCACTTGTTAACGTGGTAAAAAATGGAGATAAGTTACCTACAACCGAAATAGATAATCATGTTGCACAATTATTTTTATTTGATTTTGAACAAAGTGGTATACATCTTCCTTCAACACAGCGTGGTCAAGTTGTAGCTCTTAATGACAGAATATTACAATTAGGACAAGTTTTTGTTGCCGGTTCTACCGGACCTAGAGTTGTAGACATCAGTGTGATACCAAAAAACCTCAGAGATATGTAAGGTTACCACCAAGCAATGTTAACATGTTTCAACTTTTCACATTTTAAATTTTAGCTTTACAGTGGATGGCAACAATGTAATTGTCGGAGGTTTATGTGCCGATTCTTCCAATTCTACCCTTAGAGAAATAACTTATCGTATTTATTTTTATGGAGATGATAGACAAGATTTTATTTTAAATCAGCTATTGAATGACCGCCACCAGTTGGCACAAATTTGTGGTTTTTCTACATATGCACACAGAGCACTGAAGGGAAGTACCCTTGAAGAACCTGCGACGGTTATGGAGTTTTTGAATTGTTTATCGGATGGACTTAGAGAACGTGCCGATCAAGACTTTCAGGTGATGTCCAAAATGAAGCAAAGTGAATGTTTTAGTAATGCATCATTGGCAATGTGGGATACACCTTATTTTACTAAAAAGGCTAAGAAGCAAATGTTTAGCGTTCAAAGTTCAGAATTTTCGCCCTATTTTTCATTAGGTACGTGTATGGAAGGTCTTAACAATCTTACCAAGCAACTATACGGAATTGAATTGATTGTAACGGATGTAGCTCCAGGTGAGTGTTGGGCAGACGACGTATACAAATTAGCAGTTACTCATGAAAAGGAGGGATTATTAGGTTACATTTATTGTGATTTTTATGAAAGAATTGGTAAACCCAATCAGGACTGCCACTTTACTATACGTGGAGGACGTGCTTTAGCCGGTGGTTCCTACCAGCACCCCATAGTTGTGCTCATGTTAAACTTGCCTTTACCGAGATGGTCCACACCTACGCTGCTTTCTCCTGGAATGGTAGACAACCTTTTTCACGAAATGGGCCATGCTTTGCATTCTATGTTGGCAAGAACGCAGTATCAACATGTCACCGGGACACGGTGCAGCACCGATTTTGCCGAAGTTCCATCTGTTTTAATGGAATATTTTGCGAGCGATATTCGAGTACTGAAGACCTTTGCCAAACACTTTCAAACGAAGGAACCAATGTCGGAAGACATGCTCCTACGATTATGTGCATCGAAGCATTTGTTTACAGCTAGTGAAATGCAAATGCAGGTTTTCTATTCTGTTTTAGATCAAATATATCACAGCCATCATCCTTTAGAGGGTTCAACGACCGATGTACTTGCCAAAACACAAGAGAAGTATTATAACCTTCCTTATGTACAAAATACAACATGGCAATTAAGATTTAGTCATTTAGTAGGCTACGGTGCTAAATATTACTCTTATTTAGTATCCCGAGCCGTGGCCTCTTACATTTGGCAAAATTATTTTGAAAAAGATCCTTTAAATCGTATCCAAGGAGAACTATACCGGCAAAATTGTTTAGCTTACGGTGGCGGAAAACCTCCACGACAATTGCTAACAGATTATTTACAAAAAGAACCTTCAACAAAGCTATTAGTGGAATCTATTTTGAAAGACGTTGACAAAAAGCAGAATCGACAAAAAAATATAAGTTTCAGAAGTCAAACCATGCACGATTAACTGATTAACTTCCATTGTGATATTTATTAAACTGGAATTAACTTTCCTACTTGTACATTTGTTTTAAATAAATTAAATCAATCTGTAAATTAATGTAAAAGATTTTGTATTCTGAGGTTCATTTCATATCGATCATTAATTTTACGACCAGTCCACTCTTAATTAAGCCCATTCCACATTTTAATCATCGCTGAATCATGTTTTAAGAACTTCATTTTGAGATATTACAAGGCTGAGGTACAATTTAAGATTACAAAGCTATAATTGGAGGGATAAAACATTAAATTTTGTTATCTAGTCATATCTCAATATTATTATATACCAAAGAGTACATTTTCCACCTGAAATCAAATTTTTGTTCAGGTGGGACATCAATTTCATTTCATGAGGGCGATAACGCGAATTTAAATTAATTGGCAGTAGATGTATTATTTTTAGCGACTAGCAATGATTTGAGAAAGTTATGTATGTAACTAATAAAATTGATAGTAACGCATTTTGTGCGGAGCATGTTGTACAATTTACTAAAATAATGATAAAGCGTATCGGCTTCAACTCGCGCTAAAATTATTTATTTTAAAAATAAACTACAATTGTTTCGAAGGGATAAACCACTTATTTTTCAAGTTCCACTAATACATTATTATTCCGTATGCTTTATAAACAATTGTAGTTTATTTTTAAAATAAATAATTTTAGCACGAGTTGAAGCCGATATGCTTTATCAATATTTTAGTAAAAGTTATGTATATTTATTTTCTATAAAATGAATTTTAAAAGTTTGATATTCTGACAAGATCACCGGTACTTTAAAATGATAGTCTGGAAAATAAATTTACTATAGCATTGCCAAACTTTAATAGAGCAGTGGCACTAGCTTCTTAGTTGTGCATGAGCCGTTGGAAGGAGGGAGTTATGCATGTTGGTTTATAGATTCGATTTTTAAAAGATAAGGTTTTCAAAATTTCAATGTCTTCTCTTATCAAATTATTTTTAAAAGAATTTTTAATATTTTATTCATAAGCTCAAAGAAGGGGATAAGAATTTTATTTTGCAAGTACTCTTTTATTGATTTGCAACATAGGAATTTAGTATTTTCGGGCAAGTTGAGGAAATTTTTAAATTTAAATAAACGACAAATAATTTATTAACAATGTGTATATTATAAAATATTACAAGGGATCAAAATATGGTCCAATAAAACGATAAATAATTAGTTAGATATTTAAGAACACTGTCACACCATGTCACGAACACATTCAGTATCTAATTCTTGTATGAGACAACGCATAAAAGTCATTTCTTTTCTTGCATTATCAAATATAGTACGAGGATCGGTTGCCATACAACGTAAACAATTAGGGGCAAAAACCATTGCTAAATTTGAAGCATCCATTTTTGTATGTTGAACTACTTCTGGTTTATTAAAAGTTTGCAAAAATCGAACAAGATAACAAAGCACTAAACGATGTAGGGTAGGTAAACGCATAACCAAATCACAAGCACGTCTGCCGATCATAGGTTCAGCGACGCATTCTGCATAAAGCGAGTCTGGAATTAAAGGTTCATACAATTCTCTAAGCCATAATTTTAAAAGATTAGCTGGAACATGTGCATCGCTAGGTTCGCCCATTTCCCATCGATCCATTTGTAATTTTAAACGTGCAACTTCATCCACATCGGCAGAAACACGAAATATTCCTTCCGTGTTAAGTCCATGCAATCGTAATACTTGCTGTGATAATTCAACCTGTGGCCAAGGTAAACGACAATTTGGCCAACGGCTTGCTTGCAACTGCATCACTTCACGCAAAGTGTTACCGAATAAACTTGCTTGGAATATTTGTAGCCTTGCTGCATCGACATCATCCACCTGTGGCCGTCGTGCAAAACGTTTTCCGCCCACCCCTATACGTTCCAATCGTTGGCAAGCAACCGTTGCATAATGACTTACCTGTTAATACAAAAAACACAATTTTTAAAACATTTAAAAAATAAATTAATGTAACTTACTTGAACGTGTATCGGCCAGCGAGCAACATCGGGAAAGCAACGAGCAAAAGTGGGGTCTCTGTGACGATTAAGATATCCAAGAAGTGCAGGTTGAAATGTAGGTGAAGGTGGAATAAACGATAAAGCTATGGTGAGTAATTCCCATCCTCTGAGAAGAGATTCTCTGCGTGGATTTTCGGTTGTCTGACGACATAATTGAACAAATAGTTCATCACGTAATGCAGTTTGATTGTATGCAGCAGAGATAATTTCGACTAGCAAAGAATTTAAAGAAACCCCAGGACGAGCTTTTCTGTCTCCCATGTACATCTGCAATTGCCTAAACATGTCTAAAGCTTGCCGAGCAACCAATTTACTTGAAGCCAACAATGGTCTCGTCAGACCACGGGAAGACCAACTAAGTAACTCTCTGATACTCGTTTTCCGCCGAAAGATACCTCTACCACTTAAATTTAAGTTATCTGCTGCAAATTTCTCCATATCTGCTTCCCTCTCCGGTTGCATTGGTGGTTCGGGAATGGGTTTGGTAGCCGAGGAAGTACATGGCTGTTGACGAGGCTGTTCAGGTATTGTCACCGGAAGATTAAGATATTCGACCGGACGTAGTCGCGTGTGAGGTAAATAACTTCCTTCTGACTGATCAGAATCTTCGTTATCGGGTTCGTGACCGGTTAAAGACTCACTACCGCTATCTGAATGTTCACTGTCGGTATCACGATTATTATTTAACAAAAAATGCTCTAAAGGAAGTAAATGTGAATCATGCCAATTGGAATACAAGGGTGCTTCTGGAACGCGTTGACTAAAACTACTACTACGACATAAATCACTGGATTTACGTCTCAATTGTGGTGTACTTGCAGATAAACTTAAAGCTTGTACCCTGGAGTGAGATTCTCCTGTTTGTGTTCCCTGGTGATTTGTTGCGGTAGTTTTGCAATCGGTATTATGCTTCAGCGTTTGCAATTTTGCTAAAGGTATTATATCGCAGTTAGTAGGTTTATGCCAAACTGTACACTGTGAACTAGCGTTGTAGTAATAGAATCTAGCAGTATTAGAATCAAATAACTCCCACCATTGATTCGAATTTGTTCGCTTGACTGGCACTCCTTCAGGAGGATCCCAAACGCATTCTCCTGTACTTAAATTTGCATACATGTGCTCTTTTGTTTTTGGCTCGATTATTTCCACCCATTCTACTCTGAAATGTTAATAAAGACAAATTTGTGAGTACCATATAGTACCATAATATAGGTAAGTAACATATTATTACCTGTAGGTTCCTGATGCCATCTCTTAACATAATTTTATTTCAAAACCAAACCAAAATAAACTATCGTCTAACACAAATTTTGATTTAAATTTTATATATTTGTAATAATTGCACCATTATTAACTTTTACGAATTGATAAATTTATGATTGATCTGTCTTGGTTCCTAAATACTACTCCATTTGAACGAATGCGCACAACTTCTAATACGCAAAAGTTAGAATTTATAGTTTTTAAACTCGTAAATTATTATCATTTTTTATTTTATTTTAATAAAAGTGCATTTACTTAATTTTAGATTACAATATTTATTAGAAATGTAAAACTTTACGTATATACGGAGTGAATCATAAAAATTTACATAATTGACAGCTGACAAATAATGTTTCACCCTTTCATCTTAAGCTCAGTTTACATGTGCTGGATTTTCTCGAGTGCAAACTGTGTTCATTTTATCTACCTATTTAGTTTTTGATACTATATTCTAACTACTTACGCTAGATAAATCAACAATTTTAAATTAAATTAATTTAATTCGCGAGTAAAATTAAGGATGCGACGTCTGGTGGCAGAATTGAGAACAATTCGATGCGAGTAGTAAACGTGGTTTATGCTTTAGTTGCATGTTAACGTGTTGAAATTATTTAAGTAATTAAAGCTTTTAAATAAATTTTGAAATGTCAACCGTTGTTGAGAAACGTAACAAAGAGTTTTGTTGTGTGTATGGATGCAATTCAACACGATGTTAACACTAAATTTCAAATAATCATGATATAGAACAATTTTTAACAAGTTTCGACTACTTATAAATATTTTTGGTTCTTTCAACAAAATTAAATATTGACCAAGTCTGACCAATTGGCAACAATATTTCAACTCAAAATCAGCAGTTCTAATTTTTTAAATAAACTTATAAACTACAAATTTCATGCAAAAGATTACAAAAATATTTTTGTTTAATGTTAGCCAACATTTCACTAACAAAAATTGCCATCCCCAGGTTAATTTGTCCATAATATTGATGTTTTCACTTAATGCCGAAGTGCCAAATCACTTAATGCCAAAGTATTTTTACAAATAGACCCAATTATTAAATGAGGAGCCGATAATAATGCGGAAGTCTGTAGTACGAGGGCATAAATCGCATAAACAAACTTAACACAAGGTGTTGCCCCACAAAGAATAACATGTTTGGCATTTAGCCCTTCCTCTCCTTCACAAAAATTTCTCGACGTTGCGCTGCTATTAGTGTACTTAAATAAAGATTTTAGAAGAATTTGTTTCGTCATTTTATATTATGTATTCACAAAAACAATTATTATTTAATTTAATACAATATATTTACAAATTATATTAGATGTCACTTGTTAGGGCCCAGACCACTTACTGCCTTCTGCTTATACCGTGGCCGATATTTATACTGTTTTTTCAGTATATTAAGTTGGTAGTGCCTCAGCTTAAGGTGGTGTGTACACCTGTATAATAACGGTTTACATACCACCTTGCAGTACCGGCTTCTAGATACACTACATTTCTCCCTTCTAAATGTTGAGCCGTTCCGGTGGACGTGATATCCGACTACTCCTTCTGACCGGAATTACTGTCGGTGATCCTTGTCCTTGCGAGATTACTTCCCTCGTTGGCTGTTGTTCTTTTATATCCTGCTGTACTTGGCTATTTCCTGTTGTTGTGGCGGTTTCGTGATTTTGCTGAGGTACTATCTTTATATTTTCTGTTACGGCGGTTTCCTGGCTTCGTTGAAGTCCTAACGTGGTTTTTTCCGGTAATGCAACGGCTCTTTCATATGATTTTTGCTCCTGAGTAACTAAGATTGCTTTTGGAGTACTTCGTAACATGTCTTTATGAACATGTTTTATGATACCATCTACTGTAACCAGGTACGTATTGAAACTTACTACTCTCACAATTTTTCCTCTTATCCACCTTTCACTGTTTGGATCGTTTTTAATTTTAACAAACACCTCTTCTCCCTGGCTATATAACTTCATGTTGCGTTCCGGTTGGGTCGAATTCCTTTTCCTATTACTTACACTACTGCTTTGGGCGACCAATGTTGGCTTAATCAAATCAAATTTGATCCTGGGCTTCATTCGTAATACGTGCTCCGATGGGCACACTCCCGTTACAGTGCTTGGAGTATTCCGATACGTAAATAAGAAATGTGCCAGTCGCTCTTTTACTTCACTTTCCGTTAGTTGCCGTACCGATCTTGGAATCGCTTTTTCCAAGGCCTTTTTGACCGTTTGCACTCCTCTTTCTGCCAACCCATTTGACTGCGGGTGATATGGGGTTTATACCATTAGATTGACAGAATTTTATAAACTCCTGTGAACTGAAAGGGGGGCCATTATCTGAAACTATTTCCATAGGTAAACCGACCACAGAGATGATTTCCTTTAATGCGACAATTATCTCTCTTGCTGTCGTACCTTTGTTTAAAAACTTTACTTCTATCCATTTGGTCTTGCTATCTACCCAAATTAAGAAATTGTAATTATACTTATGGAACAAATCGATATGGACTCTTTGAAAGTTATTACTCACGACAGGCCATGGTCGTAATGGCGTATCTGTTCTGTTATTTTGCGCTTCTTGACAACGACTACATAGAGCAATGAACGTTTCAATGTCTTCGTTCATTCCTGGCCACCAGCAGTATGACCGCATTAACATTTTAGTTCGTACCACCCCGATGTGTTGTTCGTGGAACAACTCTAGTACCGACCGACGTATTTCTTCTGGTATGACTACCTTGTTGCCCCACATAAGGCAACCTGCTTCGGTCGATAACTCCTGCCGCTTCGCGAAGTATGGCTTGAACTTCATGTCCTTGATCGATTCTGGCCAACCTTTCCATGTGAGTTCCAATACCTTTGATATCACTGCGTCCTTTTTGGATACCGCCGCCACATCCACATGACTTAGTGGTGCACATTCCACTGTGCTAAACGAATATAGCGCTTCTGGTATATTCGTGGTTTCTTTTACGGGTAGTCTTGATAGGGCGTCCGCATTACCAATATTTTTCCCTTTCTTGTATTCGATGGTGTACCTATATCCCGATAAAATGATTGCCCATCTCTGGAGGCGGTTCGCCGATGTAATAGGAATTCTTGACTTACTGCCAAATATAAATTGTAGTGGTTGATGATCAGTGACTAACGTAAATTGACGCCCGAATAAAAACTGTATAATAACGGTTTACATACCACCTTGCAGTACCGGCTTCTAGATACACTACATTTTACTATTTTCGTTAATAATTCGAACACACAAAAAGATTTACAAGGTTCACTCGATCACTGTAAACACAACTAATTTAAAGGCTAGCTGATTTAAAACTTTTACGATAGCTTCCTAGAGATTTGGCACTGTGTGTATAATTTTCGTAGAATTTTTGCCATTTATTACACATGCATTGAGAGCATCCAGACATTTAGGAACTTTTGGATTCCTAAAACTATCGAATTAACTATTAATAATTACCTATGCAGAACCAATAACTGTAAATAATTACGGTTCATGTTAGGCTTTCGGCCAATGATATGTCTGTATTTCAGTTCGATTGTGTAGATCTGCATACATGTTTATATGCTTACCGCCCTTGCTGCCTTAGTGTCTAATAAACCATCGAACTCACAGATAAGATAAAAAAAATAATCCTCTCATTTCGCAGCTAGGACAGTAGTACCAACCAGGCCACAATCTAGGACACAGCCGGCCAAAGGACATCCTCATCCGCCCGTCAGCCGGGGTGTTAGTAATCCTAATCTTTACATGTTTGTTTTAGGTTCCCACCAAGCACCGGGTTCATCAATCACCCGGATGCCAAGAAACCATGCAAAGACGCCCGGAATTTACTCCAAATCGCTCACCCCGCCCCACTGACACCAAGGGACCAAGTTCATCAAATGCTAGGGACCCCAAACCACGGATCGACCCGCCCCACTGACACCAAAGAACCAAGTTCATCGAATACTAGGGACCCAAATCCACGGATCGCAGTCGCACACCGCACCGCCGCCCTTCTGACCCCATAACCGCGCCTCCAGGAAAGTTCTTCGTAACACCTAGGATCCCGCAAATCACGGAAATTATCCCCATGGATCAAAACCCAGCCCGATCAATCCTAGCGCTTCAAATGAGGAACCACACCTCAATAAATTCCAACGCCCGCCGCCCACATCAGTTGAAGGAGGTAAACGGTTTTCCCGTGGCACCTCCATATTGCCAAGAAGTTCATCATCAAGATAAAATAAAATAGTGATTGTACTGTTGAATAAATTAAAAAAAAAATAGAGTTTCCATTTATAGATTTTAAATTTTGAATTTGCCGCGTCAGTGCAGAAAATGTCGTGTTTCATTTTTTTATGACGCTAAAGTTTTCGACATTTGACAATTTATTTTATACGAAATCAGAGTAACACACATATACATACATAATATTCTCATACACATGATAATATTAGGAGTTCTTGCAGGATAACTCGGAATTTTGTTTAAATATTCATTTGGTGTTTGTGTTTGTGATGTGCTTCTATGTCAAAACACAATAGAAATATTGAGGACGGGTGTCCGTTGAACATTAGAAAGATCAACAGTGGTGATTGCTCCGGTGGACTGAAAAGAAAACGTGAAACTATCGAAGTGGATGAAAATATGAGCGACAATTTCAACGAGAAAAATAAAAGACCAAATTTTTCGGCTGCAACTTCCAATGGGTTAAACCGAAACCTCAACAATGTGAATTTAAGACCTGCTGCAACTAAGAAGTTGGTGATTAAAAATTTCAAAAGTGAACCGAGACTCCCCGACGATTATCGGGAACTAACATGGGGAAAACTCGAAGAGGCCGTATTGGCCATTCAAAATTCAACTCGGAACGAATATTCGTTAGAGGCACTGTATCAGGCTGTACAAAATATGTGTGATCATAAAATGGCTAATACAATTTATAATAATTTACGTAGATTAACTGATAATCATGTTAGGCGAAACATAGAGCAATTTCTTGCAGAGAATATGGATAGGTTTGTGTTTCTTAGAAAAATGAACGAAACTTGGTTATCTCATTGTCATCAGATGATAATGATCCGCAGTATCTTTTTGTATTTAGATCGTACGTACGTTTTACAGAATGCACAAGTTGCATCGATATGGGACATGGGTTTGGATTTGTTTAGACAATATATAATGGCAAATACGTTGGTACAGACTCGTGCCGTCGAAGGTTTGCTTATGCTGATCGAAAAAGAACGACACGGAGATGCCGTAGATCGTACTCTACTCAAATCTTTACTTCGCATGCTAACCGATTTGCAAATTTACCAAAAGACTTTCGAAGAAAAGTTTCTTGTTGCAACGGAACGTTTGTACGCTGGCGAGGGTATGCGTCTGATGCAAGAGTTGGAAGTACCAGAATATCTAGCTCATGTAGATAAACGGCTTACAGAAGAAAACGAACGCATTTTGCATTATTTAGATTCTAGCACAAAGCCACGGTTGATACACACCGTTGAGAAGCAACTTCTCACAGAACATATAATTAACATATTACAGAAAGGGTTAGACGGATTGCTGGAAGGAAACCGCTTGAACGACCTAACCTTGTTGTATTCGTTATTTGGTCGTGTGAAAAACGGACATTCGGAGTTATGTATTTCTTTTAATTCGTACATTAAGAAATTTGGTAGAACTATTGTCATCGATCCCGAGAAAGATAAAACTATGGTTCAAGAGTTACTCGATTTTAAGGATATGATGGACAACATAGTTGCCACATGTTTTAACAGAAATGAAAAGTTTAGTAATTCTTTGAAAGAAGCATTTGAGCACTTCATTAATCAAAGAGCAAATAAACCTGCCGAGTTGATTGGTAAGTAAACTTTTTTTTTAAAGGTTTTTTGATTTTAGTAAAAATTGTGTTTTTAGCAAAATTTGTTGATTCGAAATTAAGGGCAGGAAATAAGGAAGCTACAGAAGAGGAATTAGAAAGATTGTTGGATAAAATAATGGTGCTATTTCGTTTTATTCATGGTAAGGATGTCTTCGAAGCTTTCTATAAGAAAGATTTAGCTAAAAGGTTGCTGGTGGGAAAATCGGCAAGCGTGGATGCCGAGAAAAGCATGTTGAGTAAATTAAAACAGGAGTGTGGAGGAGGATTCACGTCTAAGTTAGAAGGAATGTTTAAAGATATGGAGCTTAGTAAAGATATCAATGTCGCTTTCAAACAACACTTGGGTAATGTCGGTCAGAGTTTATTACCATTAGATATGACGGTAAATATATTAACCATGGGATATTGGCCAAATTATCCTCCCATGCACGTGACCATGCCGGAAGACATGAATCGTTATTCGGTAGTATTCAATAAGTTTTATTTGAGCAAACACAGCGGGCGGAAATTAACCTGGCAGCCTACGTTAGGTCACTGTGTGCTACGAGCCAAGTTTAATACGGGACAAAAAGAACTTGTAGTTTCCTTATTTCAATCTTTGGTGTTACTTTTGTTTAACAGTGCAGATGAATTAATGTTTGAATATGTGAAAGCAGCTACTAATATTGAAGACGGTGAACTTCGCCGCACCTTGCAATCTTTGGCGTGCGGAAAGGCCAGAGTTTTAAATAAAATTCCTAAAGGACGTGATATTGAAGATAATGATAAGTTTAAGTTTAATAATGAGTTTACTAATAAACTTTATCGAATTAAAATAAATCAAATACAGATGAAAGAAACGGTAACTCATCATTATTACTATTATTATTTGCAATTTATAAAACTTAAATTTTTAGACCGAAGAACAAAAGGCTACCGAAGAGCGAGTTTATCAAGATAGACAATACCAGATAGATGCCGCAATCGTAAGAATTATGAAAATGCGAAAAACTCTTAGTCACAATCTGCTCATTAGCGAGTTGTATGTCCAACTTAAGTTTCCCGTTAAGGTAAATCGCTACTACCATCCGTGGTGTTAGAATTGTATGGTGTGCTCGGAACTGCAACGAGTTTTGAAATTTTCTGTGCATGACGTCAGTTTGGGAAAAATGAGCAACAAGGGCAGAAATAATATCTGCGCGTTGGCACACCATACAATCCTAACACCACGCTACCAACTAATTTTTATATTGACATATTAATTTTTTAGCCTGCGGATCTTAAGAAAAGAATAGAATCTCTTATCGATAGAGATTATATGGAACGTGATAAGGACAATCCCAATCAATATAATTACGTTGCGTAGATAAAGTTACATTTATTTAGTTTGTTGATGTCTTGTGTTTTATAATTTTTTTTGTGTCATGCAGTAAGTTGTTTATAATTTGTCAACGCAGAATTTTTTTTAATTATTTCAAAAATATTAAATAGTTAATTATACGATTTTTAACAACTTACAAATAATGTTTTTCTCTAATTACTTACTTTTATTTTAATTATAAGTTTTCAAGACATAAAGCAAGTTCCTTGATGTCTTTGTAAATAAAAGAAAATGGTCAACTTGAAACAAGTTTTCAAAAAATTACAGATCTAGTCTCTCAAATTCTTTCAAAATTTATAATAATAATTCATTACGGTTTGTATATAAAAAAAAAATGTGCTTAGCCTTATTATTTACTTAACATTTTAGATTAAAATTTAGGGTAATTCGTTTCGTAATTGGTGACATTGTAAATAAAGTTTCAAATAAAATTATTTTATATAGCATGGCCGTCTTGTTTCTTATATCCTAACCGAAAAGAAATTTCTGATTGCCCTATTTTCTGTACAGCTTAGAGGCTTGCTTGTGTCTGTGTTGTGTATTTACATATTGTATCATCGTTTGAAGCAATCTCTATCATCGGTCGAGTGAGTGCTTAAGCTAAAGATTTTAAAATGCACATGGTCTTTTATTTTGACTCGTCATCCAAGAGGTACTAACGATTGAGGAGTATTTGATGTAAGTAGAACGCACTATAATACTAAGTCTTTAAATTTCGAAAAATTTGCAATAGGTTAATTACTATAAAACTGGTGAAGAAGGTATTTCTCTTAAAAGGGATACAAGTTTGGTGAGAGAAATTGAAAAGGAATATTTCAAAACTGTATTATTACTTAATGATAAGAAATATCTTCTTTTTTGAAAGAGGAAGGTAGTTACAATTTATAAACACAACGGGGGAGTTCTTTAGCCACAAATCTCCCTTCCCCAACAGATTATTTCTGATGTGCCCCAGTTTAAGATAATAGTACCGTCAATTAACCCGCGAATTTACATTGCAAGTTTTTCAAATTGTTCCATTGGCGATTATTTTAGTTGCTGAAAGATCGAGACTGGTTCCATGCCTACTATAGACATTTTTATTAAAAACTTGCAAAGTGATGAAACTTTCTAATACCAAAATTTAAAAATTTTTAAGCCCTGCTTCCCCCCTCCCCACCCTGATCAATTCGATTCCCCGATCAATTTAAGTATTTCATATTAATCTTCCCAAATAGACGAAGCTAATGTGTTGGCAAGCGCGCAAAGTCTCCAAACAGAGAGATAAACACAGACCAAAACCTTGTACTTGCAAGAGAAAAAGGTGCTAGATCGATATTTCTCTGCTAAAAATCGTCTGGTCAAACTCAAAGAAACTGGAACGTTACGCATAGCGCCATAGACAACGATTAGACGATAATGCCAATTAACTTATCGTAATAACACTTTAATTTATAAATATAATATTATACATTATAATTATTGTGTTTAATATATAATCAATTATAAAATTAATCTGCTTTATGTCATCCTACCGTGACGTTCCAGTTGCATTTTAATGATTTTATCTGTCAAAAACCTAAAAAATCAGGTTATGAGTGAAAGTTCATAATATTGACATTCAATCGTAATTATTTGATTTTCTCGATGTTGTTATAATTCAAAAGAAAATTATGGATCCGTTGGAAGAAATTAGCGAAAGTCTGGTCAAATGGTTACAAGCTTTGGTTACAAAAGGTACAAAATCTCTGATAGAAATAAGCGATGGTGTGGCTATGTGTCACCTCCTTGTACAAATTGCTCCAGAGCACTTTACAAAATTAGAATCTAAGCTTAAAATGGACAGTTTAAATTGGCGATTAAGAGTTAGCAACTTAAAGAAAATTGTAGAAAGTATTATCGAATATTACCAGGATAGATTGAATTTAAATATTTTGGATGTAGGAAAACCCGATCTTTTAAAAATTGGGGAAACGAGCAATCTTATAGAATTAGGAAAGCTATTACGCCTAATATTGGGTAAGCGAAATGGTGCTTAATAATATGTACTCGTTTAATGTTTTAATTTATAGGTTGTGCGGTTAATTGCGAAAGAAAACAAGAATATATAACTAAAATCATGGCCCTAGAAGAATCGGTGCAACAGTGTATAATGCAAGCCATTCAACAATTGGAAGAGGTTACAGGTAATACCGGACGTTCTGGTTTGAGTTTGATAAGCATGGAAAGCGATTCTCGCATATTCAGATTGATGCAAGATTTAGAAGCAGCAAATGAATCGAAGGAAGTTTTAGCTCAACGCTGTCATAATTTAGAAACTCAACTTCAGTGCTTGTTAGAAGAGCAACAAACTATAGCGGCAGATAATCGAACGTTGACAAACTTACTGAAAGAACGAGAAACAACAGAAAATGTTCGCAGTCCTGACAACCGAAAACAAGTGGAACTACTCAAAGAAGAAATATTTAAATTGGAAACTAGTCGAGACGATTTCAGAGCTAAAACCATAGAACAAGATAAACAAATATTAAATTTAGAAGAAAAAATTTCTACTTTACAAGTATCTTCTGATGCTGCTGCAAGGTTAAAAGACGAAGTGGATGCTCTCTCCGAATCGGCTAGTAAAGTGGAAGCTCTGGAGCAAGTTGTTGCAGCCTATAAAAAGAAACTTGAAGCCCATGGTGACATAAAAAAGCAGTTATCTATTTTACAGGAAAAAAATGTCGAGTACTACCAGTTAAATCTTAAATACGAAGAAGAATTAGAAAATATTCTGGTGTGGAAAAACCAGTGTGAAGTTTACAAAAAACAAGCTACCGATTTACAACTCAAGCTGGATGAGGAAATCGAGCGTGCCGATCGTGTAACCTATCAAATGGAAAATTTAAAATCAAAATATGCACTAGTAACTGGCGAGAGAGATAGAATCACTCAGGAACGTGATACTTTACGTGAAGAAAATGAGGAATTAAAATTGGGCAAGGAAATTAAAAAGAGTTTTGACGAAGCTGATGTAGCTCAAGAATTAACTCCAACGGATATGGTAGAACGCTTACGGTTTCTAGAAAAAGACAATCGTGCCTTGAGAGTTGCTAGTCAAGATGCTGCGTCCAAGCAGGCACTTCTCGACGATTCTTTAAATCGAATTGATAAATTAATTGAAACCAATCGCAGTATCAACCAAAAAGTGGTAGAACTAGAAGAACAATTAGAAGAGCAACAAAAGTTACCTCGTGACGACCAGGCTCTTAATACAGAAAGTAGTCTTAAGGAGTACAAGCAGAAAGTATTTTCTCTTCAGGAATTATTAACAAGTAAAGAAAATGAACTGCAACTCACACAAACTAAATATTTGAGAAATTTGGAAAAAGCCAAACAAGTAGCCCAAAATTTAGAAATAAAAAGTTCTGATGGAATTGAATCATTGAGGCAAAATAACATGAAAGAGATAGAAAATCACATGTTAACAGTGGCGTTCTATCGTTTAAGTTTAACTCGTCACAGGGAAGTAGTAGACGAACGATTAGCAATGCTGAGTGCAGGTCAGGGTCAATCATTTTTGGCACGTCAACGCCAACCTATGTCTAGGAAACCAGTTCATCCTTTTAAATCTAAATAATTTTATTTAACTAATTAAATTTATTTATGCTTATAAAATATGGAATTTTCTAAATTTTTGCATTAAAATATGAAAAAGTTTGATACCTAATGACAAAAATTAAAAATGTTTTATAACTTGTAGCATTGTATTGGATTTCTAGTCTTAATTTCTTAACATGTAAATATCTTAGGTATAATAGAAATCACTCCAAAATGTTAATTAAATTTTTCTCAACCCACTCGGTATTGAGGGTGGACCAGTTTTCAAATGCTGATCTGGAAAAATTTTTAACTTGTAGTTGATGGCCAAGTGCAAAAAAATAATTGGACCAAAAAATAGAAAAAATTACAGATACTTTCTTTTCTTCTGATCTGGAAATGTTATAATGGGTTTGTTCTAAGACGAGATTTGATTATCGAACTCTACGCACCGAAATACGTCGATTTAAGCAATAAAAAGAGCATAGACATCTTTTAAAAAACGAAAGGTTTTGCACGTTATTTTGAGGCGGAATTTTATTGTGTACATGCCGATCCTTGAGATTAAGAAACTTTTTGCATGTTGTATCCCTCGACGCATTAATTAAAAAACGATCAATTTGAGCAATTCAAAAGTCTTCTCGATAGTAATAATAATAAAATGAAAATAAATTGCATATGCTTTTCTTACAATTAAATTTGAATTTGTTCTTTGCTAGCAAATTTGCGTCATTGTCATTGAAATACCGTATAAGGTACAGTAGAAACTCGATTCTGTGAACACATAAATTTAAAGGCATGTTCAAATTAGCGCAAGTGTTTACACTAACGGGGGTGTAGAAAAACTAGTGTTTTGTGTAATGAAAAGAATTACATACTCATCACCACCTTGTATTTTGTCGACAATTCTTATAATTGTGTAGATTTGCATTTCTCTCAAAAAACACGTGTATCTTCATTTTATATTTAATCACGTACAAATGATAAGAAGTGGGAGGTAGACATCAAGATATTTAATACACAACATTCACAACTGTTAAATTTCTCTGTTCACGTTATCGAGTGTAATAATGTTCACGTTACCGGGTAGCTATAGAAAACATTGAGTGTTCACAGGACCGAGATGTTCATAAATTCGAACTTCTACTATTCAAATAAATGTAGACCGTCTTTTATCGATTTTATTGTTTGCTTTTTACAAACAAATTGAATAAAAGAGATTTGTCAGTTTTAAAAGAGATAATTTTTATTTTTTTCCCCTAAACTTCAACCCTGAAAAAGGGGCTAATATAAATAAATTATAGGGTGACAAATTTTTTTACCATTTTTTTCGTTCTATATAAACACTTGTCTTTTAATATTCATGGTATACGAATAATGTCAGCTTTTGAGTGCTTATACAACATATTCTTATTATTATTATTATTTATTACATATTGAGAGAGTTGAGGATGTATCATATAAACTCTAACAAATAAAAATATAAATGCGAACGAAACAAATATCCAAATTAAATAGGCAATGTCATGTAAAACACAGTCAACTGATGACACCAAAGATTCGGTTTTATAGGAAGTGTTTCCTGGCTCTGGTTTTGAACTTTTCGCGGAGCAACTTCAATCGGTGTTCACGTAAGTGTTCATCCGTAATAAGAACAAAGAGATGAGACATATCCAATGGAAACAGGTGGTTAAGTGCGCGAAACGTAATTATCAAATCTCCCCTCAAATGTCGAAGGTGAAAGGGCGTCAGATCGAAATTGCGTAAACGCTCTTCATAAGATGGTATGTGTAGTAACCGAGGTAGGACTTGATTGAAAGAACATTTAAACTCAAGACATATATTTTTAATATCAAAAATACCCAATCGATAATATGTATAAATGTTGTATGTTGTTGTAAGTGTACGCCAATCTTGTTGCCGCTCTCTGCACAGATTCGACCTCACCTCACTCGAGATGAGGTCGAATGTAGGTGATGTACATTTTTTTAACAGCAGGACCGAGCCTCTCAAAACACTTAGAAATAATGTAGTAAACTGCCCTCACGTCTTATTTTTTTTCTTCTTTATTATTAGTAATAACGCTCTTTCCCAAGTACAAGTCAAGTTACAGAAAACCTAACAAACAAACAGGGATCCCTAAATACGGATTTGTAATCTGATAACGTACTGTGATTATAATATAAGTAGAATCTTAAGGTACTTTCAACTATGCACCTAAAATTTATCAGCATTATCTTAGAAAGTATAGGTGATTAGGGATAATGGACTTCTTTGTAACCCCTTTACTTATCATAATTACAAAACAGTGACTCTCAACTTTTGAGTTTAAATGTAAAACTATTGATTGGAAGTCACCGTTTTGGATGCACTGTTTTATTTTATTAATTTGAAAACCGTTAAGAGCATTTTATCCCTTATCGCTTAAAAACAATATAAATCCACGGTAGTCAGTTAAAAGAAGTCAGTCATAAATTTCAGTTCAAAGAAGTCGGTCATAATTTTCAGTTCTAATAGGGAAGTTACTATGTGAGCGTTAGTGGTTAGTAGTTACATTAAGTGGTTAATCAATGGTGATAGTTAAAATTCAACATAAGATTATAAAGATGTAAGTAATAAGTTTAAATTGTAAATTTTTGTTCTCTCTTTTATTTTTAATTTCTTCAATTCTTTATTTCCAATTGAACAAATTTTTCATACTTAATTTACTTTTATGTTTTTTATTAATTTACTTTTAATTTTGTATTTTTTTTTGTGTTTTTGCGCATTTTCATTTAGTTAATCTAGATGCGCAACTATATATTTTTTGTGATTAAATTATAGCGTTAGAAATTGCGTCTTCTTTTCTTAATCTGTTTGAACGAGCTTGTTTGTTTCTACCAAAAGTGCGCATCAAGCAATACAATTCTCGTTGACTGCATGATAAACTGATAACGAGTGGTGGCAGCGGAAAACCCAGATTTGAAGATCGAATAATAAAAGTTGAGGAAAATTATTTGGTATAAAAAGTCCAGGTTTCCACAATAAGATATACACCATAGTTTAGGCTTTTCTGCAGATTCTGTTTATGTGACTACTCCAAGAAAGATTACTCCTTATTGTCACTCTCAAACGCGATCCGTTAACTGTGTATTCCAACCGCGGATTGTTCTTACCAAGATGCATAATAACGCACTTATCAATGTTCAAAGGAATCAACCATTGGGAGCACCATAGCATCACTCTATCCAAATCATCTTGCAGAATATCATAGGAGAATATAGGATTATTGTAAATTTTAGTATCGTCTGCATAAGATAAAATCGAGGATAAAATTGGAGACGGTAAATCAGTACAATATATAAGAAATGGTAATGAACCAAGAACAAATCCGTGAGGGACACCACAGTGATCTGTAATCTAGTGGATAAAACCACATGATTCGATTTACCAATAGAAGATAGGAATTCTATAGATGACAATAAAAATAAAACAAGCGAAAATCGAATTTCTTACTTTAAACCCACTTAAAATGTTAAATATTATACTTACGTGAAATCTGCATGCGCCATTCGAATTTTCTCGTAAAAATAAAAATAAGTTATATAATAATATAATATAAATAATAAGTAAATACTTTTAATACGTAGACCTCGGAAAACACACCGGTGTCTGGCGAGCGAGGAAGCTGATATTGTGCCATGTCGACTATTGCTCATGCTGTGCAGACTGTTATGGATGCCTAACTGGTTATCTAAAGAATAAACTGCAAGTGCTCCAGAATGCATGCCTTCGTTACGCATCGATGGGATCACGTCATCCCAATCTACAATTCACAGCAAATATTGAAGATTGAGGCTTGCTGCGAACTTCAATCCGCCCTTCTCCTGTATAATGTATACAAAACTGGTTGTCCAAGTTACTTGCATGAGCTCATCAATCAAAGATCGTCTTACCATGGCTTGAACCTATGCAACAATGCAGATCTGTCATTGCCTACATATAGGACTTCGAAGTTTAAAGAATCCTTCCAGTATAGAACCTACTCATGTTCAACAAGTATACTTCTCTCTACTTGAAAACCAATTCGAAGCTATCATTTAAAGCTGACTATGTCGTATGTAGTTGTTCGGCCTCACAGAGGGAATATTGATAGTATATCTAAAAGCCATAATTGTTTGATCCTAAAATCCTTTAAGTCGTCCGGAGCGAATCGATAGTACTCATGTACTTATCAGAAAACAAACAACAAACACAAACAAAAAATTTCGGCTTCTGCTGTTCTTTCAGGCTTTGTACAATATTAAATTGTATCAAGTTGGCAGAAAGGTTGAAACTAACAGTTCGGTACAAATGGGTTGTACAGATCCTGAATAGTACAAAGCTTGTAATACCAAGTCCGGTAAATCGCACTGAGTGCAAAATAGCCTGTGCACTTCGCGCTCGGTACAAAAATCACTGTACAGTGTGCAAATTGTACAATTTCCGACTTGGTACGTAACGTATATATGCAATATTATTTCGGGAATAGCAAATTGACATAAACAAATTTATTAAACTAGACATCACTAGGCAATCGTACTTCGCATATATGAAAATTTGAAATTTAATTTTAATGTTGTGGTGATAATAAGTCATCAAATTTATATTTCTGTCGCGTATTGGCTAAGTTTTATGTTAACCATAATGATAAAATTTCCAATAGTCATTCTTCGCAAGCCCGAGGAAATAAAATTGTTATAGGTAAGAAAAACGTCGTTGCTTACCTGAACTTCCTAAATCATATATTTAGATTGACACCCTTGCGATATACAAGATGCAACTTGGTCCAAGGGGAAAAATCAGCATGTGTCCTTTAATGTACATTTTGAAATGATTATTAGTTTTTCCACTAAATTTTGAAGAGCATAAAAATTTAAAACACTTTTATTTGAAAAATCCTTCTTCGACATATTTTCAAACATACAAATATATAAATATAAAAACACTCTGTTACAAACATCTTATCAAACACACCACAATTACGGTAAATTTTATAAAAATCACCAATTAATTAATAAAAACTACAACCAATTTTTGGCTTCTTTCAATAAATAAGATCAAATTTAACTTATAAAAGTATAAAAATATTTACTACCTACAAATAAAGTTCTAATTTTCATATTAAATTTTACACTGCATACAATAATAACAGTTAACTTATTTCATTGTAAACGAATAATTTCAATTATAATAAATTAAACAGTCAGGTTAACTGCTTTTGTATTTTGAGTACAAATAAATAACAAATTAAAATAATAATTTAACAGGAACAAAATCAACAGTGAAAAATAATTTGTTAAAATTATTATCGAATCACCGAATAGGGTATTTATTTAGTTAAAGATTAAAAAACATTTAATAAGTTGGACCAGCAGACTGTAAATTATTTAGAATGCTAGCAATACTTTGATGTATAACTCTGAAACTAGGCCTATCCGTAGGTTTCTGCTGCCAACATCGTTTCATTAATTGATAAACAGGAGCCGGAGTGTTATCGGGACATGACAACACATTTTCAGCTTTCAGAAATCTAACCACTTCTTCATGAGTCATTCCAAAGTATGGCTGAAGTGCAAACGAGAAAATCTCCCATAAACAAACACCAAATGCCCAAACATCAGATTCTGCTGTATACTTATTATACAAAATACTTTCCAATGGCATCCATCTCACCGGTATAGCGTCATGTTCGTCCCCTTTGTAATAATCCTAGAAAAAAGTTAATAAATAAAAAGTAGAGTTTAACAGAGAATTCTGTATTATCTAAGTGGCCAGTTATTATCTCCGTGCAAGTTAGCTTTTCCAAAATAATAAATAAAACATACCTGTAGGTAAATCTTTTGTGAAAGACCAAAATCAGCAATTTTGACAACCATTCCATCATCAATAAGACAATTCCTAGTTGCGAGATCTCTATGAACAAATTTCCTGTCGGATAAGTAAACCATCCCAGAAGCTACCTGCAGTGCAACGTTCAACAGATCTAAATGACTCATTTGATTGTTTGTTTCTCGAATTCCAGTCTCTCCATCGACACCTCGAAAGATATAATTATTGGGAGAACATTGCCTGTCAACCAAAAAGAAAAGACAGTGAAATTTAAATTTTAATAACACCCAGAGCACCTATAGTTCAGATAAAACTTGAAGCAATACACATCATATTCAAACAGCATTATGAAAATTGTTAAAATGCGGTATAATTTTTAACACAAATATGAGTACACCCAGAGTAATAACATTGTAAATTCGGGTTGACATAAACAAACTTATTACACTTTCTAGTTTGTCACTAGACAATCGTATTTGTGAAAATTTAAAATTTAATCTTTGTGTTGTGATGATAATAGACGTCATCAAATTTAGATCCGTGACGTGTATCGCCTCAAGTTTTATTTACCCTTTACCTCAAAAATTCATTTAAATCGCCCCTGCCCATGTATTCAAAAAGTAAACACATGGGTCGTCCCATAGCACATACTCCCAATAATTTAACAATATTTGGATGATCAAACTCAGATAAAAGACAAGCTTCTTTTTCAAAATCGTCTTGCAAGTCTTCTGAAGCTTCTTCCTTGAGCATTTTTACAGCAACCATGGTAAAATCTTCAGCAGGTACAAGACCTGGAGCTTTGGCCTGGAAAACTCTTCCAAAAGCACCTTGACCTAAATCCCTCATGTAAATGATGTCATTTCTAGGATATTCCAACTGTTCTAACTTTGGATTTAAAGTCGTAGTGTTTCTAAAAAATAACAAAATTTTGAAAAAGAATTTTCTCCTACGAAATTATCTCACCTATGATAGGACATGTTACTGGGCAATTTATTTAGATCAATATTAACATCCCCGGTACAAGTTTGGTTGTATCCACTCCTATTTTTATGCAAGCGATGGCATACCAAAAACATCAAAAGCATAAAAACTAAAATACTTGCTAATCCTATTCCGCAATAAATCAATAGAAATTTTGGTGTTATCGAGCGATCCTCGTGAGACAATGATTCACTACAAGGTGAAATATCACAGTACTGCCACCTTACACTTATATTTGTTGTAAAACACCAAGGCTCATGTTCGCCACCACCTGGGTTACGACAATAATTTTCAGAATTTTGAATTTCTTGGAAAACACTGGGTGGACGAATGTAGGAATGTGGAGTTTGTGAATCCCAACGTTGACATTCCATACCATCTTTTGTTAAATTTACTTTTCCTTGATAAAAACGCCCTCTGTCCTTTATACAATCATCTGCGAGTAGAGTAGATTTTGATTAAATAATTATCAAAGTTAAATATCTAACACTTTCATCTACAGCCAAAAATAATAATTTCAAAGTACTCACGTGTAATTTGGTCATGTTTCATTTCGGTCAAGCCGGCATAAGAACACGAACGCGAGCTATTTTCAATCTTGTACTTTGGAAGTTTATCACAGTCGGGCAATTCAAAGTGGCCTCGAGATTTAAAAAATATACCATTTTGTTTTTTATCTTCTATGAGAGCCCAATCGCTATGGCAAAATTGTTGTTTTACAGCAATACAGTCTTCGTAACATAATGGCAAACCAATGTCACGATTATTTTGCATAGAACACTCGGGGAAAGCATACAAGCATAAAAGCTTCTATAAAAGTTACATGTTAGTACTCAGCCAATATAAACGACAACAAAAGAAAACAGTTAATAAGATTAAAAGAATGTGTACCTCAGCAGCACTTCGACATGGTTCCTTCAAGCCCGTAATAACTTCCTCCCATAAATCTATAGTAATTTTTTCGTTAAGCCATCCCCCTGCATTGGCAAAGGCCACGTTAAACCAAACTAAGCCACTATTGTTAAGATAACTATTACATATTGTTCCATGATATGGTGCACAATAACCATCAAATTCAGCTTGACAAAAACCCAGAAATATTAATATTACACAAATTTTATTCATAATGCCGAAGCTCAGACAACCAATTTTAAATTATTGCCCAAATTTCTACTCAATCATGCTACAAAATTTACTCGGTAATCGTTTTGAAAAAATGTAAACAATTATTACACATTTCTCTTTGGTTATCATTTGATACACCCCAACCCTGATAATACAATGACCCCGCTGTTATAAAATGCGCCACATTTGAATAATAGATCACCGATTATATTTTATTTAAAATAATATACATATATTTAATAAAATGTCCAATTCATTTTTAAAATATTTAGCTACTTAAAAATATTTTTATGTACAGAGTAAACCAAAATATTTCTAAGGTTGACGGTTATGGTTAGTTTGTAAGAAAATAGGTTGGTTCCATTGTAGTTCATTGTAGTTCAATCTGTCGTTGGGTTGGTTTAAAACGTCAGGACGTCAATGCAATATGATCATAATATGATCTGTCTACACTGCAAAGATAATAGTAATTGCATTCCGATGTATGTAACTATTCGTTTCTTCAATAAGATTGATACATTAATTTAGATCTCACCAGTGGCGTAGCCAAGGGGGGGGGGGGGCTGCCCCCCCCCCCCCCCCGAAATTATTAATTCGTAACTTTACAATGACTTCAAACCATGTATATGGTTTCCGATTTTCAAGGTATGACGCCACCAGCTTGACGAGTGCTGGTTGGATGTTGGCGTTTAACATCTTGTAAAGAAGACCTTGGTGCCACACTTTGTCGAAGGCCTTCGACACGTCGAGTAGAACAAGTGCGGTGACCTCTTTCTTGTTGAAACCAAGGGAGATGTGTTCGACCAGGCGGAGGACTTGCTGGACCGTGCTGTGTCCTGGTCGGAAACCGAACTGCTCGTCTTGCAGTGATCGAACATGGTTTGCTTGATCCGGGTGGAGATGACTTTTTCGGCGACTTTCCCTAGCGACGGGAGGAGGCTGATGGGGCGGTAGCTTTGGGGCTTCCGGGGGTCTTGACCTGCCTTGGGGATGACCACTACATCGGCAGTTTTCCATTTCTGCGGGAAGTAGCGGAGGCGGAGGGAGGCGTTGATGATGCCAGTGAGTGCTGCGATTGCCTTGCGCGGCATCGCCTTGAGGGATCGGTTTGTGATCGCGTCGGATCCGGGTGCCTTCCTGTTCTTCAGGGATCGGATGATTCGGGTGACTTCCGTTGTCGAGGCTGGGTCGATCGGTGTGGCGTCTTCGATTGGGAGGGTCCTCTTGACGAAGTCCTCGACCATTTCGATATGGTCTTGGTTGAGGCGCTCTTTGAGGGGGCTGCACTGCATTTTCAGGTTGTCCGCGAAGGTGTCGGCCTTTTCTTGGTCGCTTTTGGCTTGCGGTACGCGACAACTCGGCTCTGGACAACTCGGCACCGGACAACTCGGCACCGGGAAAACTCGGCACCGGGCCAACTCGGCACCGTACATCTCGGCACTGGACTACTCGGCACCGGACAACTCGGCACCGGACAACTCGGCACCGGACAACTCGGCACCGGACAACTCGGCACAGGGAAAACTCGGCACCGTACATCTCGGCACCGAGACTAGGGTGTTACGATTCAATTTTGCTATAATGGAATTTAAATTGTTTTGTAATAATATTCGAAAAGTGGCATGTTAATTCACTTTAAAAATTTTAAATTTCAACAAGAATTATTATCAACAATGATAACATGCACATTAGGTGCATTTACACACACAATCCTGGCCCGCGTGCTAGAACGCGTTCCAGCACGCGGGCCGGGATTGTGTGTGTAAATGCACCTATTATACATTATTGAATTAGCGATCTTCAGAAAACTTACAAATTTTTTATTTATATTTGGACATTGTAGTTAATCAATTTTTTTGTAAAAATTGTGTTATTTTTCATCCAAGTTTATTTGGGATTAAAATTTTAATCATTATCAATAATTGTTATTATTTTTATTTTATGTCAATTTTTAAAGGCAGCAAAGGTTCCGTCACATAGATGAAAGATGCTTCCGGAGATTTTGTACGAGATGAAAAAAGCAACCTCTAATGGTAGCATTCGCAAATTCTGCGCGCAAAGCATTGTGAATACCCACCTCATAATCTACATTGATAGAATCTGGATGAAATTCTAGCCACATATTTTTTATCATTTGGAAAAGTTTGCAGTAAGTTGTCTGTAATTTGTTTGGAAGAAGACAAAAATGGATTGGAAAAACAAATCCGTGACCGTCACCACGACGAGCAAGCAAAACAAATATTTGACTAAACAACGGTGGAGTTAGCAAAAATGTACCATCCATGAAAACTTCGCGCATTTGTTCACTCCAGCTTTTATGGTATTCTCGGCCAAATATCAAAATTCGTTGATATATTCGTTGGCGATAACGCCAAATCCTGAATCTTCCAATAGAAAATCTTCAAACTCTCCGGGATTGGTTTCGTATTGGGTGAAATCAACTGGCATAACTATATCTTGCCGTGTTTGTGGATTAGGCGTTCCATTGTCATCTTGACGACTTCGGTTAATTAGTTTAGAAGGAAATTGTCCCAGAGCACCATCCGAAAAAGCGAATTTCTCGGCCACCTTAAGCAAATTCAAAAAGAAATGGAAAAATAATAAATCCCAATCTCATTGGCCGAAAGCTAATTACGTACATGTCAATTGCGTTAACATGGATTCAAAAAGGAAATATTTGGTTGCTCAAGTAAATAATTTTGAAATCAAGTTTCAAATTATATAACGAATTATTGTAATTCGTAAATTATGTAATTTTTTAAATAAAGAACTCAACTTAATAGGTAAGTATGTACTGTTTTTTTCAATTTCAACTTTTTCCTGTGATAAAGGTGTCATGGATACGTAATGAAAGAGTAGAAAAGTTTCGTAAGACGGAACACGCTAGTTTCGGTGCCGAGTTTTCCCGGTGCCGAGTTGTCCGGTGCCGAGTTGTCCGGTGCCGAGTAGTCCAGTGCCGAGATGTACGGTACCGAGTTGGCCCGGTGCCGAGTTTTCCCGGTGCCGAGTTGTCCGGTGCCGAGTTGTCCGTGTCCGCTGCCAGGGTACCTGGTAAAGGTGCTTAGTAGACCCCTGCACGGAGTATCTGGTAAGGTTGCAAAATGTGCGCCATTATGCCCTGGCACTGGTTTAATCCAAAAAAGGGTTTTAGACAGGGACAGGTACCTGAGATTTCACTGTTAGGGGTTTATAAGAGATTTACCAGGTTGAAAATGTTACTTGGGATTACCATGATTGTGAACACTACTTGTATTCACTTGTATTGAACCTCTGTTTTTGATACGTTAACCAGGGTAGTTGTTAAGCGGCCTATAGACGTTAAACTTGGTTGTCAACTTAAATCATCAACCTGTTTACTCCGTTCACCACACACTTTTCAACTTGGTTGACAACCTTGTCAACATCGGGATCCGCCCATAAAAAATCCAAAGCATTTGATTTTCTTCAACCTAGACTCCAACTTGTACTTGTAATTTCAACCTTCAACTAGCCTACACACGATCAACATTGTCGTCAACAAGTGGCAAGTTGATGATTAGGTTGACAACCAAGTTTAACGTCTATAGACCCCTTTAGAAGAGTAACTAAAACTTTGGTTGGTAATGGTTATGTTGGTATTACAAAAAAAATAATATGACGATTAACCCAGTTAAATTTATTGACAATTAATGATAAAAGTGTTTTAATATAATCTTTATTTACAATGCGTGCATTCATTAATTTATTTTTGAAACATCTAATTACAATTATGCCGTTATTGTATTGGTAAATTATAAAAATATTCTAATATTTTCAATGTAAACGTAAATCTTTCAACATGAGTCACAAGAGTGACAAGAGTACTTTGTCGCAACTTCTTATGGTAGATACGGAAGAAAATCGCGTCAGATCTGATAGTTGTAATTATTTTGAAAATGAAAAGGAAAATTACAGTTGTAATGTTACTGGTGATGATGCTGATTCTCTGGGACCTTTGCCACCTAAGTGGGAAAAAGCTTACACCGAAAGTGGAGAAGTATATTTTATCGAGTAAGTTTTGTAATGTAATAGTCAAAATATAGTTTATCTTTCAACTATAAAATAAAAGTATCTTTAAAAGGATCTGTTTTATATTAGAATCGTTTCGTTTAAAAGAATCCAATAAGACAAAATTTATTAATTTTTATAATATTCGTAAGTAGTATTCCACTAAGTTATGTTTTAAAGATAATATGGTTTTGTTGACAAATTTTTTTACAGTGCTGTTTATTAAATTTTTTCAGGCACGTTTCAAACTGCAAAATTTTATGACAAATACCGCACGGTGGTTCACAAAATTTACAATTTTTAACTTGGTTTTCTTTAGTTAAACAACATAAAATATAAACTAGCTCTTCTAGTTCAAAAAATATTTTTTGTACAGCAGTAAAAATTTTATAAAATTTTGTGCCGAAAAGAGTTGCAAGAAAAGTAAAAACAAAAACTTCTTAAATACCTAAGTTACTTTTATCATGTTTGTTTTTTTTATTTGCTTTTAAAGCATATTTTAAAATTTTACTTTTTTTTATTTTCAATAAGTCAGTACAAGCATTTTTATTTGATTATAGAGAACTAATATTTATGTAAATTTTAACATTTTCAAACTTATTTTTAGCCACACTACTGGCACCTCTCATTGGCTTGATCCGAGACTTTCGAAATTTCAAAAGAAAACCTTAGAAGATTGTACGGACGATGAGTTACCATATGGATGGGAAAAAATTAGTGATCCTCATTACGGCACCTACTTTATAGATCATGTAAACAGAAGAACACAATACGAAAATCCTGTGATTCAAGCAAAAAGGGCAGCTACTATTAGGGTTAGTCGAACATCATTTACGAAAGACCCGGCTGAATTGTGCGGTCAAAGATTTAGAACTTCTCTTATTAAGTCTTCTAGGGGCTTAGGTTTCACAATTGTTGGTGGTGACGATACAGCAGATGAGTTTTTACAAATTAAATCAGTGGTACCCAAAGGGCCAGCTTGGCTAGATGGACAATTACAAACGGGAGACGTTATTGTGTATGTAAATGATACTTGCGTGTTAGGATACACTCACAATCAAATTGTGAGACTTTTTCAATCAATTGCAGTGGGTTCTACAGTACCTCTGGAAGTTTGTCGAGGTTATCCGTTACCTTTTGATCCTAACGACCCCAATACAGAGGTGGTGACTACAATAGCCGTTGACGATAATTTACAAACAGTTTCTTCTGATAAAAGGCTAGGGAATTTAGATACAAATTATAATTTGTTAGGAGATGATAGAACAGGTAACGTACAAGAGAATGCAAACGATATGGAAGATTTACTGAAAGGTATCAATTTAAATCCTACTCAAATTCAAGTCAGAGTGGGCATTGTGAAAGGAAATCTAGGATTCGGATTTACGATAGCCGATAGTGCATGTGGTCAGCGTGTTAAGAAGATTTTAGATAGGCAGCGTTGTAAAAATTTAATGGAAGGTGACATTTTATTGGAAATTAACAACATAAATTTACGAAGTATGTCGCACGACGAAGTGGTTCAAGTTCTTAAAAATTGTCCTTATAATGATGAGGCTACTATTTGTGTTCAACGAGGAAACGGAAGTGGAAATAAAGCGACTAATTTAAAAGGTAAACCAAGAAAATTGGATAACAAATCTTTTAATAAGGATCTAGGTAATGCTTACCGAAGTAAAACACCTACTGCTGATATTTATAGTACACAACAAAGAGAAGTGTTACCAAATCGACCTAAAACTCCTCTTGTTGATACTCGTATACACTGCAAAACACCAGTGAAAGAATTAAGTAATAATAATGAAGTATTTAGTGAACGCTATAATCAAGATATGCGGTTATCGTTAATCGATAATGTGGATGCAGACGATGAAATCGATTTAGGTGAGAACATTGTTCACAATAATATTCCTAACTATCGTCTGCCTAATGAACCAAAATATTCGTATAACACACCAATTTTACATAGATTTGATTGTATGTGTTACGAGTGTCACACATATCGATCCAACACTGTAGATAATAGTACATTTGATGCTAATAATTTGCGTAAAAATAATATTCATGAATGGTGGCCCACTATGCATCAAAACACGGAGTATATAGAAACGGCAATTACGTTACACCGTCGTGAAGTTGGATTTGGTTTCCGAATAGTTGGAGGAATAGAAGATAGATCACAGGTATCTCTTCTAGAATTTATATTTGTTTTGCATTAAAAACTTTTTTTTTTAAGGTTGCAGTTGGTCATATCGTGGCAGGTGGAGCAGCCGATTTAGATGGTCGTATTCGATCAGGTGATGAAATTGTGAGTGTCGATAGATACTCGGTTTTAAAAGCTTCACATCGGCAAGTAGTTCAGCTTATGAATGCTGCAGGTTCCAAAGGACAAGTACATTTAGTTCTTCGAAGAAGAATATATACAAGTGCAAACGAGCAGTATGTTCCCGCAGTTCCCGATTATTCCACAAATACAAATTATGGAATTTCAAACCATCCCACTACCCAAACTTACGACATTGTGGTAAATAGAAATGAAAATGAAGGTTTTGGATTTGTTATTATATCTTCAGTGAATAAAGTGGGCTCTACAATTGGTAAGTGCAGTTTTAAGACATGTTATGTCACCGTTTTAAGCTGCATCACTTGTGACCACTAATATTTCAGGTTGAAAAAAACCAGCTCTGAGTGGACACAAGCACTATGTGGTTACAAATATTATACAAGAAATTATAGTCTAATAATTATAAAATTGCTATTATAAATGATTAACGATGTAATTTTTTAGGTCGATTAATAGAAGACAGTCCTGCTGAACGGAGTGGGCAATTACGAGTTGGAGATTATATAGTCGCTGTTAATCATATTGACATCATGAACTTAAGCCATGGTGATATTGTAAATCTTATTAAAGAATCTGGATTGTCTGTTACTCTTACTATTGCATCTAACTTTGATTTACCAATAGACAATACATATTGATGTAATAGTAACAACATTTTGTTATAGGTACACTTTTATGAAATTTTACCAGGTGTCTAATTTTTGGCGATCAAAATGTTTCTAGTGTTTAACGAAAGTTTTACAGTATAAACTCAATGGATGGCTTGAAGTCGAAACACTTAATTGGAATTTTATAATATTTATTGAAAATTAAAATCTACCATTTTATAGAAAATGATAGAATGTACAAGATATTGGGTGGTATGAATAAAACCTAACGAAATTATGAAATTGAAAGGTTTAAATGGGGTGTGGCCCAGAAAAGTTTTTATAGGAAAGAGTAAAATAAATGTCTTTGGAATAATGGTGAGAACTGCACATCTTTAGCAAATAATTAATCAATCTAAAGGTCATTTTATATAAAGTTGTTTAATCTGTTAAATCCATAAAAAGGGCTGTTTTCATTTCAACAATTTTTAAACTGAGAATTTTTAGAAAAAGGTGGTTAATCTTGGGGTTGATATTTAAGTATATCGATGGTAAAGATATCTTTGCTTAGAAATTTTTTCTCTTACAAAAATTTTTCTGTAAAGGTGCTATTTTTTTAGAAAATGACTCAAATATTTATGGTAAACTGTCACTCTTTAGGATTGCATTTAGATGAGAATGTGAAATGAGTAATTTTGTAGCTCGTTTATAAAAAAAATTACTTTTAGTTCACGTTGATAGGATAAATAGGGATCAGGATATTTCATTTTCTATAAAACCCTTGCAAATGCAAAAACTGCTGCACCTAGTTAAACGAATATGGCAGTCACATGAAAATAAAATCTAGTGAAATTTATATTTATAGGTAATGAGAACTACCAACATGTTTGAGTGATTAGTAGAGACAGGATTATATGCAACTTAAAATAGTCGAAAAATGCATGCAGATATGCATCATAAATGCTCGAAATATGCAACAAATTCGCCAAAATGTATCAAAACATTCAACATGAAATTTAAATAAATACTATTTTATTTATTAATTTTATTAAAAAAAAAAAAATTAATAAATAAATTTTATTAATTTATTTAAAAATACTATTTTTTATCTTATATCTATATCTAGTATATAATATTTTTGCCGATATTTTTAGGTAGGTAATGGTCTCGCATTGCCAACTCAAAATTTAATTTGTTAGCACTGCCAAATTTAAATGTTAAATTGTCAGAGTAGGATAATTCTTATTGTCTTAAGTCTTATGCATATTTTTTATTGTAGAAAATATGCACGAGCAGTAGATTTCAGTCGAAATATGCAATATCTTGAAAAAATAATGCATATGCAAATAATCCGGTCTTTACTGATTAGCATACAAATCAATAATTTTTTAAAAATTATATGTTACAGTGAAAGTATAAAAATAGTGATTTTAAAATGTCCCTAGTTGTTTTACACATTTATTAAAAGGTTTAGTTGAAGTACGATTGTTTTTTAAAACCTATTCTCACATTACACATTACTATAATGTATAAAATTACTAGTGACAGTATAAAATCTAAAATACGAAAGCAGTGATTTTGCCACATTCAAACCATTGGTTAGACTGGACCACTTGATATGGAATGACCCACAGATGCTCTTGAATTCAATTGTCTCACTGGCTTAATTTTATCTTTTGTGTATGTAACACAAATTATTTGTGATTTATTCGGTTTTTAAATTTTAATGTCAAGTCTGCTTTATAACATTAATTATGGAATATAATGTCATTCAACATCTTCTTCAGCACTTTTTTACACAATTTCTTACTATATTATCATAACTCGAATTCAATTTAATCAATGGTGGCTGTTATATTTTTTTTCACTTCATCGAATGTCTTTAGATTATTGATGTAGACATGATTTCAAAAATATCCATAGGGAAGTAACAGGGTTAGATCATATGATGGTGGCTAATTAGTGTAATTTCTTTCTAAAATGAAGCGTTTATTAAACTTAGATACAATTTACATGTATCACAGTAATGTATAGCGTTCTATGATGGCTTGTCAATAACAAAGTTTGCTGATGACATCTATAATAAAAAGATAATATGTCAAATCGTTTTGCAATGCCATCAGTTGAAAGATATGACGCTTAATTCGAATAACCCTGTATAACTTTTATTTCCGTGTCGCATCTTGAAGTTAAAAAGGGAATCACAATACAAGTTTTTGTAAGCATCTTTAGTTTTGTGTTTAAAGCTTGCAGAACTAAATGGTACTGAAATCAATAAACTTTAGGGGTGATTTGCTATTTATTTAAAATTTTGTTGCAAACGGGTGATTTTTTAGGTATTGTTGGGGGTATGTAGCTCGTTTATATAATAGTATGACTCATTATTTTAAACAATGATATAATAAGGAAATATTTACATAAAGAAAACATTTTTACTTACAAACTTATCCTGTCATCAATAACAAGAGGGAGCTTGAGACTGGCATGGCGGCACAATCTAAATTCCGAACCAACATTATGACAGACAACAACATGCCGAAAACAAACTAACTGTCTTATTTTTTGTGTCGCCTTTTTATTTAATTTTTTTTGTCTCAATCTCTCTTACTTTTCACTTTCTAGGGTGCATCTATCTTGAAGCGGTTTCTACTGGCTTGCATTTCCATGGGGGTTTTTTTTTGCTTTGAAAATTATTGCAAGTCAAGAGTGTAATTGAACGAACTTATTAATTTCAATAATTTACTTAATATTCATTTAATTTTAAATCAAGTAAAATATTTTTTATTAATATAAACAAAGGTGACACATGGTAGTTGTACAGAGTAAAAAGT
The DNA here is from genome assembly GCA_911387805.1 of Cantharis rustica. Classification (NCBI taxonomy): domain Eukaryota; kingdom Metazoa; phylum Arthropoda; class Insecta; order Coleoptera; family Cantharidae; genus Cantharis; species Cantharis rustica. The sequence goes on from OU426883.1 coordinate 26,061,574, forward strand.
AAAATTTTTAAGATACAAATTTGGAACCTTTTTCCTTTAATCTTTAATTTGTTTATTCAAAATTTCTTAATCTAATTTCATCATACAATAATTGAAAGTTTTTTTACTATGTGTGTGAAATTAAGCAAAATATTAAAGATTTTAAAATGGTCGATAGCGAGTACAAAGAGTATTAAAATTATGTTAATTAATGTTGTGAATTACCATAAAAAGCTAAACTATTTTTAATAAATCTCAAGTACCAGAAAAGCATTGAATGAAATTCATAGTAACTAAATACAAAAATTTAGGAAAGATGTAACTAATTTAAATTGAAAGAAAAAATTATAATATGAAAACTGATGAGTTGAAAAAGAAAACAGACTTACAAGCTTTGGGAAATGTCCTTAGGGTAATGAGCAAAGTAAATGGAAGAAGAGTTTTTGATGAGAAAATAAATAAAGATCAAATGATTGTGTTATTAGAAACTGATCGAGCAAAGAATCAAAATAATATTAAATTACAAAGGCTTGTCTTATTAAGACGATTGGATTGGATATCCTATCTAAAGAGGTACTATTATTGTAGCTGGATCAATGCGGAAAAACCAGCTTTTATTTACACCATTCATTATTTTTACATCTTTCCGTTTTCGACTATAAACATTAACCCTTTTAGGAACCAATAACCTTCCGGAACTAACATTCGGTCTGTGAGATGGATGACTTTAAATTTATTCTTATGATATTACTATACATTATATTTAAAAATTCTCAACAAATGGGAAACGTGATTTGATGTTATTCTTTAATATCCCAACTGAATAAAAACTTAGCAGACTATCTTATAAATTGAAATATTTTTTTTTTTTAGTTCATCTCTGAGACCAATTGTTAGCTTATGTGTACTTTTCAAAAGTTTAAGACAAATTAATGTTTGTTTAAATGTTAACTTAGATAAAAATTGTACCCATTATAAAGGAGGCATTTCAGTAATTTTACAAAAATTTAGTTTTTGTTCACAAAAATTAGACTCTTTGTATGGTTTAATTTTGAATTACTAAAAGTGTATCAGAACTTTTTGACAATATGTATATTAAATTGATTTATATTTATCGTGCCTTACATATTTGTTCGTCCATTTACAAAGATTTATATATCTGTAATATGTAAAATAAAATCCGAATGTTAAAACCATTAAGTTTTGTAACAACTTCTTCAGCATATTGAATTGCTAAACTTTGCCATTTTGTTTTAAACCAATTTCCTTCTTAAAATTACTTAATTTAAGTTTTTCTTATTTATAGAAAATATAATTTTTGGCTTTTATTTTAACAAAAACTGTGCAATGTGTACCTTGAAACAAGAACACTCGATGTCGATGTTGGAACTTTTATGAAAAATATAATAAAAACTTATTACAACTTTTGTAGGTGGAAAAACTAGAAAATTAAAATTCATAAGATTTTGTTTCGCCTATAAAGGTATTTGTGTAAAAATTTACATTGGTTGTTTCTGTTCTAAGGTATGGACGGTATCAAATATAATTTAAAATGTAGTACATGTATGTCTTGACCTTAGCTAAGAGCAGTTTCTTTTTTGTACTAAAGTTTGAATTATTTTATAATTTTGTTTAATTTTATAAAATTGTCAATTCCGATTCAAATTATTGATATCGATCAAGTTATTGAAAATCGTCAAATTAACCGTTTTTGTAACATCTCGAAAACTAACTTATTAATTTGACCAGAGGTATTACATATCTTTGATTTAACTTAAAATATCAAAGTTATCTATTAGGGGCATTGAATGAGAACAATCACTTCAATGAATTGGTTATGATCGATTTGCCATCATCAACACATTGAATTTAGCTTTTAACAAAACATACTTAAGAAATTGATTAAATCAAAATGAATTTTAAAATTTTATGTGGTTTCATTGAATAGTCAAATTGACAGAAATTGTAAATTAATCGCTTGTTCATATAACTTCATTAAAATTTGACGTTTTTATATCAAAAACTTGTTAAAACTTTAACTTTGTTAATCTTTTTTAAAATAAAAATTTGTTGAAATTTTGTGTTGATAAATAAACAATTCAAGTATTACTCGAATTACGATTTATGTTCATTATGTAGTTTCCTTAATTTTTCTTGATATTTGTGGCTTAGAGATTTGTATCAATAAAATTATTACTATATGTAACATTTCAATTTATTATATGTATGTACTAAAATTTGAGCAAAGAAGGTGATTTATCGGCCTAGGTATATAACCTAAATTTATTTTTATATTTATATAATTATGTTGCCTATGTAACTAGACTGACTACATATTATAATTTATGTTAACATTAAATCAAATTTAAAATAAATTTTAGACTAAATGAAAAAAATTAAGTTTCCTGTAATTGACTTGAATGTCCTTTATGTAGTTGTATGCTGTAACATTACAGTATATAAATATCTATATATACAATATCGGGCTAAAAATAAAAATAAATTATAAGCTGGTCTGTAAGATGGGGCGTGTTAGAGCAAAGCCTCAAAGATTCACTTTCATTTATTTTTATGTATATCCGCTGCTAAAAATATCCATTGAAATAAATTTTAATAGACTTCTTTCAGATACGAAACGATTATTGTTAATTAACATGTGCTTTCATTTTTCTACGAGAACATGTCATGGATTAAAATAGTTAAAGTTATTAACATGTGATAATATTAAAAAAAAAAGAAAAGAAAAGATGTTACGATCTAAAGTTTTTTTTGATATGCGGACTACAGAAGAATCCGAGCTTGGAAAAATTCCGCCCCCGCTCGTGGGGCGGGATGAAATTATTCTTCCCCTGGATACTCGGATATTCAGTCTTGCACGGGACGGGATATCAGTTCTGTCCCGCGGAGAGTATCAGTTCTGCATTTGATTTATACAGTAGCCAATAATAGACATTTTTTAAAAAAAACTAGCGTAGATGGGAATAGAACCGTGGACCTACTGGTTCCTAGTCCAACTCGCTCGCTACTGTGCTACGAAACTATTTGCTAATTGGTTCACATCTTCTCTTCAAACTCCTGCGACTATATTTCAAAGTCAATTTTCTCGAAAATTTCTGGCCATCTGGCCCTACTGCTTTGAGGAGTTCTTATTGAAGGGCTACACTTTCAGTAGAATAAGTGGCAAAAATTACAAAAATGCGGAGGTCGTATAATTCCCTTGTAAGTGCATATTTGCGGTTTATTGCCTATAAATGCTTATTTGCTTATGTTGGCATATATTTCGCATATTTAGCAAATTAAATAATAAAATTTTTTATTTTTGCAATGGTTTTGAATTTTTATTTGAATTATGTGAAGCGATGTTAGCTACTGATATTCCATAGAACAAACTTCAATGCACAAAATTTCGTGAGTTTTTGGAAAAATACTGCAAACAGACTATTCCGGGTAAATCAACACTCAGAAAAAATATTTGCCACGATGTTACGATTTAAAACTTAAATTCACTCGCGATGTAATTTGGCGATTCTGATATTTGGGCTACCGTGGACGAAAGTACAGATTCCAATGGGGGTTTAGTAGCAAATACGATTATTGGAATATTATTGATTTATTAAGATTACTTTGACCAGACGATGGAAAATGTAATATTGTAAATTTGAATTTGAATATAATGGGCTCGAAATTTTAAATTTAGTTCATTTCTGGTTACTTTAAAATACAACGATTTGGCAACAGCGGGTTTTAAACGCAGGAAGTCGGGTTTCCGTTAGAATTTTTACCGTGAGAGATCGAACAAAAGGCCCTTACATTTTTGAACGTCGAACGAGTAGGTTGTAATTTTGTGCATCGGAGGTTCTAAGAAAAGGTTATTAAATAATTGGATTTAAAATATATTTTAGTTATCAACAGATTTAAAATACGTAAGTTTAAATATTTGATTTATTTTTCTAAAAGAATTTAATACAGGATTACGTTAAAAATTTATGTATAATTATTCTTAGCCACGTGGTTGGAGCATTTTAAGACGAGTTTGAATTTAATTTTTTATTACTCCATCTTCAGTTTTAAGATTTAATTACTGTTTGAGATTATGATTTTTTTTTACCTTATTATATTTAAAACGGAAGTGGGATAATGAACGCAAGAAATTGATGATTTATATTGTGACTTATGGGGTGTCTTTATAGTACAAACGGGCGGTGATTAGTTTTAAATAAGAAGTAAGAATAGTTGTTTAAGATAATTTAAAAGAAGGCGGTTGTTTGAAGTGGGAAATATATATATATATATATAGCATTAGATAACTTAATTTAGATGAATTGCGCAACAAAGGGGGGATCGACGCTTAAAATCATAAGATGGCCGTAGCAATATATCGCAGAAATGGTCGATCATTGTAAAGGATAACCGCAAAAGGACCAGAAATCGTCAGCCAGATTCTGTGAACATGTTGCTTGATTATTCTTTTTTTTTCAAATATCTCTCAATGAGATACTAACAAATTCTGATATTTCAGTACAGTTATTAATAAATATTAACAAAGTTCCTTATGATTATTTGCGACTACGTATAAGGTAATACCAATTGAATTACGATATTAAAGAACTGTTTTAACAAAGTTCTTCATGATTATTTGCGGCTATGATTATTTGCTAGTTTAAGTATGGGGGGGGGGGGACGATTTATTTAGATTTAAGAAAATGACTAATTAGATATTAATTAAGGTGACGACATATTAATACCTGACAATCTTAGTTTTAAGTTGACGAGGTAATACTTATATAAGAGCGGATAATTTAGCATAATATAAGGGTTTATTATTTAAAGATTTTACATAATATAGAAACAATTGAGTTGAACATCGAAATACATATATGCGCTTCTTTACAAAGTACTATAAAGATTGTGGTTAGTCATTAAATATGAATAATCAATTAGAAAGCATTACGATCAGAGGGATTAACTATCGAACAGTTATTAAATTAAATTTCAAACTAAAGTATTCTGAATTAAATGATATCAAAGAGATTAACTTTGCTGGTAAATTGGTTGTTGGACTACCTTTTTTCTTTTCGGTTAAATACATATTCATCGTTAAACCGAATCCTGTGTTTTATTTAATTTGTGTGTACTAATTATTCCTTTAGGGGTCCTAGCAGTGGTTACGCCACTGGACAGATAAGCTTATGTTAGGTGAGGTTAGAGGTTAGTGAACGAGGTAACGACGTTAACATTCAAAGAGCCATCCGCAGATTTAAAAAGGACTTGTAAGTGTTACTACGAGGGGAATTACATCGTGCGAGGTTTGTTTGACGATCACAGCTTTGGTTTGGTTTGTAACTTTGATTTGAGAAGGCGGTAATTTAAATTGTAGAACCAACTATTACAAAAAGATGAAAAATTTCGTATACTCTATATTAAGGGTGGGAATCTTTATTATTTTGTTATTCGAATATTCATTGATCAAATAATTCGAATATTCAAGATATTCGATTATTTAAATTATTGAAATATTCATATTATTCGAATAGTCAAGTTATTTGATTATTCAGTCATTCTTATTCGAATATTTAAACTTGCAGTGAAATCTCTCATATAATAAAGTTTTGACCGGGATAAAGCGCAATGAATTTCTTCAGCTCAAGATGCATTCAAGATTTAACATAAAATATCGCAATTTTAAGATTGTGATACAGGCAATTAAAGCTTTAGAGGATTCCGGTGAAACGTTGTTTATTTTGGATGTACTCTCGCTGTAGCCACAGTTCAATACCAACACTGAACTTCTAACAAAAGTAGTTAATTTATTATTTGCACCAATAATTGCAATCCATCATTCTGAGACATAATAAAAAAATTTTTGCGCATATTTAAATGCTTATTCTAAAGTTTTTAGAGCATATTTGCCTGCATATTTTCAAGTTTTTTAGTGCCTATAAATCCGAACCCTACTTATAAATTATAACATTTATTTGCTGGACGTGCAGAAAAATCTGAAGGAGAACCCTAAAATGTTGTGGTTATATGTGGATGAAAGGTGGAAGCGGTGGAAGACGGTAGGTATATCTTCAAAACAGTGGCGGCTCGCGAGGCTCTTTTTTACAAGAAACAATTTATCATTTAAAAATGGCGATAAAAAACGAACTGGATATCACAAAACGTCAGTAAATTGGTAACCATCACTTACTACAATGAATCAACAATTTTGATTTCCCGTAATTGAAAAACTGCGCAAATTTTTGCGACCACACTCTGAAAATATTTTTGTCGTCTGCTTGAGCTTGGTTAACGACCTTTCCACTATTAGGTATTAACGAGAATAACTTCAGATGTCTTATCTGGGGATTTACCAAAAGTAAAGAACATTGTAACGTGCAAAATGCATCTTGCGTCAAAAAGGGTTATCAAAATACAGTGAGTAACAAAAATATCCGGACACCACTATATTTTGCAATAAAACGGTCGTATTTGACTCAATTTTTTAAATAAAAAATTGGAAAAAATTATATTCAACAATGCATTTACTTGCGATTCGATACAACAAAAAAATTTTTTCTCGGTAATATAGAAATGAAAATAATCCCATTTGTCTCCACTATCACGCAATTTCAATGTAACAATAATATCCGGACACCTGCAAATTTGCATATGCACTTTACGAAAAGCTTAAATGCAATTTTTATACGAGTGTTCGTTACTAAATATATTAGTAACACACATTTCATGTCAGTATTTCGCAAAGTGTTAATCAACTTAAATAAAATGGGCGGTAAAGGTAATGTAAGTTTCGATATTCGTCAACTAGTGATATTTCATAAAGAAAAGGGAAAGTCATACCGCGAAATCGGAAAATTATTAAGCTTACCCAAAAGTACGGTAGCAGATATCATTAAACGTTATAAAAGTGAAGATAGAATTGATTTTATTCCTCAATCAGGCCGTCCAAGAATATTAAGTAAACGAGAAGAAGTTGAAATAATTCGAAAAATAAGAAGAAATCCGAGACTTAGTGCCCCAAAAATTGCAACAAAACTTTTACAAGAAATTGGTAAAAATGTACATCCGCAGAATTTTAATAAAATATGGATATCACGGGAGAGTGGCTAGAAAGAAACCTTTTATAAATGAAATTAATAGAAGAAAACGCTTAATATATGCTAAAAACTTTCGATGCAAAGATTCTGATTGGTGGAATGATGTTATATTCGTAGATGAAAGTAAATACAATATCACAAATTCAGATGGAAGAATAATGGTGTGGAGAAAACCCAACACAGAACTAGAAAGTAAACATTTATGTGGTACTGTAAAACATGGAGGTGGCAGTGTTTTAGTTTGGGGGTGCATTTCGGCTGCAGGGGTTGGTAATTTGGTATTTATCGATGGGATTATGGACAAGTATAAATATTTAGAAATTTTAAAAGAAAATTTACTACAAAGTGCCGAATGTATGGGTATAAAAGATACCTTTAAATTTTATCAGGACAATGACCCTAAGCATAAGTTACGGATTGTTCAAGAATATCTTTTGTATAAGTGTCCTAAGGTGCTCCATCCTCCACCTCAATCACCTGACTTAAATCCAATTGAGAATTTATGGGACGAATTTGATAGAAAAATTCGATTAAAGCCCATAAAATCAAAATTGGAATTGAAACAACGATTACAAGAAGAATGGAGTCTGATAGGTAAAGATTACCTATCAAAAATTATTAGTAACATGCCAAAACGGTTGCAGT